>OX336389.2:1424802270-1425402270 GCA_946902985.2 Meconema thalassinum | reverse complement strand
TTCCCTTAATTTGGGCCATACAAATGCTTCTTGAATAAGAGCACTTGTCTTATCGATTCCTCCATGTCCAGATATGCTATGTGCGTGCCAGACTAGACCTCTCTGTAAAGAAGGTGGCACCACAATCCTTGATTTCACGCGATCGGGATCCACGTACTTGTGCAGCAGGTTATTATACCAAATATAACTTGTCGAAATTTTCTCCGCTTCCAAATACGCGGGCGTTCCTCGTTGCAATCTTCCTCTTAAATAATCGATGATCATATTCATCCACGGATCCTTAACTTGTTCAGCCTGAATTTCTCCCAGTTTAACCAAAAATTCCTGATCTGCCTGAGTGAGCTCGACTTGATGTACAGATACTACTCCTTCTCCTCGTTCTGGGTTTCGACTTAATGCGTCGGGTATCACATTGAATCTTCCAGGGCAGTGTTCAATGTCAATATTGAACTGTTGAACATATAACGACCATCTGTTCACTCGCTCACTAGCCACGGGAGTTTTCAATAGGAAAATAAGGCTCTTGTGGTCGGTTCTTATCAAAATCTCGAAACCATAGACAGTCTTCCTCCATTGTTGTAAAGCAAAAATGATGGATAGAAGTTCCAATTCCGTTACTGTGTAATTTCGCTCGTGTGTCTTTAGCTTACGGCTAGAAAATGCCAAGTAAGATCGTTCTCGAGGGTTGTTTGGATCTTCTTGGTACAGCATGCATCCAATTCCAATCCGTGAGGCGTCGGTTTGAATTATAAATTTTCTTGAGAAATCCGGGTAACCCAATTTAATACTATTGGTTAGTAATTCCTTCGTTTTCCGAAAAGCCGCGTCGCATTCTTCCTTCCATGCCCATTTGCTGTTCTTACGAAGCATATCCTGTAGTGGCGCCACAGCCTCAGTATACCCGGGACAATGATTTGCAAAGAAATTGCAAATGCCCAGAAATTGGCGGACGTGTTTTACCCTGTTTGGTTTAGGAAAGTTCCGAATAGCCTCTAGTTTCGCAGGATTTGGGCGTACTCCTTCACCATCGATGATGTGGCCTAAATAGAGTACCTCCTTCTGGCAAAAATGAGATTTTTGGATGTTAATTTTGAAATTGGCCTTCTCCAAATTGTCTAGTAATTTCTCTAAATTCGTGAGGTGATCATCCAAATTATCAGACGCCAAGAGTATGTCATCGACATATCTTACAGTGGCATCCTTGACTTCCGACGTCAGGTTCCGGTCTAACGCTCGTATGAGTGCCGAACCTGCTGTTTTGATACCGAATGGTAATCTTTGAAATGCATAAGTTTGCTGATTAAATAGGAATCCAGTCAATAACCTTGACTTGTCATCCAGTTCCAAATGGTGATAGCTACTAGTCAAGTCTATCGATGAAAAATATATCTTGTTCTGGAATTTGTTTATGACCTCTTTGATCGCTGGAGCTTGGTCATATTCAGGAATCAATCGTTCATTAATTGTCCTGGTGTCCAGACATATTCGAACAGAGCCATTGGGTTTCTTGACTACAACCAACGGACTCACGAATGGGGTAGCCATCTTAACTATGACTCCAGCATCCTCCATTTGCTTGATGGTTTCTTTCACCTCATTCATATGTTTTCGGCTATCGGATAAGGCTTTTTCCTAAACGGTGACCAATCGTTGACCTGCATTTGGTACTTGAAATGTTCTATCTTACCGGGTTTAGAATTAAAAACCGGTTCGTGTCGCTTTAACATGTCCATCAATTTGATCCTGTTCTCCTCATTTATCTTTGCTTCACGAGCCTTCTCCTCAAAAGCGTCAGTAATTCTGTCTTCCAATTCTTCTAGCGCCATGACCCAGGATTCAGGTTCCATTAAATCATCCTCAATATCCCTTAACCTTTCGTCGATTTTCTCATATGCTTCCATCTCTTCAGTGGTGCACAATGTCCATATCTCTTCGCCATCTCTTGAAACATCCGTATTTAATTGCATGTCCAAATGATTGTCCTCTCCAATATCTTTAAAGCAAATGGTGTTTTCATATAGGTTGATGACTGCTTTATATTCTCGAATGAAGTCCGCTCCCAAAATAATGTTATAATTTATCTTGTTCATTATGATGAACGAATGCGGCATATTATGTCCTTGCAGTGTAATGTCCAACAATGCTTGGAACTTAAAGACTGCGGACTTGTCTGGGATAATGCCCTTGACTGTGATGTTAGAAATTGGCATCACGGGAACCTTCCCCAATCTCTCCAACTCTTTAACTAATGCTTGGGAAGCTATACTGATGCTGGCACCCGTATCTACCATACATCGTACCGTTAGACCTCCCACTCGGGCGTAAATTATGGGTAATTCTCTAATTGTATTAATCTTTGGCCCTCTTGTGTCCTCCGTCAAGTCCTCTTCTTTGATGACCCAGTCACTGATCTGCGCTACTACCATATACTTTGCATTGTGACTGTTTTGTGCACTAGCGACGTTCCCATCTTCTAAAATTGGCGTTTTTTTCTCGTTGTTGCCATTCCTATCTGGTGCACCTCCGGATGATTGATTGTTGTTCCTCCGGGCATTCTGGAGTTCCAGGCTCTCAGCTCCCTGTTCGATGACATCTGGATCCCTTCGATCATTCATTCCCCTGTTCCATTTGTCTTTCTTACTTTGTTCGGCCGATTCTTTGGCACGTAATTCTGCCAAATACCGCTCCGAATCGCTGTGCCACCTTTCCATTTCCTCTCTGTGGTCATCTGGCAAGTCCCATCTCACTTCTGGCTCTCTGTTTTGGTCCCACGGCGGTCTTCCGCGTTGAAAACGCCCACCTCTCTTGTTATACGGCCTGTATGATCCACGATGTCCTCTCCATGGTTCATTTTGTCTTTGAGACGACCTCCAGTTATTATTACCTCGGTTACCATACCACGGGGGCCTCAACTCTTGATCTTGGTATTCCCGACGTTCCCAGTTCTGCCTCATGTCCATGGCGTCTGTACTTTGGTCTTTCATGCGTCGTCTAGGTGCTTCTTCTAGGCCGACCACGTTTACATTTTCAGTCGTTCGACCTGCTCTTTGCGGACTGTGGATCGTCGTTTCATCGAGGTTTCTTAATATTTCCTCGGCATGTACCGCTGTCCGTACGTTCGCTGCCACCATGATCTGTTGAACTCCGACTGGCAATTGCTTCTCAATGGCGGTGATCATCTCTTCTTCTGATGGAGGCATATCCAACTCTTTCATTCGGTGTAGCTGTGTGATGAAATATTCTGAATATTTTGTGGGTGATGTGGTACTATAGCGGCGCGCGTATAGTTCCATCCTCAGGTTCTGTTGCGAGGCAAGGCTCCAATACTTCTTCAGAAATGCTTCACGGAATTCCCCCATAGTGTCAAAGGTATACCTGAAGCTACGGAACCATTGTAACGCGTGTCCAGTCAGCAGTTTCTCTACTGTCCTTAACTGTCGGTCTTCTGAGATCTTGCTTTCCTTGATGTATTCCATCAATTCTCTGAGGAAACTCTTAGGAGTAAAGTTATTGTTCCCTGAAAATTTGTTCGGCCGGTCATCACTCATTTTTATAACGTGAATGACCTGAGCAGCTGCGTTAGACTCGACGGGTGTCGAAGTACGACCCCTGAATTCCTGACTGTGAGGTTCCATCCCCTCATCTATGGTCGTATGCTCCTGAAATCCTACTTTCCCTTCCATACGGGTTTCTGTAATGGACTTGGCCAATCCTTTTTGTAAGTCGGCGATGACCTCTTCTTGGATCAGCATCTTGAGGTCGCTTTTGAATTGTTTATTTTCTTGTCGTTCCATCCTTGCCAACAGCTCCATCTCGACCTTATTCATCTTTAATTTGCTCTCTTCTAATTTACGGAGTACAGCTATCCTTTCTTCCTTAGCCTCCTGGCCCATGTCCTCGTATGCTAATTCGACATCTCTCTTCAATCCTTCCTTATCCTTTTCCCATGATTTCTTACATTCGTCATGTTGGCCATTCATATCATCTCGTATGAGCTGCAATGAATCCTTAATCTCGTCCTTAAATGTAGAAATGTCGGTCTCGATCACTCCTATTTTGGCTTGCGTTGACTTATTCTCATCTCTCAGCTTGTCGACATCTGCCTGAGTTGCTGCAATTCCCACTTCACATTTCGCTACCTGCGCTTGGACTCGAATTTCCATACTAGCCATTCTCTGAGACACGTTCTTGATCTCGTTCTCGATCGTGACCATATGAATTTCTATTTGCTCAGTACTCTGATTGCAAATGCGGCCTACATGTTCTATATTTCTCTGCATCTGTGACAATTGCTGTTCAGTACTAACTCTAAGTTCCTGATTACTGTCTTTTATTTCCTGCATCTGCTTATAACTACTGTCCTTAAATTCTTGCAATACGACCATCAGGTCCTCTGTCGATGACATAATTATCAATAAGAGAATATGCGGGCTTGTCCCAACTCATGCAAATATACACATCAACACACCATGCAATGTAAGCGTATTTCAAAGCTTTCAAGGCTTCCTTCCCCTATCCTTGGAATTTGCAATCACATACAGTGATATTGCAACAGTAAAACGATTCAAAATTTGATTGTAATCCATTGGTGTCATTAAATATTTGACTTATCACTAAAAGAAAAATTAATTAATTAATTTAATTTAATCAAACATTAATTAAAGTGATTAATGTTTCTCATCAGGCCACTAATGAGCCTTAATTAACTATCTGATGGATGCTCAATGCTATAAAAATTGCAAGGGACTCCTTGAGATTACTGTATGATACTATAAAAATTTATATAAATGAAAATTTAATTACAGTAACTCTCGATCAATTAATTGAGCTCCATTTCGACCTTATGTTGGGCCGCTATTGTCTCAAGCTTAAGTCACACCGTTGGGCGCCATTTTGCACTTTACACTGGTGGTGGGGAGAACAGGGTTTGGTATTAAATGAATGTGGCAAGTGGAAAAAGGGCAAGGCTGATCCTCACGGAAAAATAACGGGTATGAAATGAATGGAATACGGTTTGGATTCGGGTTTGAATTGATAAGTGACTTATGGGTATCTTCCAGCGTTTACCCGCTCAGCATAAAGTCAAAAAAATAATTAACATGCCAAACGAGTAGGCAAGCCAAACTTAATCAAACAAGCACAAAACCCGGGTGCATCTGTGTATGTTAACCACTAGGATCTTCCAGAATAGAAAAATCGAAGAAGAATAGAGAATAATCTATCCTTTTCCATGTACCCTTGCACAAGGCCTTCAGAACAGGACTCTGTCGTCGGGGCATGAACGGTACACTAGCTTGAATATGAAACTGTTCTGGATATTATAGGAAGATCACTAGGGCTGAATAAAATTCCTCACACACAGATTCTGAATGAGAATAAACAAATTTAATGCACCAACACCAGTACAGCAAAAACAAATAAATGAAATAAAACCAAAATAGTAGAAATGAAATTTAAAATAATAATAATAATAATAATAATAATAATAACTCACAGGTAAAATAAATCAAATACGGAATCAATAAAATTAAGTCAAAATCAAAAATATAAACAATGGACTAATTAATGTCCAAAAACCACCAATTAAATGCTAATCAGCATCAATTAATACTTATCATAGTAGTTATGATGTATGATTACAATCAAATTTATTAACAAATAAAAACCAATCATATGGCAAAATAAAGAAAATGAATCGAAATGAAATCTGGTTAACACCAATTAGCCTTAATTGCCATAATCAAATTTATTAATTACGATGATAAGATATCATCAGAAAGTTAAGTTATTAAGAGATGATGGATCAAGAGGGTCCGGTCAACTGTAACAACAGTATGGATTAAGAAAAAGAAATCCATTTATACGAAATTAATCAATCATTAATCTGAGTAAACATAATAATCATTGAGTCTAATATCATCCAATTACATTTCAGATACATGGTATGTTCAAATATCAGAGACATCCATGGCCATTCCGAAGTATACATTATAGCCTAGCCATTGGCTTATTTAATTATTAATGGCGTTTAATTAACATTTACTAGAATCCCTCCGTTAAATAAAAGTTTACCCTCATATCAAATCTTAACCTTCATGGCATTAATTATGTATTTCTATCTGCAAACATGAATATGATTTATGCATCTTATTTACATACTCTTGTAAATTAATTATGGAAGCCTTTCCGTACGGAATCTTAATGTCCAATCCCGACATTACTTTGGACGTCTTAGCTTTAAAACAAAATAGCTGAATCAATGAAGCCATTTAGTTTCCTTAGCCTTGAAACACACTTACAAATTGTCACATATTGCATTAACATATTAGCGATATGATAAGCCTGGCTTCGGCCCTTGCGTTCGACGTGATACACTTTCGAACCAAGCACTCGATGCCTTGTCAAATAATTCATGGATATTTAATAAACAAACTAGGAAAAATGCCTTAAAAAAACAACAAAATAGCATCATAAAAATGATGACTAATCATTTGCCTTTCAAACTTGGGTTGGATAAACATGAAAAACAATTAATAATTCCAACCAAACATTATTAAAGTAATCGTATCGTGTCAGAGTCACGTTAGTCAACGGTGAATGTATTTGAAGCCGCGACCCCTGAAAAAGATAGACATGGCACAGAAGAAATACCTTGTATCAGTGTTATGTTAAACAACGGTGAATGTATTTGAAGCCGCGACCCCTGAAAAAGATAGGCATGGCACAAACATGTTCTAAGTGGCCTATTCAACAGGATCAATATGTATTTAGGGGTATTCGCTACCTATACATTTCTTACCTTGAATGCCTTATCCTGCAGAACGAGGTTACAATAGAACAAAGCATGGTCCGTTCAACAATTATTGAGAAAAAGAAATCTCAAGATAATTTTGAACCAATATTAACTATTAAAAAAAACTAATAATAATTATTTTCCAGGACCGAAAATAATTATTCATGAACACAGGACTCTAAGGTCACTGTCTAGCTAGTACCCATTTAAAAAGACTGATCGACCAGGCATAAACAAAAGGATTTCGAACACGGGACCGCAAGGTTACTGCCTACCTAGCACCCGTTTAAAATAGTTTCTGGACCAGGCACAACAAAAGGATATCGAACCCGGGACTGTATGATCAGCATACAAAACCGTCCCTCATATCAAAATGACCAGTAAAAGAAACGCTATCGATTGGAGGCATCAGGGTAGTGACCTAACATACCCTTACGTGAATATTAAACTTGGGACCAAACATAACAAAAATTTAAAAGAATCGCCGCGACAAGCACCCGAGTCCTGAATGGGCTCCTTCTCTTTGTGGAAAGTGACAATGGACTGGCCTCGCCTGCTGGCTGACCTTGACCGTGAAAGGTAGAAATGCAAGTCTTCACCCCTTCCCCCGGGCTAATATTTGACTGTATTCTCACCAGCTGATCGGACTGGATCTTAGTATTCTAAATATGGAGCGGGACGCTCTCATTTGGATATAGATTAATTATAGCATTATTTTATCTGCGCTTGATGGCCACTACCTTACACATACAATTCACTTATATCATTGTAAACTTATCATACTAACTCTCATCTGTCATCTTCCCTCAGGTCTTATTACCTGGCATCATTATCTATTTTATCTTATTTCATCGTAGATTCCTCCTTACAACATCTTACCTGTATGGCCTTAAATATCACACGCGTTCAATAAAAACTAATATAACAATTAGTGAGGCTGGGTCAGCCGTCACTTATATCATTGTAAACTTATCATACTAACTCTCATCTGACATCTTCCCTCAGGTCTTATTACCTGGCATCATTATCTATTTTATCTTATTTCATCGTAGATTCCTCCTTACAACATCTTACCTGTATGGCCTTAAATATCACACGCGTTCAATAAAAACTAATATAACAATTAGTGAGGCTGGGTCAGCCGTCACTTATATCATTGTAAACTTATCATACTACCTCTCATCTGACATAATTCACGCCTTTGTAAACTGTCCTATAAACTTTACTCATTGCTACACCATAATACTGCATCACCATCCATCACAATACACCATGGTCCTTTAAATATCGTCCCAAAAAAAAAATCCTCGGATATTAATTCATCCGGTATGTAAATACATAAATTACTATCTCTGGTCATTGACACGAAATAATGAGATTTTGCCTGGAAAGGGCATCTATCGAAATACCATGCTTCGTTCGTCCTATTCGGGGGAAAAACACAGGGGATATTTCTAACACACATTTATAAATAAAATAGGGAGTTCTACCATGTGTTTTATGTACGGATACGATTACCTAGCAACATCCTTACGTTAAGTTAGGCACTTTTAATTCATTAAAATAATTATTCTGATCATTAATCCTTATGAGCGTACCCAGCTCCGTCAGATGCACAACTATGGTCGCCATTGACACAGTCATTGTACACACAAGATAAAACAAATCAAAAGAAAACAAATAACATGCTAACATTATGGCGATGAAATCCATGAATTATTTGACACTGTAAAATGTAATCAAAAGGTACTTATCACATTGAAGACTTCCTTCATCATTTGCAAGAGTTGGACCAGAGGCCCGCAACAGTATAACTTAACACATGACCTCCATGGCCAGTTCGAATCCCATCACGATGATGTAAAACCACTCGATAATATCACTGCAATCCTCCATTATCACTAGGTTGCTATAAGCCAGCACCCTTTTAAAATGCACACACACACATATTTAATTAGATTATGCACCACTAAAAGAATATACATTAGTGGACTATACACTTGTGTCATAGATGACAAATTCTCACACTATTTCCACACTTGTCGCGGACACATTTTCTGTTACATATTTTTCACTTGAATTACATATAATTTCACATCCGTCCTTACTGTTATACACATTCACAGCTCAGTATTCATTTTTAATATTATTT
Source organism: Meconema thalassinum (assembly GCA_946902985.2). NCBI lineage: Eukaryota > Metazoa > Arthropoda > Insecta > Orthoptera > Tettigoniidae > Meconema > Meconema thalassinum. The sequence goes on along the minus strand of OX336389.2, from coordinate 1,425,393,325 downwards.
CGCATCAGCCGAACAATGGACTGTGCGTTTCGTACATTAATGCTTGGGCGTGACGCTACATGGACCAGCATCCACTAACGTTGGCTGAATGATGAACAATGCCCCTGTCACAGACTTCACCCACATATATGACAAAATGGTTGCCAATTCACAGTTTTGCACCTACGACACCAAATGCTCCCTTCACAATCATAGGCTACAGTAATCAGGTACCTTAATTCATACATAAAAATATGGCCTTGCTAATCATATGATTCACGACAAAACTCGATCATAGGCTAAATTTATATCATCAGCGCTTGGGTAGAACTAATTTCTTGCTGAAGGACGCTATGTTCTCTCTCTCTCACACTCGACGTTGTCAAATTTCCTTGCGCGGGGACTACTTCTATTCGATGAACACAGAGATATTTAATCCGTTACCGCATTCCCAAAATTCTTAATAATAATTAGATTCATCATGGGCGTTTTAGATCATTCATGTAATGTCTTGATCTCTTGTAACCAACCGAGGCGTACTCTCTGAGGGCGGAGTCAAGCATCTACTGCGTGCTAACTTGAGATAGTTACTGCGTTTTGGCAAGATTCTCAGAATTCGCTGGAGTGCTCCTGCTCTGAAACTTGCAGGCAAGCGACTTGTGACGCACCTGCTCTGCCCATTGTGTGAAAACCATAAATTTCTCCCTGTCAGAACTGCCAAGCCATATACAGTATATGTGGTCTTCAACACGGCAAAAAGATCCTAGTTATCATTATAATCATTACATAATGATGATTTCATTCTCATTAACATCATGACATTGCCCCATATAAGTACTCCAATTACGTAATGTGTCCTTGGCCCAAGAAGAAGGTCAAGGGCACAATATATAAGTACATATAGGCTACTGTATAGGGGTAAAGGGAGGTATGTTCGTGATAAAATTACGTTTTTATTGATATGTCTGTTATTAACGAGTATCCATACTATCCAGTTTATAGCAGTAATCTATGCTACTGTAGTATAACTGAAATAGCATTGTTATTTTTTTTTTGAATCCATATTTTTCATAAGAAAATATAATATATTTTTCTAAATTTGGCAGGTAACTTCGTGACAGGGATAGTTAATTTCGTGATAATGGTAAGTTAACTTCGTGAATGAAAAAATACTTACTACTTTTAGTGTATATTAATTTATCACACAAGAAATACATGATATCTTAGCAATTAATGAATGTCACAGTAATGTACTCCTCATTTTCATAGTCTTTACTCGGAATCACTTCCCATTTCATCAGTACAGCAACCGTAACTGATCGGAATTTCTTGTTATAAAATCCTTCAAGGAGCTCCAGGGAATACCTGCTCGTTTTGATGCTTGATAAACTGACATCTTCTGCTCTGTTACCATTTTAGCAGCTGTGATTAACTGTTTTGATGCATACTGCCGGTATTTTGTTTTTTCTTTAATCATATTGACCGATAATGCATAGGAGAATATTGAATTACGAGGGGTCAGGTAATTACGTGATGCCTTAAATTAGGAAAACATATGCAAATCTAGAGAATAAATTAAATTCTGAATAATTTCGTTGGTATAAAGTATGGTTTAATGCTAAAGTGCACACTTAACCCACTACAGGCATAACTATCAAGTAACGCAGTAACTTAATGCTTTATCAGTAAGGTAATTTCATGATACCCTAAATTAAAAATTTAACATAATAGCATAAGAGCTTGATAGTAAATTTAATCCTGAACAAATTTCTTCATTTGCATTGTTATCTTAAATTGGTCAGTTTACCTGCTACAGGCGAAAATGCAAGACCGCACGCAGTCAAACGTTTTTGTTCTGACAAACAAGCTTAGAAAAGTACTTCACGAATTAAGCGATAACGGTTCGTACTTTCACAGAATTATTTTCCTAACCATACATGCCGACACTATACACCTACAGCTATAATTTGATACTAAACACTTATATCTTAACTGGTTATTAGCGTTTGAATCTTTATAATAACAGACACAGCACAAAACCTGCCACCACTATGAAAGAAAACACCTCACTACAAACAAAAGGTTTGGTTGTGTCCGCTAGACCGCGATGAAGACCAATACAAGTACCTAGAGACATCTGTTAAGAACTCAGGGAACTACTACTGAAGTTGAAACGCTTAGTCTGCATTAGGGAAGTTCATGATACTTATTCAAAAATTTATAACGAACTTACCTGTATCACGAAGATACATCCCATTACCCTATACTGTTGTCCCCTAAAAGTGTATTACGGTATTACTTTCCCCATTCATACAGTCTAAGATACCGAGTCTCAGGTTCAAAAACCCAGAGAGCATTATTAGACAGTTGGCAACAGTGATTACTCTGAAAACTATGCACAATTGTATATATTTCTTTATTTGTATATTGCATTGCAAACTATTGTATCATGCGCACATGCATCATCATTGGGCCGAAGTTAGTGTTAGGCACTACTCACGGTACATATTGCTCACAACTTGCTGTCGCGTTGTAGTCTACAAATGCCTCAGTATTATCCTGCACCGATTTACGCAGTGTGATCCGATTCGATCGACCTGGAACCGCTTCACCCGGGTCCTGAATAGCTTCATGAACTGTCCTACTACCTACATCACTCCTGAATGGGTGATCGGCCTAACATTTAGCCTACAACCACCTCAACTGAACAGTGCGGTAGTGTTACTTCTTGGTTGTTATGTGCACTGTGTGCTGAAAACTCGAAATGCTGTCCGAGGTAAGTGAGTGTGTCCTCACGAGCCTTCGCTGTACTACAAGAAATCGCCGGCTGGGGGACTATGCCCAGCAGCTCACCTGCATCATGTGAGTGTTTTGTGTTTGGTGATAGTGCAAAGTGCCTTTCCTGTATTTGAAACTGACGATGAACATTACATATTAAGTAGTATAACTGTGATAAACTCATCAATATCCATGTTTGTTATTCATCTACCACCTCACAATCACCTGTATACCTTAAATATATCAAGACAATAAACAAGCTTCCTATTAAAAATAGTATTTAAACGCGATGCTTATCCTTCTAGCTACGATACCTCAGATTGTTGTCTTGGATTCGCCAACTGAAATGGGCCTTCAAGGTGTGGAGTCCCGTATTTGAATATTATGAAACGCACTGTCCGAATGTTTTGATTCTTGTACGATACAGCTACGATGTAGACGACTACACATACGATTACCTAGAGCAGGGGTTCTCAACCAGTGGGTCCCGACCCCCTGTAGGATCGCAGGATGTGTCTTGGGGGGGGGGGGGGTCGCAAGATACGGAGATTTTTTCAAAATGAGTTATTGCTGTAGTTTTTTATTAAGAGAAGAATACACTCACATTGTATTAAACTTTTACGTGTTCTTATTCTATAAATGAGAAACTTGAGTTTGTTTGGAATTAACCAGTTTTGAATTTATGTTTATTAGTACTAATTACAAGTGTTTTTATGAATAGAACTTAACAATTGTTAATTATTGTTTAAACGTTAAAACTGGGGGAGGGGGGGGGTCGCCAAAATACTCAGCCTAAAAAGGGGGTCGCAGTGTCTAAATGGTTGAGAACCCCTGACCTAGAGCATTCAGTCCAGATTATACAAAATTTGACTGCTTTATTTATATCCCATAGTACTGATAACATTCTGCATACAACTTTGATTTTAGGGGCTTGGTCACCGTGATCAATTCAGCCCCGTGTAACATACTTGGGTGTGTGTGCATGTAGAATGTGTGTTATTTTTTACAGTGTATATTTATAATTGAGGTGACGGTTAGGAATGAGGAGGCCGTGGCCTTAAGTTAGGAACTATCCTGACATGTGCCTGGAGTAGAAATGGGAAAACAGGAGAAACCACTTCTAGCATGGTTGACTTGGATATTGATCCCACCTCTTCTCAGTTTTGCCTCACTAGGCTCAATGTACCCCGTTGCAGCCCTCAGACCAGAATTAAATTTCTTGCCATGGCAGAGAATCAGACTCGGACCTCCAGGGTAGCAGCCAAGAATGGTAGCCACTACTTAAAGTGGTATCAATCATTTTTTGTACAAATGTTTTATTCCCAATTCATGCTCCGTAGGCTAGGAGTAGGCTACCCTTTATCTTTATTGTTAGCGCTTTATTTCTCATATATCACTCAGAATTTAATTCCGTTCCGAGTTCCTTGCCTTCATTTTATTTCACATTTAATTTCACTTCGGCCTCAAGATTTAATTTAGTTCCACAATTCATTTCACTCTGACCTCAAATTTAATTTAGATCCACACTTAATTTCTCTCTGAGTCGATGATTTAATTTCATTCCGACGCAAAGATTAAATTTAATTCCCCATTAAATTTAATTCCGCCCTGAGGATTTACTTTCATTCCACATACAATTTCATTCCGACTTCAAGGTTTAATTTTACTCCACATTTAATTTCGTTCCAACCCGAGGATTATAATTTCATTCTTTATTTAATTTCATTCCGACCCCAAAATTTCATTTCATTCCTTAAATTTCAATCAACCTGCGAATTTAATTTCATTCCACAATTAATTTCATTCCGACCCCAAGATTTAATTTTATTCCGCATTTAATTTTATTTCAAATTTTAATTTCGTTCCGCATTTAATTTCATTCCATGTTCAACATTTAATTTCCGAGTTCAAGAATTATTTTCATTCCAGATTTAATTCACTGCCCTCTATGCATTTCGTCCTTTATTTTATTATGAATGGAGTTCTATTGTTCAAATTTCACTCCTTACAATTTATTCCTTCATTTCTTTCTGAATTTAATTTCACTCCGAGTTTCATGAAAAAGTTTAATTCCCGATATAATTTAATTCCTAATTTCATTAATTTGAATTCATGAAATGTTTTTTTTTCCACATTTCGCTATTTACATTTCACTAACATACGTGCATTTCATTCCTCACATTCTATTCCTGATTTAATTCCTCTTCGAATTTCATTCACTAAACCATTTTCTCTTTAATACAGTTCTACGAATCGCGTTTAATTTCGTTCTTTCAATGCTGTTCCAATTAACATGCTTTTATTTTTATTCCTCTTCACATATAATTTCATTCCTGAATTTTGGGTATTTAACCCACTTAATTTCATTCCATTTTATTTTAATTTCATTGTAATTGCCATCCCTGCCTTCTGGTTACCAGCGAAAAGCCGTGCCTTAACCTGACATAAATAATCCCTAATAGTGTAAGGTGCTATTGCCTTGAAGTGGCGGTGGGACTTGCGTGCTCTGACAACCTCGAGAGCTATGCCGGCGGTAGCTTAGCTACTGGTAGGGCCTCCCATGCCGGACAGGTCTTCGTGAGGTAGGAGCCAGACTAGAAGGGATACCCTGGTCCTCCAAGTTGGGGGTTAGGCGTAAGGCTAACAACCTTACCCTGTAAAAAATCTTCCTGTTCAGAAACGCCAACGGTATGCCTCGGACTCGGACGGAAATAATGGAAACAGACCTAAACTTGGTATTTCGGATTTGAGATTTGGTTTATGGAATGTAAGAACTCTGGCAACACCAGGAAAATTGGATTTAGTTACCAAGGAACTAGAAAAGTATAACATAGATCTAGTTGGTCTACAAGAGACAAGATGGCCATTAAATGGCCAAATTAACTCCAATAGCTATACCCTGTACTATAGGGGCTGTGATAATGGAAGTTACCATGCGGGTGTAGGAATTGCCATAGCCAAGAAATTTTTAAACACCTTAATTACGTTTGACCCAGTCAATGAAAGAATGTGCTACATGCGATTAAAAGGAAAGTTTCATAATATTTCTATAGTATGTTTTTATGCACCCACTGAGGAGGCAGAGGACGATGTTAAAGACTCTTTCTATGATAGTTTAGACCAACTGATGACAACCCTACCCAGCTATGACATAAAATTGTTTTTGGGAGATGCAAATGCAAAAGTTGGTAATGAAGAAATATGGAAACAGTACACAGGAGGCAACAGCCTTCATAATATTTCCAATGATAATGGACAAAGGCTAATCAGCTTTGCTATCGCCAAAAACCTTAAAATTATGCCCACTCACTTCCCTCGACAATATATTCATAAAGCAAGATGGGTATCTCCTAATGGCATAACAAAAAATCAAATTGACCATGTTTTAGTGGAAAGTAGACACAAAAGTAGCATCGTAGATGTAAGAAGCAGGAGAGGTGCAGAATGTGGAACAGATCACTACCTAGTCATTTTCAAACTTAGACAAAAACTATGTATAGTCAAAAGAGTGAAACAAACTACAGCTCGAAAAATTAATATCAAAAGGCTTACTGATCAAACATAAAAAAATGATTTTAAACTGAAGCTAACCAACAGATTCCAAATTTTAGATCAACAAGAATCAGAACAAACGGTAGAGGAAAAATGGCAAAAAAATAAAGGATTCTATCACAACAATCGCCGAAGAAGTTGTAGGCTATCGAGAGAGTACAAAAGGGAAAACACCTTGGTTTAATGAGGATTGCCAAAGATTAATAGACGATAGATTAAGAGCAAAAAAGTTGATGCTTACCAAACAAACTCTAACCAACAAACAAAATTACAAACAGATAAATAGGGAGACTAACAAAACATTACGAGCGGCTAAACGGAACTTTGTGAAAGATCAGCTAAGAAAAGCAGAAGAAGATAGTAACAAAAATAATACAAGAGATTTTTTTCGCTCTGTCAGATATTTTAAACAAGGGTACAAGGCAAGATCAGTAGGGGTAAAAGATAGGAATGGCAATGTTGTTTGCAACCAAACAGAAGTGCTAGCAACTTGGAAAAAATACTTTGAAGACCTCTTAAATTGTGAAGAAGTGGCAACAAACATTGAAGAGGAATTATACCTAAATGTCCAGCCAAAGATTAACCCTCCTACCTATGAAGAAGTTGAAAAGGTAGTTAAAAGTTTAAAAAACAATAAAGCCCCTGGAGAGGATAACATAATAGCAGAACTTCTTAAAGCAGGTGGAAGCCCTTTGCTAAAAAGGTTACATTACTTAATTGTAGAAATCTGGGAGAAGGAAGAAATCCCAGTAGAATGGAAGATGGCAGTAGTAGTTCCGATTCACAAAAAGGGAGATAAATTCGAGTGCAATAATTACCGAAGGATATCATTAATAAGCAGCGCATATAAAGTATTCTCAAGAATAATTTACAACAGACTAGCATGCTATGCAGAAGAAATTCTTGGAGATCACCAAGCAGGATTTAGAAGCCAAAGATCTACAACAGACCAAATTTTTGTCTTAAAGCAAGTAATATCCAAATATTGGGAGTTTAACAAAACAGCCCATCTTCTTTTTGTAGATTTCAACAAGGCATACGATAGTGTCAATAGGAAACAAATGTGGAAATACATGCAGCGGAATGGAATACCAGAAAAACTTATCACTATGGCAAAACTGTGCACAGAAGGGTCCAAATGCAAAATTAGAATCAATAATGAATATACCGAAGAATTTAATGTCAACACTGGAGTAAGACAGGGAGATGGACTCTCGCCTTTATTATTCAATTTAGCTTTAGAAGAAACATTGAAACGAGTAAACCAGCTCCACCCAGGCCTCGAAGTGGGAAACAAGATAAACATATTAGCTTATGCTGATGACATAACACTCATGGCAGAAAGCGAATACGATCTAAAAATACTCACAGAAACCCTTATTGAAGAAAAAATAAAATATCTAGTTGTAGGAAGGAATGCAGCACAAGTACAAAACCCCTTAACAGTTGCTTCATACGCTTTTCACAGATGTACTGAGTTCAGATATCTGGGGATTATCATAGACCAGAATAATATGGAAGAAACAGAAATAAAATCAAGAATTCTCAGTGGCAACAAAAGCTATTGGTCTCTGCAAAATCTCTTAAAGAGTAAAATTATATCTAGAAAAACTAAAGTGAGAATTTAGAAAAGCATTATACTTCCTGTTGTCACGTATGGCTCAGAAACCTGGGTATTGTCCAAGCAAACTGAAAGGAAATTAGTAACTTTTGAAAATAGAATACTACGACGCATTTTCGGACCGATAGTAGAAAATGGCCAGTGGAGAATTAGAACAAATAAGGAATTGCGGGATCTCTACAAAGAACCGGATATCGTCGCCCGTGCCAAAAGCCAAAGACTGCGCTGGGCTGGTCATGTGCATAGAAGAAGTAGAGAATTGAATTTAAGGGCAGTTTTGGAAGGTGTACCCAGAGGAAGGCGACCATTGGGACGACCGAGACTTCGCTGGTGGGACCAAGTTCAAAAAGATATGAGAAAAATCGGAGTCACGGAGGACATAATGGATGATCGAGAAAGATGGCGCCGTGCTGTTGGCGAGGCCAAAAACCTGCTTAGGTTTGAGTGGCCATCTAGGTAAGGAAAGGTAAGGGCTATTTAGGGCAAACGTGTCAATATTTGGCCACAGAAGTTACATGCCATCCCTAAATTGCCTTAGCTTGTAGAGAGACATCATACGGCAACACACCCAACTTCTAGCGATAAATTATGTGAATCACAAGTTGAGTTACGTAATTGCTCTTTCACTGGATGATTGCCCCTGTACGCTGCAGTCTGCTACAAGATCAAATTCTGAGACAAAGAATTTAATTCCCTTGATTTTCGGAGTTGGGATATTTTGTTCATCATCACCGTGTACTTATGTGTGTGGAATTTGTCTGATAACCTATGTTATTTTGATAACAGTAGTAGAGTGCGTGCACCTTGAAATAAGGTTATCATCCCGACTGAGCCTCAATGAATTTGGTAAAATCCAGAGATAATCAGACTCAGAATGGCCGCAGCCCACGTTGGGAAATTAACCTAGGTTGTCTAATTGTTCAGCTAGGCCTACGATACCATCCGTACCTCACTCGAGCAACACGCTTACCAATAACTTAGCAAACATGTTTTGTTTGTTTCTTCTCTCCAACTCTGGTGATCCGGTAGCGTATCCATCGCTACATAGAGACTCATCTCATGTCTTCCCAATGCCATATAGGCGGGAATATTCGGCGTAGAAATACATACATAAAATATTTGTAATAGTGTGGTCATAGTTCTAGCACTGAATATCCGTGTCTACATCTATGTTTCCATTCATGTAGTATTCTCCGAAATGTCTGTAATAGGCCTAAACAATATTAATGTTTTTCAATCGGTCAACACGATAATAGCCAATAATTGTATTGCGTGTTTCTTTAGAGCAGGGGGTCTCAACCTTTTAGACACTGCGACCCCCTTTTTTGGCTGAGTATTTTTGCGACCCCCCCCCCCCCCCCATTTAAACGTTAAAACAATAATTAAAATATTACAATAATTGTTAAGTTTTATTCATAAAAACACTTGTAACTAATATTAATAAACATTAATTCAAAAACTGGTTAATTCCAAAGAAGCTCAAGTTTTTCATTAATAGAATAAATAACGTGGGAGTGTAATACAATGTGAGTGTATTCTTCTTTTAATAAAAAAAAACCACTACAGCAATATATCACATTTTTCTTTACTTTTTCTCCGTATCTTGCGACCCCTCCCCCCTAGACACATCCTGCGACTTCCCAGGAGGCGCGACCCACCGATTGAGAACTCCTGCTCTAGAGCAGCGTTCCCCAAACTGTGGTACGCGTACCACTGGTGGTACGCTCGTACTGTTGCAGGGGTACGCGGTGATGTTACAAAAATTATACAAAATATAAAATTTAAAATTATAAAAACATTGCTATGTTGCTGGAGGACTTAAAGGCCAAAGACAAAGAGCAGTCTTATGAATTAAATTGTGATTCAGAAGGAAGGCAAACGTTTTCAAAAATGGCTCTTGTGATCTTTTGGGTTGAGGGGCGTGCAGACTATGCAGACATAGCTGACGAAGCAGTTAGATTTTTACTGCCTTTCACTACTTCGTACTTGTACGAGACTGCATTTTCTTCACTTGTTTATCTCAAGAATAAATACCGGAATAAGCTCCTTACATTGGAAAACAATCTTCGTTTGAGACTCAGCAATCTTAAATCAGACATTCCTAAGTTGGTTTCTAATCTTCAAGCTCACCCTTCACATTGGAGTTGTTAGATGAACTTTGGTTTGTATGTTTAATTATTAAGAGTTTTTTGCATTAATATTATTTGTACAGTGTCATTTCTGAATGTTTGAATTGAATACTTATTGTCATAAATAATAAAACAACTGGACACACTTTTTATTATTTGAACTCCAACAGTCTAACTCTAACGAACACAATTTACAATCCGTCAATTGGTCTAATACGTAGTGACGGTGGTGGGGGTGGGGGTTATAGTTACTATATCTCCCAACCATTAGGTGGTACGTGAGAGATTCTCATCCCTTAAAGTGGTACACACAAAAAAAAGTTTGGGAAACACTGCTCTAGAGGATCTGATGACGATCGCTTGACGATCGAAACTGGTCATCCAAGTGAAATTATTTATCTCATGTAAATTTTTTGAGTTTAGGAAAACACCCATTACAATTGGGTACAATTGTGTTGACCAACTGAAAAGCATAGATTTGATTTACTAAGGCAGCACTGAAAAATGGCTTCCAACACGATATTGAATGTTATAAATAAATAAATAAATAAATAAATAAATAAATAAATAAATAAATAAATAAATAAATAAATAAATAAATAAATAAATAAATAAATAAAGGAGAAAATAAGTAAATAAATAAATAATGATTAAATAAATAAATAAATAAGTAGACAATAAATAAATAATAATTAAATAAATTAATAAAGGAATATATATGTACGTAAATAAATAAATAATGATTAAATACATAAATAAGTAAACACAGAAATAAATAAGTAAATAAATAAATAATAATGATTAAATAAATAAATAATAATTAAATAAATAAGCACAGGAATAAATAAGTAAATAAATAAATAAATAAATAATAGTATAGTGATTAAATGAATAAATAAATAAACATAGGAATAAATAAGTAAATAAATAAATAAATAAATAAAGGAATAAATAAATACATAAATAAATAAATAATTATTAAATAAATTAATAAATAAATAATAATTTAATAATTAAATAAACAAATAAATTAAGGAATAAATAAATAAATATATAAATAAATAAAGGAATAAATATATACGTAAATAAAAAAATAATTAAATAAATAAATAAATATATAAATAAGTAAACACAGGAATAAATAAGTAAATAAATAAATAATAATGATTAAATAAATAAATAACAATTAAATAAATAAATAAATAAATAAGCACAGGAATAAATAAGTAAATAAATAAATAATAGTGATTAAATAAATAAATAAACTCAGGAATAAATAAGTAAATAAATAAATAAATAATAAATAAATAAATAAATAAACAAATAAATAAAGCAATAAATAAATAAATAAATAATGATTAAATAAATAAATAATAATTAAATAAATGAGTAAATAAACAAATAATAATTAAATATATAAAAATGAAAAAAAAAAATAAACTCAGTATAAAATAAGTAAATAAATAGGCTACGTAAATCGTTGCAAGTACTGGAAGTAAAGAATCTCGCTGGGTGAAGGCAATAAGAACACCACGCTGCAGTGAGGAACTTCTGTGTTATTGTTTTGAAATTAACAGCTTGTCTGATATTCCGTGAGACAGTTCAGTGTTTACCGTATGCATGAAGGAGGGAAGTGCAGCTGTAACAAAAGCTTGGCGTATTATTCACCTGTCGTAGGGCTGCAGATGTGCTCGCATTTCTGGAGACTTGCTTCGCTTGTTTATTGGCTGGAATTTATCAATAGTGCTTGAGAAGTGGGGGGTTACTTATAATAATCCCGTTCCCCGCACGAGAACTATTGAGAATGAGAAGGAGCGGTACAAATTTTTCAATGTTCCCCTTTTTTAGAGTCTCATTTGGAAAATAAATCACGTCTGCTTAAAGAAATGCAGAAGGGAGGAATATTACTTGAACAAACAAACGTGTTATGTGCAGCAAAAAGTCTTTCGTAACTTTTTTTCGCGTTTAATATATAGGCTAGGATATAAGTAGTTAGACATCAGAGGCGCGAAACGGTGGAGGTAATGATAGCTATTTAGAAAGTGATGGAATCTTGTAGGATACATTTTTCATAGCTTTACATTTTCCATATAAAATTATTAAGGATCATTAGTGAAAATGTCTTGGAGATGAATTGAAGATACAGCGCCATTCTGAGGGGATTAAGACATGGAATCAGAGCAGCATTCCAATTTCAACTGGAAATAACGAACCATCTGCTGCTATACCCAGCGAACAATTTCTCATAACGACAGAACCAAAACGGCTACAGGCAAATTTTCAGACAGTCCCATTTATAAAACAAGCTTTTATAACACGAAAGAGTGTGTGTATATATGCTAAGAAATGATGGTTTTAAAGGAGGGGGAAGAGGAATGCGAGGAATGGAAATAAAAAGAGACCGTGGAAAGTTTCTTCATCCCGCTATTTGTCAACACCACTGCGTGATAGATGCGCTAAGATGAGTGGGAGGAGCATTCACTCCTTTGTGTGTTTTGTCTTTTCAACACAGGTGGCAAGACTTGAGAGAAAATTGCTAAGAATAACGAATAGAAGGTCATTTTTAGTGTAGGGTGCGCTCCCAAATCACATGAGTACACAGAACAAGGGAGACGAAGAGGAGAAATGAAGGCTGAGTAGCGTTACAAGACTTGAGCAGCATTTTCTAAAGAAGTCTGCTTTTATGCATGGCATCAAAATGAGATACCGCTCTTGATCGTGTTCTGCAGGGATAATGAAGTAAAACTGTAATTCTACTTCTAATTTTATAATTATAATAACACCAATAATAGTAGTAATAATAATAATAATCCCCCCATGGGCTCACATCTAGTGGTACGTGGGTTGGCGACCACGGGACCCCAGCTGAGTCCGGCATTGCTTCCACTTACTTGTGTTGGGCTCCTCTCCGTCTTCTTTCCTGTCGACCTCCCTTGGTCAACTCTTGTTCTTTTCCAACCCCAACGGTATTAGGGAATCCGAGGCCTAGGGAGTCTCTTCCTTTCCCCTCCTTAATTGGCCCTTGTCTCATTTTTTCTGATACCCTCCTTCTGCGAGGGGTCAGCCTTCTTTTTCTTTTCATATTATCTCCTGCCTTCTGCTCAAGGCCCTCAAGGAGGCCGGGTGTATGTAGCCCCACCACCTCTGGTGCACCCTGGATAGTGCTACACCCTCAGGGGCTCACGGCTGGTGAGTTTAGGAGTTGGCGACCTCGAGGGATCCTTGAGCTGGGTCCGTTTTGTCCCCTTTTTCCTCAGACCTTGGTGCAGGCCCTCTCCTCTTTCCCTTTCCTACCTGCCTTTCATGGCTGTCCTTCCTTTTTAAGTCCCTCAATCCTCATTCTTCAAGGTTTGAGGGCATTTCTTTTCTTCCTGTCCTTTATTTAACTTATCATTTGTTTACTATTTCTTCTTCTAGTATGTAAGTTTGTAGTTAGTATTAGTTATAGTTTTCATTCTCATCTCATCTTTCAGTATCACCCAAACCATTAGGGGCCGATAACCTACCTGTTAGGCCCCTTTAAACAAGAATTATCATAATCTTCAATAATAATAATAATAATAATAATAATAATAATAATAATAATAATAATAATAATAATAATAATAATAATGAGTGAGTGAGTGAATTCCCCATCCCATCTCCAGCCCTGGGGTGTCCATAAACTGCAGAGGGGGGAGGGGTTAATTTATTATTCAACAATGTACATACTTATACATATAAAAAGAACAAATCATAATAGTCATACAATACATGTGTGGGGGGAGCGTGATGGTGCAGTGGCTTAGCTGCTTGTCTTTCACCCGGACGGCCGGGGCTCGAATCCCAGTGAAAGCAGGGTGGAATTTTCACCTGAAAAAGCACGTGTCGTCAGGATGGGCATCCGGCATCACATCTCCGGCCAAAACCAAAATGAGCCTGTTTGGCTCCGGTGACTCCAATAAATTGGGAAAAGCCGAAGAAAGTGTATACAATACATGTGTGAATATATGAAGTTACGTATAAGTTAAAATTTAAATAGGCTACATAGAAATACATTGAAAGTCTAACATTTAAATATCTATTTCCCACAAAGCCAACCTATGGCTTATCTGTGGGAGCAGACCTTATATTAACAAGAGATAAAACTCGTAACAACTAAAATCTAATGAGACCCTTCTCCAGCCCTGGGACTTCCAAACGCTGGAGGGAAGGATCACTGTAAGGTTATCCATTTACCAACTAATTAAAGAATTTAAAATTAACATGCATATATACCTAACATATTGAACCCTTGCAAAGAAGCATATGAGACTCAGTTTCGGGGGGTGTAACGGTTCATATCGTAAGTTGTTGTCAAGGCGCTTCATTAACTTGCAGGTTAACATATAACAAAATAACATTCAGGAAAGAGTGAAGCCAGGGTTAAAACAAATGAATTTAATAACAAATCACCATATTTACTCAAACAATTAACAACAAAAACTCCCATCTGACTCCCACTTAATAAAAATGCCAAAAACTAGGCCAAATCTCTGGAGAGATTAATTACATGGACCAAGTGTCCCTAAGATAAAATATACAAAAGTGACCATATATGTGCGTATGCCGTTCTACATGCATCACGATGTGTACATTGAATGCGTGATTCGTCATCATCCAGAATAATCATTCAGACAACGAATCCACATTTCTTAGAGCTAGACCGACACGGGGGAACACAACTACAATACTTAAAATTAAACCGACACTTCCTAAATCTAATATAAACAAACACAAAATTTCCGTGTGAAATTGGAATCAAATTGCCGTAGCTACATTTACTGCCTAAAAACTTAGGACTTCTCACACAAATCAACACAAGTACATTAACACGTGACCAAAAAAAAAATACACAAATGACCGCTGTCAAAATTTACAAATACTCTACCACTACACCGCACAGGTGTGACACACAAAATTACATGAATCGAGTCATAAACAAAGCAATAGGCACACAGCCAACATTTACGTTAATAATACAATATTTTACCCATACAACGTACAACAAGCCGTTACACACATGGCGAACTCCCCAATTAAGTATGGCTTAAAAATAACCATCACAATGAACAGGTTTGCTACATGAAAGCTTACAGGGGTCAGTCGGACAATCAGGACTGCCTATCAAAATAAGTCACCAGGCAAAACGGGCGGTTTGTGGAACTCTGCATGTCTGTCAACCCACGTGTCAAATACCTCGACCTCCCAGGACATGGGGTCGAATCTCGAAGAAGTGTGCCCCAAAGCACAATAATACGTGTGTGTGTGTCAGAATAAAATATGGACAAGAAACAGCGGTCTCCCTAGAGCACCCTGTCTTTCCATCAAAAAAAAAAAATACAACAGCAGCAAAAATATATGAGGGCGGTAGGACCTCTACCCCCTCCTCACGTAGAATCAACACACACTTGACACAGTAACACACACAAAATCACACGTATGGGTTTTGACAGACCCTGAAATAAAAAGACACAAATAATTTCCACATGCTGGCGCCACCGTTCTATGCCGTGACTAGTCAACCTGAAAAGGACTCAAAAAAATCTATCAAAATTAGAACGAAGGTGTTCTACAAATTACTTTTAAATTGGTGCGCTTGGCAGCCCTAATATGAATAATAACCTGTTCAGCAAATATCTTACAGTAATCACCTCCCATTCCTATTTCAAATATGAACGTTAATAAAGCACCATTTATCGAATGTAACGGGTTCCGCATTTGCATGGACAAAAATCACGTACGCACGCCGCGCACATTACATATGACAAAAGGAAAAACAAATATCTAACAAACACTTTGGCCACGCGCCAACGGACATTTAAACATTTAGTGTCGGTGCAAGAAAAACTCTTAACAACAAGAAAAGAAACATGACTATTTACAAAAGTTCCCCGGCCAAATCTAACTACATAATTGAAATAATCCAATTTTTGTACATCACCGATCTGCTTGTAGAAATAAGGACATCCTCCTCAGCCCATTGCCCCTATGGACAAATTAGCACTCCATCGTGGTCATCTGCGTTGAATTGTTGAAGTTCATCCCAACTCCAAACCACGTGCTGATCATCTTGGTATCGACTCCTTGGCAGAGAAGTTCAATGTTAATTATTTGACCTATCTATAATCGCTTGCAGGTTACTCAGTTCGCCCACAATTGTCCTAATGCGATTAATTGCGAAGACTGGCCCTAGATATCTCGCACATACGCACAATAAAAACACATGAAAAATACACTGCAATTTGTACATAAAATATACACCTGGAGACCACGTCACTGGCTCGATAACAAGTTTAAGATCTTGACTGCACTGGCAGTCGCTATCTTGCTCGGTATTTCCGTACTGTACTGTTGACCTTCGCTCCGGTGAGCGCTAATTAGGGTGTTACAAAACTTGCCCCTCAGAGCTGAAATGGTCGTCTTTAAGTAAATGTTACAAGTTACCACGCACTGGCGTGAAATATTTAGCTCACAAAATAAAGTTGATTTGAGAATAAAATGTACTAGAGCTTTAAAATTCAATAATGCAACTGATGTGACTTTAGCTCCTCAGAGCTCACAAATAAAATAACTTAACCAAATTCAGAGCGTTAAAATCACGATGCAAACTGGCGTGAAGTAAGCCTCTCAAGGCTCCAAAACGAATGACTTAGAGTAGCGTCATGTCAAACTATTTATTAGAAACTGACAGGGGGTGGAGGAGTGGGGTGGAATCGGATAAAAACTTCCAGAGTTTTTGTCTCACAAATATGGGACTAGTGTCATTCTTCTTCAAATAAATCAAACGTCTCAAAGCACTCGTGCGGAGATTAATCCGTTCGGCGGTTCTTTAGATACTCAATTCCGCGGGCTTTTTTACTACTGACGCTGTCCACCGCGTGGTCATGGCTTGGTCTCTTGTGATTGGCTGATTCAATCGTATGTTCGTTGCAAGTGACTCGTGATTCTTCCTTTATGCTTCCAATTTTGGTACAGTAGTTGCTCAATTTGGCCTTGAATCCGACTAATTCTAGCCGTCCCCCAAGAATAGCTACCAGCTCAGCTCCTGTTGCAATCATTACGAAATGCTGGCCTCCCTTTATCCATGTCGACTTCCTCAAGTACTGCCTGGGCCGTAGTAATAATAATAATAAATATGAATACTTATTTATCGTAGATCAATAAGGGTTCATTTATCCTCAGCAAGGTTTTGAAATTCGAAGCAATTTATTGGTTTGGATTTCAAAAACAAAATCCACTGTAGTAACAACACATCTCTTTAAATCTCACTCAGCTGCTCGAGTGTACGCCCCTCTGACTCAATTAGTGTGCTCCCTTTCTCGCTGGAATGTCATTCATACTTCCTCACTAGGTCTCCCCCTTCTCCTCAAGATTTCCACTCCTGTCGTCTCAGCTGCTCGTTGTTTACAAACAAAGTGCGTACTCTGGCGCTCCCCGTAGATTTGAGTGTTGGCTCTCAAAATAAAATTTTTGCAATACAGATTCTGCACACATCATCTTTCCTAGTCATCAAATGGTTCCCTTCTGTAGTAAGGTTTTAAATTGGCGCTATTAAAAACAGATTTTGCGCCAGTGCTCACTTCCTCAAGCCTATAGGCATTGTTACCCAGATTCTTAATTACCCGGAACGGGCCAATAAATTTTGGACAGAATTTTGCGAAGACTTTGTTCTTAGGGTCGGAGATCGGTGGTCTACGAACCAGCACTAATTCTTGTTCTTGTAACTCTCGGTTCCTCATGTGCTCTCTCGTTCGCTGGATTCGCAAGTCATGCGGTAATAATGGATCCTTTGGGCATGGAATGATCTTGTCCCAAGTTCTTTCTGGCAATCTGTTGTGGTGTACAATCAGTGGGACTTGACCCGTCGACTCGTGCTTAGTGGTGTTCATGCACATCTCAATTTCCCCTACTTTGTCAACCCATTTATTGTGTTCGTTAGGAATAATTACTCTGTAGTACTTGGCAACACAGCGAATTGTTCTCTCGCTCGGATTTCCACAAGGATGATGAATGCTTGAAAATACGTGTTTTATTCCTAGGCTCTCCAAACCTTGCCTAAAAACATTGCTCGTGAAATAGGTACCGTGATCTGATAGAATGGATTCCGGCTTCCCAAGCATCGGAATAACTTTGTTCTTAATTGGACTGAGGACTTGTCTTGATGTCGTCTTCTGAATAGGACATAGCACGACCATCTTCGAAAATACATCGACACACACCAGAAGGTGTCGGCATCCACGCTTTCCTTTTACTAAAGGGCCAAAGCAATCGATAGCGAGCATCTCGCATGGTTTTTGAGGTAATAGTGGTCTTGGAGGTTGTTTCAGAATAAAGTTGTTCGGTTTCGTGCGCTGGCATGCGTCACAAGTTCTGATTACTTCAACAATGGTGAATCTCATCTTAGGCCAAGTAAAGGTCTCCCCTATCGTAGCTTCAGTCTTATCCGTGCCGATATGTGCTAGGCTCTCGTGAACATGCCAAGTCAATCCCCTCTGTAGTGATGCTGGAACTAGGATTCGCAGTTTAGTATGATGCTCATCCACGTACTTATGTAACAAGTTATTTAAGTAGTGAAATCTCGCTTGTTTAGCACTGGCTTCTCGGTACTCAGGTGAATTTGGTTGTAATTCCTTCCTGTAGAATTTTATCATCATCATCATCCATGGGTCTGCTTCTTGCTCCTTCCGAATATCCTTCAATCTTGCCAAAAACTCACGAGCCTTAGGTGTTAATGTAATATTGTGAACGTCCGCTGTTACTTCGTCTCCGTCCTCAGGATTTCTACTCAAGGCATCTGGTATGACGTTCATTCTTCCAGGGCAATGCTCTATTGAGATGTCAAACTGCTGTATGTAGATGGACCAGCGCGTAACTCTCTCACTTGCCATTGTTGTCTTGAATAAAAATGTCAGTGCATGGTGGTCGGTTCTAACAATGATGGAATAACCATAGATCATCTTACGCCACTGTTGAAGAGAATATAGAATTGCTAGCAGCTCAAGTTCCGTAACTGTGTAGTTCCTCTCATGTTTCCTTAATTTACGACTCGTAAATGCCAAATAGGATTTCTTCGTGGGTTCTTCAGTGTCCTCTTGGTACAGCATAGCACCGATTCCAATCAATGAAGCATCTGCTTGAATAATAAATCGCTTCTCAAAATCCGGATATCCAAGTTTCACACAGTTTTCCAATAAATCCTTCGTTGCTTTAAAAGACCTGTCGCACTCCTCGTTCCACGACCATCGATTCGCCTTCTTCAACATCTCCTGCATAGGCGCTACTGTTTCTGTGTAACCAGGGCAATTTTCTTTGAAGAAGCCTGTCACTCCCAAAAACGCTCTCACATGTTTGACTTTGGTAGGTGTGGGAAATTTCTTAATAGCATCAATCTTGGCTGGATTAGGCCGCACGCCCTCGACATCAATTGAAAATCCACAGCCTGCTTCCAGTCTCCGACCGGGTCAGGAATGGAATGAATGAAGCCCCCATCTAGCGGCGAGGATATGAAGTGTGCCGGCTGCCGAAGCCTGTCGCACTCCTCTGGGGCAATGATTAAATGAATGACAGATGAAATGAAATGATAGTGGAGAGTGTTGCTGGAATGAAATTGTGACAGGGAAAACCGGAGTGCCCGGAGAAAAACCTGTCTGCCTCCGTTTTGTCCAGCACAGATCTCACATGGAGTGACCGGGATTTGAACCACGGACCCAGCGGTGAGAGGCCGGCGTGCTGCCGCCTAAGCCACGGAGGCTCCCCTCGACATCAATTATATGCCCCAATTATAATATCTCGCTCTGGCAAAAATGTGATTTCTTTAGGTTAATTGTGAAGTTCATGGTTCTCAAGTTGTCCAGCAGTTTATTTAAATTTATCAGGTGTTCTTCCATTGTTTCAGAAGCAATTAATATGTCGTCAACATATCTCGTGGTGAAGCTCTTGACCTCCTCAGTCAGATTTCTATCGAGTGCTCTAATGAGTGCACAACCTGCAGTTTTCACGCCAAAGGGCATTCGACACCAGATATAACTTTGATTATCGAATAAAAATCCCGTCAACAGTTGGGATTTTTCTTCAAGTTCAAGATGGTGGAAACTATTCGTCAAATCAACACTTGAGTATATCTTCTTCCCACGGAAGCATTTCAAAACATCTTTGATCCTAGGTGCTTGGTCATGCTCAACTAGCAGTTTGCTGTTCAAAACTCGCGCGTCTAGGCATAGCCTAATCGATCCATTCGGCTTGGCCACAGCCAATATTGCGTTCAGGTAAGGGGTTGCCGCTTTCCTTATCATGCCAGAATCTAATAAGTTAGTAATAATGTCCTTCACCTGAGAAAAATGTTTCTCTGGGATCGGGTACAATTTACTTTTAAATGGGGTCCAATCTGTCACTTGCATGGCATATTGAAAATTTAAAACTTTCCCAGGTACGGTGTCAAAAGCTCCTTTATGTAATCTTAAAATTTCTTCCAGTCTTCTTCCATCAGGTTCCCCTACGATGGCCTCCTTAAGTCGCTCCTGAAGTAGAATTTCAAATTTGGTTCCGCTAATTTCTTCTTCCGCCAAATGCACCCAAAGTTCCTGCGAAATATCTCGGTTGTCAATTTCTAGCACCGCTGTCTGGCTGACTCGCTCCCCCGTCAAGATCTTATCTCCGGCCTCATTAGTGCATTCTTCAACAACCCAAGTATTGGCCTCTCTCTCCAACGGACTCTCTTCCATGTTTAAACACACATGATTCAACCCCTCTACTTGTTTGAAACTTACAGTGTTGTTATGTAAGTCAATGACAGCATGAAAATCGCAGATGAAGTTGGCTCCTAAAATTATGTTGTAGTTCATCTTTGGAATAACAATGAATGTTTGCGAGAAAGTATGGTTCAGTATTTCCAGATCTAGAAATGCTTGCTGTTTACAATTCATAGTTTTGTCAGGAATAACACCTCTGACTTTCATTAGCGGTACCGGCATAATAGGAACAGCTTGTTTTCTTCCCATTTCCTTTATCAAAATTTCAGTGACTAAGCTCACCTGGCTACCTGTATCAATCAAACATCTCACCCTCATGCCTCTAATATGCGCGTAAATAATTGGTAGCTGTCTGATAACATTTTCACGTTCCTTCACCACTTCCTCCAGTCGGTCGTCCGGGAATACTACCCACTCTTCTATATTGGCCACTATCATCTCTTCTCGCTCCCTGGCGACCTCCATTTTCAGCCTATCACCTTTTAGTTCATTTGTTTTTTTTAAAATCCCGGGACCCATTTGTTGTGTTTCGCCGGCTGTCATTCTGTCGCTCCTGTTGCCTCAATAAACTCTCTGCCCCCTCTCCTTGATGATTGTCTGGGCTCTGTCTGTTCGCCATGGCACGCCCCCACTTCTCTTTCTCCGCTTCTTCGGTACTGAATTGATCCAAGTATTTACGTGATTCAATATATCGCTCGTCCCAGTTGTTCCGATAATCTCCCCTATTTTCTTGGCGATAGTCCCTGCCGTTATTCCATCTACCATCTCAATTTCTTTGGTAAGGTCTACCTTGTCTCTGGTTTCCCCTCCAATTTGTGTACTCCCGCTGGTACGTCCACTGATTGTTTTGATTTTGGTTGTTCAGTTTGTATCTCCCGCGGTTATTCTGATAATTCTGATTATTATTGTTGAACTGG
Organism: Meconema thalassinum; assembly: GCA_946902985.2. Taxonomy (NCBI): domain Eukaryota; kingdom Metazoa; phylum Arthropoda; class Insecta; order Orthoptera; family Tettigoniidae; genus Meconema; species Meconema thalassinum. The sequence goes on along the minus strand of OX336389.2, from coordinate 1,425,371,580 downwards.
TTTCGGCCGTCAAAATCTTGCCTTCTTGGTGTGAATTGTGTCCCTGTGGACTGTGTCTTGGTTTGGTTCCCCTGGCTGTGGTTTTTTTGGAGTCCCTGAACTACCTCTGCCGTGTTGACACATTCCATATTTCTCCTTCCTGTCTGTGGGCTCACCATACTCGTCTCGTCTAAGTGTCTGAGTAATTCTTCGGCTTGGACTGCGGTTTGAATGTTTCCTGCGACTAATAGTTGTTGGATGTGCATTGGTAGTTGTTTCCCGATGGTTAGAACCATATTTTGCTCGCTAGGCGGGTCGTCAAAATCTCTGAATTTTACCAATTGCTGGCTGAAGAATTCTGAAAACCGGGTTGGATGCGTACTATGATATTTTCGCGTGTACAGGTCCATTCTCAACCCCTGCTGTAACGAAGGGCTCCAAAACTTCTTCAAAAATGCCTCGCGGAATTGAGCCATGTCTGTGAACGTGTACTTAAAGCTTAAAAACCAGGTTAGGCTAGGTCCTTCTAAAAATTTCTCCACTAGTCTTAATTGTTTCTCAGGGCCGATGTGCTGGTCATTAAAGTAATGAGTTAATTGTCGTAGAAATGCTTTGGGAGTGGTTCCTGAATGTTCCTTAAATTTATCGGGCTTAAAATCATTACCCCGAATGACTTGGATGACTTGGGCGGGTGCCAAGTTCGGTTTCGGTGTTGAAGTCTCTCCCCTGTATTGCTGGAATGCATTACTCGTTAGTCTGGGACTTTAACCCCGACTAGTATCCTCAGCCAACTTCAAGCCTGCAGGACTTCCAATCCTTGTTTGCTTCTCCGGTATATTTTCAGCCGAAAATAATGTCGCATTCTCTAAAGATCTAATCTCGTTTTTGATGATTAACTCTGAGTGTTCCTGTAATTTTGACTTTACAATTTCCTCCAATGCCTGCATTCGCTTTAAAACTGTCAGCCTGTCTTCCTTATTCGCGTGAGCCTGCTGGTCCCAATCTCGCCGGATCCTACTTTTCAAGCTATTAATTTTCTCTTCGTTCCTTTCCTGATTTTTCTCTAACTCTTCACGTATCTGGTCTTGCGTTTTTATTAACTGGCCTTCCAGATTATCCCGAGTCTTGACAAGCTGCTCTCCCACCTCTTCTCTTATGATCTCTTGTGTTTTTACTAGCTGTTCTCCTACTTCTTGTATTTGCTGTTGTGTCTTGCCTAATTGCTCCTCTAAGTTCTCCCGCAAGTGTATCCGTTCGGTTTCAGCCTTAACCTCGACTTTATCAATTTCCTTTATTAATTCCAGCACGTTGCTGTCTACCGAATTAATTTGCTGCTGCAATTTCTCTTGGGTTTTCTTCATTCCCGCGGTGTTATTGACACATGCTGCCTCTATCTGCTTGAGTTTATCTACCACCATCTCGTCAAATTGTATTAATTTGTTATCAAATTTCGCCTCCAACTTCTTAATTTCGCCTAACTGTTTGACGTTGTTCTCCGCAACCTCGCCTGCCAGTTTCTCTACCTTTTTAACGCTCTGATTAATGTCATTAGTGATTTTCCCTAATTGTTCGGTTTGTGCCGTTTGTGTTACCGCCTGTTCCGACAATTTGTGATTTAGTTCATTTAATTGTTTGTCCGTGTCTAATTTCTGGACCTCTAATTGGACCGAAATATTACCGCTCACGTCATGTAATTGTTTTTCACTGTCTACCATCTGCGCTTGTAACTGGACCGTAATGTCACTTAATTGTTTATCATTATGCTCCCGCTGAGCTCCTAATTATTCTTTTAATTGTTTCTCCGTCTTCACGGACATCTGTTCCAACAATGCCTTAATTTCATCGACACTCGCCATTTCACACACAAATATATTCAGAGAAAACAGGGTCATGGGCCAAGGTTTCAGTCGTATACACACATACATGTCACACATTTAAATATTACTCGCTCTAATTTAATGAAAATTTCAGTAACAAAATTTACTGAATACAATGACACTTATTCACAAACAACAAAATAACCCCTAGTGATCTGCTTTTAAATTCCTAACCAACAGAATTTACGAAACACCAATTAACCGAAGTCAATTAAATGTCAAATATAAGGCAACACCTTCCTGCTTTGACTGAGTTCAATAATAATGCAAATTTCTAATTTTAATGTCGGGCGCCAGAACAAGTTAATAACAAATACAATATCAAATTCTAACCTTGTTCAATATCTCTAACTTTAGGAACTCCGTGATTTTACTAATGCACATGGCGGTACAACATCGCCTCAATTTACTGAATTTACATGTCCGCTTGACCTGGCATCATTTCTCAACGAAATAAATATGAGGTCAGCGAAGCAACAACAACAACAATCCCCACTTGGGCAGCCATTTTTGTTTTATGAACCCTTGCAAAGAAGCATATGAGACTCAGTTTCGGGGGGTGTAACGGTTCATATCGTAAGTTGATGTCAAGGCGCTTCATTAACTTGCAGGGTAACATATAACAAAATAACATGCAGGAAAGAGTGAAGCCAGGGTTAAAACAAATGAATTTAATAACAAATCACCATATTTACACTCAAACAATTAACAACAAAAACTCCCATCTGACTCCCACTTAATAAAAATGCCAAAAACTAGGCCAAATCTCTGGAGAGATTAATTATATGGACCAAGTGTCCCTAAGATAAAATATACAAAAGTGACCATATATGTGCGTATGCCGTTCTACATGCATCACGATGTGTACATTGAATGCGTGATTCGTCATCATCCAGAATAATCATTCAGACAACGAATCCACATTTCTTAGAGCTAGACCGACACGGGGGAACACAACTACAATACTTAAAATTAAACCGACACTTCCTAAATCTAATATAAACACAAAATTTCCGTGTGAAATTGGAATCAAATTGCCGTAGCAACATTTACTGCCTAAAAACTTAGGACTTCTCACACAAATCAACACAAGTACATTAACACGTGACCAATAAAAAATACACAAATGACCGCTGTCAAAATTTACAAGTACTCTACCACTACACAGCACAGGTGTGACACACAAAATTACATGAATCGAGTCATAGACAAAGCAATAGGCACACAGCCAACATTTACGTTAATAATACAATATTTTACCCATACAACGTACAACAAGCCGTTACACACATGGCGAACTCCCCAATTAATTATGGCTTAAAAATAACCATCACAATGAACAGGTTTGCTACATGAAAGCTTACAGGGGTCAGTCGGGCAATCAGGACTGCCTATCAAAATAAGTCACCAGGCAAAACGGGCGGTTTGTGGAACTCTGCATGTCTGTCAACCCACGTGCCAAATACCTCGACCTCCCAGGACATGGGGTTGAATCTCGAAGAAGTGTGCCCCAAAGCACAATAATACGTGTGTGTGTGTCAGAATAAAATATGGACAAGAAACAGCGGTCTCCCTAGAGCACCCTGTCTTTCCATCAAAAAAAAAAAAAAAATACAACAGCAGAAAAAATATATGAGGGCGGTAGGACCTCTACCCCCTCCCTACGTAGAATCAACACACACTTGACACAGTAACACACACAGAATCACACGTATGGGTTTTGACAGACCCTGAAATAAAAAGACACAAATAATTTCCACATGCTGGCGCCACCGTTCTATGCCGTGACTAGTCAACCTGAAAAGGACTCAAAAAGATCTATCAAAATTAGAACGAAGGTGTTCTACAAATTACTTTTAAATTGGTGCGCTTGGCAACCCTAATATGAATAATAACCTGTTCAGCAAATATCTTACAGTAATCACCTCCCATTCCTATTTCAAATATGAACGTTAATAAAGCACCATTTATCGAATGTAACGGGTTCCGCATTTGCATGGACAAAAATCACGTACGCACGCCGCGCACATTACATATGACTCAAGGAAAAACAAATATCTAACAAACACTTTGGCCACGCGCCAACGGACATTTAAACATTTAGTGTCGGTGCAAGAAAAACTCTAAACAACAAGAAAAGAAACATGACTATTTACAAAAGTTCCCCGGCCAAATCTAACTACATAATTGAAATAATCCAATTTTTGTACATCACCGATCTGCTTGTAGAACTAAGGACATCCTCCTCAGCCCATTGCCCCTATGGACAAATTAACACTCCATCGTGGTCATCTGCGTTGAATTGTTGAAGTTCATCCCAACTCCAAACCACGTGCTGATCATCTTGGTATCGACTCCTTGGCAGAGAAGTTCAATGTTAATTATTTGACCTATCTATAATCGCTTGCAGGTTACTCAGTTCGCCCACAATTGTCCTAATGCGATTAATTGCGAAGACTGGCCCTAGATATCTCGCACATACGCACAATAAAAACACATGAAAAATACACTGCAATTTGTACATAAAATATACACCTCGAGACCACGTCACTGGCTCGATAACAAGTTTAAGATCTTGGCTGCACTGGCAGTCGCTATCTTGCTCGGTATTTCCGTACTGTACTGTTGACCTTCGCTCCGGTGAGCGCTAATTAGGGTGTTACAAAACTTGCCCCTCAGAGCTGAAATGGTCGTCTTTAAGTAAATGTTACAAGTTACCACGCACTGGCGTGAAATATTTAGCTCACAAAATAAAGTTGATTTCAGAATAAAATGTACTAGAGTTTTAAAATTCAATAATGCAACTGATGTGACTTTAGCTCCTCAGAGCTCACAAATAAAATAACTTAACCAAATTCAGAGCGTTAAAATCACGATGCAAACTGGCGTGAAGTAAGCCTCTCAAGGCTCCAAAACGAATGACTTAGAGTAGCGTCATGTCAAACTATTTATTAGAAACTGACAGGGGGTGGAGGAGTGGGGTGGAATCGGATAAAAACTTCCAGAGTTTTTGTCTCACAAATATGGGACTAGTGTCATTCTTCTTCAAATAAATCAAACGTCTCAAAGCACTCGTGCGGAGATTAATCCGTTCGGCGGTTCTTTAGATACTCAATTCCGCGGGCTTTTTTACTACTGACGCTGTCCACCGCGTGGTCATGGCTTGGTCTCTTGTGATTGGCTGATTCAATCGTATGTTCATTGCAAGTGACTCGTGATTCTTCCTTTATGCTTCCAATTTTGGTACAGTAGTTGCTCAATTTGGCCTTGAACCCGACTAATTCTAGCCGTCCCCCAAGAATAGCTACCAGCTCAGCTCCTGTTGCAATCATTACGAAATGCTGGCCTCCCTTTATCCATGTCGACTTCCTCAAGTACTGCCTGGGCCGTAGTAATAATAATAATAAATATGAATACTTATTTATCGTAGATCAATAAGGGTTCAATATAGTGCGTTGTTCTGAGATCCATCAGTCAAAACAGGCTACTAAATTCTTCCTTGTGATATATTTTTATTTGGTCTTTAGCTTTAATTTTTAAATTTTATTCTCCTTAACGACAGAGGTAATTCATTAAAAATTGTGGGTATTTCTACCCTTAATTTCTTCTTACCATATGAATTTATCCATCTGGAAATATTATATATCCCTTTATCTACTCGTCTAGTTAGTTTTCCATGTTTTATTTAACTTTTATACCTGTTGTCTTAGTAATACGTAGTTATTACATTTACTTTATACAGGTCTTCCACAGAGAGAAATACCTCATTTTTGGTTAGCTTGTCCTTAGTTAACTTAATAAATCTCTCCTGGATATCGCCTATTATTTTAATTGACTCTTGCTGGAACTTCCCCAAGACGCAATACCATAACTCATAATAGACTCTACTAATGCTGAGTAAGCCATAAGGTATATCTGTGTGTTTGCGCAGTAAGCCAAAGTGTGAAAGAAGAACTCATTCCTTAATAGCTTCGTCAGCTCTAATATTTGTTTGTTCCATTTGAAATGGTCATCAATAATAATGCCAAAATATTTGTAGTTATTGACTCTCTCAATAAAGTTATTATATGAGCAATTTGAGATCAGGTAATCTCCCTTATTTACGTGTAGGAAGTTATAGTTATGGAATTTTACTTTAATATTTTCATTAATATTATGTGACATGCGAATGTGCATTAATTTAGATTTTTCTGTAATGTATTATTAACCCCTTATCATGGCTCCATCTCAAAATACTGTATTATCAAAGTCTGCTTGGAGATGCTGTGTGCTTTCCATGGATCCTTTTGAATTGCAATTAATATAGTGTCATCAGCATACATTAGTAGTTTAATTTTTGTTACAACCTTCACCATGTCATTGACGAATATGTTAAACATAATAGCTCCCAATATTGTACCTTGAGGTACGCCACTGTTAACTACAAATTGATCACTTTCCGTGTTATTTATTTTAATGACCATTTTCCTTTCCCTCAAATAACTATCAAAAACGTTCAACTCTATTCCTCTGATACCAATGCCTTCTAATTTATGTAACATACCATTAAAGGGCAAAGTGTCAAATGCCCTCGAGAAATCTAGAAATAGTACCAGAACCTGTTTTTCATTGTTTAAGGCACAATTTTCAATGTTGGAAAATGCTGTTAAGAGCAATTGAGCACTTTTACCTCGACGAAAACCGTATTGTATATCATCAATTATATTATGTTTATCAAGGTAGTTGGAGACCCTTGTTTCAATACACCTCTTTTGTAATTCCTATGTATAAATTGTAAAAGTCTGTGAGTGTGTGAGTGTGTTTGTTAACTCTTCACACTAAAACAGCTGGACGGACTTCGATGAAATTTGAAATGGAGATAGCTTACCCCCTGGATTAACATATAGGCAGCCTTTCATCCATGTGTGCAAAGCTCAACGTTCGTAGTTAGGCCCTTCAGCACAAATCTACACCGTTTCACCGATCTGGACCAAATTGTACATACTTACCCTCTGAAACCCGACAAGTAACAATGTCCACTCCAAATTTCAAGCAGCCCTCTCCATTCCCTGCATTTAGGCCCTTTGGCACAAATCGACACCGTTTCATCGATCAGAACCAAAATTACGTACTTACAATTCGGAACCCGACGAGTAACACTGTCCACTTGAAATTTCGGACAGCCCGCTGCAATCCCTACATTTAGGCCCTTTGGCACAAATCTACACCGTTTCACCGATCTGAACCAAATGTTACGCACACACTCTGTGGATTCCTGCGAGTAACTGTTCACTTGAAATTTCAAGCAGCCCTCTCCATTCCCTGCATTTAGACTCTTTGGAACAAATGCCCACCGTTTCACCAATCTAAACCAAATTTTACGTACTTAGCCTTTGGATTCCACTTGAAATTTCTGACAGCCCTCTCCATTCTCCACATTTAAATCCTGTGGCACAAATCTACACCGTTTCACCGATCTGAACCAAATTTTACGTAAATACCCTGTGGATTCCTGCGAGAAATACTGTTCACTTGGAATTTCAAGCAGCCCTCTCCATTCCCTGCATTTAGGCCCTAGTGCACAAATGTACACCGATTCACCAATCTAAACCAAATGTTACTTACTTAACATTTGGATTCCTGCAGGTAGCACTGTTACTTGAAATTTATAACAGCCCTCTCCATTCCCTACATTTAAGCCCTTTGGCAAAAATCTACACCGTTTCACCGATCTGAACCAAATTTTACGTAGGCCTACATGCCCTTTAGATTCCTGCGAGTAACACTGTTCACTTGAAATTTCAAGCAGCCCTCTCCATTCCCTGCATTTAGACCCTTGCGCACAAATGTACACCGTTTCACCGATCTGGTCAAAAATTTACTTTGGAACCCGACGAGTAACACTGTCTACTTGAAATTTCAGACAGCCCACTGCATCCCCTATATTTAGGCCCTTTAAAATATAAATAGGCTATAAATAAATAAACACATGGCTTACAAATCCTGTATAGTAAGTATAAACATATCAATCTGGTCGTTATGTCAGTAGCAACGAAGCTGTGTGGTGGCTATTAGCGTTTCCGTAACACTAATGGCATCCCACCGACACATAGGCTACTTCAATGTGCACCCTCAGAATTGTGAACCAGTCTATTTTACTGAAACTTATTTCCACGAGCGTGTATCCACTCAGCCGAAATCGACACCCACCACCTTTTCCACACTAGACATGATTTTCAAAGCACTTTTCTGTATGTTGAGGTACAGAAATATTACACATAGAAAAATACAATAAAATATTGGCAAATCTGAGTTCAAGGAACTGTTGTTCAGAATGGGTCTGGTGTTAAATTTGCAGAAGCTTTCGGTATAGGTTACACGGTCCATGTTCATAACATGGAATGTTTTCCTTTGACAATGAATCTACACCATGTGCATGGGCAACCTCTTTCAAATACCTCTGAAAGCACAATAATCAGGGATTTTCAATATTTAGAGAGGCATGTGAGGCAAAATGATTTTTGGAGAATTTCGATCCCTGGAATGGAACACTGGAAGAGGCTGCATAATGTATATCAGTGGCCAAGGTGTGAGATATTTTACTAAAGATCTATTAATAGCGACATGTTGATGTTCAAATCATCTATGATTGTGGGAAATGTATACCTTGAATAGCTTAAAGAAAATACTTTTAATTCTCCATATTCCGATAGATTTGCCAGTCCAGTGTGCAGGAGTGCAGTTCCCTCTTCAAACAATATTCGCAATTACTATTAACAAAGCGAAATGACACTCACTTAATAGCAGCAGGTGTACATTTAGACAAAACCATTTTTTCCCTTGGGCAACTGTAGGCTATGTGGCGTGCTCACGAGTATCCAGACAAAATCGTTATGTCTCAGTAAAACATGCCAAAACCAAAAACGTAATTTTAAAATGTGTTCACATAAGGTAACATCGTACCATGTAGACTTTCTGAACTCGATGGAATTCCCATTTTGCGGCTCATACTGATATACTGTAGGCATCAGAATTTTCCAGCCGAGATTGCTGTAATAGAATAGACCAATTATCGGCAATAATGCATCATCTCTATTATCTTCATCGCGTGCGAAGCCGTGGGTGCCTGATAGTTTTATTAATAATTGACAGCATACATACTGGGCGATAGTTAATAAGTCCTAGATGATCGCCTCCTTTATATATAGGCCTAATAATTCCAATTTTTGGAAACATTCCTGTTTTAAAAATGAAATTTACTATGTAAGAAATAACTACACTAATGTCAGTAACACAATGTTTTATGTCCTTTACTTGAATTTTGTCCATACCAGGTGACTCTACCTTCATATCTTTATGATACTAGAGATTTCTTTTGGATACACTTCAAACAATGCCATTGACTGCAATGAGTTCTCACCCTGGCGGGTATAAGCAGATATTTTACATGTGTGGAAAGCGTGTTTAATTTGATTTACAAAAAAAATCCCAAGCTTATTTGCAATGATACTATTTGAGTAAATATTACCTAATTATTTTTGTATAATATCATCTACTGAACTTACATTTCGTCCTAATATTTCATTTATTGTCTTCCAAGTAGCTTTTAGATTATTTTTACTATTATCTAGTTTCTGTTTGTAAAAAAAAATGATTTACGAATTTCTTTAATCAGTGCATTTCTCAATGCTTTGCATTCATTTCTATATGATTCATTACTTTTATTGTTTTTCCATATTTTATATAATAAGTCCCTCTTTTTTGCAATTTATTTCAAGTATCCTAGAAAACCAAGGTTTTTTAACTCTGACTCTCTTATTAGTTGGAAAAGTACACTTTCCATAAATACCATTAAATTCTTCTACCACATTGTTATACAGTTAATTTGGGTCTTCTGCTCTGGAGAACTTGGACCAATTTATTTTGTCTTGTAGTGTATTTACTTTAAAGTCGTTCAGTGCCTGCTGTGAATGATTCTCATTATTTTAATTAGCCTTCATCTTCGGTGATAGGCCAACAGATGTTATTGTTATGTAGTGGTCAGCTACATCAGAAGAGATTACGGCTGAACATAGCCTGCAGAGAATATGGTCTATTAAGGTTTTGGAACCTCTATTCAAGTGAACTCTGGTAGGGTATTTTAACAATGAATATAAACCAAGTCCTGCCAAAATATGTTCGTAATTATTTACCCTAGGATTATTGACATGAAGCATATCAATATTTATGTCTCCTAATACTAACAGTTCTTTATAATCACTAAACGTCTGCAGACATTCATCCAGTTCTTACTGCCTTGAATATTTATTTTAAGTCTATGCCGTGGACTTCAAAGGATTAACTTTGCAAATTTAGACTAATTATGGTTAAATTTTGTTTTGTGAATAGAGCGATTTTTCCATTTTTATCCGATCTATTGTAAAAATTAGCATTGAATTCATCAAGAGTAAAAGAATGTTTTTAAATTCAGCAATACCTATTTCTATTAAACATATAATGTGTAGCTCACCAAATTTATTACTAAATAATGTCTTGAAATAATCCCAGTTGGTAGATAATGATTGAATATTTAAGCACACTATATTTTAAGACGCTTCTGAGCGTATATATTCCCCATTATCGATGTAATTTTGAGCACTGTCAAACTTATAACACTTAACATTAGGATCACTGATTAAGTCTTTACTATTCAAGAATGCAATACAACTTTATTACGTCACAAACTCGTAACCATGCTCACTACCTAAGACGCCATTTTCTTCAGAACATCTTCTCTCGTTACCCGTAAAGCTGCAGCGTCTTCGTTTTCCCTGGCAAGTATTTTTCCAAACTTGACCCACACATATATCCAGCCGTACTCTTTGGCTTTTACTTTTGCTTGCCACAAAAGGTTCCTGAAGTATGGAGTCAGGCCTTCACTCATATAGATTTTCTTACCGTGAAGAGTACAATTCCGTTTGCCCAGAAACTCAGTTCTGGCAGATTTAGAACTAAATGTCACCACAATTGGAGCTATTTTACATGGTTGAAAAAAGCTTGCTGAGAAGTGTCCCATTTGCTGCTAAACTGATAACAGTGTGGTTGAAAGAAGACTTGTTGAGAACTGCCCCATTTGCTGTTTTAAACTTATAACAGTGTGGTTGAATGATGACTTGCTGAGAACTGCTCCATTGGCTGCTAATCTGATGGCAGTGTGGTTGAAAGAAGACTTGCTGCGAACTGCCCCATTTGCTGCTAAGCTGATAACAGTGTGGTTGAAAGAAGACTTGCTGAGATCTGCCCCATTTGCTGCTAAGCTAATAACAGTGTGGTTGAAAGAAGACTTGCTGCGAACTGCCCCATATGCTGCTAAGCTAATAATAGCGTGGCTGAAAGAAGACTTGTTGAGATCTGCCCCATTTGCTGCTAAGCTAATAACAGCGTGGCTGAAAGAAGACTTGTTGAGATCTGCCCCATTTGCTGCTAAGCTAATATCAGCGTGGCTGAAAGAAGACTTGTTGAGATCTGCCCCATTTGCTGCTAAGCTAATAACAGCGTGGCTGAAAGAAGACTTGTTGAGATCTGCCCCCTTTGCTGCTAAGCTAATAACAGCGTGGCTGAAAGAAGACTTGTTGAGATCTGCCCCATTTGCTGCTAAGCTAATAACAGCGTGGCTGAAAGAAGACTTGTTGAGATCTGCCCCATTTGCTGCTAAGCTAATAACAGCGTGGCTGAAAGAAGACTTGTTGAGATCTGCCCCCTTTGCTGCTAAGCTAATAACAGCGTGGCTGAATGAAGACTTGTTGAGATCTGCCCCATTTGCTGCTAAGCTAATAACAGCGTGGCTGAAAGAAGACTTGCTGAGATCTGCCCCATTTGCTGCTAAGCTAATAACAGCGTGGCTGAAAGAAGACTTGCTGAGATCTGCCCCATTTGCTGCTAAGCTAATAACAGCGTGGCTGAAGGAAGAATTTCTGAGAACTGCCCATTTGCTGATAATTTGATAACAGTGTGGACAAAAGGAGACTTGTCGGGAACTGTCCAACTCGCTGATAATTTGCCAGCTCAGTGCCGCGGTCAATTTCATTAACGTGGTCGCAATGTCGAGCAGCGCCACGAACTAATCACAATTATTCAACATCTTTAGTCCAATAAATTACAATGGAATCCATATCCAATCCATTGCTCTTTTTTCTTTGTCGATTGAAATGTATGCATCAGAATTCTATGAACCATTTTCTCTTCAACACTCAACTTAGGGAGAGTCATTTTAAGTTCCTTTCAGGATATTACAATGCAGATTCTTTCCGGCTTTACTGAATAACTGACACATTCTTTTGTAGCGTCTCGGACCGACATTCCTCAGCTAGAGTAACTCCGCTTCCGGTGGGCACAATAGCGCGTATTCTCTTCTTTGAAGCACGAGTCCCTCGCAAGTGACTGATTCTTGGGAGCATGGTATATTATGATTTTCATTTGCTACAGAGTAGCCTCCGTGGCTTAGGCGGCAGCACACCGGCCTCTTACCGCTGGGTCCGTGGTTCAAATCCCGGTCACTCCATGTGAGATTTGTGCTGGACAAATCGGAGGCAGACAGGTTATACTCCGGGTACTCTGGTTTTCCCTGTCACAATTTCATTCCGGCAACTCTCACCACTATCATTTCATCTGTCATTCATTTTATCATTGCCCCAGGGGAGTGCGACAGGCTTCGGCAGACGGTACAGTTCATATCCTCGCCACTGGATGGGGGCTTCATTCATTCCATTCCCTGACCCGGTCGGTCGACTGGAAGCAGGCTGTTCATTTTCATTTGCTACAGGCGTGATTAAAGTCCACGTCAAGAATTTTAATTGATCCTAACCTCCCGTCATGGATATTCACATTTCTTAATACAAGCTTACTAACTGCCATGTGTGAATGATAGTTTTGCCTATAGGTGCAAAACACCCCCATGTTCCACCCCTTAAAACAACAATCCTCACCAACCACCACAAACCATCCGAGAGTCTGCCATATTATAGGAAAAGCTGAAGCCGAAATCTCACATGAAAACAGTCTCGAAAGAATAAATACTTTGTGTTGGAACATACGACTTTTACCAGAGCACTATCCTAAACACCAACACGATCACTTGAGGCTGTAAGGCTTAGCGTTTCTAATAACCCAAAATGTCACATACAAAACATAGATCTCCATAGTGCGTTAAAATTCAGTACAGGACCAAGGTATACACGTAAGCAACTGTAATCTTCAAAATCAGCTGTGGGAACCTCACGGAAGAGTGGAATAGCATTCAGAAGATTAAGTGCTTTCTCTATGTTCGCATGGATTGGTGTTGTAGTCATTTAGGAAACATCGTTGTTGTGCAACTTTTAAAACATTATCTTTATTTATAAAATTATCATCATCATGTAATACATACGTTTTTCCGATCTTACATTAAAAATGTAGAAAATGTAAAACATAAAATCAGCCCTTTAATTGGTATTATTTTCAGATTAAGATATAGCTGTCTTACTAGCCAACAATTGAAAAATATATACTTTGCTCTGATACATTCACATCTAATGTACATGAATTTCATATGGGGATATTGTAAGAAGGAGCTGATAAAAGAACTAGAGATACTCCAGAAACGTGCTATAAAATCTATCTTTGGATTTCCTTGACTCACACCCTCAAATGAATTATACTCAAGAACTAAAATTATGCCACTGCAAAAACAAATAGCTATGTCAGCAACAGTATTTGTATACAAATTAGAAAACAAATTGATACACACACACATCCATTTTACCCATGCAAATGACATTCATCATTATGCAACAAGAGGAGTAAATCAAATATTCACCAGCCATTCTCAATCCATTAAATTTGGAACTAAAGGAATTATGTCCTCTATAATAAAAGAATACAACTCGTTACCATTAGGCATAAGGGAAAGTTTCTCTATAAAAACATTTAAGAGGAAAACAAAAGACTTCCTATTAAGGAATGAATAGCCCATGTACAATAGCCTTAAGCAATGCAATGTACCATACCGAATTATCTCTGTAAAGTTAGTCACTAGCAATCTAAGTTACTATTAAACTAAACAATAATGTTACAAAAATTATATATATGCCATGCTGTAACTATGTTACTTGATTGTCCCTAACACGAGCTCAGGCTCATTGGGACCTATGTAAATAAATAAATAAATAAAAAAAATTCGGTCTGGCCATTCACTCGCCTGCATCTACTCTATATTCACATGATTCGACTTTGGTCTGCCTGTTTCTCCACCTGTCATTTTATAACTCGAGAGCTACCTACTGTAGTAAAATTGTTCAAATCGCGAAACCAACTAAGACTATAAAATTCATCAATACATACAATTTAGTTAAGGGGGGGGGGGGCAAGGGGTACCCTATATTTATCAACTGATTTACACGTGTGATAAGTCGCAGTCTACGAAATGAATTTTATAATTCCTAACTGCAAAATTAATTTCAAAAATTCCTTCATAGAAAAAATATTTTCTTATTTCTAAAAATTGCTGCCATGGGAGGCTAAAAACTGAATTTTTATGGCCCGTAAGCCTTTGAAATTTATTCAAAGGGTCTTTCTACGACTTGGGATTCAATTTTGTATGGCGTGTGGTGCTTGACTTCTGGGAGGTTTCCAAAATTACTTCCACGTGATGAATGAGATATTAGGGAAATTTAGCCTGAGAGCAGATTGGTTATATAATAATAATAATAATAATAATAATAATAATAATAATAATAATAATAATAATAATAATAATAATAATAATAATATCATAATAGACTCATTTTCCCTAGAAGGGCAAAAGCCTCCTACACAGAGGGTAGCTCTCACTTCGCTAATGCTGTGAGCTATTCGCATTAGGTTTGTACATGGTAACTGTATGGTTACTAAGCATTTATTTTTCGTCGTGAAGGTGGTTTACAAGGGTCAACTGGGTGATATTGAATATACAACTTTCATCGTGGCCACATGACATCTTTCCTCTCAAACGAGTAAGTTGTTTTTAATTAAGTGTGGGTGCGAATATAGATTCGTAGATAATATTAGTAGTAAAACGGTTTTCTAGTGTGTTTGTAATTTGTTTCAGCAAATGGATGTAACACTGTGAAACGGGATTTTCTGATCTTATTAATAGATTATTATTTATGGCCTTGCGTCTCATGTATTAAAGATAATTCTTCTGGTCTCCAACAGTCTCCAGTAACTCCATTCCTTTATCCACGATGTAGCGTGCTATATACCTACTGTAAGTTATTCTTTGGAGAAATCACACATATTTTCATGAATATCGTTGCATTTTCTTGACTTTTAGTCTAACGATGGTGTCGTGTATTGTATGCTTACGGCAGATAGCTCTCTCGTAATTTCGCATTCGATGCCTTGTATAAGGTGCGTTCAAAAAGTAACGAGCCAGAGGCATAATTACAGAAACCAGTATCTGTATGTTAGAAGTATTGGCCCTGGCTGTTGAGGCACTTGTCCCACCGTGACACGACGCGGTGAATGGCTGTCTCATAAAATTCCCTGGGCTGCGATGTGTACCAGTTCCGCAAGGAGGCCTATAGCTGGCGTGCAGAGCACTTTTCAGGGGACCAAACATGTCGTAATCACAGGGAGAGAGGTCTGGACTGTATGGAGGGTGGCTGAGAACCTCCCATTTGAATTTCTGCAGGAGTGCCGCGACTGTGTTCGCCGTATGAGGTCGTGCATTGTCGTGGAGCGACCACGGCGGCTATGGCGTTCACTGTCACTCGGCGGTCCTGGGTAATGAGTGCATCAACCAGCTGGACGTTGTCATCGGTAATGCAGGGAGGTGCCCCAGACCGAGCATCATCGGCTAACGACACCCGTCCTTCCCTGAAGCGCTTGTGCCACGCCTTGACCCTTGCAAGGGACATGCAGTGTTCGCCGTACACTTGTGGCATTCGGCGATGCATGTCCGTTCCCCCTACTCCTTCCGCCGTCAGAAACCGAACGACACCTCTTTGCTCTTTGGTTGACGCCTGCATGTCACTGTTTGCAATGCGACTGGCAGCGCTGGACGATTGATGCATGCTGCTGCTCGCTTTGTATCGTTACGTGACGTGCACGCGTGCCCTCTAGCGACGGGCTGTGACCTTCCACGCTCTGGTCGGAACCACAACTCGTTACACACGCCACGATTAGCCGATGTCGTCACCGGTTTGCGCATTCTAGCCTCCGGCTTGTTACTTTTTGAACGCACCTTTTATAATAGCCTAATAGAAAACGTTTCTACTTTTGAATGCATTATATTTAGGGTCAACTGTAGCCACAAACCACGCTGGTTACATATTTTGGCTCATAGCGTACTGCTTGGTTTAGAATAGAGGTTCATGGCTTTAGTTTTTTATAGAATCGATTTTTGAATGTCCCAGGAGGATCTCCAAAATGAATTAATGACATTAGTCTACTTATTCTTTTTCGTAGATAATAGTATTTTCCAATATTGTTATGAACATAATTAATTATTTCAACGTTTTTCTAATTTTATTTAAGCTTTCAGGAAACAGGTTGTCAAACTAGATAAAATTGAGACTCAGGATAACACTATAAGAGTGCATAAAGGTGGTGGCAAAGAAAACACAGCATAGCCACTGTCAGCGCTAGGATTCTAACCCTTTATCAGAGGACTTCCATTATCCACTTGAAACTTTGGTATTCGACAAAACATACAGTACGCAGCTACTGCAATTGAAAACAAATCATTGGCCCGTTAAATGTAGTAGTTTAGTAAACGGTCACCCAACCTCACATATTCAGTTATATTAACGGAATTTCCAAATTGAATTATCATAAGCTACAAAAAGTAAACAGCTGTCAAAACATCTCTATAAATAACAAGCAGTTTCGTGAAGAAATAAATGCCTATTTTCATATATCCTGCTTATGTTAATTGCCTCTATCAACATAAACAATTTCAGTTTGATTGCTTGCTTGCTTTGGACCGGTCAATGCATGTGAGATTTTCGAAGTGATATGCCATGTCCTGTGGTTCGGATTCCACGTAAAAGGAGGTCCCATGGCTCATGAATGCGAGGTTAACGGTCACGTTAAACTACAAGTTTCCTTTTTTTATTTAGATTGCTGTACTATATCCGTTGATATTGAGAACCTTCTAAATATTTCGGATGGTCGCCATGTTAGATATTTATGTATATAGGCCATAGAGTTATGTATTATTAGTTGGTAATTATTACGTAGTTTCAATATACAAACGTTGACTTCGATCGTATGAGTAGGACACAATAAATTAAAACTTAATTTTAAAATTTCGCACAGCCGCCACTTTGGACTTATGTTAAATTCAATAAAATTAGATGTCAGTGCATTGCAATGTGTATAAACATTTGCAGTACCATGTTTCACTGCGTTCGGATGGTTAAATCGCGGCAAAAGTCTAATTAGGTGTTTCAAATTCGCCTGGCCACCATGTTCGTTTTGTATTTGAAAGGTTCTTGAAAGTTACATAGGTGGACATCTAATAGTGCCCTTTATCACCGTACTAAATTTCAGGATGATATCGGTAATAGTTTCGGAGATATAGAATGCCGGTGAAATATTTCGCATAGCCGCCATGTTGGATTGGTGAGACGTAATAAAATTTGAAGGGCACGGTCGGGGTCAAACAAAATAGTACTATGTTCTTACAGAGTTTCATAGAAATGGCTCCAGGCGTTTAGATTTTATATGGGGAACACTTACTCACACACAAAGACACGGACAGAAGGTGATCTCATAAACCTATTTTTTTTCTTCATAAATAACAAGTAACTTAGTTCCGTGAAGAGCTAAAGCCTATTTTCTTATATCCTACTTATGTTAATTGCCACTGTCAACATACACAATTTCAGTTTGATTCCTGTAATAGATTCGTAGACATTGAGGACCGTCTAATATTACGGATGGTCGCCATATTGGATTTTATATAATGTAGGTCTTAGAGTTATGTACTATTACATCAAGATTATTGTGTACGTGTAGTATTCAAACTTAATCGCATGATTAGGACACAAGAAGTAAAAACAAGATTTTAAAATTTCGCACAGCTGCCATCTTGTGATTACGAAAACAATTGAAATAAATTCGATACCAGTGGATTTACATTTGTATAGGCTAAGCATTTATCGTACCAAGTTACACTGCACTCGGATGGTCTAATCGCGAGAAACGTCCATTTAAATACCGGTAGCCTATTTATATTTCGAGTAGCCGCCATGTTGGATTTGTGCTCACCAGGTTATTGAAAGTCCTACTGGTGAACTTACGTTCATAACCTCTATGAAAATAAAAAATTGCTGTTAATGATTCATAAATATTGAGAACCGTCTAGATATTTCCGATGTTCGCCATTTTGGATAGTTATATGTATAGGCCATACAGTTATGTACAATTAAAAGAAAATTATTACGTAGGTTCATTATTCAAACTTACTCTTCAATTGCATGATTACGACACAAGCAATAAAAACTTGATTTTAAAATTTTGCGCAGCCGACATCTTGAGTATATGTAAACAATTGAACAAAATTAGATGCCAGTGCATTACAATAAGTAGGCCTATAATCATTTACTGTACCATTTTCACTGCGCTCAGATGGTTAAATCCCGAGATTTTTCTATTAAAATGTTTCAAATTCGCTTGGCCGCCATGTTCGTTTTGTACTTAACAGGTTTTTGAAAGTGGCATAGATAAACTCGTAGTAGTGCCCTTCATCACCGCACAAAATTTCAGGGTGATATCGGTAATAGTTTCGGAGATATAGAATGCGAGGGAAATATTTTGCACAGCCGCCATCTTGAGGTTATGTAAAAAATTGAACTAAACTAGATGCCAGTGCATTACAATGTGTATAAACATTTGATGTGCCAAGTTGTATTGCGTTTGGATGGTTAAATCGCGAGAAAAGTCTATTTAAAAGTCTCAACTTCGCTTGGCCACCATGTTGGTTTAGTAGTTACCAGGTTTTTGAAACACAGGTGAACTTCTAGTAGAACCCTTCATCGCCGTACTAAATTTCAGGGTTATATCAGTAATAGTTTCGGAGATATTGAATGCTGGTGAAAATCCACAGCCTGCTTTCAGTCGCCGACCGGGTCAGGGAATGGAATGAATGAAGCCCCCATCTAGCGGTGAGGATATGAACTGTGCCGGCTGCCGTAGCCTGTCGCACTCTCCTAGGGCAATGATTAAATGAATGACAGATGAAATGAAATGACAGTGGAGAGTGCTGCTGGAAAGAAAGTTTTGTGACAGGGAAAACCTGAGTACCCGGATAAAAACCTGTCTGCCTCCACTTTGTCCGGTACAAATCTCACGTGGAGTGATCGGGATTTGAACCACGGACCCAGCGGTGTGAGGCCGGCGTGCTGCCGCCTAAGCCACGGAGGCTTATAATAATAATAATAATAATAATAATAATAATAATAATAATAATAATAACAATAATAATAATAATAATAATAATAATAATAATAATAATGACTATTATAATTATTTCGTCTCATATGTCCACCATGTCGTTGGGTACAATTCACCATTTCATCGGCATTTGTTGCAAGATGGAGTGGAGTTCTCTATACTGGTAGGTTGAGGAACGAACGAATTATGGAGCAGGTCTCTAAAATAACTACTTTCTGCATATGCAGTTTATGGTTGAGCCGCAATTTATCGAGGTTGGCCTTCAGCGACTTCGGAATGATCCCTGTGGAAGAGATTATGATAGGCTATTATTATACTATTAGTAGTAGTAGGAGTAGTAGTATGTGCCTAGGAACACAACACAACTGCAGTACACGCACTGGGATGAAGGGAAGCTTAGTAAATGTAAATGAAGACATTGCTGGTATAGGGGTAGAAGAAGGAGGGGAATGAGGACGAGACAGGCATGATGGTTAAGGATGTGGAGAGTATGGCAAATGAACTACAGTGTATCGTTTGGGGTAGATGAAATTCAGTCTTAAATTGTAAAATATAGTGAGAATGCGGGGATGGTTGCATGGAATAATACAATAAGCATCGGATTTAGGAATGGTACCCTCGGGACAAAGAAATTAAGTACACAATTAATATTTCCCCGTCGTGCAGTGATTAACGTAAGTTACGTGACTGCCAACCCGTTAGCCCAGGTTGAATTCTCGGTTGACATGTATTCTAGGCTCAGTGAAATAATAATAATAATAATAATAATAATAATAATAATAATAATAATAATAATAATAATAATAATAATAATAATAATAATAATAATGTTAAGCGATTTACGACTCTTTTAACAACTGCTTATTTAGAGACGCTGAACTGCCGGAATGTTCTCTGAAGGGGTTCTATAACTTGCCAGTAAATCTACTGACATCGCAATCTTACTTTTAATGATTCTCAAATGCCCAATGACTGTGCCGGAATACCATCCCACTACCTTGCGCACAGCAGGCGAGAACGGTATCACTCAATCAATCCAGGATAAGTGTTCTCGTATGTTGTTGAAAGGAGAGTTCAATATAACTGGCCGAGAATAAGAATGGTGAACGCCAGTATTCAGTAACTGAGAGTGCTACAAGGCAGTGGAGTTCAGAGCATTCTGAGGGAAAGTTGCTGCGGGCAATATAATGCATTTATGTTCAAAGAATCAGGGTGGAGTTAGTGTTACAGAAGCGGGCAAAACCACCATTAATGTTTATTTTATACACAGACTATTTGCTGTTCATACAGCAGTGGAGGTAGCGACATGACATACCATACCACAGTGGGGCAACCAACATGACATACCATACCACAGTGGGCCAACCAACATGACATACCATACCACAGTGGGGCAACCAACATGACATACCATACCACAGTGGGGCAACCAACATGACATACCATACCACAGTGGGCCAAACAACTTGACATACCATACCACAGTGGGGCAACCAACATGACATACCATACCACAGTGGGGCAACCAACATGACATACCATACCACAGTTGGGCAACCAACATGACATACCATACCACAGTGGGGCAACCAACATGACATACCATACCACAGTGGGGCAACCAACATGACATACCATACCACAGTGGGGCAACCAACATGACATACCATACCACAGTGGGGCAACCAACATGACATACCATACCACAGTGGAGATAGCGACATGACATAACATACCACAGTGGGGCAACCAACATGACATACCATACCACAGTGGAGATAGCGACATGACATACCATACCACAGTGGGGCAACCAACATGACATACCATACCACAGTGGGGCTACCAACATGACATACCATACCACAGTGGGGCAACCAACATGACATATCATACCACAGTGGGGCTTTGAAATTCATCCTCCGTTGTGCAGCTTCTGTAAGCACAAGTGACCTATCTTCATGCGAGCAGGTTTGGAAACAATGTTCACTGGTCTCAAAGCTCACTGGACTTTATATCATACACGGCTCGGAGATTTGGAAAGTCTCAATCCGTGGTAATTGATAAAGTCAATCTCACAACCATTGAGTTCTCATAAGGTAGAGCGGTAAATTCGAAATTAGTTTGTTAACTATTGTGGATCGAACGAGGCGAACTGTACCATCACTGCTATAAAACTCCAATTAGAATGCATTATTTCAAATCACTTTTCTGCATTAACGTGTTTGTTTTGCGTGCGAGGGAATGAAGGGGAGAGTGTGGGCGGCTGCTACGGCCGCAGGGTGTGGTTTGTCGCGGGACAATACCACTATAGCGGCAAGGAATGTCAAGTGTGGGTGGGGTGAGCTTTACGCATCCACTTCTTCCTCTCCTTCCTCTGTCTCTCCTTCCTATTATTATTATTTTTATTATTATTTTATTATTACTGTTATTATTATTATTATTATTATTATGTCCGGCTCCGTGGCTAAATGGTTAGCCCGCTAGGCTTTGGCCCAAAGTGCCCTGGGTTCGATTCCCGGCCGTGCCACCAGGGATTTTAATCTCCAGGTGTTAATTCCCGTGGCTTGGGGACTGGATGTTTGTGCCGTCTTCATCATCACTTCATCCTCATTAAGACGCGCAGGTCGCCCACGGGCGTCAACTAGAAAGACCTGCACTTGGCCTCTCCGGAGGTCACACGATCATTATTATTATTATTATTATTATTATTATTTATAGCAGCCTCCGTGGCTTAGGCGGCAGCCCGCCGGTCACTCACTGCTGGGTCCGTGGTTCAAATCCCGGCCACTCCATGTGAGATCTGTGCTGGGCAAAACGGAGGCAGACAGGTTTTTCTCCGGGTACTCCGGTTTTTCCTGTCGCAAACTTCATTCCAGCAACACTCTCCACTATCATTTCATTTCATCTGTCATTCATTTAATCATTGCCCAAGGGGAGTGCGACAGGCTTCGGCAGCCGGCACAGTTCATATCCTCGCCGCTAGATGGGGGCTTCATTAATTCCATTCCCTGACCCGGTCGGTCGACTGGAAGCAGGCTGTGGATTTTCATTATTTATATTATTTATTTGAGCGATTGTTCCCCTTTAGGAGAGCGATTGAACTTGAATACATGATTTCATCTTCTGGAGTTTTCCCGCTTATCTTCCCAAAATCTCTTCATCGTCTCCTTCTTCCGTTCAGCTGTCTATTTTCTTCCAGGCTGTCGTGAAGGTCTATGCTCAAAATTAACAATTTTGATTTTATTCTGGCACTCGGTGCGGCCCTCGAGATTTTCTATGTTGACCTGTTATAGGTCCCTCTGGACCTATATATTATTATTACTAATAATAATATTTTTAGTAACACAATTTTGTAATAGGAAACTAATATGTTACACAAATATCCAATTTACAATACATTTTTTTAAATATACTACTCGATGTCAATATACACCTTGTGGTATATCTTTCAAAGTTGAGAGGTGAGAGTTCATGGTCTCCAAACTGCGGTATGTAAACATTGGTCATTTATACGTGGGTTATGTTATTGTTTACCATTTCATATTTTCAATTATTTTTCCGTTTAGAGGTTGTTGAAAACAATTTGCAAAAGCATTAAATAAACAACTCCCGTTTATCTGTTGCTACATGGACTACTTATACACGATCCTTTTTCGAGACGCTTGTAAAATGGGGAAAGTTTTTTTGCCCAATCAGAGTCATCAGTTCAGGTTTCCAAGTAGGGAACATACAGTAGATTGTCAGGTATTTTTTTTATTGTTCCAGGTCCCCCGTTTGAAAATTGATCAACGACGATGGACCCACGATTCGAATTTTTGTACATAGTTAAATTCTTTAAGCATTTTATATTCATTTGTTATAATCATCATGACGATGTAAAAATTTTAACAAATTTTTATTGATAGACCAAATATTAGACTGTTTTAGGAGAATTTTTAGTGTGTTTGACTGAAGAAGGCGCACAGAGCCGAAACATGTCACAGGGTGTATATTGACATCGAGTGATAAAAAAATAAAAATAAAATGTATTGTTAAGTGGATATTTGTGTAACATATTGTTACGTGCCACCCCCTTGTGGCACTTTTGTTAACTGGATTACGGGGGGTTGAAGCACAACGCAGATTGTTCCTTTAAAGAAACGTATTAGCTTTATTGCGGCCAGAAAGATACACCATTCAACAGCAAATACAAGCAATTAGAACCTTCCTCCAGTTTCCTCACGGAGAGAACGCTCCCCTTTTACTTGTCAATAAGCCGCAGAAGTTAATCCCTCGTAATGAGGTGGCCCCGTGCGCTGGCTGGAAATATCTGCACTCAGCCTGTCACCGTACTACACATTGTTTCACAATTCACCACAATCACCTCTGTCGCACTGGAAAACACACTCGTTCAAGACACAGTTCCTCTGTAGGCTTCTCACTCCCTCTCTGTCAAGAGAATCAGCTTCACTAGGGGTTTCGCAAGTCACGTCGCCAACAACTGTCGCTCAAGGTAAACGCTCACACTAGCTCGAAAAACACTCTCGACCCCGCTTGCCAGGTCGCTCTTATATAGCAGGCCGGTGACTCAATAAATGCTTCTAGACCCATCCAGGGTTCACGGCTTCTCGAAGTTTCCATCACTGGCTGGGTCACGAATATTCTGGACCATCCCTTTGACCTAGTAGTCCTGTTGCGTAAGGCGCACGTAATACACTGAGGCAGAGCACAGCCCAGCCCGGGGGCAGTTGTGACTCATGCGGCGAGCGACGAAACAAACTCACAGCCCTAACACCACCCCCTTCCTAAAAGGCTGATCGTCCCGATCAATCATTGGTCCGTCTGTGTCCCTCCGTAGGCTGCCAGGCGATCTCGATGCACGACCTTCATCTTCGCCCTCGGGCTCCGCTGGATCCTGTAGACGACATCTTTGATCCGTTTCACGACTCGGTACGGGCCCTCCCAGGACTTCTGCAGTGTGGGTGACAGGCCTTTCTTCCGTAATGGGTTGAAGAGCCAGACCAGGTCGTCCTCGTGGAATCCGCCGGCGTCCGTCTGTTGGTCGTATCGGGTTTTCATTCGGTCGGTCTCGATCCGCAGTTTCCTCTTCGCGAACGTGTGCACGTCCTCCAGTTGGTCGACCAGTTCTTGACAATACTGGCATACCGGGACCGGATCATTCCCAGGTCGGCCGAAGGCAAGATCGACAGGTAGACGGAGTTCCCTCCCAAACATGGCCCGGGCTGGTGTGCACCCGGTGGCTTCATGCACGGCGGCGCGGTAGGCCAGGAGAAATGGTGGAAGATGTTTGTCCCAATCCCTCTGGTGCTCGCTGACGACTATTCGGAGATGGCTCTCGATGGTGCGATTGAATCGCTCTACCATCCCGTCGGACTTAGGGTGTAGCGGCGTCGTCCTTGTCTTCCGGATTCCCAGCAGCTGGCATAGGTTCTGGAACACCTGCGACTCGAAGTTCCTCCCTTGGTCGGGGTGCAGCTCCAGGGGTACTCCATACCGGCTGATGAATTCCTTCACCAGGGTCTCTGCAATCGTCGCGGCTTCTTGGTTAGGGAGCGCATACGCCTCTGGCCATTTGGTGAAGTAGTCGCTGACGACAAATATGTAGCGGATCCCTGCCTCGCTCAACGGGAATGGCCCAGCAACATCGATGGCCACTCTCTCCATTGGGCCGCCCACGTTGTAGGTTTTCAGTGGACCCCGTCGTCTTCGTCCGGGGCCCTTGCTGGCTGTGCAATCGTGGCACCTCGCGCAGTGGCTCTCCACGTCTGTTCGGCATCCGATTCAGTAAAACCGCTCTCTCAGCTTCTCCAGGGTCTTCTTTATCCCTAGGTGTCCACCAGATGATCCTCCATGGACTTCCTTCAGGACGTCCTCCGTCATAGCCTTTGGAACGACGACTTGTTCCCGAGATGTCTTCCCGTCGGTGTTCTCCCAGGTACGACAGATGAGGCCATCCCTTACAACCAGCGAGTCCCACTGCGCCCAGTAGGACTTAAACTTTGGGCTGCAGTCACTCACAATGTTCCACCCGGGTCTGGAGACACAGGCCCTCTTCCATTCGGCAAGCAGTCCCAGGTCATCATCTTCCGCTTGCGCCCGCGTGGAAGATTCGCGGCTCCAGCTCCCTTGAATTTCCACGGTAGTCCTTCGGCACTGTATCCCGGTGTTCTCCTCCCTTTGGGCACAGAAGGTGCAGTCTTCGGGGCACGGTCTTCGTGACAAGGCGTAGGCGTTAGAATGCAGTTGGCCTTTCCTGTGCTGGATCTCAATGTGGTACTGTTGAAGCCTCTCTAACCACCGCGCGAGTTGACCCTCGGGATGCTTAAAGTTCAGGAGCCACCGCAGGGATGCATGGTCGGTCCCGATGAGAAATTCTTGCCCGTACAGGTATTTATGGAAGTGTTCAATGGTCTTCAAGATGGCAAGCAGCTCCTTCCTGGTGACGCAGTAGTTCCTCTCTGGCTTTGACAAGGCTTTGCTGTAGTAGGCCACTACTCTCTCCTCGCCGTCCACTATATGCGACAGGATTCCCCCTATACCAAAATCGCTGGCATCGGTATCGACGATGAACCTTGTTCCAGGTCTGGGGTAGGCCAGAATAGGTGCGGTGCACAGAGCCTGCTTGAGTTGTTCGAAGGCACTTTGTCATTCTGCTGTCCTCGTGAAGAGTTGGTCCTTCTCAGTCAGTCGATGCAGTGGTTTGGCAATGTCGGCGAATCCTCTCACGAAGCGACGGTAATAAGTGCAGAGTCCCAGGAAGCTTCGTAGTTGGGACTTGTCCTTCGGAAATGGCCACTCCCTCACAGCTGCGGTCTTTTCCGGGTCGGTGCGCACCCCTTCCTCGGAGACAATATGCCCAAGGTACTGGACCTGCTTCTGGAAGAGCTGACACTTCTTGGGGCTCAACTTCAGCTGGGCAGCCCGTAGCTTTATCAAGATCTCCTTCAGGTTGCTGTAGTGCTCCTCGAAGCTTCTCCCCAGAACGATGACGTCATCTAGGTAGACCAGGCAGGTCTTCCAGTGTAGTCCCCTCAGAATGGACTCCATTAGCCTTTCGAAGGTCGCAGGGGCGTTGCACAGTCCGAATGGCAGGACGGTGAACTGCCAGAGTCCGCTGCCCACAGAGAACGCCGTTTCCTCGCGGTCCTTAGGGTGGACATCCACCTGCCAGTAGCCACTCTTCAAATCCAAGGTGGAGAACCATCTTGATCCTGATATGGTGCCCAGCGTGTCGTCGATACGGGGTAGAGGGTAACTGTCCTTCTTCGTGACGTCGTTCACCCGCCTGTAGTCCACGCAGAACCTGGTGGAGCCGTCCTTCTTCTTCACTAGCACGACCGGAGAGCTCCAAGAACTATGTGATGGCTCAATCACCCCTTGCTCCTTCATCTCTTCTACCGTCCGGTCGACTTCGGCTTGCTTGGCGAGCGGGACACGTCCGAATGGGGCCCTAATCGGTGCGCTGCCCCCAACGTCGATTCTGTGCTGGACCAAGCTCGTCCTGCCGAAGTCTTCGCTCCCCACGGAGAAAACATCCTGGAATTCATGTAGCCGGTCCCGAAGTTGGCGTGATTGTTCCTAGTCTAAATGGTCCTGGGATCCTTGATACAGCTTCTGTAGTTCTTCTGGCAGGGCGCGTCTTCTTTGGTTGTCCGTCTGCAGGTGTCCGTCCGTCGTGTCTGTGATGCGGGCAATCCAGGTAACGGGCTCACAGACTCCAAGATTGGACAGGCGGACGTACGGCCGAGACGTTGTGTTGATGAGAGTCTTGGCAATTAGCAATCCTTTTGTCTGGATGTCCTCATATTTTGGCTCGATGATAGCCGCCACTCCCTCAGCAGTTCCATCGACAATTACGGCAGCGCTGACTTCCGTCCTGGCGGGAACGATGACGTCCTCTCTCAGCCTTACTCGTCGTGCGGTGACGGCCTCGTGTGCTGGTTGCAAAGCAAGTTCCTCACCTCCGAAGTGCAGAGTGTTGGTACTCAGGTCCAAGATGATGTCGTTCTGGTCCAGAAAGTCCAGTCCGATGATCACTTCGCTTGATACGTCAGCCACAAGCACTGGATGCCTCACCGCCCGTCGACCAATGACGAACTCCAGTGATGCTTCGCCATGTACCGGTGCAGTCTCACCAGTCGCGTTCATTAGTTGGAGGTTCCTGTGTGTGGGTTGCACTCTCCACTTCGGGATCACGGTGGGATTGACGATGGTCCTCGATGCTCCCGTGTCGATCAGCATGGGCCAGCTCACTCCGTTGACTACTCCATCGAACATCAGGCTGCTATTATCCCTCCGTAACTTCGTCACACGAACTTGGACTCTCGAGGCTTGACGACTGTCACAAGCCGACCTTTGCCCCAAGGCTGACTGGTACTTGCTTTCCTGGGCCGCGCAGTTTCCCTACGACTGACTGTCCCGACGGAAACCCGTGGTGGCGGCGATCACCGCAGTCCTTGCTCAGGTGGCCTCTCTTACGGCAGGTCCAGCAGGTCGGTAGTCCTCTTCCGGGCCGTCTCTCCGGATGTCCTTCGGCTACGTTTTTGTTGGTGGTACTGCGACTTTTGGAGAACCGGCCTAGCGCCTCCATCAGTTCTTCTGCCAGAGGCTTGGTCTCGTCGGTTTTGGCTGGTTCGTCGACGTCCCCCTGATGCACCCGCGCGTGCATTCTAGATACCTGCATTGCCGTCTCGAACTCAAGTGCGTGGCTCAGCGCATTTGCAAGTGTCTTAATGCGCGCAAGTCGCAGTGCCAGTTGAGTATCCGAGTCCTGTAGTCCGTCAATGAAGGTTTGCGTCGCAATCTGCTCCAAAACGTCGGCCGGGGCTGTTGGGTAGGCGAGCCTTACGAGGCGTGCGATGTCCATCTCGAACTCCAGCACTGTTTCCGCCTTCTTTTTTACCCGGCTCCGGAGCTGCATCTGGTAGGCCTGTTGAAGATGGCTATCTCCATATCGGGACTCCATATGGGCGATTAGTGAAGCGTAGTCCTGGAATCCAGTCGGGATGGCCTGAAGGACGTTAAGGGCGTCCCCTCTCAGCGCTACAATGAGAGCTGTAGCCTTTTCTGTGTTGTTCCAGCTATTTATGGAACAGGCCGCCTCGAACTGAAGTAAGTATGTGCTCCACGGGACTTTTCCGTCGAAGGTTGGTGGCGTCACTCTACTCTGTCCCGCTCCTGATATTCCCGGTGTACCTGTGGGCGGGCGTCGGCGCAGCTCGGCAACTTCCTCTTGAAGAGCGTTGAATTTCGCACCCATCCCTGTCGGCGGGCGTTGGCTCAGCTCAAAAATTTCCTTTTGTAAAGCGTTGAATTTCTCTTCCACCCCCGTCAGTGGGCATTGGCGCAGTTCGGCAACTTCCTCTTGTAAGGCGTCGAACTTCTTTTCCACTGCCGTGATTTCCTCACGTAGGCCTTGTTCCAATTCCCTTTGACTTTCCTGTCGTTTCGTCAGCAGACACTCTTCCAGATTTTTCTGGCCATCCAGAAATTTGGTGGTTAGGTCCTCTGCCAGCTTATTCTGACCGTCTTCCTTCTTCTTCAGGTCCTCTGCTAACCTCTTCTGGCCGTCCTCCATCTTCTTCTGGCCGTCTTCCATCTTCATCAGGTCATCCTTCAGGTCCTTGGCTAATTTCTTCTGGCCGTCTTCTAATTTGGTTTCCATGCTACTTAACTTTTCTAGCAATGCTGCCAATTTCGCTTCGATATTGGTTGTTTGTCTTGTAAAGGGCATGCACTCACAGGAAAATTAGAGAAAAATGACCTGCTCGGTTTTGAAACCAGGACCGTCAGGTGTTGTGCTTGTGCTTGAGTTCGTAATCCGGCTTCTGACACCAAATGTTACGTGCCACCCCCTCGTGGCACTTTAGTTAACTGGATTACGGGGGGTTGAAGCACAACACAGATTGTTCCTTTAAAGAAACGTATTAGCTTTATTGCGGCCAGAAAGATACACCATTCAACAGCAAATACAAGCAATTAGAACCTTACTCCAGTTTCCTCAAGGAGAGAACACTTCCCTTTCACTTGTCAATAAGCCGCAGAAGTTAATCCCTCGTAATGAGGTAGCCCCGTGCGCTGGCTGGAAATATCTGCACTCAGCCTGTCACCGTGCTCCACACTGTTTCACAATTCACCACAATCACCTCTGTCGCATTGGAAAACACACTCGTTCAAGACACAGTTCCTCTGTAGGCTTCTCACTCCCTCGCTGTCAAGAGAATCAGCTTCACTAGGGGTTTCGCAATTCACGTCGCCAACAACTGTCGCTCAAGGTAAACGCTCGCACTAGCTCGAAAAACACTCTCGACCCCGCTTGCCAGGTCGCTCTTATATAGCAGGCCGGTGACTCAATAAATGCTTCTAGACCCATTCAGGGTTCAAGGCTTCTCGAGGTTTCCATCATTGGCTGGGTCACGAATATTCTGGACCATCCCTTTGTCCTAGTAGTCCTGTTGCGTAAGGCGCACGTAATACACTGAGGCAGAGCACAGCCCAGCCCGGGGGCAGTTGTGACTCATGCGGCGAGCGACGAAACAAACTCACAGCCGTAACAATATCATAATCAATTCGGGAAAACTTGGAATAATGACTAAAGTCATAGATATACATAGGAAACTAAACCTAGTTTAACAACTAACGAAACAAAATATAGAATACAATTATTATTAAGCAAACCAATTTGCAAACATTTTATACAAGATGAATAATGCAAATTAGAATATACTAATTAAATAAATAACCTACCTATTGTATTGTTAAATCTATTGAAAAAATATATAGTACGTTAAAAAAGGACTACATTCTTTATATGAATTATGATAAGGTCTATTATTGAAACAAGTACATGATTGGCATGATTACTCGAACTACTATCAATTCCACGGAAGTTGTATCTTGGATACTAAAAATATTATAAAAAGGTGTATGGCACGGATATATTTCAAAATTTTTGTAGAAACAATTTATATTACGTGGTTTACGAATTCAACAACTGAGGTGTTCCGTATTCCTTCAAGAATCTTGACATTAGGTATTTCTCGAGTTGTGTAGTGTTAACAGAGTTGGTAAATGAGTGAAGGTGGAATGTATTAAAGAGCCGTGAAGCTGTGCAAAGGAATGATTTATTGTTTTTAGTTATACGGTGGACGGGAATCTATAGAGTAGAATCAGTAAATCTATTTTCTCTGTTGTGGAAGTTCATTGGTTTAAACACATTGTAGAGATAGAGAAGAGGAAGTAGACGATTACAAGGTGTATCTTGTTTTGAGTCTTCAGTCTTTGAACTGGTTTGATGCAGCGCACCATGCGTCCCTGTCCTGAGCTAATTTTTTCATCTCTACGTAGCTACCGCACCTTACATCCGAGACAAACTGTTAAACATAAACTCACATTGGTCTACCTCTACAGCCCCTGACCTCGACCCTTCCTTCCACAACTAAGTGTGCTATCCCTAGGTGTCTTAGAGTGTGTCCTACCAACCTATCTCTTCTCTTCATTAGCAGTCATCAGAAACATCTCTCCTCTCCCAATCGGCTTAATACCTCTTCGTTTGTTACTCTATCTACCCATCTGTTCCTCATCATTCTCCTGTAACACCACATTTCATACGCTTCTATACTTCTCTTTTCTGTTACGCCAGTAGACCAAGTTTCACTTCCATAGAGCGCCACGTTTCAGACACAGGCTTTCAAAAATGTCTTCCTAATACCTAAATCTAAATATGGTGTAATCTGATTTCCTTTCTGCTGAAATGCCTTCCTTGATTGAGCCAAACTACTTCTTGTATCCTCTTTGTACTGTCCACCACTAGTTACTGTATTTTGCTTCCTAGGTAGCAGAAGTTAGTCTCCTACTTTCTTTAGCTGTTTAACTGACAATTTGACGTCATAGTGGTTTCTGATTTTGTTTGGCTGCATTACGTTATTTTTGTTTTACATTTCATGATTTAAATCATGATTTCTTTCAAGACGGAGACCATAACATTTAATAACGCATTCAAATCTTCTGGTTAATAGGCTTAAGATGACAATGTCATCAGCAAATCTCAGAGTTGAATGCAGTGATGAATTGGTAATCGAATTGTCATTGGTTTTAGGAAAGGTACCTTCGGACTAGACAAAAGTAGTAATCGTTAGAGCCCTGTGCGGTTAAACAAAACCTTATCCGCATCCGCCCTGCATCCACACGAGTTTTATCCGCATCTGCCCCGCATCCGCACAACTGTTATCCGCACCCGCCCTGCATCCGCACGACCTTTATCCACATCCGCCCCGCATCCGCACGACAGATTTCCGCATTCGCAAGTTTGTTATCTGAATCTACTGGCATTAAAATAACGATTTTAATTAGATAAAGCATAAATTACTTAAGCAACATATTTAGACATTTGAGGAAAATGTCGTTCCCTTATTCTTTGCATGTCATTTGCTATGTTTAAAATGAATGTTATACAGCCAGAGTTGCAACCCTTTCCTGTTCGGAGTGTTAACTACTGTATGCTTAATGAAATAATTGGAATAATATAAGCTAAAATCATCATCTTACATATTTTGTCATGAAAAAAAAAAACACAACATGACGGAAAAATATTATATGTCATACAAACACCCTGGTCCTAATAATGATATTAAACAAGTTCGGATTGTATTCCCTAAAACTATTCGCAAATCTTCTCCAAATATTTTCCGCATCTCATCTGCTCTCCGCACAGCCATGCAATCTGTATCCGCATGGCGAAAACTTTTGCAGATCCACGCAGGGCTTTAGTAATCGCCTCTATGTATAAGCACGATATCAGGAATAATTTTGACGATTAACGAGGTATAGCCTATAAGAGTCCGGGACAAAGTGTTCTCAGGCATTGTAGAAAGGAAAGTTTGATGATTGGCCGAGAGTAAGATGGATGAAAACCAATGGTGCTTTTGATTACAACGAAGATGGCAGGATCAAGTTTACAGTATGAGCCAAGTTATTGAGAAATGCTATGAGAGAAATATAAATTTGTGCTTGTGTTTTGTAGATCTACAGAAGGCTTATGATAGGGTACCATAGAAAAAGATGTTGAGCATCCTGAGGGATTATGGTATAGAGGGAAGGCTGCTACAGGAAATCAAATGAGTTTTTGTAGCTAATCAGGTTGCAATGAACGTTGATATGCAGGGTGATTTTTTGGTTTAAAATTGTTACATGTGCCAGGCAAGGCTGCAATCTTACACCCCTACTCTTGATGTTATATATGGCTCATTTGCTGAAACCCATAAACTGGCTGGGTGGGATTCAGTTAGGTGGAAGCCAGGTGGGCATTCTGGTTTATTTTGATGACCTGGCTGCAATGGCAGACTTCATTAAATGCTTACTAGTCAATATGTTAGAATTCGAACAGAAATTTAGGGATTCGATTATGAGAATTAGCATTTTAAAAAGATACAGTCAGTCTGAGTGACTACACTTTATATAATTTCAAATGACGCATGCTACAAATGCTACAAATGCTCGCTTCGCTCGAAGCCCCAGGACTCTTTCAACAGACTCCATTGCCCATTAACTTAGGCTTCCCGCGCGGGGAACAGAGAGCGGGAGGTGCAATCTGCTGCACGACGTCACGCACTCGATTTCTTCGTATCGCATAACGCCAGACCCCAGGAGTAAACTCAGAATCAAAAGACTCCATTACCCTTTAACTTAGGCTTCCCGCGCAGGGAGCGGAGAGCGGGAGGTGCACTCTGTTGCATGACGTCACGCACTCGCCGTCTCCATATCGCATAACGCCAGACCCCAGGAGTAAACTCAGACTCGGTGAATATGCACTGAACAACATGATGACGTCATACACGCCGTAACCGTAACACATAACGGTAGACCAAAGCATATTGATGAAGTCGACAAGATCATTTGAAATGATAAAAAACGAAGGTTATGTCGGTAGGGTTGAGATACAATAAAATAGAAGGAAGGAAGGATGAAATTCGATCAGGTGGACCCTTTTAATTCCTTATGCTGTATATTCTCTCCGGATGGTAGTATGGTGAAAGAGATTCAGAAAA
Organism: Meconema thalassinum; assembly: GCA_946902985.2. NCBI lineage: Eukaryota > Metazoa > Arthropoda > Insecta > Orthoptera > Tettigoniidae > Meconema > Meconema thalassinum. The sequence continues at coordinate 1,425,338,243 of OX336389.2, read as the reverse complement.
ACCGATGCAGTGAGTTCGCAGTTGCTTATCTACTGTATTCTGAAAAGATACAGACATTCGTGTAGTGACGAAACTATCTCTACATCGCTCAGTGTTTAGACCGACGTTGCTGTATAGAAGCGCATGTTGGGGACTCAGGGTATCTCATAAGAGCCTAAGCTAGACAAAAGTGATATGAGAGTAGCGTGAATGATTGCTGGGGCAAGTAAACTTAGATGTGAGCAATGGCAGGAAGGTGCTCGTAATGAAGAGTTAAAGGCTGATTTAGAAATGAGCTCGCTAGATGAAGCTGTTCTTGTGAGCTAACTTAGACGGTGGGATCATGTGAAGACAATAGGGAAGGAGAGATTACCTAAGAGGATAGTGAACTCGGTCATGGAGGGTAATTGAAGCAGGGGTAGACCAAAAAGCTATTGTTAAATTCAATTATGATGGAATTCAAAGAAAGGGGTGTAGAAGCAGGGGATCCCAAAGTGGTAACGGCTAATAGGGATCATGCAGGTGACTTGTTCGTAAACTGAGGCTTGCAGACTACACTGAACGGTGAAAGGTAAGGCAACCTCAAATGGTGTAGGTCTACCTTGTGCCGGGCAATATGATGGAGGGTTTCGTTTGACATAGTCATTTCATTAACTGAGGATCGTTCAATTTCTGGAAGCAATTTTAAATAGTCTAACAATTTATCGCACCCCTCAAACCTCGCTGTTCTGTATACCATTCGGAATGGTTGGAGGATATAGTATACCCTTTTTTTTTGCATTCATTTTCCTCAAATCTGACAGTGGAATCAGTTATTTATCAGTCTTGAATGCTTTGTGCCAACACTTGTATTGCTGCCAGTATCCCCTCAAATACATGGAGGTCCATGTCTTTCAGTACCTGAGGGATGATGGACCGGGTGTTGTGATGACACACCTTTCTCAGCAAGTCTCCATGAGAGCAACTCCCAAAGTTTGAGGGTTTTGTCTCTCAGAGGGTGTTGTGATGACACACCTTACTCAGCAAGTCTCCATGAGAGCCACTCCTTGAGTCTGAGGCTTTCTGTCTCTCAGAGGGTGTTGTGATGACACACCTTACTCAGCAAGTCTCCATGAGAGCAACTCCCAAAGTCTGAGGGGTTTTGTCTCTCAGAGGGTGTTGTGATGACACACCTTTCTCAGCAACTCTCCATGGGAGCAACTCCCAAAATCTGAGGGTTTCTGTCTCTCAGAGGACATTACTTCGATAGATCTGGCTCATGAATTATTAGCAGCCATCTTGACGGCTTCTCGCCGTTTGAAAGAAGACATTCCTTGGAGACTTTGAACCCATGAATTTGCAGATAATTATTCATTAAATAATATTACACCTTTTTACCTCTTTCGTAAATTACTTAACTCCGAAAAATCTCTGCGCCTTAACATTTTCTGACCTTTTCTGACCGAGAATGCATCAGTTCATCAGACCTAACAGTGTTAAGAGACATCAAGGAGTGAGCTAAAGTTCTTTTTTATTTTTCACGTAGCACTTACATATTCATTTGATGAATAACTTGCTTACGTGTTGGAAAAAGGCTTACCAGCTACCTCAGAATAAACCGAAGCTTTTCAATAATTTCTCCAAATGGGACACAGAATCCTGAATATCAACTGGTCATTGCAAACTGTCCTTAACGGGACTCCTTAATGCAATGTAGGCTAACTGTGAAAATGTGGAACGGATGTCAATTTGAAAGCAAACATGCACGCTATGAGATCCAACACTGGTCAACATTCCTACGGACAGAGAAGCATTCAGTGGCGGACCTTAATAACGTTAGACAAGAGAAGTTAAGACAAATTGCATGCTGCATATTAGAGCATTTTAAGTGTATACAAGTCTATTTCATAATGCTTACTAAGACAATCACACACGATTACATAATTACACACATTAACTTAACCTGTAATGAAGATGTTCCCTTGACGAATGACACACGCCTGCCCTCACCTCCCCCCCCCCCCCCTTCTCGTCCCCCCACTCTCTAATTATTTTAAGTAGGGAAGTGTGTGTTTTAATTCAAGTATTTATGTAGCATATGTTAATATTAACTGCCAAGATATTTGGTCTTCTCCATACGTGTTGGGCCGACTGAAAATCCTTTTGCATACAATTCTCTTTTCATCCAATCTGCAGACCCAGCTGCAGAAATTTTGAAAATCAAGAAGAAAATCAAGCAAATGATCCATTCAGAAGTAGAGAGCGGATGTGAAGAAACAATCCGGGCCGGAGGACTAAGCAGTAGGCCTACATGAGTGTTTTTTTATGGTAGCCATTTCATATTACAGTTTCGGAATACATAGGCTACTGTAGAGACAACTTAATAAATACAAATTATTGAGGATTGAAATAAATTTACATTCTAATTTATATGTGCGCCATTTAGGAAGAGTTGATTGTTTAGTTTATAGTAATGTTGTTGGTTTTACGTCCCTTTTAACTACTCTGGCTTTTAGAGACGCCGGGGTGCCGGAATTTTGCCCCGAAGGGGATCTTTAACGTGCCGGTAAATCTACTGACATGGCTCCCTCGCATTTGAGCACCCTCAAATGCCAGCTGACTGCACCAGGATACGAACCTGCAACCTTGGGTCCAGCTAGCGAGAATGTTACCGCTGAGCCACGCAGCCAGCCGATTGTTTAGTTTACCTTAGAGATTTCACTACGGTCACTTAAATAAATAATGAAATACTGTATATAGTTTTAGACATTCGAATTGCTTCGCTGAATAAATATATAAATTGTGTAACAATTTCACTGCGCTAGGATGATTAGATCACGAGAAAAATAAGTTTATGAAATTCAAATGATCGCCATATTGGTTGTCACGATATTGCAAGTCATATCGTTGAATGTATTCCATAGACTCCTATCTTCGGGCTAATAGCTGAAATACGTCACATAATATTGAAGAATGGTGAGTATTCGCACGGCCACCATTTTGGGCTAGTGACGATTATGGAAATAACAGTTGAGGCCTCCGGAAACTGAACTAACTTCTTGGCAAATGTTATTAACATCGGTCTAGTCAATGAACGTTATTGATCATGCGCACACTAGGACATGAACTAATGTCGATTTCATAAGTTTATAATTCATTTGACGAAAATTGGTTAAATTCTAATACAACATGGAAATACAAACTAGAGACCAAATTCTTGCCCGTGCAAAACGTAGGCCTATTTGGTACTAAACATGCCCCCCCCCCCGAACCACTCACTTCACATGGTTTTATCGCGCTGTGTGAATATTTGACTTACTGGGCTACTTTAGGATTAAAACAACTTATTTTTATTTTTGTCTTGCACGAGGGCCTATTGCTGTCTGCTACTAAATTACAAACATTGCAAAATACAGTACCAATTCGATGAGAATAGCAAGTTACGCGGTACACAGTAACACATTTCTATCTAGGACTTTTGAAATGAAATGAAATGTAATTAAATAGAATAAACATTATGAAGGCAAAATTATTTCCGAATTTGAACACTGTAGCGCCACTGCATTAACTGATTCTAGTAGTGGCGCACTATCCAACCTTAATCAACTTAAATGTTCTTGTCTTATTGAAACTATTTATACATTGAGATAAAAATAAGAACATGATCTAACTTTGTTATGAACTTACAATTTGCGTCACGTGTGGAGAGTATGAACTAGGCCTACCCAATTCTTGTAACAACAGAAGACCATTAGGCTACTCATTTTACAGGAATAGATCTAATGTTGTCTTTTGATGAAGGTTTTGCTTTTAATATTCAGTAACTTAGCTCCTTCCAGTTTCCTGGACAACCCGTAGTTGGAGATCGGATTTATTATTATTATTATTATTATTATTATTATTAATAGAGTGATTTCACTTGACTTTTCACACGTAAATGTATGTTATCTACTGGAGACATGGAAGCAGTTGCAAAATGCCTGGTGAGTGGCGATCCTAGCTATTTTAGCATTTCAGAGGGAGAGAGAGTCAGGAATTGGAAAGAGAGGCGTATGTTTGTTTCATTATTATTATTATTATTATTATTATTATTACTCGCGCAAGAACGTAAAGACGTATACTTCCGACGATTAGAACTGGGCAAGGCTCAAGCCCGGAAGGAAGCCGTAGCACACAAGATGGAGCTTTGGCAGCAGAGGTGGAATGACGATCTCATAGGAAGATGGACAGCTCGGCTGATACCGAGTCTGGTCGAGTGGACGAGTAGAAAACATGGAGAAACTAATTACTTTCTGACTCAGATGTTGGCAGGTCATGGTTACTTTCGGTGTTACCTTCATCGTATGGCCAAAGTAAGGAGTCCAGTATGTATTTACTGCGAGAAGGAACGAGATGACGTATATCATACATTCTTCGTCTGCGATCGTTGGGCAGCGGAAAAACAACGACTTGAAGCTGAGGTTGGACCAATAACGCCGGACAATATAGTGGGAATTATGCTGAAGAACAAGGTCAGCTGGGATACGGTCGCTTTCTTTGTTGAGGTGGTCCTTCGTCAGAAGAAGTTGGATGGGGACTTGCTCGATTTAGTTAATTAAGTCTGCGATCCGCGGGCTATGAATGGAGAAATAAGATGGTGCTTGTGAAGCAAAGGAAATGGCTCCATCCTGAAGTAATACGAAAGTGGTCCCGGGATGGGTTTTGTCAAGAGGACAGGGTGTGGTTTTTTAGTGGGTAAGAATCCCACACTCTTGAGGAGTGCGGACCCTCCTCAAGGTCTTATGCAAGATTTTTTTCATTTCCCTCGTAAAACATATATTATTATTATTATTATTATTATTATTATTATTATATTCAATGTAATGGTGCTTGTTAACTTGGTGTAGCATGAGGGTGGTGCTCACAGTAATTCGCAAAATCGCTAATGTTTGATGAGGCGAGGCAGCCCCCATCAATAGTATCCGAGTGTACGCCAAGTCCATAGGGAGGCATTAGTAGTGACTTTAGGACAGTTACACCGCCGTTGACGTTAGTTTCCCCTCACTGAGCCCATTCTATGCACTTGTGAATGAACCAACCTGCCTGTAGTAAGAAGCACCACAGGTGCGGGCTGCGTGAGATTGCAAAGAACAGGTTTCAATGTCCGAAGGTCGTCCCGTTCCACTCCTAACACTTCTGAAGAATAGAAAGGGATGAATGAGACTTCCCTCCACCCCCACCTACCCCCACACTTCCGGTGTCCACCTTTCTTCAATGACAGGACAGTCCCATAGCGACTTTTAAAATACGTACAACGAACTCGCGACGACAAAGAGATCCTCGCGGCACAGTTTATTTTTAAATGAACCAGGCTTTAAGTCTCCTTGGAGTCAAACTTGCTGGTGACGTCAAACAAGGAAAGTTAACTTTGAGGGTGGTGAGAATTCACCATTGTAAGGGGATTAATGTAAAAGTTGAGCGCAGAGAGTTTTAAAGTGAGCAATCCTCTGTAATTAAGGCGAGAATGGTGTTGCGTAATGTTGTGTCGCTTGCCCTGCCATCTGGTGCCATAAACCACAAAACTCGCATTAAAGGAAGTTTCATAAAAATGGCGTGAGTTAGAGCTTGTAGAACAAGGATGGGGGAACAAACCACCTTTGTTTATAAAGTAAGCGTATTACAATGAACTTTCACCGCAACAATAAAGAAAGAAATCGCGAAAATGATGCAATTAGTGAAGCGACACGTGCTTGTATTTAGAGACACCTGGCGGTAAATTGTGAGAAGTAGAGTAGTGTTGAGTTTTGGCCATGTTTCGGAGTGTATTGGTTTAATGCAGTTACCATTATAACGCTATCACATGCTAGTTACGCTTGCTGGGAGTGGACGCATTAAGCAGTAGTTGCTGCTCACCGATAATGGTGAGATTAATGTCGGCCCTCTCACCCTGTCATGTGCGTGCAGTGTGGCCTATATCAAGTCACACCCTAGCCTACAGCACTTGATATATTATGTGGGAAACAAGTGTCGCCATTTTAAAATGATGCCGTACGACCATATAAAACAAGATACCGTTCAATAGCGACACGGATGTTATTAAGTAGCCTAATCTTCATACTTTTATCTCAATGTATTGTATTTTATTTAGAACTAGCGGACCCGTGCTAGAACTCTCCCATAATGGGTTGTGTGCGCTCAATGTGTACAGACTACCCGCCCGGCCCTAGTGCTATGCGGGCTGTACGCGACACAGTTCAGCCAGGGGCTATCGTCTTGTTTATTTGATTAAAAGCCCTTTATAAAAAGGAATCTGTTGGCATCGAATATAGATTTAGGTATTAGGAAGTCATTTTTGAAGGCCTTTGTCTTTAGCGTGGCGCTCTATGGAAGTGAAACTTGGACAAGTGGCGCAGCAGAAAAGAGGAGAATTGAAACGTTTGAAATGTGGTGTTACAGGAGAATGATGAAGATCATAAAAATGGTAGATATGGTTACAAACGAAGAGGTATTAAGACTGGTGGGAGAGGAAAGATGTTTCTGGCGACTGCTAATGAAGAGAAGAGATAGGTTGGTAGGACACATACTAAGACACCCAGGAATAGCAAGCTTTGTTATGGAAGGAAGGGTCGAGGACAAGAACTGTAGGGGTAGACCAAGGTTAGAATATGTTAAACAGATTGCCTCGGATGTAGGGCGTGGTAGCTATGCAGAGATGAAACGATTAGCTCAGGACAGTGAGGCATGGATGGCTGCATCAAACCAGTCAAAAGACTGAAGACTCAAACAACATGAACAAATATATTTCCGTTGACTTTTCAAGAAATGCAAGATTTTTCCTGTACTATTGAGACGATTTGGAAGATTTTGGTACAAACCACACCTTCTAACTCCGTCTGGCTTAGGAGTTTGAGTTTTGTGAAACGTACACCTTAGCGTATTATATAATAAGATTATTCAAATCATTCTTATTTGAGGATTTATTAAGGCTCTATAGCCTATCGACTAAAATGTTATTACTATTATTACCGTACGATTATTATTATTATTATTGATGGCCCCGTGGTTTATGGGTAGCAGACTTGCCTCTTGCCTAGGAGGACTCCGGTTCAATTCCTAACTCCAGCAAAATTTCAGGATTTCACGAGAGGGCTGGAATGTGGTGTACTTAGCCTCGTGAGGACAATTGATTAGCGACTTGATAAGAGAAGTAACATCCCAAGGTAATGCTGGTTATGGCATCATCGTGGTGACCATGCATCCACCGCAATCAGTGGACTGTGGGCCGGGCGGTAGGTATGTTTAATCCTCTGAGGCGGTGCGGTGTCATCTTTAAAATTATTTCTATTATTATTATTATCATATATTTTTTTTTTGTCTTTGAGTCGGCCAACACGATTGTACTCAACTGTAATGGGTGTGTCCCTAATCCTGAAAAAATTAAAGAAACAGGATTAGGAAACACCCATTACAATTAGGTAGGCTACAATCATGTTGGCCGACTGAAAAACATCAGATTTCGAATAGTAAGGCAACACAGAAAAATAGCTTCCTACACAATCATTATAAGGGTCAATTATTATTATCATTAGCCTCCGATGCTTAGGCGGCAGCACGTTGGCCTCTCACATTTGGGTCCGTGGTTCCAATCCCGGTCACTCCATATGAGATTTGTGCTGGACAAAGTGGCGGCAGACAGGTTTTTTCTCCAGGTACTCCGGTTTTCCCTGTCACAAATTTCATTCCAGCAACACTCTCCAGTATCATTTCATTTCATCTGTCATTCATTTAATCATTGCCCCAGGGGAAAGCGACAGGCTTCGGCAGCCGGCGCTGTTCATATCCTCGCCGCTAGATGGGGGCTTCATTCAATCCATTCCCTGACCCGGTCGGTCGACTGGAAGCAGGCTGTGGATTTTCATTATTATCATTATTATTGTTATTATTATTATTGCTGTCGTTTCAGCCATCTACGGACCACGCTATTTCAGCTGTCCTTTATCATGTATTTGCGCTTGGGCTTTAACGTTCGCCCAATATTCCCGCATTCGTTTCCTATGCTGTTCCTTCCCCGGTTCAGTCCATCTTTTGCCACTTCTACCATTTCAAATGATCTTGTCGACTTCATCGTTATGCTTTGGTCTACCGTTATGCGTTACGGTTACGGTGTGTATGACTTCATCATGTTTTTCAGTGCATATGCACCGAGTCTGAGTTTACTCCTGGGATCTGGCGTTATGCGATACGGAGACGGCGAGTGAGTGACGTCATGCAGCAGAGTGCACCTCCCGCTCTCCGTTTCCCGCGCGGGAGGCCTAAGTTGAAGGGTAATGGAGTCTGTTGAGTCTGAGTTTACTCCTGGGGTCTGGCGTTATGCGATACGGAGACGGCGAGTGCGTGACGTCATGCAGCAGAGTGCACCTCCCGCTCTCCGTTCCCCGCGCGGGAATCCGAAGTTAATGGGTAATGGAGTCTGTTGAAAGAGTCGAAGCCCTCCTCAGCCTTTCTAACATGTGTAGCATTTGTAGCATGCGTCATTTGAAATGATATAAAGTCTAGTCTCTCAGACTGACTGTATCTTTTTTAGTTTTGGCTATTCTTGGAAATCATGATGTTCTTGGAGTTTCGACTTTAGTGGAACACGTTTCTGGATATCCTCCATGGGTTATCCCCACTTCACGCATGTCTCTGTTGGCATTTTTAATTAGTTGGCATGCTCTTTCCATTTTTCAGATCCGTGATGCAAAGGCTTCATTCTCCGAGGTGTTGGGATCTATCCACTCTTCAAGATATTTAAATTTTCCTGTTCCTTTGATTTTCCCTTCTCCTTTGGGTGCTGACTTAATTAATGTTTGTTACAAAGTCCGTTTTCTCGAAGGATATCTGGAGTCACGATTTTGCTGCTTGTTTCTTCAGTTCACTGATTTGTTCTACGGCTGTTTCTAGCGAGTCAGAAAAAAATGCAAGGTCATCTTCAAAGGCCAGAGAGCCAACTGTCAGATTCATACTTCTATAGCCAAGGCTAACTCAATTTGCAACTGCTTTGTTATTCATTCCTTTCCGCCACTCACGGATGACTTTCTCGAGTACTCAGTTGAAAAATAAAGGCGAGAGTCCATCTCCTTGTCTGACTCCCATCCTAATTTCAAAGGAATTCCAAAACTCACCAATGAATTTCACTTTGGAGGTGGTGTTGGTAAGAGTCTGTTGGATAATTGCTCTCGTTTTATTATCTAGGCGAAATTCTTTCAGTATTTCGAGAATAGTGACTCTGTCAATCGAGTCGTAAGTCTTTCTGAAATCTAAGAAGGTGACTGCAAATTTCTTATTTCTCTGTTTCAGGTAGGAAAGGACAAATTTAAGATTCACTATTTAATGAAACCTCCTTGGTATTCACCCAGCTGTGAGTCCAATTGTTCCTCTGTCCTAGTTTGAAGAGCCTTCGAAAGTATCTTGTAGGTTATTAAGAGAAGGGAGATGCCACAATGATTGTTTACGTCCATTCTGTCACCATTTTTCTGAAGAGGGTGGATCAGTACCGAGGACCAGCCACATAGAAGTTCCTCCGTTTCCCTAATGTTGCGAATTTTCTCCGTGAGTTTATCGACTACCTTGTTTCCTGCATTTTTCCACATTTCGGCAATTATTGAGTCTCGGTGCCTTGTTGTTCTTTAACAAATGTGTGATATGTCTAACTTCTTCTCTTACGGGAGTTACTGAATCAGGATGGATGGGAGTTTTGTTGTCGAACGTGAAGGTGGATTCTGGAGCTTCGCAATTGAGAAGTAATTCGAAATAATTCGCCAGGATATGGCAGTTGTCCGTATTATTGTAGGCAACTCGACCGTACGGTCCCTTGAAGTGTAGACTTAGGGGACTGTACTTGCTGAGAGGTCGTTTGAAGGTCTTATAGAAGTCTCGGCCATTATTCTTCTTAAAGTCATCCTCAATCTGCTCTAGCTGATTCTTGTCGAAAGCACGCTTTATCCCTGTGATAGTTTTGGCAATATGTTTTCTTGCGTCCAAGAATAAGGTCAGGATATCTTGGTTCTTCTGCGAGTTCTATTTCTACCACTCTAAACGCCTTTGCGATAAAGCCACATCACATTTGTAAGTCCACCATAGATGTTTCTTTGATTTTGTTAATTGAGCTGTATTGTTAGCTGTTTTTTCTAATGCGTCTTGCTCTTGATCCCAATGATCTCGGTCTTAAAACTCCAGCTTCTGGGTGAACTCATTGCTGGATCCTAGCTTATGTGTGTCAAACCTATGGATTTTTCTCCGATGGAACATTATAGTGTTCCTGGGAAGAAGCTTTGTCTTAATCTTTGAAAGATAGTGATCCGAGTCAAGATTGGCACTTCTCCGAACTCTGACGTTCTGGATCTCCTGTCGTGATTTGTATTCGTTTTTGGCAATAGCGGCATGATCTAATTGCAACTCACCGAGATTGGGGTTTGGTGAAGGCAAAGTATTCTGTTTTCTGGGCAGGTGTTTGAAGGCAGTTGATTTCAGGATCAGATTAAATTCCTTGAAAAGTTCTATGAGTCACTCTCCATTTCTAAACACTACTTCTTCGGTGAGCAAGATACTTACCAACAATGCTCTGGAATTTTCTTTCTTTTCCGATTTTCGGATTAAATCACCAAGCAGGATGGCTGTATGCTTCTCTGGAATACTACAAATAATATCTTCCAGTGCCTCCGAAAATTCATCTGTTCCGACTGAGTCAGTCTTGTTTACCAGATTGATTGGCGCATGCACATTTACAATGGTGTAGATTTTGTTCATACTTCGTAAAGTGCGAGATGAGACTCGGCTGTGAGGAGAGGAAACATTGCGATGGAATCTAATATCCTTTTTTTGATAATAAATCCAGTAGAAAAGTAAGGGATGGTATTCAAAACATGCTTGCCATGTTTACCTTTTAGGATCTTGTAACCCTCAGATTCGAAAGATTATTCATCCGTAAATCTTGATTCTTGAATTGCTGCTATTAGGATTTGATGTTGCGAAAGGATGTCAGTGAGGGGGTTCAGTTTGTTAAGTTTTAGTAGCGAGTTCACATTGAAAGTTGCAAAGAAGTTCCGCTGTTTATGGTTGATCTTCTATTTAAGAGTTTCCGATAACTCCAGCATTTCGGTGCAAGCTCCCGAGATTCGGAAGGCCAGCATGCCGTCACTTGAAGCAACGGTGGATTGGTTACCACCTGGGGTAGTAGCATTTATTATTATTATTATTATTATTATTATTATTATTATTATTATTATTATTATTATTATCACATCCTCTGAAGCGATGTCATGTTGAAAATTTTTCTATTATTATCACCGAAAATTTATCACTACATAACATACACAAAAATAAATATAACCAGATTCACCAACCTAGTGGAAATGGTTATACTAAACTGAACGGTACACTTATATCCAATTCACGATAGGAAATAGATTTGAATAGTGAACTTAGTATGGAAAACTCTAATGGCATACTGTACAAAATAATTTAAGAAATATATTCAATGAAATATACAGCAATGCAACCTACAGTACCACACGGAACAGAAACAAAGGAAATACAAGCAATGGTTCACCGAGGAACTCAGAACTCTGTGTAGAGAAAGAATTAAGAAATAAAAATAACAAGACCATATTCAAAACTAAACAACAGTATTATGGAAATAATATTGAAAAATGCAATAAGGATACAAAAGCCATGTGGAAAATTATAAACTCAATAGTAGGCAAGACAACACTCTCATTAAATGAAGTCCTAAATAAATATGTAGGCTCAAACTATACTAATGAATGCATAGCAAACAAATTCGTTACAACTTTCAATGATAAAATAGGAAGCATAAATCACAAGTGTAATGTTATAACACGTCAACTTAGAAGAAATAACATAATCACCTCGTTTGTTTTACAAGAAACAGACACAACAGAAATTACAAATATCATCAATATCGCCCATTATAGCACACAATACAAACAAAATCTTTGAGAAAGGAATAATTCCTAACTACATAAAACATTAAATTATCAAACCAATATATCAGCATGGTAATCACCCAGAATTTGACAACTACAGACCAGTATGTATATTACCCTTTCTACACAAAACCATGGAAAAATGCCTACACAATAGACTGAACAGTTACTTAACTAAATAACTTACAATATAATTAATGAACATCAGTAAGGTTTTAGGGAAGGAAACACGACACAATTATTGTTAACTGAGTTTGCTAATATTGTTTTTAATACTTTAAATTACAACAAACACATTATGGTATTATTCCTGGATTTTTTAAAGAAATTGATACAATACATCATGCTAAACTATTGAACAAACTACAATATATTGTTATAAGAGGCACCACGCACAAACTCTTTGAAAGTTACCTTAGAAACAGACTGATATCGGTAAAAATAAACAATACGATTAGCGAAACCATAGAGGTAATTCAAGGAAACCCACAAGCCAGTGTTTTGTCACCCACGCTATACAACTTAGGCCTACTGTACTTGTTAATGACATGGATGAAACAATAGACCACAGCAAGATTCCTATCTACGCAGACGACACCACATACAATACAGTACATAATGATCCCAAAATAGCCTTCGAGATACTACTGCAAGACTTCAATAATATAAATAAATGGTGTCATGACAACGATCTCTACAATAATATGCACATAGAAGTCATGCACTACACACCAAAAATCTTCAAACAACAATACCACAAAAATACTTGTCTTCACCAAAACATCCCTGCCAACTGTAATTGTAGAGACCTAATAATGTGCACCTCTACACATAAATATCTAGGACTAACTGCAGATGAACACTTAAAAAAACTCGCACATTATAAATATGATAAGGAATTTAATAACCAGCAACTTTCCGCAACCTTAAATTTTATGTTGACAATAAAACCTACCTAAAAGTCTACCAGGCGCTAATCTACTTTAAGATATGCCTTACTCGCTTGGGGAAGTCAATACTCTACCCTCATAAAACACCTCCAAGGGACTCAAAATAGATTTTTCAAACATAATACGACCACCCCATAATTGAATAATGAAGACCTTTATAATATATACATCGTTAAATTACACTAACAATATACACGATTTAAAACAGATGCAAAAATATAGCATTCCTATTTGCATAAACAACTATGGATACAAAATATTGAATTACACAGTTCCTTCAATCTTAAATGAACTTCCCTCTGAAATAAGAAATTGCTCAAATAAAACATGGGCAGTTCATAATATAAACAAGTAGTCCCGTGAAGAACTAAATAGCATATTTTATGTATACTACTGGTCTCACTTAGGACACGAGAAATGAGACCGAGATTTAAAAAAAACTTACAGCCGCCTTTTTTAAGTTCTCATAAAATTCCATTAAATTTAGACGCCAGTATATTAAGACTTGTATGAAGGTATACATTAACAGGTTTCACAGCACTCTGATGAAAATTCGCGAGAAAAATCCTCTTAAATATTTAAATTTCGCGTCACCGCCATGATGGTTTTGTGCTCACCAATTTATTGAGCCATAAGTGAACTTATGTTAATAGCCTCTATCAACATACAACATTTCAGTTTGCTGTAATAGATTCGTAGATCTTGAGAGCCGTCTAATTATTTCGGATGGTCGCCATGATCGATTGTTTAAGGAAAGGAAGGAAGCTTGTAGTTTAACGTGACCGTTAATCTTGAGATCATGAGCCACTGGACCTCCTTTTTACGTGGAATCCGAACCACAGAACATGGCATTTCACTTCGAAAATCTCACATGCATTGACCGGGAATCAAACCCGGACCGCCTTGGTGAGAGGCATACAGCTAGACCGCTGAGCCACCACGCCCCTCGATTGTTATATTTGTAGGCCATAGAGTTATATACCATTAGATGGAGATTAATGCGTAGAATCATTATTCAAACATTCACTTCGATCGCATGATTAGGACACAAGAAATAATAGTTTAATTTTAAAATTTCGCACAGTCACCATCTTGAGCTTATGTAAATAATAGAACTAAATTAGATCTCAGTGCATTACAATGTGTATAGATATTTATTTCACTGCGCTCGAGTGGTTAAATCGTGAAGAAAGTCTATTTAAACGTTTTAACTTCACTTTCCCGCCAAGTTTGTCTTGTACTCAACAGGTTTATGAAAGTCACTTAGATGAACTTCTAGTGGTACCCTTATCACCGTACAAACGTTTAGGGTGATACTGTGCGGAGATATAGAATGCCGGTGAAATATTTTGCGTATCTGCCATAATGGTCGGGGTCGAAGTCGGACGAGGTAGTAGTATGCTCTTACTGAGTCTCATTAAAATCACATCGGCCGTTTAGATTATATTAGGGGGGACACACATACACACACGGACAAATGGTGATCTCATAGAGCGTTTATATGTAATATAATAAAATTATGATGAAATAAATGAAAATAAATAAATAAATAAAATATCTTTACAAAACAAAATATGAAAATAAGTAGGCCTAAATAAATAAATAAATGAAAGATGGAGATAAAATATCATTCTTTTTATATTCGTTTTTTTTAATGTACAATAATACATTTTATTGCAGCTAATGGCAAAAGCCTCCGTGGCTTAGGCGGCAGCACGCCGGCCTCTCACCGCTGGGTCCGTGGTTCAAATCCCGGTCACTCCATGTGAGATCTGTGCTGGACAAAACGGAGGCAGACAGGGTTTTCTCCGGGTACTCCGGTTTTCCCTGTCAAAATTTCATTCCAGCAACACTCTCCACTATCATTTCTTTTCATCTGTCATTCATTTAATCATTGCCCCAGAGGAGTGCGTCAGTCCTTGGCAGCCGGCACAGATTATATCCTCGCCTGACCCGGTCGGAGACTGGAAGCAGGCTGTGGATTTTCATTTTTTCATTGCAGCTAATGGCCATACAGAATGTAACATCATGTTACGAGAGAAAATTGCATTTGTATTCAGTCTTTTTTTACGTCTTACAGAAGTCTCCAGTCGCCTCCGTAGCGTAGCGGTCAGCATGGTTAGCTGCCGCCCCGGAGGTCCTGGGTTCGATTCCCGGCTCTGCCACGAAATTTGAAAAGTGGTAAGAGGACTGGAACGGGGTCTACTCAGCCTCGGGTGGCCCAAATGAGTAGAGGGGGTTCGATTCCCCCTCAGCCATCCTCGAAGTGGTTTTCCGTGGTTTCCCACTTCGTCTTCGGGCAAATGCCGGGATGGTACCTTCTTCAAGGCCACGGCCGCCTCCTTCCCTCTTCCTTGTCTATCCATCCTAACCATCCCTTACCTTCCATCATGAGGGCCCTGTTCGCTTTGCAGGTGAGGCCGCCTGGGCGAGGTGCCAATCCCACCTCACCAGTTATATCCCTTCCAATTTGATGCTCCCAGCTCTAGGACACTGCCCGTAGAGGCGGTAGGGGTGAGTTCCCTCGCTGAGTCCGTGGGTTCCACCAACCTGGAGGGTAAAAAAAAAAAAGTCTCCTTTTGAACCACAGTAAATGGTATCGGTCGCAGTTTGACCCACATACAGTAGCTTTCATTTGCACTTGTCTTCTGGGTTATGTTACTTTTCGGTTGTGCATATTCGGTGGTGAAACCCATGGACCGCTACTCTCGATATTGTGTGTGGTAGGTCATATCTGGCTCTTCCGTCCAGTCCCTGTAGATCATCGCATCCGTGGCGAAGAACTCCGAGCATATCTCTTACTTCTCTCTAATGAGTTCTCGTTGAAGTTCGTTGTAGGCTACGTTGACTGGCAGGAGTAGGTCTAGGCGAAGTTCTTCTATGATGAATTGTTCCTTTGTTAGCACGTAGGTGAGGCGTGAAGGTGTGTTAAATTTAAATTTTATCACTCTTTTTTTTGCTATTTGTTTAGCGTTTTATGGTTTATTTTCTCTTTTCTTTAAATATTGAACCCTTATTGATCTTCGATAAATAAGTATCCATATTTATTATTATTATTACTACGGCCCAGGCAGCACATAAGGAAGTCGACTTGGATATTAGGGAGGCCAGTATTTCGTAATGGTTGCAACAGAAGCTGAGTTGGTAGCTATTCCTGGGGACGGCCAGAATTAGTCGAGTTCAAGGCCAAATTGTGCAACTACTGTACCAAAATTGGAGACATAAAGGAAGAATCACGAGGTCCTCTCAACGAACATACGATTGAATCAGCCAATCGCAAGAGACCAAGCCGTGACCACGAGGTGGACGGCGTCAGTAGTAAAAAGCGCGCGGAAGTGCGTATCTAAGGAACCGCCGAACGGATTAATCTCCGCTCGAGTAATTTGAGACATTGGATTTATTTGGAGAAGAATGACACTAGCCCCATCTTTGTGAGACAAAAACTCTGGAAGTTTTTATCCGACTCCGCCCCACTCCACCGCCCTTGTCAGTTTCTCATAAATAGTCTGGCCTGACGCCAATCTAAGTAATTATCTGGTGGAGCCTTCAGAGGCATACTTCACGCCAGTTTGTAGTGTGATTTTGACGCTCGAATTTATCTAAGTCTATTCTTGTGGAGCCTTCAGAGGCATACTTCACGCCAGTTTGTAGTGTGATTTTGACGCTCGAATTTATCTAAGTCTTATTGTGTGGAGCCTTCAGAGGTATACTCCACGCCAGTTCGAAATGTGATTTTTATGCTCTAAAATCAGTGAATCTAATTTATTTTATGAGCTCTGGGAAGCTAAAGTCGCAGCGTTTTGCAGTATCGAACTTTAAAAGTTATAATACATTCTGTTCTAAAATCAACTAGGTTGTGTGATCTAAACATTTCACGCCAGCGCGTGATAAACTGTAACATTCTTTTAAAGACGACGAGTTCAACTTTAAGGGGAAGTATCGTATCACCCTCATTAGCGCTTACCAGAACCGAAGTCCATAAGACGGGACGGAAATACCGGACGAGATAGCGACTGCTGGTGCAGCCAGGATTTTGAACTTGTTAACGAGCCAGTGGCGCGGACTCGAGATGTATATTTTATGTATAAATTGTGTGTATTGTATGTGTGTTTTTATAGTGCGTATGTGCGATATAATTAGGGGCAGTCTTCGCTATTAATCGCAGTAGGACAATTGTGGGTGAACTGAGTAGCCTGCAAGCGATTATAGATAGGCAAATATTTAACATTGAACTTTTCTGCCAAGGAGTCGAGACCAAGATGATCAGCACGTGGTTTGAAGTTGGGATGAGCTTCAAGAAATCAACGCAGACGACTACTATGGGGTGCTAAATTGTCCATAGGGCAATGGGTTGAGAAGGATGTCCTTAGTCCTACATGCAGAAACGGTGATGTACTAAAATTGGATTATTTCAATTATGTAGTTAGATTTGGCCGGGGAACTTTGTAAATAGTCATGTTTTTTCTTTCTTGTGTTTATAGCTGTTTTTCTTGTACCGACACTATATGTTTAAATGTCCGTTGGCGCGTGGCCAAAGTGTTTGTTGATATTTTGTTATTTTTCTTGAGTCATATGTAATGTACGCGGCGTGCGTGCGTGATTTTTATCCTTGCAATTGCGGAACCCGTTACATTCGATAAATGGTGCTTTATTAACGTTAATATTTTGAAATAGGAATGGGAGGAAATAATTGTAAAACATTTTGCTGAACAGGTTATTATTCATGTTAGGGTAGCCGAGTGCACCAACTTAAAAGTAATTGTAGAACACCTTCGTTCTAATTTTGATAGATTTTTCTTGAGTCCTTTTCAGGTGACTAGTCGCGGCATAGAACGATGGCGCCAGCATGTGGATATTATTTGTGTCTTTTATTTCAGGGTCTGTCACAACCCATACGTGTGATTCAGTGTGTGTTGATGTGTCTAGTGTGTGTTGATTCTACGTGAGGAGGGGGTAGTTGTCCTACCGCCCTTATATATTTTTGCTGCTGTTGTATTTTAGATGGAAAGACAGAGTGCTCTTGGGAGACTGCTGATTCTTGTCCATATGTTTTTCTGACACACACGTATTATTGTGCTTTGGGGCACATTTCTTCGAGGTTCGACCCCATGTTCTGGGAGGTCGAGGTTATTGACACGTGGGTTGACAGACATGCAGAGTTCCACAAACCGCCCGTTTTGCCTGTGACTTATTTTGATAGGCAGTCCTATTTGACCGACTGAACCCTGTAAGCTTTCATGTAGCAAACCTGTTCATTGTGATGGCTAATTTTTAAGCCATAATTAATTGGGGAGTTCGCCATGTGTGTAACGGATTGTTGTACCTTGTATGGATAAGAATATTGTGATTAACGTAAATGTTGGCTGTTTGCCTATTGCTTTGTTGATGACTCGATTTCATGTAATTTTGTTTGTCACACCCGTGTGGTGTAGTGGTAGAGTATTTGTAAATTTTGACAGCGGTCATTTGAGTATTTTTCTATTGGTCACGTGTTAATGTACTTGTGTTGATTTGTGTGAGAAGTCCTAAGTTTTTAGGCAGTAAATGTTGCTACGGCAATTCAAGTCCAATTTCACACGGAAATTTTGTGTTTGTTTATAGTAGATTTAGGAAGTGTCGGTTTAACTTAAGTATTGTAGTTGTGTTCCCTTGTGTCGGTCTAGCTCTAGGAAATGCGGATTCGTTGTTTGAAGGGTCATGCTGGATGATAACGAATCACGCATTCAAAGTACACATCGTGGTGCATGTAGAACGGCGTACGCACTTATATGGTCACTTTTGCATCTTTTATTTAAGGACGCTTGGTCCAGGTAATTAATCTCTCCAGAGATATCGCCTAAGTTTTTTTGGCATTTTTATTAAGCGGGAGTCAGTTGGGAGTTTCTTTTTGTTGTTAATTGTTTATGTAAATATGGTGATTTGTTATTAAATTCAGTTGTTTTAACCCTGGCTTCACTCTTTCCTGCATGTTATTTTGTTATATGTTACCCTGCAAGTTAATGAAGCGCCCTGACAGCAACTTACGAATATGACCTGTTACGCCCCGAATCTGAGTCTCATATGCTTCTTTGCAAGGGTTCATAAAACAAAAATGGCTGCCCAAGTGGGGATTGTTGTTGTTGTTGCTTCGCTGATCTCATATTTATTTCGTTGAGAAATGATGCCAGGTCAAGCGGACATGTAAATTCAGTAAATGGAGGCGATGTTGTACCGCCATGTGCATTAGTAAAATCACTGAGTTCCTAAAGTTAGAAATATTGAACAAGGTTAGAATTTGATTTGGTATTTGTTATAAACTTGTTCTGGCGCCCACATTAAAATTAGAAATTTGCATTATTGATGAACTCAGTCAAAGCAGGAAGATGTTGCCTTATATTTGACATTTAATTGACTTCGGTTAATTGGTGTTTCGTAAATTCTGTTGGTTAGGAATTTAAAAGCAGATCACTAGGGGTTATTTTGTTGTTTGGGAATAAATGTCATTGTATTCAGTAAATTTTGTTACTGAAATTTTCATTAAATTAGAGCCAGTAATATTTAAATGTGTGACATGTATGTGCGTATAGGGCTGAAACCTTAGCCCATAACCCTGTTTTTCTCTGAATATATTTGTGTGTGTGAAATGGCGATTGTTGATGAGATAAAGGCATTGTTAGAACAGATGTCGATCCAAATGTCCGCGAAAACGGAAGAACAATTAGAACAGATGTCGATCCAAATGTCCGCGAAAACGGAAGAACAATTAGTGCAGATGTCCGTAAAGACGGAAGAACAATTAAAAGAACAATTAAAAGAACAATTAGAAGCTCAGCGTGAGCATAGTGAAGAACAATTAGATAAACAATTAAAGAACTGCGAAAAACAATTACTTGATATGAGCGGTAACATTTCGGTCCAGTTAGAAGTCCAGAAATTAGACACTGACAAACAATTCAATGAACTAAACCACAAATTGTCACAACAGGCGGTAACACAAACCGAACAGTTAGGAAAAATCACGAATGATATTAATCAGAGCGTTCAAAAAGTAGAGAAACTGGCAGGCGAGGTTGCGAAAAATAACATCAAACAGTTAGGCGAAATGAAGAAATTGGAGGCGAAATTTGATAACAAATTAGTACAATTTGACGAGATGGTGGCAGATAAACTCAAGCAGATAGAGGCAGCATGTGTCAGTAACACCGCGGGAGTGAAGAAGACCCAAGAGAAACTACAGCAGCAAATTAATTCGGTAGATAACAATGTGCTGGAATTAATAAAGGAAATAGATAAAGTCGAAGTTAAGGCTGAAACCGAGCGGATACACTTGCGGGAAAATTTAGAGGAGCAATTAGGCAGAACACAAGAGATCATAAGAAAAGAGATGGAAGGCCAGCTAATAAACACGCAAGAGGTTATAAGAGAAGAGGTGGGGGAACAACTAGTAAAAACGCAAGAACGGATACGTGAAGAGCTAGAGAAAAATCAGGAGAGGAACGAGGAGAAAATAAATAGCTTAAAAAGTAGGATCCGGCGAGATTGGGACCAGCAGGCTCATGCGAATAAGGAAGACAGGCTGGCAGTTTTAAAGCGAATGCAGGCACTGGAGGAAAATATGAAGTCGAAATTACAGGAACACTCAGAATTAATCATAAAAAACGAGATTAGATCGTTAGAGAATGCGACATTATTTTCAAACGAAAATATTCCGGAAAAGCAAACAAGTATTGGAAGTCCGGCAGGTTCGAAGTTGGCTGAGGACACGAGTCGGGGTCAAAGTCCCAGACTAACGACTAATGCATTCCAGCAGTACAGGGGGGAGACTTCAACTCCGCAACCGAACTTGGCACCAGCCCAAGTCATCCAAGTCATTCGGGGTAATGATTTTAAGCCCGATAAGTTTAAAGAACATTCAGGAACCACTCCCAAAGCATTTCTACGGCAATTAACTGACTACTTTAATGACCAACACATCGGCCCGGAGAAACAATTAAGACTGGTGGAGAAATTTTTAGAAGGAGCTAGCCTGACCTGGTTTTTAAGTTTCAAGTACACGTTTACAGACATGGCTCAATTCCGCGAGGCGTTTTTGAAGAAGTTTTGGAGTCCTTCGTTACAGCAAGGGTTAAGAATGGACCTGTACACGCGCAAATACCACAGTACACATGAAACCCGTTTTTCAGAATTCTTCAGTCAGCAATTGGTAAAATTCAGGGATTTTGATGACCCGCCTAGCGAGCCGAATATGGTTCTAACTATCGGAAAACAACTCCCGATGCATATCCAACAATTATTAGTCGCAGGAAATATTCAGACCGCAGTCCAAGCCGAAGAATTACTCAGACACTTAGATGAGACGAGTATGGTAAGCCCACAGACAGGAAGAAGGAATTTGGAATGTGTCAACACGGCAGAGGTAGTTCAGGGACTCCAAAATAACCACGGCCAGGGGAACCAAAGTAAGACACAGTCCACAGGGACACAGTTCACGCCAAGAAGACAAGATTTTGACGGCCGAAACCAGTTCCATAACAACAATCAGAATTATCAGAATAACCGCGGGAGATATCATCAGAATAACCAAAATCAAAATAATCAGTGGACGTACCAGCGGGAATACACGAATTGGAGGGGAAACCAGAGACAAGGTAGACCTTACCAAAGAAATGGAGATGGTAGATGGAGTAACGGCAGGGACTATCGCCAAGAAAACAGAGGAGATTATAGGAATAACTGGGACGAACGATATATTGAATCCCGTAAATACTTGGATCAATTAAGTAGTGAAGAAGCGGAGAAGGAGAAGTGGGGGCGTGCCATGGCGAACAGACAGAGCCCAGACCATCACCGTGAAGAAGAGAAGAGACCAGCCGACAAACCAAAACAGAAAAATAATAGAGGAAATTCGCGGGACGAAGTTTCGGTCAAGGGCCTGGAAATATGTTAGCAGAAGAAGAAGATGGGAGAAGAAGAAGACGGTAGGAGAAGAAGATGGGAGAAGAAGAAGATGGGAGAAGAAGAAGAAGGAGAAGGGAACCATTTGATGATTAGGAAAGATGTTATGTGCAGAATTTGTATTGCCAGAAATTTTTTTTTTTTTGAAAGCAAACACTCAAATCCACGGGGAGTGCGTGAGTACGCACTTTGTTTGTAAACAACGAGCAGCTGAGACGACGGGAGTGGCAACTACGTGAGGAGAAGGGGGAGACCTAATGAAAATATGAATGACATTCCAGCGAGAAGGGAGCACACTAATTGAGTCAGAGGGGCATACACTCGAGCAGCTGAGTGAGATTTAAAGAGATGTGTTGTTACTACAGTGGATTTTGTTTTTGAAATCCAAACCAATAAATTGTTTCGAATTTCAAAACCTTGCTGAGGATAAATGAACCCTTATTGATCTTCGATAAATAAGTATTCATATTTATTATTATTATTACTACGGCCCAGGCAGCACATAAGGAAGTCGACTTGGATATTAGGGAGGCCAGTATTTCGTAATGGTTGCAACAGAAGCTGAGTTGGTAGCTATTCCTGGGGACGGCCAGAATTAGTCGAGTTCAAGGCCAAATTGTGCAACTACTGTACCAAAATTGGAGACATAAAGGAAGAATCACGAGGTCCTCTCAACGAACATACGATTGAATCAGCCAATCGCAAGAGACCAAGCCGTGACCACGAGGTGGACGGCGTCAGTAGTAAAAAGCGCGCGGAAGTGCGTATCTAAGGAACCGCCGAACGGATTAATCTCCGCTCGAGTAATTTGAGACATTGGATTTATTTGGAGAAGAATGACACTAGCCCCATCTTTGTGAGACAAAAACTCTGGAAGTTTTTATCCGACTCCGCCCCACTCCACCGCCCTTGTCAGTTTCTCATAAATAGTCTGGCCTGACGCCAATCTAAGTAATTATCTGGTGGAGCCTTCAGAGGCATAATTCACGCCAGTTTGTAGTGTGATTTTGACGCTCGAATTTATCTAAGTCTATTCTTGTGGAGCCTTCAGAGGCATACTTCACGCCAGTTTGTAGTGTGATTTTGACGCTCTAATTTATCTAAGTCTTATTGTGTGGAGCCTTCAGAGGTATACTCCACGCCAGTTCGAAATGTGATTTTTATGCTCTAAAATCAGTGAAGCTAATTTATTTTATGAGCTCTGGGAAGCTAAAGTCGCAGCGTTTTGCAGTATCGAACTTTAAAAGTTATAATACATTCTGTTCTAAAATCAACTAGGTTGTGTGATCTAAACATTTCACGCCAGCGCGTGATAAACTGTAACATTCTTTTAAAGACGACGAGTTCAACTTTAAGGGGAAGTATCGTATCACCCTCATTAGCGCTTACCAGAACCGAAGTCCATAAGACGGGACGGAAATACCGGACGAGATAGCGACTGCTGGTGCAGCCAGGATTTTGAACTTGTTAACGAGCCAGTGGCGCGGACTCGAGATGTATATTTTATGTATAAATTGTGTGTATTGTATGTGTGTTTTTATAGTGCGTATGTGCGATATAATTAGGGCCAGTCTTCGCTATTAATCGCAGTAGGACAATTGTGGGTGAACTGAGTAGCCTGCAAGCGATTATAGATAGGCAAATATTTAACATTGAACTTTTCTGCCAAGGAGTCGAGACCAAGATGATCAGCACGTGGTTTGAAGTTGGGATGAGCTTCAAGAAATCAACGCAGACGACTACTATGGGGTGCTAAATTGTCCATAGGGCAATGGGTTGAGAAGGATGTCCTTAGTCCTACATGCAGAAACGGTGATGTACTAAAATTGGATTATTTCAATTATGTAGTTAGATTTGGCCGGGGAACTTTGTAAATAGTCATGTTTTTTCTTTCTTGTGTTTATAGCTGTTTTTCTTGTACCGACACTATATGTTTAAATGTCCGTTGGCGCGTGGCCAAAGTGTTTGTTGATATTTTGTTATTTTTCTTGAGTCATATGTAATGTACGCGGCGTGCGTGCGTGATTTTTATCCTTGCAATTGCGGAACCCGTTACATTCGATAAATGGTGCTTTATTAACGTTAATATTTTGAAATAGGAATGGGAGGAAATGATTGTAAAACATTTTGCTGAACAGGTTATTATTCATGTTAGGGTAGCCGAGTGCACCAACTTAAAAGTAATTGTAGAACACCTTCGTTCTAATTTTGATAGATTTTTCTTGAGTCCTTTTCAGGTGACTAGTCGCGGCATAGAACGATGGCGCCAGCATGTGGATATTATTTGTGTCTTTTATTTCAGGGTCTGTCACAACCCATACGTGTGATTCAGTGTGTGTTGATGTGTCTAGTGTGTGTTGATTCTACGTGAGGAGGGGGTAGTTGTCCTACCGCCCTTATATATTTTTGCTGCTGTTGTATTTTAGATGGAAAGACAGAGTGCTCTTGGGAGACTGCTGATTCTTGTCCATATGTTTTTCTGACACACACGTATTATTGTGCTTTGGGGCACATTTCTTCGAGGTTCGACCCCATGTTCTGGGAGGTCGAGGTTATTGACACGTGGGTTGACAGACATGCAGAGTTCCACAAACCGCCCGTTTTGCCTGTGACTTATTTTGATAGGCAGTCCTATTTGACCGACTGAACCCTGTAAGCTTTCATGTAGCAAACCTGTTCATTGTGATGGCTAATTTTTAAGCCATAATTAATTGGGGAGTTCGCCATGTGTGTAACGGATTGTTGTACCTTGTATGGATAAGAATATTGTGATTAACGTAAATGTTGGCTGTTTGCCTATTGCTTTGTTGATGACTCGATTTCATGTAATTTTGTTTGTCACACCCGTGTGGTGTAGTGGTAGAGTATTTGTAAATTTTGACAGCGGTCATTTGAGTATTTTTCTATTGGTCACGTGTTAATGTACTTGTGTTGATTTGTGTGAGAAGTCCTAAGTTTTTAGGCAGTAAATGTTGCTACGGCAATTCAAGTCCAATTTCACACGGAAATTTTGTGTTTGTTTATAGTAGATTTAGGAAGTGTCGGTTTAACTTAAGTATTGTAGTTGTGTTCCCTTGTGTCGGTCTAGCTCTAGGAAATGCGGATTCGTTGTTTGAAGGGTCATGCTGGATGATAACGAATCACGCATTCAAAGTACACATCGTGGTGCATGTAGAACGGCGTACGCACTTATATGGTCACTTTTGCATCTTTTATTTAAGGACGCTTGGTCCAGGTAATTAATCTCTCCAGAGATATCGCCTAAGTTTTTTTGGCATTTTTATTAAGCGGGAGTCAGTTGGGAGTTTCTTTTTGTTGTTAATTGTTTATGTAAATATGGTGATTTGTTATTAAATTCAGTTGTTTTAACCCTGGCTTCACTCTTTCCTGCATGTTATTTTGTTATATGTTACCCTGCAAGTTAATGAAGCGCCCTGACAGCAACTTACGAATATGACCTGTTACGCCCCGAATCTGAGTCTCATATGCTTCTTTGCAAGGGTTCAATATATTTAAATTATTTAAATTTAATAGAGCCTCCGTGGCTCTAGGCGGCAGCACGCCGGCCTCTCGCCACTGGATCCGTGGTTCAAATCCCGGTCACTCCATGTGAGATTGTGCTGGACAAAGCGGAGGCAGACAGGTTTTTCTTCGGGTACTCCGGTTTTCCCTGTCATAATTTAATTCCAGCAACACTCTCCATTATCATTTCATTTCGTCTGTCATTCATTTAATCATTGTACCAGGGGAGTGCGACAGGCTTCGGCAGCCGGCACAATTCATATCCTCGCCGCTAGATGGGGGTTTCATTCATTCCATTCCCTGACCCGGTCGGTGGACTGGAAGCAGGCTGTGGATTTTCATTTTCATTCATTTAAATTGAATATGTTACACTTGTATATGTAATCCATAATATAACATGTAATTGACTGGATCCTCCACCGATTGGTGGGATATGCTGCCATTGAATTTAATGTACTTACTTAGAGAATATATTACATTAAATTGTATTACATTAAATTAAATTAAAATAAATTAAATTTAAATAAAATGAAATGAAATGAAATTATATTAAATTGTTATTGGTTTTACGTCCCTTTTAACTACACTGGCTTTTAGAGAAATTGTTATTAGGCCTATTATTATTATTATTATTTGTAGTGGTCTGTTTAAATTTGGTGCTTGCGACATCGCAGTCGTTATCTTCATGTCATTGATCGTGTTTGTAACCCGCAACCCTGTGACCGTTTAAAAAAAACTGTTGAGTACAAAACCAACATGGCGGCCAAGTGAAGTTATAATATTTAAATTATACTCTATCAAGGTTTCATCATTCGAGCGCAGTGAAACTTGGTATGTTAAATGTTTATAACTTATATGATTTTATCTAATAATAATAATAACAATGTTATTGCTTTTACTGTACGTCCCTTTTAACAACTGTGGATTTTAGAGACGCCTAGGTGCTGGAATTTTGCCCTGAAGGGGATCTTTAACTTGCCAGTAAATCTACTGACACGCCTCCCTCACATTTGCGCACCCTCAAATGCAAACTGACTGCGCCAGGGTTTTATCCTGCAACTTTGGGCACAGCAAGCGAGAGCGTTACCGCTGAGCCACGCAGCCAGCCTGATTTAATCGACTGATATCTAATTTAATCCTATTGCTTTCATAAATTTGAGATGTTGGTTGTGCCCAATTTTCAAAATAATTAAGTCTTTAATGTGTGTGTCCTAATCATGCAATCAAAGTGAACGATTTTATGATGAACCTACGCAATAATCGTCATCTAATGGTACATTACTCTACGGCTTACATATAGAATAATCCAACTTGGCGACCATCCAAAATATTTAAACGGTTCTCAATATGTACGGATCTATTAGAGCAATCAATCTGAAATTTTGTACGATGATAGAGGCTACTAACGTAAGTTCACCTAAGTGGCTTTCTATAACCTGATGAGCACAAATCCAACATAGCGGTGACGTGAAATTAAAATATTTATATGGATTTTGTTCTTGACTTAATATCCCGCAAGGCTTAATGTACTGACGTCTAATTTAATTTGTTTTTATGAGACACTAAATATGGCGGCTGTGCAATTATTTTAAAATTACGATTTTATTATTCGATTTCTAAACAAGCAATAGAAATGTAGGTTGATATAATGAGCCACGATTTATGATATTCATCTGCTGGTATAAAATTCTATAGACTAAATCAATCCAACATGGCGTCCATGCCATATACGAGTATTTTACCAGTTCTCAATATCTCCCTCCACCATATTGTATGCGGTTAGAGGACTGTAAAGTAAGGACAAATAGGCTTTGTGACTTCGCAAATCCCGTGAACCACAAAAAACAACATGGCAGCGAAGATTTTTTCAAATATTTAAAGTAACTTTCCTGCCTAATTACCCGAGTGCAATGAAACTTCGCACAGCGAACCTTTATTCTGAGCTTGGTATGAAGATATCTTATGATGTTCAATTGTTTTCAATAATTCAATGTGGAATCCGTTGGAAATTTTTAAACATAATATTTTTTAAATTTCTCGCATCTCATTAAGGTTCGTAGGATGGGCTACACCAGTACACAATTCTTTAGCATTAAAAGCCTCATCATGTAGCCTTGGACATATATCTTCCAGTACTGGAGGTGTATTGAAGTGAGATATCATGACGAACGATGAAAGCTTTGATTTATGACAGGCCATGCAATATTACCATGATTTAATTACGTTCTTTTGTTTATAAGATTACATCTTATGGATATTGAGTTCTGATTCAGATTGTCATGCTGTATACTTAATAACAACGTAGGTCGTGTAATAAGAGCTATTTAGTAGGCTACAAGCGGCTTCGGTGGCATAGTTGGTAGCACGCTGAACTGCTGTTCCCAAGATTACGGGTTCAAACCCGGTCAAAGTCGTCGGATATTTTTAAGAGCGTTAGCCTATAATCCTTCAATATGCCTTCCTTCGGAGGAGAAGTAAAGCCAGCGGTCCCATGTCATAGATTTATGGTATATAAGAGATCCTTCCACTAACTTAACTTGTGTGAAGCTAAATTTCTAGGTTAGATTTCGTTAAAGCGCTCTGTTAAAGTTCCAACGTTCACCACTAGATGTCAGTGACATCTGGTGGCGAAAGTTGGTACTACTTGGAATCCAATGGAACTTCTAGCTCACCCCATGGGTGTATGCTTGAAACAGCTACAGCCTCTGGCGAGCTTAACTGTCCTCGAACACTCCCGGCACTAAAAGCCATACGCTAAATAAATAACAAGTAGGCTACATCACATAGAAAACCCTGTTATTAGGAGAGAGAGTTTTTATGGAATAGACCAGTAGAACATATGAAAATACGCTATTTAGTCCTTCTTTGGGCTACTTGTTTCATATGATGACAATAGGCTAAAAATGTGCGTACTTTTGGAAACAGTGTTGGTCATGTCTCAACGGCTGGCTTACATTGGTTAATCCCCTGGGCTTGATAACTAAACAAGGCAGAAAGAAAGAAAGAAAGACTGTGGCTTGGCTTGGTTTGGAAAAGAAATGGGCCATCGTTAAGTTCTTATCGCAGGTGATATTTGCATATCACCTATTGTTATTGGAAATAGCCAAATGTATTATTATATGAGCCAACAACGATATAACTGTAAATTCGGCCAAATTTAGGTAGAAAAATTGCAAAAGTTGACTTTTCACTAGTCCAATTACCTGATTCAAGGTAGCAAGCACCAAGAGAACCTGCTTGAAAGTCTGATTGAGCTAACATAGGATGGGAATACTGATGGCAGCATTAATGAAGGACATAGCCTATACCGTAATAATTTTATTAATGCAGCCAAGGGCCATGTACGGGACAGAGAAGGGATTTTGCAAGCAAATCAGCCGTAGACCTGTTGAAAGGAACCGTCCCGGCATTTGCCTGGTGGTGAAAATGGGAAACCACGAAAACCATTTTCAAGACGGTCGAGGTGGGATTCGAACCCACACTTTCCCGATGCTTACGAGGCACGAGGTAGCGCCTTGACGCTCTCATACAGTATGGACTTGTATCCTGGACAAGGTTGCGGGATATGAGACCTTCAGTACTGTTCCAGGAATGGCAGTATGCCTCGCCACTCCTTCTCCTTAGTTGGTTAATGATTCCTACAGGACGCCAATAGATCTTAATCCTGAAATGTTGAGTCCGCAAGATAGGTGAAATGTTGCTATTAGCGGTTCATAAATTCTCCCGGTGCTTTTCTCTTTACTGAAGTGTTGTTGAAGTTGTTGTTGTTGATGATGATGATGATAATTGTTGTTTTAAGGGGCCTAACATCTAGGTTATCGGCCCCTAATGGTTTGGGTGATAGTGAAAGATGAGGTGAGAGTGAAAACTATAACTAATACTAACTACAAACTTACATACTAGAAGAAGAAATGGTAAACAAATAATGGATAACTTAAGGTAAATCAAGAACAGGAAGAAAAGAAATGCCCTCAATCCTCGAGGAATGAGGATTGAAGAACTTTGAAGGAAGGAGAGCCATGAAAGGCAGATAGGAAAGGGAAAGAGGAGAGGGCCCGCCCCAAATTCAGAGGGAAATGGGGACAAAATGGAGCCAGCTCTGGCTCGCCAACTCCCAAACTCTAAAGCCAGGAGCCTTTGAGGGTGTACAGTAACACTATCCAGGGTGCACCAGAAGTGGTGTGGCTGCATACACCCTGCCTCCTTGAGGGCTTGGTGCAGATGGCAGGAGATAACATGAAAAGAAAAAGAAGGCTGACCCCTCGAAGAATGAGGGTATCACGAAAGATGAGACAAGGGCCAATTAAGGCGGGAATGTGAAAGACTCCCTAGGCCTCGGATACCCTAATACCGTCGGGGTCGGAAGAGAACAAGAGTTGATCAAGAGAGGTCGACAGGAAGGAAGACTGAGCGGAGCCCGGCAATAGTAATTGGAAGCAATGTCAGACTCAGCTGGGGGTCCCGTGGTCGCCAAACCACGTCCCACTAGATGTGAGCCCCTGGAGGGGGGGATGAAGTTGAGATTCAACCACTGGAGTGTTTATACTGATAAGGTGAGGTAGCCTAATTTTATTGTTTTGGATGTGTGAATGACGTTCGTTATCTATCTACTGGACATGAGTTTTATGATTCATGGGCGGTGACCTCTTTCACGACATTTAAGTAGTAAGTTAGCGATGTATCATTTTTTTTCTCTTTTGTGTTATTTAGTATGAATATTTCAAAACGTCGCCCCGGAGGTCCTGGGTTCGATTCCCGGCTCTGCCACGAAATTTGAAAAGTGGTATGAGGACTGGAACGGGGTCTACTCAGCCTCGGGTGGTCCAAATGAGTAGAGGGGGTTCGATTCCCACCTCAGCCATCCTCGAAGTGGTTTTCCGTGGTTTCCCACTTCGTCTTCGGGCAAATGCCGGGATGGCACCTACTGTAAGGCCACGGCCGCCTACTTCCCTCTTCCTTGCCTATCCATCCCAAGCTTCCACTCCCTTCCCATCCCTCATGAGGCCCCTGTTCGCTTTGCAGGTTAGGCCGCCTGGGCAAGGTGCTGATCGCACCTCCCCAGTTGTATCCACCCCGACCAGATGTTCGAAGCTCCAGGACACTGCGCGTAGCGGCGGTAGTGGTGAGTTCCCACGCTGAGTCCGCGGAAGCCACCAACCTAGAGGGTAATTCGACTAAAAAATAAAAAAATAAACAAATTCTAAACGATATATTACTTTGTATACAATGCCTTTTAAGCATTGGTCTGACCTCCACTAGAATATGTCTACCGGTAACATAAAATATACACCAACATCTCTACAAGCATGAAGTTGAAGGATATACCCAACATAATACGCAGCATGGATTCAGCCCTCCTCTCTTGCATAGACCTACATCTCAACATGGGACTGTGAACACCAAACTGTTGTGAAGGGAAGTCATTACCTGTAACTGAGAGATATGGTAGGTTCCGAATGTCTCAGAACATATGCGGAATCCATTGGTGTCCCAGCTGCCACGCCAACACACTTCTCCCGGGTAAGATGTTATCTGTTCTCCATCTAGCCTTAACACCTGCAGCACATTCCAGTGTTAATGGTGGACCATGTTTATGGAAGCCTCTACTGAGTGATGTCCATGGAGAGGGGCTAAATCACAGTAGCTCTTCGCTCACATCTGTGGACGCGACGTGACGGTTTGAAGATAATATTCTACGCAGCTGTAGTTTCCATAACACTTCTAAAGGTCCTTCTTATATAAGGAATTTGCTGTGTTGTAACGAGCAAAATCAATGCCAATTTTATCATCTCGTTGAATGGTCCTCGCTGTTAACAAGAAATTCGTGTGACATTGACATTGAAGCATTGCCAGCACAATTTCAAGAAGAATCCATAGATATGAAGTGCGAATCAAAGCTAAATGATGATTCTAAAATATTAGGACTGGGCGACTTTTGGGTAAACTGTCCCGTAGTGTATCATGTAATAGCCAAATTTGCATTGCGTGTCATTGTCCCATTTTTTAAAACATATTTATGCGAGTCAGGATTTTAAACGCTGAATATCATAGAAACAAAGCAGCGCTGTCGCCATGATATTGCAAGTGATCTCCGCTGTGCTCTGTCAAATATCAAACCAAACATACCGAATCTTACCAAGAGAAAACAGTGTCAACCCTCTCATTGACAGTTGTTGACTAATTTAAGGATTTGTTGTAAAAGTGTGTTCTTTGCAATGTGCAAAAATTAAGTTAGAATGTAGACTAATAGATAGGCCTATAATTATTCCATTATGCAGTGTTATTAGGTTAGGTCTATATCCTCCGCGTCAATCGAAGAGGTTATAGAAGCGACGAGAGGAGAGGGGGAGGAGGGGGGCGCGATGAACTCCCGTATCTGAAAAGGGGCGTCAGCTGACAAAGGTTGGGAACCACTGACTTAGACATTGGCAACTCCAGCGATCTCATATGGCATCTAGCGGCGAGAATGAGCACCAGCTCAAAGTAGGTCAGCCATAAACACTTTGTACGTAAATAAATAGGTCCGCTAAAGTGAACCATTATGCGATTGACGGGTTCTCTGTGTAAATGGTACATGCGGAATGAACCAAAATAAAGTAGGCTATTTGTTAGGTTGTGAGTTGGATCCAATAGGAGAAATGTAATGTTTTTCAGTCAGTCAAAACGATTGCAATGGGTGGTTCCCAAATCCTGAAAGATTAATAAATACAATAACTTAAATAGAATGTTCATGGCATTTGTAGACTTAGAAAAGGCTTTTGATAACATTGATTGGACTAAATTGTTTGACATTTTGAAAACGATTGGAATAAAGCACAGGGATAGGAGGCGATCTACAATCCATACAGAAACCAGACAGCAGTCAATCGAGCTGATGGACATGAGAGAGAAGCTGGTATTCAGAAAGCTGTAAGGCAAGGCTGCAACTTATCACCCATACTTTTCAATCATTACATTGAACAAGCAATGAAGGAAATTGGAGAAAAAATTAAAGTGGGAGTGAAGATTCAAGGAGAAATAATTTCAACTCCGAGATTTGCCGATGACATCGTCATCTTGGCCGACACGCCTGAGGATTTGAAAGAGTATTTGAATGGTATGGACTCCGTATTGAGGAAGGAATTCATGATGAAAATTAATAAATGTAAAACAAAAATATTGGAATTCAGCCGAAATAAATCAGAAACCTCTACTGTATGGACATAAAATTGGCAGGTGAAAAGCTGAAGGAAGTAGGAGACTTCTGTTACGTAGGAAGCAAAATAATCAGTGATGCACGTAACAAGGAGGATATAAAAAGTAGGTTGGCTCAGGCAAGGAAAGCATTTCTACAGAAAAGGAATCTGTTGACATTGAATATAGATTTAGGTATTAGGAAGTCATTTTTGAAAGCCTTTGTCTGGAGCGTGGCACTCTATGGAAGTGAAACTTGGACTATTGGTGCAACAGAAAAGAAGAAAATTGAGGCGTTTGAAATGTGGTGTTACAGGAGAATGATGAAGATCAGATGGGTAGATAGGGTGACAAACGAAGAGGTATTAAGACGAGTGGGAGAGGAGAGATGTTTCTGGCGACTGCTAATGAAGAGAAGAGATAGGTTGGTAGGACACTTACTAAGACACCCAGGAATAGCAAGCTTAGTTATGGAAGGAAGGGTCGAGGACAAGAACAGTAGGGGTAGATCAAGGTTAGAATATGTTAAACAGATTGCCTCGGATGTAGGGTGTGGTAACTATTTAGAGATGAAACGATTAACTCAGGACAGGGAGGCATGGAGCGCTGCATCAAACCAGTCAAAAGACTGAAGACTCAAACAACAAATAGAATGTATTTATTAATCTCATTGAAATGTTTTTCAGGATTAAGGAACCACCCATCACAGTTGGGTACAATCATGTTGACCGACTGAAAAACATTAAATTTCGATTACTAAGACAGCACTGAAAAATGACTTCAAACACAATAATCTGATAGGAGATTCATTCTTGAAATGTCACGTCAAGAACACCGTTTCTGTCCATTACGCTCCAACTGAAATGTTGGTTGGTTCCTCAGTTTAGGGACTGCGACAACGCGGTTCTGTAGCCCCGTGTACTTTGGGTGTGTGTAGAATCTGTCTGATAACCGGTGTTAATTGTGATAGCTGTATTAGTGTGTGTTATCTGTAATTCAGGTAAGGACTGCAGACATTCCATTTTCAAGTAGTTCCTACTTTTGCAACCAAAAGCTACCGGCAATGACAACTAGTTGTGAACGTGGTTACTAGATGCCACCGCAATCAGCTACTGGCAACGAAAGTTGGAACTTAAGAGCGTTAGTCAAATCTGACCCATAATTTAGCTTCACACGAGTAATTAGTGGAAGGTTCAATTACTCGCCATATGACATGAGACTGCTTGCTTTATTTCCCCTCCGAAGGAAGGCATACTGAGGGATTGTTAACCCTCTTATAAAATGCGACGACTTCGGCCGGGTTTGAACTCGCGACCTTGGGCATAGAAGCTCAGCAATGCTACCAACTACGCCACAGAAGGCGCCTCAACTGAAAATGAATTGTTCCTCAGTAACCAAATGAAGATGTTAATTTAATATCACCACTCCAAGCAGGATGAAGCAGATGTCCCGAGCGTTGTGGCATGGACCACTCTCTGACAAAACACAAAACGTTCTGCAAATGAAGCTACATTATGCGAGTAATACACTCATACCAATTCGGCCTAGGCCCACGTTAATCTTACTTAGGAATAATTATACTTGAGGTAGTTAGATCTTACCACCTCCAACACGTCAATAACACTACAATAAGATATCTGTCTGTCAGGTAGTCAGCCTGAAGGCTAGTTGGATCCTGAAAAAGTACCGCCGCTAGGTTATGCGGGTAGATACCCATAAAAACCCAAGGCAGACCTATATTGAGGCGTACTAGGCAAGATGAGGACTGAGGTAGTTTGCAATTGCTTTCCTCACTGAGTCAAAACCGCAGTACAGTACTAACCCTTTGAGTAGAACCTTTCACAGCATCCACAGGCACTGACTGTGCCCTGAATGTCATTACTAAGGTTCGGATGTTAAGGAAAAGTCATATTTTTTCCCTGAGCTCATTTTGACCGAAATCTGAAAAATAAGTTTGAATTACGGGTCCCTGACCACGTTTAAAGCAATTTGGTGTTGCATATAAATGCATATTTCGGCCATTTTTGGTCATATTTGGTCATATTTTTAGTAATGTAAAGTCATATTTGGTTATAATTTCAGCATTTTTGTTTAAAACGAGGCGTCGTTAACAAGGTACGTGTTATCTGCGTCGAGTTTCAAACACAGGACTTCCGAATAGTGTAGTAGATGTATTTTTCTTTCTTTTCCCGGCACAGGCAGATAGCAGGCTTAGAAGACCTGGTTCCAAGAAGGCGCAATAAACTTCCTGTTAGGTTGTATCTTCTAACTTACGCCGACATATATCATAAAGCATACTAATACTTCGTTTTTTTTGTTTTCTTAAAAAAAAAACACGAGCAAGAACTGCATCTCAAGGTTATGATACTGAATGAAAGTTGAATTTTTTAATGTAGCCTACTGTGCCTCTCTGTCACTTTGTATGATTAAATGTGTCTAGTGTATTATCGCTGATCACGTTTTGGCACTTAAGACGTTTACTGTATGTTAGTGATACTCTACCTATCCCAAAAATTTATGTCATATTTCGTAGTTTTCAGGTCATATTTAGCTAGTTTTTAGGGCTTATTTGCTTGCATATTTTGTACTTCTTTAGCTCTTAAACTTCCTAACCCTAGTGATTACTCATACCTCAGTAGGTTCCAGATAATCACAGCCATGAGTGAGACTGAGACCTCGGTGGAAAGCCACATTTTACTCTAGCCTGTGCCAACAGACAAATGCAAATGTAGGGGATTCATCAAGAGATGGCAAACAGGCCAAATAATATATCAAATTTAATAAATAGTTCTAATGTGCCAGTGATTTTACAAATACAGCAATTGTTTGAAACAAATTCCAAGTTCCCTAAATGTGCCAACACTACTGCGCAACTAGAAGTATCTGCATCGATCCTAACCGAACTACTGTATTAAATATTAAAGAAACCATCTGCAAGACAAACATATGGCTCTTAAATAAGAACATCCAAAGGATAATAACTTATCCAGTCTGAAGTGATTCATATGTTAAATCTGAGATACACAGAATGGTAGCTGACTTCCCAATCTATAAATTAGCCAAGTTATAGGCTTACGTAGTTCACTAAGCCAAAAATATGAAGTGGTTTAGGCAGAAGTTGCCGGGGCTTGAGCGGCTGACTGGCTTCAGGGTGATTTAAGGCCAGTCTTTCTCAGCCTTATCCGCCCATTCATGGTGTCCATGACCGTGGGTGCGGCCCGTATGTGGTGAAGGGCGGAGGGGAAGGGGGAGTGCTTGCCCACCTGCTCGCTGGGCAGACTGCTTGGCACCAAACCTGCAACCACCAGAGCCATCCTGTCTGCAAGAACACAACACCTGTCACGCTTTCTCCGGCGGTATTCCGCGCTTTTATAGCATAGTGGATAGCTACAGTCACATCAAACG
The DNA here is from genome assembly GCA_946902985.2 of Meconema thalassinum. NCBI lineage: Eukaryota > Metazoa > Arthropoda > Insecta > Orthoptera > Tettigoniidae > Meconema > Meconema thalassinum. Next base: position 1,425,302,335 of record OX336389.2, on the reverse strand, counting down.
TACAACTACCAGACATGTCCCCGACCAAACCCTGCATATTGTGTGCGCTGTGCTATTATAGCAGAGTGGATAGCTAACTCATGTACAGTCACATCAAACGTACAACTACCAGACATGTCCCCTACCAATCCATGCATATTGTATGCTCTGTGCTATTATAGCATAGTGGATAGCTATAGTCACATCAAACGTACAACTACCAGACATGTCCCCGACCAAACCCTGCATATTGTGTGCGCTGTGCTATTATAGCAGAGTGGATAGCTAACTCATGTACAGTCACATCAAACCTACAACTACCAGACATGTCCCCTACCAATCCATGCATATTGTATGCTCTGTGCTATTATAGCATAGTGGATAGCTAACTCTTGTATAGTCACATCAAACCTACAACTACCAGACATGTCCCCTACCAACCCATGCATATTGTGTGCGCTGTGCTATTATAGCATAGTGGATAGCTAACTGTTGTGCAGTCACATCAAACCTACAACTACCAGACATGTCCCCTACCAACCCATGCATATTGGGTGCCTTGTGCTATTATAGCATAGTGGATAGCTAAGTCTTGTAATGTCACATCAAAGCTGCAATCACCGGCTGGACTCACAATTTGGTGGCTCTATGGGACCAGTATGTGACTTCCGCTGACCCACAATTTGGTGGCTGTATGGGACCAGTATGTGACTTCCTCTGACCCACAATTTGGTGGCTGTATGGGACCAGTATGTGACTTCCGCTGACCCACAATTTGGTGGCTGTATGGACCAGTATGTGACTTCCGCTGACCCACAATTTGGTGGCTGTATGGGACCAGTAACCGACTTCCGCTGAACCCACGTTTTTGGTGGCTCTTAATACTGAGCAATTTGAGGAGAATGTTGCGGCTACACGGACTTCTTTCTTGCGGAATGCTGCAGACCGCGACTGAGAATTCACTGCTTTGGTTTTTCTGCACCTTGCCTCTACTTCCTTTCCCATACTACCATCCTGAGGGAATACACAGAGAACTTAAATTATTTACTTACTCCAATTTAATTCCTCCTAGTTCCTTCTATTTTCTTGTGTTTCTTGAGTTTTTAGCCTACTTTTCACATTTTGCAAAAATGAGGAAAAAGTAGACTTATGAGATCGATCCGGAGAAATGTGTGTCTGTCTGTCTGTCTGTTTGTCTGTCTGTGTGTGTGTCCCCCCTATGAACTCCTAAACGGCTGCAGCAATCAAAACCAAGTTTAGTATGGGTAAAGATGTGCACCGGAATATCTCACGCCCATATTTGAAAATGATGTCAGTGCTACCAACTGCTGAAAAAACGCACTAGAAATTTGAGCTCCATGTTGGATATCTTGCAAGGTATGCATGGGAGCTATTCCAAAATTGGCACACATGTAGATAAGACTATTTCAGTTTAATTTCCAGGAGGCTAACTATGACAGTGTTGCCAAAATAATTTTAAGCCTTCTGATAGGTCCAATGTTTAAATGCATATAACTTCTACACTATCAATTGGATTTCAACCAAATTTTGTATGTAATATCTGTACATAAACAGATATGACTGAGCGTATTCTTAAGAGCCACCAGGAATGCCAACTGTTAATAATTGCTCTCTCTATTTTTTTAAATCCAAATACCAATATATCAGGAAGTATGCAAGTCAATAGCTTTAAACTATGCACACGTATATTCTGACATTTTAGATTAATTTGGAGTAACTTATATACGTCAGTTCTACCAACATGATTATAAGCCTGCTGATAGTACCAATTTTTAAATACATGTAACTTCTATACTATCAGTTGGATTTCAACCAAATTTCGTATGTGCTATGTGTACCATAACAGATATGACTATAAGTATTGTTAAGAGCAATCAGGGCTGCCAACTGTTAATAAATGCTGTCTATATTTTTTTACCCTAATATCAATATATCAGAATGTATGCAAGCCAACAGCTCTATACTTTGCACACGTATAGCACCTGACATTCTAGATTAATAATACAAGGCACTGCTGCCAACATGATTCTATGCCTGCTGATATGTCCAATTTTAAAATACATGTAACTTCTAAACTAACAAATGGATTTCATCCAAAATTGGCACAACAAGATATCATAATATTTCAGATTATTTCTGACCAGCACACTCATGACATTGTTGGCAACATGCTTTTACGCGTGCTGATAGATCCAGTGTCTAACTGCATGTAACGTCCATTGGACTTCAACCAAATTTTGTATTCTGTACCTTAAGAGATGGAATTAAGAATATATTCAGTCACCAGGGCTGCCAACTGTAGTGCTCTATTAGGCTACATTATACCAGGTAAGTTATATTTTGAACTAATTAGATATTTCGATATTACCAACTTAATTTCGTCATTATTCTAGATAGGTTCATATTCTGTAGAATAATCATTGGCATGAAAAGTAGGCTGTATAGTTCTTAACGGAACTTCTTGTCTTAGTTCTCGATGACATATCGGATAATCTGGAATAATTTTATTTGCGAGGTTATATGCGTGGTTATATGGGCTAATAAAAAAGAGCCTATGTGGCAAGCAAAGAGGGAACTTTGGACAGCCCTTGCGCTTGTGTGAAGGGAGACCCCATTGTGCGATCTCTTACCTGGCTCCCTCACTGGGTCATTAGTCTAATAAAATGTTTCCGTCATAATATACCCGGGGAGCGTTCTCAATGTCACTAACTTACGTCTCCAAACACGCAAGAACAAGATACACTAGACTACTGTAGATGTGTAGGAATCATGGTGACATGGTACCTTGAGCTGTTGGTATTGTGTTATATGAGCTCACATCACTGGGAATGCCCACGATAACAACCATAATAATGGTATGGGTTATAACTTCCCTTTTAACTACTGTGGCCTTTTAGAGACGCTGGGCTGCCAGAATTTTGCCCCAAAGAGGATCTTTAACGTGCCAGTTAGTCTACTGACACGGATCCCTCACATTTAATAATACAAATGTATTGCAGCCAAGTGGGCATAATGGACGGTTACAAGGTGTGCTTACAAGTGATTATTACAGGTAGACTAATCTTTACTGTAATCAACTAGGCCTATGCTCTTTGTCCGTTTGCTGCGTTATGTTACGTGGTAGCCTATTTGTCGCAAGAGTAGGGGGGTAAGGCGGGTTCCAAATAGTGTCATGGCCGCCGCGTGAGTCCAAGCCAATATCTCGTGAACCCATGGTCGGATTTTAACAAATGACGTGTCATTGGACTCGGGCTGACGTCCTCTTTGCTATGGACTACTCGTTATATTTTAGAAAAAAAATTGAAAATTTTTGTTTTCGAAAGTTGGTGATAGTTTGAAAACCAAAGATGATAGAACGTTGTGCCATGGCCCAAACGAATGGTCTTTATGACATTTATTTTCTATAATGAAACTTTTTTACTTTTTATGTTTTTTTGAAAAAACTTGAATTTAGAAAATCCTATATTTTGGAAACTAGGAACTCTACAAAAACGTTTATTTGACATAAATGAAAGGCCCCTATGCCCCCTACCACCAAAATAAATTTCAAGTCTCTAGAGCAAAAATTTGTGTTTTGTTAGTAGTGGGATGGGGACAGAGCTGCTTCCAAAAGCAAGTGGTGAGCCCCTGCGACCTTGGAATGGAAGGAGCCACGCTAGGAGGGCGTGCTTGGATTCGTGTTTTTCGTCTCGTCGTGCTCTTTACGGAAATGTAGGTGTCGAAAAGGTGAAAATCTGGAAACACAATTTTTTTTGGGTAAAACCATGATTTTAAACTTTTTGCTATATCTCGCGAACCAATCATGATAGAGGCGTGTACGACGGGTCCAAGGACTCGGGCTGACGTCCTCTTTGCTATGGACCACTCGTTATATTTAAAAAAAAAATTGGAAACTCGATTGTGGGGTAAACACGTCTTTTTTGTGATTTTTGCCGATATCTCACGAACCAATAACGCTAGAGACGTGTACGAGGTGTCCTAGGACTCGGGCTAACGCCCTCTTTCAAATGTGGTAGATATTTTTCCAAAAAATAATTCACAAAGGGCCTAACACCATACATGTTGAAAAAAATTCTTTATCGATACCTGTTTATAATGTTCATAAAGCGTGGTGGTTGAGAGAGACGATACTGCTGGGTGTGTGTGTTTCAACGAACCTGTCGCTGACCACGGTGGCTGTGTTCAATAGATTAATCGCTATTTCGACGGGTCGGTTTATGACAGAGCGAGGGTGCGTTTTTTCACACATTTTACCTTTAACGTGTAAACGGTGATGAGAACTTGGTTCTATGTTGGTCGAAGCGAGTAGAGAAAACAAACTTGCCGACGAGCAGGAGGTGAAGGTCATTTGAGCTTATTGGAAGGCGCTGATCTGACTTGACAACAGGTGCAATGGAAAAATGACCAAGACGCTTGAAAGTGAAATAATCTGACCATTGTGGTGGCAGGGAAGAGCGAAAGGCATGTGAACATGTGTGAAACCACATGCACGCTAAACAAGTTACATCCTGTCTTGCTTCGTACGTGACAAAATGCAAGTCCATGTGAAATTTGATCTACCACAGGTGTTCGCCTGGGACGTTAGCTTTCCACGTGCGCGATAACTGTTAACAAGTGACATCCTATCTTGCTTCGTACGTGACAAAATGCAAGTTGACGTGAAATTTGATCCGGCACAGGTGTTCACCTTGGACGTTAGCTGTCCACGTGCCTGATAACAGAATGTTCAAAGCGTGGGAATCGCTGAATCAGTAAAAAGTATGATGCAACTTGTGGGAATGATGTCACAACCAATAGATAGGCAAGAGCTGCGAACGGCAGTGGTGGGAGGTGAAGGGAGGGAGAAGGGAGGGGTATGTAAGAGAGAACACAGGTGGAAAGAGAAAGAAATATGTGGAGCTGAGGACTGTACACACAGAGCTATAGGTAGTGTACAACATGTGTGAATAAATAAATTAATAATTGCACAGGTTCACACAACATGTAATTTATTGATCCAAGAATTAAACGTAGAGTTAAACCCTAACCATTTGACATAGAGTTTATTTCCTTTTTGTTTCAACACTTTTTCCACAAGATAATGCTGAGGAAATACTGTTTTCTGATGTTCATGGAGATAAAATCTACCTTTTATGGGTTGACGGTTGTGGTCCTCGAGTAAATAGGTGACTGGAGTGTCCAAGTTGACTTGACGAATTCGAAATAGTTCAGTCCCCCACTGAGACATGTAGCCCTTATTGAAGGCAGACTTAAATTTGCTCACACGAACAAAATCCCCAATGTTCAGTCGGTGACGTTTAGGATCGGCTCTTTTTATGGGGTTAAAAAGTTTATCCAATCGCTGAATATTTTTAGTCACGAGGCGTGGCTTGGTCCCAATCGTTCTATGTTTGGTGTCATTGTAACGTGATACTAGCTCAGGTAACATGTCCAAACAGCGATAACTGCCCTGAGCGGTAAACGCTTTCCACATATGGGTTTTCAATGTTCGGTTGAACCGCTCGACCACACTGGCTTTGAGATTGCTGTACGTGGTGTAATGGTGAATATCCTTAGATTTGAGAAAACTGGAGAAATCCTTGTTGAAAAATTATTTCCCCTGGTCAGTTTGTAGCAACTGAGGTTGACGTTTGGAGTGTTGAATAATATGTTGAAAGGCCTTGGTAACTAGTGGACCAGACTTGCGACGCACAGGTTCAACAAAGGCCATTTTGGAATAGACATCAATGACGGTCAACATATAGCGTACACCGTCGTTAACGTCAGCATAGGGTATCATTTCAACCAAGTCAGCCTGCCAAAGTTCATCCACACCTCGTGAAATCACCTTGAGTCGCGGATAGTGACGCCTAGCTGGGCGATGCAACTCGTGAGCAATACCCATTTTAATGGGTGAGGGCTTAAACAATAATTTTGGCATTTCGAAGTTCTTGTTCAATTTCTTGAATTTCCCAATCGTGACCGGTATGGCCAGCTTGACGTGAGGCATGCAACAACTGTAGCCGCTGGACGAGCTTATTGGGATTGTGCCAGTAGGTAACATCCACAAGGGGTTTTAATGGTTTAAATGTCACTCCCGAAGCGGATGCTTTACGACAAGTACTTTGACTGGTGGGAAACATTTTTGCAATGATGGTTTTATATTTTTGAGATATATTGGCATTCACTTGTTGAGCAGGATCATACTGTCTTTTGTGGGCATGGGTATCCAATAAAATGGATTTATATTTGTTAAGATCCTCTGACGTATAATCATGGGGAGAGGGGGTCCGAGAAAAGAGCAGCTTTAACTGTCCTGGCGTTAATTTATAGTTGATGTTTTTAATGACAGCTTTAGTACGAGCAAATTTAATGGATGAATCGCCAATTTTAAAACTATCATTCTCATAGCGAACACCATACGTGGTATCTGTGTTTCCAATAAATAGATCGGTAAAATAGGGTTCCAATGTTGATCCATAATATTTTATTAAAATGGTTTTCAGTTGAGCTTTATGTTGAGGGGTGGCCAAGAGTTGTGAAAACGGAGACGCTCTGGAAGGGCAAGGTGTATCGACCATGGCCAAGGATTTCTTTTTTCTCAAAAACTCTGCAAGGGGTGCGGCCTTTTTTTGAGGCGTAAACACTTGTTCCTCCTCATTCTCAACTTCACTAACACTAGTCAAATCTTCCTGTTCCTCTTCCTCTTCCTCAGGGTCCTCGTGCAGCGTCTGCGTGGCTTGTGAAACAGTGGGTAGCGTTTCAGATGGCTTGAAAGAGGGTTTCAACATGGCTTTTAGTGGAGGTGCTAAATGTTGCTGAATAAACAAAGCATGATTGGCACGTGATTGTTTCAATTGACGAAACTTTTGGCGAATAGTATTTTTTGCTCTAATAATATGCTTTTTCAATTGACTCTCTGCTAACGCCATTGTGTCTTGACAAATGACTTGCCGGGGAATGAGACAGGGGCTTAAATAGCAATAAAATGATCAAACCCTAAGCGATACCGTCCTTGGTTGAGTTCACTTTGTTTGTCAATCACTAAACAGGCATGACGTTGAGTGTTCCAGCATTTGGCACACAATTCTGTAAACATTTGAAAGGTCATATCAGGATTCACATGTTCATTATAAATGTGACGACTGTTCCTCTCGTCCTGACGAAATAAAACAATGACATTGGCATTGTCACGAATCAACTGTTTGGACATTTTAGAATACGTTTGCCCAAGATAGAAGCAATCGATATGTTTGTGTCGACCCATGCTGAAATAGCTTTGAATGATGCCTTGACGTTCAGTGGATACATCATCGAAAATCATGAGTGAATCAGGCTTTACCTCATCCGGTGAAATCACATTTTCTTGCATGGAAAATATAAAATAACCCATATTCTCTTTTTGTAATCCAGACATGATTTGATCCAGAAACACGTAGAGGGGTTGGTAGAGAGATTTTGCAAAAATATAAATATTTTGAAAACGCAGACCATTGGGCGCTGTGATGAGCGTTAGCAAAAGATTTGTCTTTCCACAGCCGGACGGCCCCACAATGATGCAGCGAATGGAAGATGGAAACAGTGAACCGTGACGTTGTTCACGTGATGTGGGACAGAGATGGGAAACCATGTCCCCCACGGGGAATGACTCTTGCTGCTTAATAATCTTCATTTCAACTAAGGCTTAGACAGGCTAGCAGGCTGTCTATATACAGGACACCGAGCCTTGTCATAGAAACAGTAGAGTGGTACTACAGGTTGACGATGGATGTCTTTGGACGTGCGTTGATGGCCAAAGCTAGGCCTGTCCCCATACATGATCCTAAACAAGAAACAGATCCTGCTAATAAACACTATGTGGATAGGTCAGTAGTGCCACGCACAAAACAGGGAGATTATGACTTTAAGGGAAAGCGGTTAACCCATGTAAAACATCCTCAAGTGTCTACAGACGTTACTACCAAAAAGTATGTGGATAACAAAGTGTATGAGTTTTATGACAAAGTGCCCCAGCTTACGGTGAATGGCTATAGCGCTAATCATCCTCGGATTATTCACGTGGAAGACCCACAAGACGAAGACGATGTCTGTACCAAGCGCAACATGACCTATGAAATGAAAAGGCTTTATAAATTTATCCCATCTGTATATTTAGTGTATCTGACAAATGAAAAACCAGTGAATGAGAGAAACCATTTACCGCTAGTCCATGATCAGCACTTGACCTATGTGCTTGCTTCAGGTTTAAGCCACTATCGATTACACTATGATGGAACTATTCACATCGAATATGCCATACCTGATGAGAACCATTTACAAATAAATGTAAATGGTCATAGGATGTTGGTCCATAACCATGAAATGGTCAATGCAGGTGACGAATTATCCTTTCATCTCATGTTGACATGGGATGAAAAGCAAGCGGGAAAAACCATAAACGATTTCCCACTTTATGTGGAATTGGAATATACAGCCATGAAATAACCATCTGACGTTAGTTGTGATTTAAACTTTCTTGTGAAAGGTTGTTGGTCATTATCATTATGGTGAAACAAAGGTATGCGGTGAGAAAGACTAAAAATATGAGCCTGTCCTTGGCAAAGCCTGGGCTTATGACATTCGTGGACAAGCCCTTGCGAAAGAAAAAAAGAAAAAATAATGTATTGACCATAAGGAAGGCTCTTCGAGTAGCACAGAGACATGTTATTCCAAAACGTCAGCGACAGGGTTCAAAACAAGGGCGAGTGATCCCCGTCCCCAAACGAGCGGGATTTTTACCTGCATTATTTGCCGGTCTGGCTGCTCTAGGTTCACTTTTGGGCGGCGCCAGTGCAGTGGCGAAAACCATTAAAGCCGCGCAGCAGGGCAAGCAACAACTCAAAGAAAGTCAGCGACACAATGAAACGATGGAAGCGATTGCCATGGGGGCTAGAAATGCCAATTTAAAGCCAGCCTTTTATCAACAAGGATTTGGGATTTCACCATTTCAAAATATAAAAAAAAAAAAAAATTAACCTCAGCCATAGCAAGACATGCCCTGACGCATCAACAAGTGGAAAGCTATGCTAAACAACTAAAGCTTTCTCATTTTCGAGGTGTGTTTATGCGAAACCAATTACCCCCACGACCCTGGAAACAGGAATGTGCTGTTGTCAATTTGGATGATCACCGAGGACCAGGGACGCATTATGTAGCTTATGTCAAAGAGGGATCCACGGTATGGTACTGTTACGTGCCACCCCCTAGTGGCACTTTTGTTAACTGGATTACGGTGGGGGTACAAAGCACAACACCAATTACTGCTTAAAGAAATAATTAACTTTATTGTGGCCAGAAAATTACACTAATCAGCAAATACAAGCAATTAGGAGCCTTCTCCAGTTTCCTCAAGTCTCTTCCTTATGCGCTCTTGGCCCCTTTCACTTGCAACAGACCACAGAAGTTAATCAGTCCTAATGAGTCCGGTGGCCTTGGCAGAAGCTACCTACCCCTCTTCCTCAGGTACAACAAATACAGTTACTTACGAGCACTTGATGTACGCTGTTCACAAGCTGGGAGAAACAATGTCACAGGATTTCGTAACTCGCACAGCACTTCGTCACCACACTTCTGTCGCACAAGATAATCGCTCGCACTAGCTCGTAAAACACAACAACAACAACTGCTTCACGGGTCACTCTTATATAGCCGGCCGGTGACTCAATAAATGCTTCTAGATCCATCCAGAGTCCACGGCTTCTCGAGGTTTCCAGCGCTGGTCCAGTCACGAATGTTCTGGACTATCCCTTTGTCTTAGTAGCCCTGTTGCATAAGGCGCGCGCAATACAGGAGGCAGGGCACAGCCCAGCCCTGGGGCAGTTGTGACTCACGCGGCGAGTGATGACACAAACTCACAGCCGTAACACCACCCCCTTCCTAAAAAGGCTGATCGTCCCGATCAATCATTGGTCCTTCTGTGTCCCTCCGTAGGCTGCCAGGCGATCTCGATGCACGATCTTCATCTTCGCCCTCGGGCTCCGCTGGATCCTGTAGACGACATCGTTGATTCGTTTCACGACTCGGTACGGGCCCTCCCAGGACTTCTGCAGTTTGGGTGACAGGCCTTTCTTCCGTAATGGGTTGAAGAGCCAGACCAGGTCGTTCTCGTGGAATCCTCCGGCATCCGTCTGCTGGTCGTATCGGGTCTTCATTCGGTCGGTCTCGATCCGCAGTTTCCTCCTCGCGAACGCGTGCACTCCAGTTGGTCGACCAGTTCTTGACAATACTGGCTTACCGGGATCGGATCATTCCCAGGTCGGCCGAAGGCAAGATCGACAGGTAGACGGAGTTCCCTCCCAAACATGGCCCGGGCTGGTGCGCACCCGGTGGCTTCATGCACGGCGGCGCGGTAGGCCAGGAGAAATAGTGGAAGATGCTTGTCCCAATCCCTCTGGTGCTCGCTGACAACTATTCGGAGATGGTTCTCGACGGTGCGATTGAATCGCTCTACCATCCCGTCGGACTGAGGGTGTAGCGGCGTTGTCCTTGTCTTCCGGATCCCCAGCAGCTGGCATAGGTCCTGGAACACCTGCGACTCGAAGTTCCTCCCATGGTCGGAGTGCAGCTCCAGGGGTACTCCGTACCGGCTGACGAATTCCTTCACCAGGGTCTCTGCGATCGTCGCGGCTTCTTGGTTAGGGAGCGCATACGCCTCCGGCCATTTGGTAAAGTAGTCGCTGACGACTAATATGTAGCGGTTCCCTGCCTCGCTTAACGGGAATGGCCCAGCAACATCGATGGCCACTCTCTCCATGGGGCCGCCCACGTTGTAGGTCTTCAGTGGACCCCGTCGTCTTCGTCCTGGGCCCTTGCTGGCTGCGCAATCGTGGCACCTCGCGCAGTGGTTCTCCACGTCTGTTCGGCATCCGATCCAGTAGAACCGCTCTCTCAGCTTCTCCAGGGTCTTCTTTATCCCTAGGTGTCCACCAGATGATCCTCCATGAACTTCCTTCAGGACTTCCTCCGTCATAGCCTTTGGAACGACGACTTGTTCCCGAGATGTCTTCCCGTCGGTGCTCTCCCAGGTACGGCAGATGAGGCCATCCCTTACAATCAGCGAGTCCCACTGTGCCCAGTAGGACTTAAACTTTGGGCTGCAGTCACTCACAATGTTCCACCCGGGTCTGGGGACACAGGCCCTCTTCCATTCGGCTATCAGTCCCAGGTCATCATCTTCCGCTTGCGCCCGCGTGAAAGATTCGCGGCTCCAGCTCCCTTGAATTTCCACGGTAGTCCTTCGGCACTGTATCCCGGTGTTCTCCTCCCTTCGGGCACAGAAGGTGCAGTCTTCGGGGCACGGTCTTCGTGACAGGGCGTCGGCGTTAGAATGCAGTTGGCCTTTCCTGTGCTGAATCTCAAAGTTATACTGTTGAAGCCTCTCTAACCACCGCGCGAGTTGACCCTCGGGCTGCTTGAAGTTCAGGAGCCACCGCAGGGATGCATGGTCGGTCCTGATGAGAAATTCTTGCCCGTACAGGTACTTGTGGAAGTGTTCAATGGTCTTCACGATGGCGAGCAGCTCCTTCCTGGTGACGCAGTAGTTCCTTTCTGGCTTTGACAAGGCCTTGCTGTAGTAGGCCACTACTCTCTCCTCGCCGTCCACTACCAGCGACAGGATTCCCCTTATGCCAAAGTCGCTGGCATCGGTATCGACGATGAACCTTGTTCCAGGTCTGGGGTAGGCCAGAATAGGCGCGGTGCACAGAGCCTGCTTGAGTTGTTCGAAGGCACTGTGGCATTCTGCTGTCTACGTGAAGAGTTGGTCCTTCTCAGTCAGGCGATGTAAAGGTTTGGCGATGTCGGCGCATCCCCTCACGAAGCGACGGTAATAAGTGCAGAGTCCCAGGAAGCTTCGTAGTTGGGACTTGACCTTCGGAACTGGCCACCCCCTCACAGCTGCGGTCTTCTCTGGGTCGGTGCGCACCCCTTCCTCGGAGACGATATGCCCAAGGTACTGGACCCGCTTCTGGAAGAGCTGACACTTCTTGGGGCTCAACTTCAGCTGGGCAGCCCGTAGCTTCAACAAGATCTCCTTCAGGTTGCTGTAGTGCTCCTCGAAGCTTCTCCCCAGAACGATGACGTCGTCTAGGTAGACCAGGCAGGTCTTCCAGTGTAGTCCCCTCAGAATGGACTCCATTAGCCTTTCGAAGGTCGCAGGGGCGTTGCACAGACCGAATGGCATGACGGTGAACTGCCAGAGCCCGCTGCCCACAGAGAACGCCGTTTTCTCGCGGTCCTTAGGGTGGACCTCCACCTGCCAGTAGCCACTCTTCAAATCCAAGGTGGAGAACCATCTTGACCCTGATATGGTGTCCAGCGTGTCGTCGATCCGGGGTAGAGGGTAGCTGTCCTTCTTCGTGACGTCGTTCACCCGCCTGTAGTCCACGCAGAACCTGGTGGAACCGTCCTTCTTCTTCACAAGCACGACCGGAGAACTCCAAGGACTATGTGATGGCTCGATCACCCCTTGCTCCTTCATCTCTTCTACCATCCGGTCGACTTCGGCTTGCTTGGCGAGCGGGACACGTCGGAATGGGGCCCTAATCGGTGCGCTGTCCCCAACGTCGATTCTGTGCTGGACCAAGCTTGTCCTGCCGTAGTCTTTGCTCCCCACGGAGAAGACATCCTGGAATTCGCGTAGCAGGTCCTGAAGTTGGCGTGATTGTTCCTCGTCTAAATGGTCCTGGGATCCTTGGTACAGCTTCTGTAGTTCTTCTGGGAGTGTGCGTCTTCTTCGGTTGTTCGTCTGCAGGTGTCCGTCCGTCGTGTCGGTGATGCGGGCAATCCAGGTAACGGGCTCGCAGACTCCTAGGTTGGTGTCCCGGTGAACCGTAATGTCGTAGTCGTTCAGGTTGGACAGGCGGACGTACGGCCGAGACGTCGTGTTGATGAGGGTCATGGCAACTAGCAACCCTTTTGTCTGGATGTCCTCATATTTTGGCTCGATGACAGCCGCCACTCCCTCAGCAGTTCCATCGACAATTACGGCAGCGCTGACTTCCGTCCTGGCGGGAACGATGACGTCTTCTCTCAGCCTTACTCGTCGTGCGGTGATGGACTCGTGCGCAGGTTGCAAAGCAAGTTCCTCACCTCCGAAGTGCAGAGTGTTGGTACTCAGGTCCAAGATGATGTTGTTCTGGTCCAGGAAGTCCAGTCCGATGATCACTTCGTTTGATACGTCAGCCACAAGCACTGGATGCTTTATCACCCGTCGACCAATGACGAACTCCAGTGATGCTTCGCCATGTACCGGTGCGGTCTCTCCGGTCGCGGTTATTAGCTGGAGGTTCCTTTGTGTGGGTTGCACTCTCCACTTCGGGATCACAGTGGGATTGACGATGGTCCTCGATGCTCCCGTGCCAATCAGCATGGGCCAGCTCACTCCGTTGATAACTCCGTCGACCATCAGGCTGCTATTGTCCCTCCGTAACTTCGTCACACGCACTTGGACTGCCGGGGCTTGACGACTGTCACAAGCCAACCTTTGCCCCCCAAGGCTGGCTAATACTCGTTTCCCTGGGCCGCGCGGTTTTCAGACGATTGATTTCCCGTCGGATACCCTCGGCGGCGGCGATCACCGCAGTCCTTGCTCAGGTGGCCTTTCTTACCGCAGGCCCAGCAGGTCGGTAGTCCTCTTCCAGGCCGCCTCTCCGGTTGTCTTCCGGCTGTGTCGTTGCTGGTGGTGCCGCGACTATCGAAGAAACGGCTTAGCGCCTCCATCAATTCGTCGGCCAGGGGCTTGGTCTCGTTGGTTTTTGCTGGTTCGTCTGTTGAGTGTCCGAGTCCCGTAGCCCGTCGGTGAAAGTCTGCGTCGCTATCTGCTCCAGAAAGTCGGCCGGCACTGTTGGGTAGGCAAGCCTTACGAGGCGTGCGATGTCCATCTCGAACTCCAGCAGGGTTTCCGCGTTCTTCTGTACCCGGGTCCGGAGCTGCATCTGGTAGGCCTGCTGAAGATGGCTATCTCCATATCGGGACTCCATATGGGCGATCAGTGCAGCGTAGTCCTGGGATCCAGTCGGGATGGCCTGAAGGACGTTAAGGGCGTCACCTCTCAGCGCTACAATGAGAGCTGTAGCCTTTTCTGTGTTGTTCCAGTTATTTATGGAACAGGCTGCCTCGAACTGACGTAAGTAGGTGCTCCACGGGACCTTTCCGTCGAAGGTTGGGGGGCGTCACTCTGCTATGTCCCGTTCCTGATATTCCCGGTGTAACGGTGGGCGGGCGTTGGCGCAGCTCGGCAACTTCCTCTCGTAGAGCGTTGAATTCCTCTTTCACCCCCGTCAGTGGGCGTTGGCGCAGCTCGGCAACTTCCTTTTGTAAGGCGTTGAATTTCTCCTCCACCCTCATCAGCGGGCGTTGGCACAGCTCGGCAACTTCCACTTGTAAGGCGTTGAATTTCTCCTCCACCCCCATCAGCGGTCGTTGGCGCAGCTCGGCAACTTCCACTTGTAAGGCGTCGAACTTCTTTTCCACTGCCCTGATTTCCTCACGCAGACCCAGTTCTAATTTCTTCAGGTCCTGTGTCAACTTATTCTGACCGTCTTCCATGTTCTTCTGGCCGTCCTCTATCCTCTTCAGGTCCTACGCTAGCTTCTTCTGGCCGTCTTCTAGTTTGGCAGTTAGGTCCTCGGCTAATTTCTTCTGGCCGTCCTCCATCTTCTTCTGGCCGTCCTCCATCTTCTTCTGGCCATCCTCCATCTTCTTCTGGCCGTCTTCCATTTTGGCAGTTAGGTCCTTGGTTAAATTCTTCTGGCCGTCTTCTATGCCATTTAACTTTTCTAGCAATGCTGCCAATTGCGCCTCCATTTTAGTTGTTTGCCTTGTAAAGGGCATGCACTCACAGGAAAATTAGAGAAAATGACCTGCTCGGGTTTTGAAACCAGGACCGTCAGGTGTTGTGCTTGAGTTCGTAATCCGGCTTCTGACACCAGTTGTTACGTCCCACCCCCTAGTGGCACTTTTGTTAACTGGATTACGGTGGGGGTACAAAGCACAACACCAATTACTGCTTAAAGAAATAATTAACTTTATTGTGGCCAGAAAATTACACTAATCAGCAAATACAAGCAATTAGGAGACTTCTCCAGTTTCCTCAAGTCTCTTCCTTATGCGCTCTTGGCCCCTTTCACTTGCAACAGAAGTTAATCCGTTCTAATGAGTCCGGTGACCTTGGCAGAAGCTACCTGCCCCTCTTCCTCAGGTACAACAAATACAGTTACTTACGAGCACTTGATGTACGCTGTTCACAAGCTGGGAGAAACAATGTCACAGGATTTCGTAACTCGCACAGCACTTCGTCACCACACTTCTGTCGCACAAGATAATCGCTCGCACTAGCTCGTAAAACACAACAACAACAACTGCTTCACGGGTCACTCTTATATAGCCGGCCGGTGACTCAATAAATGCTTCTAGATCCATCCAGAGTCCACGGCTTCTCGAGGTTTCCAGCGCTGGTCCAGTCACGAATGTTCTGGACTATCCCTTTGTCCTAGTAGCCCTGTTGCATAAGGCGCGCGCAATACAGGAGGCAGGGCACAGCCCAGCCCTGGGGCAGTTGTGACTCACGCGGCGAGTGATGACACAAACTCACAGCCGTAACAGTACTTTGACAGTTTTGGGAATTTACCCCCGCCCATGGAACTAGTGACCTATTTTGGAAACAGGATCAAGATATATTATAATGTGAAACGAGAGCAAACGTTTAACAGCCGACAGTGTGGACTTTTGTGTTTATTTTTTTATATAAGACGCAGCATTAGCTAAAACGCCACCAGTATGTCGGCAGAAAGTAAAACGTTTACACTGCAGGGACGTGGACCTGAAGTCAGCCTAGACTTTTACCCGCCTATCGAATTGAGTGAAAAACCCTATGGTTTAGGACTTGTTTCTCGTGAAACGTACAATCGAATATACAACATACGTGAAAATGTGAACAACAAGTTTTACTATGATGATTCTGTGCTCACCTTGAACTCTGGTGGATACACGATCGATGATATTTATGAACACATTTATGTGGTGTTGATCAATCAATATGGTTTAAAGTCATTTCTCGATGGAACGCGCAAGTTTGAACTTGTAGGAAATACCAACACTCATCGCTGCAGTATTTTCTCTACCTTCAACATTGACTTTAAAACACGCCCCGATTCCATTGGCCCATTACTAGGATTTAAACCACGTGTGTTGGAGCCCAACAAAAAACATGAATCGGACCATGAAGTGAAATTCATTGAGGACCATCATGTGTCGGTGACGTGTAATATTATTAGCCAAGTGTACACCAATCAAGAACCATCGCATTCGCTTTATGACTTTATTGTGACATCGCCTAATGGCTATATTATTCGTGAAAACCCTCGAGTGGTGCTTTTTCATTCTGTGGCTGTCGATAGTATTAGTAATATAACATTAAGACTGATCAATAGAGATCAACAACTCATTGATCTAGATTCTACCACACCAGTGACTTACAAGTTGGTGCTAAAGCCACTATGAAGTTTGTGTATAAAGCAACAACACCGTCTAGGAATGGTGTTAGTTGTTTGCCACGTGAATACACGTTAACATCTCAAGGCAAGCAGATTTTACAGCATTTGGGTTACCACGTCAACCCTCATAATGAATTCTATCCTAGAGATAGCCAACCGCATCGAGGAACAACCAGGAGTGGTAAGAATTGATCTCCATTCATATCAAGCTCGAACACCTGGACTCAATAACAATGATGAAATTCAATTTGTTATCAACAACCAAGATATTTACACCCTACCGCATGAAAGTGTCATTCAGATTGAAGGTCGGCTCACCAAAGCCGATGGCTCTACACCCACCACATCCAAGTTGGCCAACCATGGTTTGGCCTTTCTATTTTCTGAAGTGCGGTATGTCATTAACGATATCGTGGTGGATAGCACTCGAAATGTGGGCATTTCCATTGTCATGAAACTATACCCCTCTTATAGTGAGGAAGAAGGTAAAACACTTTGCATGGCAGGTTGGTGTCCTGACTCGACCAATGACTGGATGGTACTCACCGATGGGACCTTTACTGGATATTTACCTCTTAAACTGATTTTAGGCTTTGCCGAAGATCACCAACGCATTGTGGTCAACGCAAGGCAAGTGCTTTATCTAGTGAGAGACAGGAGTGATAATAATGCACTCAAGGGAGCCGACAATGCCCCCATAGATTCTAAAATTCAACTACAACGCTTGCTGTGGAAGGTACCCCATGTGACCCTTGACGATAGCAAAAACTGGACATACTCAAGATGGTAAAGAGAGATATGCCTCTACCCATGGAATTTAGAAGCTGGGCACTCCATGAATACCCGCTATTGCCCACCACCAACACACACAGTTGGTCTTTAAAAACAGCTCGCTATACAGAGAGACCTCTCTACCTGATCGTGGGTTTTCAAACGAATCGCAAGTATCAACAAACCGAAGATGCCACGCAATTTGATCACCTGCAATTGAGAAATGCACGTCTTTTCCTCAACGGAGCTGTGTTTCCCTATGAAGGACTGGATTTGGATTTTTCAAAAAAAAATTTGGCCCCCTGTACGACTTGTTTTCTAAATTTCGATGGTCGTATTATCAAAAAGAGAACGGCCCCATGCTACTATCCCAAGCGTTTAAGGCAAGAGCACCACTGATTGTCTTCGACTGTTCTTACCTGGAAGAGTCTGTCAAGCCATCCAATATCGACATTCGATTAGATTTTGAAACGCATGACAATGTACCGGCCAATACGACGGCCTACTGTTTGATTATTCATCACAAACAAGTCAACTATTATCCACTGTCCAACCAAGTGACGAGTGTATAAATAACAGGTCAACCCACGGCAAGCCGCTCAGTCATGTCTTGCTTTAAAGCCTCAAGAGACGTCACATCCATGAATTTAAACTCTGAGGAACAACGTTTCAAGACTTTTGCCACGTGGCCGGTGCCTTTCATAAACCCTCAAACCTTGGCGGCCGCTGGATTCTACTATTTAAAAACAAGAGATGAAGTGAAATGTGCCTTTTGTCCCATCATCATAGACCAATGGCAGGAGGGCGATGAACCCATGCAGGAACATCAGCGCTGGTCACCCACCTGCCCCTACCTGTGTAGAATGGAAGTGGGAAATATACCCTGTCATTCAAGATATCCCTCACTTGTGTCTCTGGGTAATGAAAAGAAAACAAGTTACGATACGTGTGGACCGTATGGTATCCATGGTGCTTCGGTGAGCAGCTCACCATCAAAAACGCCTAGTTTAGAGACATTGGGACATCATCGGTGTTATGGACGTTACAAACACAAGAGACTATATTGTTGTATCAGTTGCTATCGTCCTTATCCCAAAATGAGAAAGGCCTGTAAGACGTGTTATGATAATAAAATGATGTAATTCTTAAATTCTTATTTTTGCATGTCCCCCTGTCCTACCCTAACCTCAATTTGAAACTAGCATGGAAGGTAAGCCCATGCCATGATCACACGTGATCGTCAGTCAGTCGTCAGTTGAACTTGGTCCAGGCAAGCGTCAACATGTTGCGCACACTCATTGTGGATTGCCAAGGGTTTAACATTGGTGACAACAAATTTATATTTAAACAAATGGCCATGATCGATTGTACCACGTTTTGGATATCGCAAGCTACGCATTTGCTATTTAAACCACCCCATGCTTTTGATTTGTTGTGTGAAAAAGACCGTAAACAAACCCAGTGGATTGAAAATCATAGGCAACTAGACTGGAATCAGGGAACCATTTCCTATAAATATTTGGACGTGGTCATGAAAGCACACTTGTCCTCGGCCAATGTGGTATTTGTGAAAGGTAATGAAAAACGTCAATGGTTGCAACCATTTTTGGCGTCTTACTGCCAATGTATCGACCTCATGGAGTTGGGCTGCCCCTCCCTGCAAACGCTCATGGATACTTGTTCCTGTGGCAACATTACCCATACAGCCCTATCGCATGCGTGGCATCTCTTTCATTGGTTAACCACTCATGCCTGCTGGGAGTTGTTGAACAAAATTATAACTCAAGATTTACCTGTGAATGACGTCAGTGAGATTTCTACAAGCGACGTGTAAACATCTACAGCACGTGATACCATGGAGAAAGGCAATGCTACGGACAAAGCCATCGGCAAGTTCTTTCTGTGCAAAAAGAAACTAGACAGTTTTACCAAAGAGGAACTCTTGGCGCTGCCCAAGTCGTTCATTTATTATGTGGCCGCCAACGCGGTCAAAGAAATCTGGCAACATGTACCAAAATCATGGACTCAAGACCCTGTGTTGAGTGAATTGCAACCCTGTACGGATTACGATCCCCATAAGCAAGTGGCCATGGCAAAAATACCGTCTATGCGTCAGTGTGCGACTTGCCTGCTAGTGAAACTGTATCACGGTCATAAAAGTCCGTGTAAAGACTTTGTTGAATCATTCCACGAGTGTCATGGCGAGAAAAAGCAACAACAACAACAACAAACACAAACATCGTCCACAGAGGAGGAGGAAGACCAAACCTTTTTACCATCGATGGAAAAGGATATGCCAGACCTGTACTGGCAATGGCGTCATTGACAAAGTGATTCAATACTTACCTTTCGAAATCCATCTTCCAGGTTATCGTTTTTGCGGCCCTGGAACTCGTCTCGAAAAACGTTTACAACGTGGTGATGTACCCATTAATCTCTTGGATCAAGCGTGCAAGGAACATGACCTTTCTTATCGCCATAGTCATCCTGGTTTAAGACATGTGGCAGATAAATTGTTATTGAAGAAAGCTAAACAACTTTTCACATCCAGTGATGCCTCAGTGGGTGAAAGGATGGCAGCCCTAATTGTCATGAGTGCTATGAAAGGAAAGTTGATGATGCATGGACATAAACATTGAGGAGTGAGGAATTGGGATTTGTTTGTATTCTATTTTTCATTTGTCAATCCCCTTATGGTTATGAAATAAAAACAAAGGTTTGCCAGAGCACAATGTTTTTGTGTTTTTATTATTTTCTAAAAATCATGATGTTGATGGCTGATTTCTCATTTTCACATTTCACACATTGCCATTTTGCCAATTTGCAATTTACAGTTTTTGAAAACGTTCGTTTTAAGTTTTGCGTTTTTGATATGGATTTTTTCCATTTTGCTGATGACACTTTTTAAACAATGTCCGTTTGAAGTTTTTTGAATTTTCAAATTTCACATATGGCCATTTCCAGTTTTTAAAAATGTCCGTTTTAAGTTTTGCGTTTTTTTGGTGATATGGAAACATGGAATTTCCATTTTGCTGTTTTCATATTTTTTCCATTTGGTGTATGTCGAAAGTTGAGATTTGACAATGATGTTGATGCAAGTGCTTGACCTTGATAATACTGCAATGTGTTGATGTGTGTTTGGAGAAACGTCGAGGTCTACGACTACTGCAGGTAAGACTGTTTTTTTTAACAAAAATAATGTCTTTTGACTGCCACATTTCAATGAAAGAACGAAACTATTGAAAACAAAATGAGTATATAAGTGACCATTTACCTCCTCCCCACCCACCCACTCTACCTCACCGTGTTTGCTCTGGTCAACCATACACACCAGCTTTCTCTATCCACTCATACATTCACACCTGCCTTTGGGAACAAACACAACCACTTCATTTATTCCCAAAAGCACATTCTCGACATGCACACTCATCCCAAAAGAACTTTTTGTAGTTTATCATTTACATTACGAAAAATAATTAAATACTAGTTATTAACGTTACTAAAAATCTTACTTATTTCATATTTACAAAAAAAACTCAACTTTGTACAGCGTTAAAAGGATCACACTATTTACCAATCAAAAAATTTAAAAAAATAAGATTGCACACAACTTTTTAAAGAGCAAAAGGTCCAAGTGGGTTGCCACTATTTACAAAATCTACTATTTACAATGGCAGAAACCAATATTTACAAAATACTAAATCTACAAGTTACATAAAGCTATGCCCCATAAACGATTAAACAATGAAATCACACTTCCTCCTCCTTGCGATCATAACCCCAGGGCAGGCTGGTGAGCAGGTCATCAGCCCACACACGCTTGTTATCCATGGAGGCGAGAGTGCGTTTTCTCTGTTCCACAAGATACAAATGATGGTTGCTGGATTGTATCCTGCACTGTGTATGAGACATAGCTTTGCCAGTGCGTAAAACTGCTAGGTAATCGTCTACACGTAGCGATTTTACCACTGCTCTACCTACACCTTTTGCTCTTTTGGCTTCTTTACAGTCGAGTGTGCGGTAAGCATACATTTTTGAGGCCAAACCTACGAATTCCGTCATAATGGAATCACCGCATTCATCTTTTAAAACACCCATTTCCTTCTTGTTTTTTATGGGTAGCTGAAACACGTTGTCAGCGCTATAGCAAGAGGTGTCGAACCAGTCACTATGCTGCCTCATGACGTCATAGGGGTTGCAGTGGTGAATGTGGTAAATGAATGAGTCCGTGTCCATATACAAAAGAGAGACGTCCTCAAAATGGCGTCTGGCAAACTCATAGTGGAATCGATACATGACCGATTTAGAAAAGTCTAAAATGACTTGACCCAAGTAAATGGGCTTATCCATGGTCACGCTGGTCTTACTCATTTCAATAGTAGCCAAATCCTCATCGATAATTTTGATCGATTTGAAATTTTGCTTGGCAATGTACCGCCGGGCACCCCACCGCCCCTCCCAGACATTGACCAATTTAATGTCACGGTATTTGCGGACATTCTCCATAGACTTGCCATAGATGCAGTTGTTCATTAATTTAAAAAAAATAATTTCAAACTGCTGTGTTGCCATTTGTCGGTGCTCTGTGTTGAATCGCATGTATGGCTCAAGCCATGCTTTTTGAGCAAAAGAAATACCCCTGTGGATTTTCTTCAACACCAAGCCTTGGGCGAGGCATTGCACCAACATTTGGATATGTAGCACATACCGATTTTTGTTGTAAAGTGTGCCCATGAGGTTTTCAGTTTTCACTTTACTGTCAGGGGGAACCATTTGCTCAAGGCAGAATGGGAAATCGGCATGTTCATCATACAAGGATGAGGGATATTCAATATCCACTTCTAGCACATATCCACGGCCTGTTTCTTGGCTAGCCTTGATCACATCAAATTCTGACACTTGTTTGTCTGTCAGCCAAGCAAACTTCCCATAGGGCAAAGGCTGACTCATGGCGTAACCGTACAAATTATTCACGTCATAGTACATTAAGTACGATTCTGGTTTGTCTGGTGAATAATCAGGCATGTAGACATTGTTCGCTTTGGCATGGCGCTGGTTAAGTGACACAAAGCCACCACGAATGCCCTTTTCAAAAAATAGAACCATGTCTACATCAGTGAGTAAATCCAATTTCACTTGAGTGTATTTCAAAGCTGCATCGAACGAGAGCCCAGGACTCTTATAATAGTGAGCCGGGTCAAGACCATAAATGTGTTGACACAACTCACGGAATTTTTCAAACACATCAGTGAGCAGCAATACATCCAGTTTTAGGTAATGCAAAGCATATTCACTTAGCGTGTTCATGCCAAACACTCGCCAAACTTGACATGCATGTGCATAGTCTTCATCGGAAACGGTACTGCGTGTTAGTTTCGAGTAAAATTTCTCTTGTGATGGGAGTTTTCTTTGCTTTAACACGTCCCAGCTATTGCAGAAATCATACGGGAATATATCTTTCCGAATGCACAATTGAAATTGCTCAGGGTCATTAAAATGCATTCTAGTATTTTTTAATTCCTCCTCATTCAAGCCATTCACAAGGCTGTCTAGCGAGGATGCCATAAACTTAAAGGAATCCAAAAATCGAATGCTTAAGTCGCCCAACCTCCATGTCAGGGCTGTAAAACGCTCATGGTTTTGGGGAATAATGGTAAACGAGCCCTTGTTGACATGGCCCAATTCACGAATCAAAAACTGAATGTCATAATTCGCCAGATTGTGGAAAAAGACACTAATGAAACGAGGAGCTGGAAAGTTCAAGTTGCATTTGCTGTGCGCAGCTCCACGAAACTCCCCTGTAAAGTGCGAGTGGTCTCTGACATTTTCCTCTCCACTTAAAATAGGCTTTTCGCAAATATGGCATGTCGTGGCATGCTCATACTGCTGCTGCTGTTCTGGAGTTAGGCTCATGGGTACTGGGTGGTCCAGTAATTCCTGTACATGGTCGGCCAACTTGACAAGATCATCCAAGAACCATTTGGCACAATCTGGCCCCTCACTGAATTTGTAAACGGATTGTGTGGGGTCATAGGCACACACCACATTAAATCCTATGGCAAAGGGTTCATGTTTTTGAATGGGTGTGGTTGAACTGATGGTGGGATCTGGTTCACATCCCGCCAGAGGTGTGATGAGAGCTTCAAAATCTGCATACACCTCATAGGAGACAGTGTCACGCTTGTGAATATCCTTAAACTTTAACACAGCCTTGTCCCCTTGTGGCAATATCAATCTCACCGCTTCCTGAGAAACGCAATCTACCCTATTACGTTCCAAAAGCGTAGGGGTTTTAAAATATTGCAAGCAACGATCACAAATATATTTTGAACGCTTGTCCTTAGACATTTGACTGCTTAGCAATCTACTCAGGCTTTTAATCAGGCAATAGTGATTCACCTCTCCATAAGACAGATATAAAAGATGAATGTGGTGTCGTTTCGGTTCTTTTGTGGCATAAAGAGGACCCACAATCTCATCACCATCAAGGCCATACACCATGAACGAAAAGTCCTGGTTGTCTTGTTCAAACCTATGGATCTCGGTTAAGTCCATAGGGAACGATACTCGAGTTAAATTTAAAGTTTGCTTCAATTCTTCAAACTTGGCCTTGTACTTTCCCGGCCAACAACCATTTTGTTGTACCGGCTGCAAATACGCAGCCACAGACCACAGAAAGCAATCATTGTCACGATTCTTTATATTGACCACAGCATTTTTCGAAGCTATTGCTGGTGGTGTTTTAATATAGCTAGACCCAGCATTCAATGGGTTGAATTGACAAATGTTGATTTGTAAATGATGAATTTTGTCTAAGGCTAGACCACTCGGTCCTTGTTGCAGTTTATCAAATTTTGATAGCAAGGCATTCACCACGTGGGTTTCATACCACTGTTCCAAATTATGGGCTATGAATAGCTCTTGCATTTTACTGCAAATATAAAATGTCTCTTTATGCTCTACGTCCTTCTTTTTACATATATAATCGCACACCAGTTCTGTATTCACCTTTAAAGCCGTATGCAACCTTTGCACTGTGCAAATTTCAATTTTGAAAATTTCAAAACAAGATTGTAAAAATTCTTTGGGAATCAAACTTTTTCTAACATTCACTACGAGGCCAGAGCACACACGCGATTTGAAACAACTGTTTAGAGGTTCCCAAGTTAACGTATCCGCAGCAGTAAAATACATTATTTTGAAAGAACACTCTCACCTGAGTTTTCAACTGTAGACTACTGAACAATGGTCCCAAACACACGCGTTCCTGGTTATCAACAGACGTCAAGCGTTTTCCAACACTCTAAAAAGAAATAAAATAAACCACCATAAGTATATCCATTCCATATAGTTTATGCATTTCATAAACAAAACAAAATCAAACAGGTTATATTATATAATAATACAAATCTCACCTTGACTTATAATGCTTTGCTTTATTCCCGTCTCGTGGGCTAGTGTGGAAATGGTTTCCTTTTCTAGCTGTCTGTCTTTCTCTCTTTCTTTAATATATTTCCCACAGACACACGACAGGTAGGCTATACACGTTATCTGCAAACAAATAAATAAATAAAATCATTAATTACCTAATCAATAAATAATTGCATGTATTTATATAAAAATCAATAAATATATAAATGAATAAATATATACCTACCCCACAACAAGGTTAAGTATTTTCCACCAACACCAAAACTGTTAAACAAGACCAGGGTTTCATGTAACGCAGTGTGTTCAAAGGTAGTCACCTAAGTGAGCGTGGAAATGATAACGACATGTCTTTATATATGTTACGTTGCATGTATAATCTTTGTTTTCCCACGCTTTGAACATTCTGTTATCAGGCACGTGGACAGCTAACGTCCAAGGTGAACACCTGTGCCGGATCAAATTTCACGTCAACTTGCATTTTGTCACGTACGAAGCAAGACAGGATGTCACTTGTTAACAGTTATCGCGCACGTGGACAGCTAACGTCCCAGGCGAACACCTGTGGTAGATCAAATTTCACATGGACTTGCATTTTGTCACGTACGAAGCAAGACAGGATGTAACTTGTTTAGCGTGCATGTGGTTTCACACATGTTCACATGCCTTTCGCTCTTCCCTGCCACCACAATGGTCAGATTATTTCACTTTCAAGCGTCTTGGTCATTTTTCCATTGCACCTGTTGTCAAGTCAGATCAGCGCCTTCCAATAAGCTCAAATGACCTTCACCTCCTGCTCGTCGGCAAGTGTGTTTTCTCTACTCGCTTCGACCAACATAGAACCAAGTTCTCATCACCGTTTACACGTTAAAGGTAAAATGTGTGAAAAAACGCACCCTCGCTCTGTCATAAACCGACCCGTCGAAATAGCGATTAATCTATTGAACACAGCCACCGTGGTCAGCGACAGGTTCGTTGAAACACACACACCCAGCAGTATCGTCTCTCTCAACCACCACGCTTTATGAACATTATAAACAGGTATCGATAAAGAATTTTTTTCAACATGTATGGCGTTAGGCCCTTTGTGAATTATTTTTTGGAAAAATATCTACCACATTTGAAAGGGGGCGTTAACCCGAGTCCTAGGACACCTCGTACACGTCTCTAGCGTTATTGGTTCGTGAGATATCAGCAAAAATCACAAAAAAGACGTGTTTACCCCAAAATCGAGTTTCCAATTTTTTTTAAAAAATATAACGAGTGGTCCATAGCAAAGAGGACGTCAGCCCGAGTCCTTGGACCCGTCGTACACGCCTCTATCATGATTGGTTCGCGAGATATAGCAAAAAGTTTAAAATCATGGTTTTACCCCAAAAAAATGTGTTTCCAGATTTTCACCTTTTCGACACCTACATTTCCGTAAAGAGCACGACGAGATGAAAAAAACGAATCCAAGCACGCCCTCCTAGCATGGCTCCTTCCATTCCAAGGTCGCAGGGGCTCACCACTTGCTTTTGGAAGCAGCTCTGTCCCCATCCCACTACTAACAAAACACAAATTTTTGCTCTAGAGACTTGAAATTTATTTTGGTGGTAGGGGGCATAGGGGCCTTTCATTTATGTCAAATAAACGTTTTTGTAGAGTTCCTAGTTTCCAAAATATAGGATTTTCTAAATTCAAGTTTTTTCAAAAAAAAAAAAAGGAAAAAAGTTTCATTATAGAAAATAAATGTCATAAAGACCATTCGTTTGGGCCATGGCACAACGTTCTATCATCTTTGGTTTTCAAACTATCACCAACTTTCGAAAACAAAAATTTTCAATTTTTTTTTCTAAAATATAACGAGTAGTCCATAGCAAAGAGGACGTCAGCCCGAGTCCAATGACACGTCATTTGTTAAAATCCGACCATGGGTTCACGAGATATTGGCTTGGACTCACGCGGCGGCCATGACACTATTTGGAACCCGCCTTACCCCCCTACTCGCAAGGGTTATTGCAGAGAGCATATGCATTCTTCATTCGGTTCATGGTATTTAACATTTCTACAAATCTTGTGGTGGAAACCGTGGATTGCGAGTCTTGTTATCACATGTCTCATCTCCTTTCCTGAACCCAAATTGTTGATCGGGAATCAGTTGATCTATTGTCGGGGTGAGCCTTTTGAGGAGAATGTTTGAAAATCCCTTGAATATTTTGTTCTCTAGAGCAATTCCTGGGTATGAGTTTGAGTCGTTGTCTCCCCCTTTGCCTTTATATAGAACCTTAATGATGGATTTTCTCCATTCGTCGGGTATTTCCCCTGTTGCTAGGCATGTGTTAAACAGATCTGACCATAGTTCATTTAGAACTTACATTAAAGCACCCTTATAGGCTATACCAGCTGACTGCTCCGGGATACGATCCCGCTATCTTGGGCTCTGCATGCAAGAACGTTGCCGTTGAGCCCAGCAGCCTGTCGCGATAACAACCTTTCTAATTGCTGATCTCTCCATTTTAGATTGCTCACAATTAATTTGAAGAGAACGCAGAAGAGTACTCAGGCCTGGAATGGACGCTGCAAACCACAGTAGCACATTGAACCTGTTTTGCAAGAAACTGCAGTCATAATAACCGCACGATGAACATGTTTGATCTTCTGCGTGGCTCGATGTATTGAGTCTTATCAACGACTGTGGTTGCTCCATTTCCTTCACGGGCCTCTGCTCTTTGGAGAAGGTAAGCATTTAAGATTTATTGGCTTTCACGGCCAGTGAATTAAAATTCAGCAATTTTCCTAGGCTTGTGCTGTGGCTTGTGTGGAGTTTCGCCTAGGACACCAAGCTGGCTCATCAGCGGGCTATTGGTGTCCCCGCCCGGACCCCCACAGGCGAAACCCCTCACATGACCCGGCACAAACCTAGAAACATTGCTGAGTTTTAATTCACTGGCCGTGAACGCGAATATACCACCATTTTGGAAGCCTTCATAGGGAGGTTATGGCTGCTTGAGCTTTTAGTTCTCGCAGTAAAGTGCAGGTGCACTTCATAAAAAGGGAGGTAGCGCGCAGTTCGCTACTCCTGTGGGGGTCCGGGCGGGGAAACCAAGGGCCCGCTGATGAGCCAGCTTGGTGTCCTAGGCGATACCCCACACAAGACACGGCACAAACCTAGAAACATTTCTGAGATTTAAGGTTCAATTTGTTATAACGTTGCATTTCTTTGTTAGAGTAACATGCACTGGTTGGGGAAAGTGACCTTTGCGGTTTCGAGCCCCGCGGTAACAACTAGTGGTTATGATGCAGGTTGGTTACTGATAGATTTTCATCTAAATCAATAAATCGATCTGTGATTAATGAACAATGAATTGCAGCAGTGTTACTCTAGTACATTATGCAACGAGCCTATAATGGCAATTATGGAAATTATAAAACTTGCATACGCTCGTTTTATAAACATACTCGTGTCTTAATTACCATTATAGGCGAGTAGCATACGACTGTTTATATTCGACGATAATTATTATAAGTCTATTTTATGTTCGAACATAAATATTCATACATATCTGTTGAGATCTCACCAGTTTTATGTACTGAACAGAGCGCATGGGACGCACAGAATACCTCGTAGCCTATTTGACCATGGCCTCCTCGATTACCCCCACTGTGACACTAGTCCACGTAGTGACATTTTAATTAGAAGGCCTTGGAACTCAGCTCAGTGCTATCGTCACCTAATCGGTCAAACAACTGTTTCTTGAGCTCTGATTGGTGGTAGAAACTGTTTCATAATCAAAATAGTGTAATAATGACCTTCATTATGACACAGTTTTCTGAGATATAATATTGACATTTCGACATCGTCGAACATAAAAGTGCATTAGGAATGGCTTCTAAACTAGCAATAATGAACTTACACAGAAGTGTAATATCTTCCAACCCTTCTCATCTCGAAGATCGTGTTGTATCGCATTAGGCCAAGTATAGTAAGAGAGATACCCCATAAACAGTACCGTTTCATGGAAGGTAAATGGACCGCACAGGCCATCAAAAAGTCATTGTAGAAATTGGTAATGTGGAGGCACAACAATCTACCGTGCTGCATGCCATCTTCAATGATTACGGAAAAGCTTTCGCTACTCATAAAAGAAGACTTGAATGATTATTACCCTCCGTACAGCACGTATGTTAGAATATTGAACTCATACTTAATGTTGTTGCTGTAATTGTTTGAGTCTTCAGCCTGACTGGGTTGACGCAGCTGTCCATCCCCCAGGCATACATACAGTAGCTACCACATCCTAGAACCGAGGCAACCTGTTTAATATATACTAACCTTGGTCTGCCCCTACAGATCTTATCCTCGATCCTTCCTTCCATAATTTAGTACGCTATTCCTGGGTGCACTTCTCTCTTCATGAGCAGTTTAAGTAAAGTCTTGAAGCCATTATTTCAGTGTTGCCTGTACAAACTGTCATTTGTAGCTCTTCAATCGGTCAACATGAATTTGCCCAATGAATGGGTGGGGTACACTGTATAACCAATGTTGTCTACTGAAAAGCTACAAATAACAGTCAGGCAAACCGCAAAGTCGAAAGATTCAAATCACTGAGAATAAAAGTCATGAACTTAGACAAAACAATTTAGTTTAACAAAAAATGCTTAGAATGAAACTAACATTTAATTACGTAGTCTACCTATTAAGAATAACCCGAAAACTCAAACAGCGACAATTTCTAATAAACAAACGAGTTTAATATGGATAAAAAACGAAATTACATTTGCGTATGTTAGGAAACAAGAAATTAATCGCCAAATTCAGCCAATTCAGCTGCAGCTCAGTAGCGTCTGGCACTACGTTGAATGGAAATCATGCTTAACCAATTTACATGGCAAAGGTAAATTGCAAGCACTTAATATGCAGAACAGATTAGAAGTCAAAATTGAAAAATTAATTAACAGAACGTAACCGAAATAGAAAACTCCAAAAGCGTCAAATTCAACGATAGGTTACACAATAGAACTGATGTAGCCTACGTCTCTCTAAGGAGAAAGTAAAGATGTTGGAAAAAGAATTTAAATTTAATTGCGAAGATATGCACAATGATCACAATATAAAACAACTCATAACGGACGGAGAAATTGCGTGTAGGGGATTCCATGAACAAGAAAGAGAGATAACTAAGATTCCTGCAACAAACGAAGCTAGGAAGATCATAACACAAGAAGACAGTTGCAAAGAAAGAATCCATAAAACTCAAACAGAGCTAGTGAAATCGTTAATGAAAACAAGTAGCTCCGCGAAGAACTGCATAGCCTATTTTCATAGGCCTATATCCTACTTATATTAATTGCCTCTATCAACATACAAAATATCAGTTTGATTGCTGTAATAGATTCGCAGATATTGAGAACCGTCTAAATATTTCGGATGGTCACCATGTTGGATTATAATATAATTATGTAGGCCATAGAGTTATGTACTATAACATGAACATTATCGCGTAGGTGTATTATTCAAACTTCAATCGCATGATAAGGACACAAGAAACAATAAAAACGAGATTTGAAAATTTCGCACAGCCGTCATCTTTTGATTATGAAAACAATTGAAATAAATTAGAAGTCAGTGAATTAAAATTTGTATACGCATTTACCGTACAAAGTTTCACTACGCTCGGATGGTTAAATCGCGAGAACTACCATTTCAATATTTGAATTTCGCGTGGCCAGGTTATTGAAAGTCCCATAGGTGAAATTATGGTCATAGCCTTTATGAACATACACGATTTCTGTTTGATTTCTGCCATAGGTTAGTAGATATTGAGAACCGTCTAAATATTTCTGCTGGTCGCCATGATAGATTTTTATGTATGTAGACCATGGAGTACTATGTACTATTAGATGACAATCATTGCGTAGGATCATTACTCAAACGTTGATTCTGATCGCATGATTAGGAC
The DNA here is from genome assembly GCA_946902985.2 of Meconema thalassinum. Taxonomy (NCBI): domain Eukaryota; kingdom Metazoa; phylum Arthropoda; class Insecta; order Orthoptera; family Tettigoniidae; genus Meconema; species Meconema thalassinum. Next base: position 1,425,271,683 of record OX336389.2, on the reverse strand, counting down.
ACAAGAAATAAAAACTTAATTTTAAAATTTCGCACAACCGCCATCTTGAGGCTTTGTAAACAATTGAACTAAATTAGATTCCAGTGCATTTCAATGTGTGTAAACATTTGCTGTACTATGTTTCACTGCCCTGAGGTGGTTAAATCGTGAGAAGAGGAGATTTAAATGTTACAAATTCGCTTGGGTGCCGTATTCGTTTGGTACTTAAGAGATTTTTGAAGGTCACATAGGTGAACTTGCAAGAGTACCCTTAATCACCGTACAAAATTTCAGCCGCCATGTTGGTTTGGTGAGATGTAATAAAATTGGAAGGGCATGGTCGGAGTCGGGCTAATAAGTAACATGACCTTATCGAGTTTCATTGAAATCGCTCCAGCCGTTCAAATGTTATTAGGGGGAAACACATACACACACATACGCGCGAGCACACACACACACACACACACCGAAAAAAGGTGATCTCATAAGCCTATTTTTTTTCATAAATGAAAACATGCTAAAATAGATAAAGAGGAATTAATTGAAACTAAAGCCGACAAGGGGAATACAGTAGTAATCATGAATGCGTAAATAAAACGATAGAATTCATAAATGATAACGGAATAAATGAGATAGGGAAAAATCCCAATAATAAACTTCTAAACCAGGTCAAAATGTGCTAAATAAAATAGAGTACATTCTCGCGAAATCTGAGAAAATTGGTTAGATAGTTATTGTTGTTATAAGGGGCGGAACTACGAGGTCATCTGCCCCTAAAAATATGAGAAAACTACAGTAAAATCATACACCTGAAACCACAGTTACCGTCACTAAGGGCACTACCGAAGATCCACAAGGACACTTGGCCCCATCAGACCTATTGTGAATTGTAGAGGCGAGCCAGGCTACAAACTATGTAAAGAGTTAATACAAATTCTGAAGAATAGGTTATCAAAAATGACGTCTCAGTAAAAAAAAAAACTGAATTAGTCGATAAAATGGGTCCTCAAACAAGAAACCAAGCCTGAGAGTGGTCACATTCGATATCACGAACATACAGTACCTGTAAAAGAAGCAATAAAGGTAATAGGGGTCACTCTAAAAGAGCATTACTCTGAAAAAGAAACGGAGGAAATAGTAGAATTGCTTAAAGTCACACTCAGCCAAATGTGTTTCCATTTCAGGTCAAAATATATGAATAATCAACAAGGTCATCACTCAGTGGCCTAGTTGCCAACGTATTCATTAACAATTTAGAAAACAAATTCCTCGAAGGAAATTCCGCCCAAGGCATACGTCATTTCTATATACGACACGGAAATAACCAACGAAGACGCATTGCACCAATCAGTCAATAACTTACACCAATCCATTAAATTCACAATGAAATAGGAAAACAACCAGTGCATAAGTTACAGTACATAGATTTAACAATCCACCGAGCGGACCAAAATTTAACATTCTCCATATAGCGTAAGAAGGCGCAAACGTCACACAATATTGATAAATGCTCAAACCACCCAAATTCACACAAATTTCAAGCATCAAATACATGTTAAACAGGGCTATCAGCATACCCATGTCAACACGAAATTTCAATAAAGAAATCGACAAAATAAAGCAGGTTGCAACAGAGAATAATTTTTTGCCCCAAATGGTTGACCAGTTACTAGATAAACAACGAAGGAGAAAAGAGAGCAAACAATTCACCAATCCAATTTACCAATTTCGTGAACAAAAACACGTATAAAATAACAAATATCTTCAAGAAACAAGGACTAAACATAGCTTTCAGAACAAATAACTCACTCGATAAATACCTACTCAATAGCAACTAAACTATGACAAAACATCACTCAAAATCAGGCGTATAACTGGTCACATGCCAATTATGTCGGGCAAAGTGGAAGACAAATCGGAGCACGTTACAGAGAATATAAAAATGCGATTAAACACAACAAACTTTACGCCATATGTGAATACATGAACAACAACAATCATCGTTTCACTTATATAGAAACACTACGAAGCAAAGGGAAAAGCTCTCGACATTAAAGAATCCATAGAGATAGGCTATATCTAGCGAAAGAAGATAATCCAGTGAATCTGAATGAACATATATTTTTAGAAATGTGAGTACTATTCATGCTGTTAAATAAATAAAATCCAAACTAGTAAAATTGAGGCAATGGATGAATACGGGAAGGGATAATTGGGAAATATATCATAAGAGGAGGATGCACCATGTGTCTATTTTCAACAAACCAAGACCTGAATCCGGGTAGTTTTGTAGGGTCCTGTACCGTCTAATAGACCGGGTGGCAACCAGATTGGACAGACGACTTTGTTGTGGCAGACGGCTTAAATGGCCTACGATAGTAATGAAAAGAGTTTCAGAGTCAATAGCATACATTTTAGCCTATTTTCATTTATGAAAAAATAGGCTTATGATATCACCTTTTGTCCGTATGTGTGGGTGTATGTGTAAGTGTGTGTGTGCGTACGTGTGAGTGTCCCCCCATGTAAAATCTAAACGGCTGGAGCCATTTCAATGAAAATCGGTAAGGTCATAGTACTATTTCTTCCAACCCCGACAGAACCCATCAAATTTTATTACGTATCTCCAATTTAACATGGCGGCTATGCGAATTATTTCACCGACATTGTATATCTCCGAAGCTATTATTGCTATCACCATGAAACCTTGTACGGTGATAAAGGGCACTACTAAACGTTCGCCTATGTGACCTTCAAAACATGTTAAGTACAAAAAGAACATGGCGGCCAAGCGAATTTCAAACATTTCAATAGACTTTTCTCTGGATTTTACCATCGGAGCACAGTGAAACATAGTACACTAACTTTTTATACACATTGTAAGCACTGACTTCTAATTTAGTTCAATTGTGATGCTGTGGATGGTATGTGGCTAGGGTATTAAATAAAAATGGAAGCGGATTTGTCGGTAACAGTGTGAGTTGCTAGAACGATGTCGAGGTAATGATAATATTATAGCAGATTATTATTATTATTATTATTATTATTATTATTATTATTATTATTATTAGACTACTTTTAAATTTGGAGACGGTTTTATTAGAGTTAAGTCTACAATATTTAGGGGTAGATTGGCGTTTTGATTTTCGTCTGCCATTCGGATTATGATACTTCTTTAGGCTTATTGCTTTGTTGATTCGGGGTTTGGAATAAGGCACCATCGCAGAGTCAACAGGACTGGAAGAAACCACACAGATGACGGCAGCTGTCAGAACTGGCATTCCAACCTCCGAGCTGTGGATTTCGAGTTCTACGTGGTGAGTGACGCGACGCATTCGGCTACTCTGCGCGAACCTTCGAAACAAACGAGGTAAGGTTTGCAATAGTGAAACGAGTTTCCGGTCCGCACTGCTTGGGCTGTCTGGATTTCAGCTTCGTGTAGCACCTAAACTCACAACGGAAGCTAACTTAAAAGGGAAACTATGGACGAGCCTGTTTTGTATAAAAACATTTGAAGCCCTGATTTTCTCTTCAAGTTCTGGTTGTCATATTTAAAATGCTTATGACAGATGCTCAATTATCTTGCAAGCTGTTTCCATGACAGAGAATGGAGAATCGCTCTGCATCCTGTCGCCCCCAGGTACCGCGAGGGGCAGCCGAGACTGAACAGCCAAAATAGTAATAATAATAAGAAGAAATAGGGTGAGCCTCCGTGACCTAGGCGGCAGCACGCCTTAGACCGTGGTTCAAATCCCGGTGGTCACTCCATGTGAGATTTGTGCTGGACAAAGCAGAGGCTGACAGTTTCTTCTCCGGGTACTCCGGTTTTCCCTGTCACAAATTTCATTCCAGCACCACTCTCCACTGTCATTTCATTTCATCTGTCATTCATTTAATCATTGCCCCAAGGGAGTGCGACAGGCTTCGGCAGCCGCACAGTTCATATCCTCGCCGCTAGACGGAGGCATCCTTCATTGCATTCCCTGACCCGGTCGGTCGACTGGAAGCAGGCTGTGGATTTTCAATAACAAACAGGAAGCTTGTAGTTTAACGTGACCATTAATCTCGCGAACATGAGCCACGGAACCTCCTTTCTACGTGAATCCGAACCAAGGACATGGCATTTCACTTCGAAAATCTCACATGCATTGAACGGGAATCGAATCCAGTCCGCCTTGGTGAGAGGCCAACAGCTGGACCACTGCTCCACCACGCCCCTAATAATAATAACTTGGGAGTTGGGATCTAACTACTTGCCTCTCACGATTGTAGATCGAATTCGATTCCAGATTAATGCATCTATGACTTTGGAAATACGGGCCTAAACAGTAGTTTGGGTTCCTATAATAAGAAAAAAAGAATTTGCGGCTGATATTCACAATGATCATTGCTCCTGGAATATCTGCAAATGGCGGCGTCGATATTTCCGGTCTGAGGGCTGGAATGGGGTTCACTCAGCCCCGTGAGGTAGAAATGAAAAGAGGTGGTTTGGATTCCATCTTGGTAGTGGTTTTCCACTTCTATTCCAGGCAAATATCAAATATTGGAGCCATGGCCACCTCCTGCCAGATCCTAGCCCCAGTTATAATAACACACCCTAGTGCATCCGACACAATGACACAGGATATAATACTGACTTACACACCCAAGTACAGGGGATACATGACTACGATGTCACAAAGCCCCTTAAAGGATCTACAACAATAATAACAACCACCACCACCATTAATATCATTATTATTATTATTATTATTATTATTATTATTATTATCATCATCATTGTTTAATTACGGTTTTTAATACTTCTCAACTGACATTGTGGGGTTTGAAGCCATTTTTCAGTGTTGCCTAAGTAAACAAAAGTTGGGTGCTTTTCAGTCGGTCAACACGAATGTACCCCCACCCCCCAAAAAAGAGCTGGGTTATGCCCTAGTCCTAAAATAAATTACATGAGATTAATAAATACACTAGGATGACCAGTTTCGATCGTCAAGCGATCACCATCAGATCCATTACACTTAGGCTATAACATCTATGTTTGAGAATACAGGTGAAAATATTTACAATGTTTACAATTATTTAGTTGCAGTATTGGTGTGAGCCTCCGTGGCTTAGGCGGCAGCACGCCGGCCTCTCTCCGCTGGGTCCGTGGTTCAAATCCTGGTCACTCCATGTGAGATCTGTGCTGGATAAAACGGAGGCAGACAGGTTTTTCTCCGGGTACTCCGGTTTTCCCTGTCAAAATTTCATTCCATCAACACTCTCCACTATCATTTCATTCCATCTGTCATTCATTTAATCATTGCCCCAGAGGAGTGCGTCAGGCCTCGGCAGCCGGCACAGTCCATATCCTCGCTGCTAGATGGGGGCTTCATTTATTCCATTCCTGACCCGGTCGGAGACTGGAAGCAGGCTGTAGATTTTCATTCAGTTGCAGTATTGGTAATGCAACTGTCAGTGTATGCTACATGTAGGCTAGTATATCTAATGTTAGGTGAAATGCTAAAATGGTGATAGAAATCGCAGTTTGTCTGTTTGGGGTGACTATATGGTTGTAAAAAGTCAACTAAGGTTATTACAGGCTACTACTTATCTGGTTGTTTTCCTGGCTGGAGCTTCGAGCAGTTTCGTGTTCACTCTTGCGCCAGTTGAGTTGGACCTAATCCAAATAATTGATGAGTCTCAAGAGGTATCAGTGTTGATGTGAGTGAAGTCTCAATGGTGCTGAGGTGTAGGAATAATTCCAGTAGCTGACATAATAATTGGATTAATCGTGACAGTTTCCACGTTTACTCGATTTCAGCAACGAAGTCGGTTTGTCGTTATTTAAGGCATAGCGGAATTACTTTATTTCTCTTGTCAATGAGGATTACATCTGGTATGCTCTTATCTGTGACAATGGACCTATCATGATACAATTTACGACGCTCATTTTCAAAAATTCACTTATAGTAACATTCAAGATACTTGATGGCCAGGTGTACACAGCTCAATAAACGTTTGGAATACTGTCTTTAAGTGGAGTCGGAGACTTTATCCTAGGCGCTGCAGAACCTATATGGAAGGTGCTCATTTTGTTCCATGCAGCTAATATAGGCGAAGCTATGCTGTTCCAAACTTTTGTTGAGGTGTGTATTTTGCTGCATGATGTGCCTAGTGGTGTAGTCAATGCCACCTGAAGTTGACGCCCGCCCATCACATGATCAACTGTTTCGTGTGGGGCTGTACAACTTCTGAATTTCTTCTGTGAGGATGTGATTGTTCGTCGGGATCTCTCACTCTTGGGTGACCTATGTTGGAGGCAATTTTTCTAGCTGGTGTGGGTGATAGCCCTGAAAAATATTGTCGTTGCCAATAGAGAAGCAATCATTTTATTAGTGACCTAGAATCTAAGAACCTTAAAGCAACAATTGACACCGCAAGCCTCAGTGGACTGAGGGTAGAGTGATGATGATGATGATAATAATAATAATAATAATAATAATAATAATAATAATAATAATAAATATTAATAGTGATAATTTGTTGTGCTTGAGTCTTGAGTCTTTTGACTGGTTTGATGCAGTTCTCCAAACCTCCCTGTCCTGAGCAAATCGTTTCATCTCTGCATAGCTACAACACCCTACATCCAAGGCAATCTGTTTAACATATTCTAACCTTGGTCTACCACTACAGTTCTTGTCCTCGATCCTTCCTTCCATAACAAAGCTTGCTATTCCTGGGTGTCTTACAGTAGTATGTGTCCTACCAACCTATCTCTTCTCTTCATTAGCAGTCGCCAGAAACATCTCTCCTCTCCCATTCGTTTTAATACCTCTTCGTTTGTAACCCTAGCTACCCATCTGATCTTCATCATTCTCCTGTAACACCACATTTCAAACGCTTCAATTCTCCTCTTTTCTGCTGCACCAATAGTCCAAGTTTCACTTCCATAAAGTGCCACGCTCCAGACAAAGGCTTTCAAAAATGACTTCCTAATATCTTAATCTATATTCGATGTCAGCAGATTCCTTTTCTGTAGAAATGCTTTCCTTGCCCGAACCAACCTACTTTTTATATCCTCCTTGCTTCGTCCATCACTGGTTATTTTGCTTCCTAAGTAACAGAAGTCTCCTACTTCCTTTAGTTTTTCACCTGGCAATTTGATGTTCACAGAGGTTTCTGATTTATTTGGGCTGCATTCCAATATTTTTGTGTTACATTTATTAATTTTCATCATGAATTATTTCCTCACAACGGAGTCCATTCCAGTCAAAAACTCATTCAACTCCTCTGGCGTGTCGGCCAAGATGACGATGTCATCAGCAAATCTCAGAGTTGAAATTATTTCTCCTTGAATCTTCACTCCCACTTTAATTTTTTCTCCAATTGCCTTCATTGTGTGTTCAATGTAAAGATTGAAAAGTATGGGTGATAAGTTGCAGCCTTGCCTTACACCTTTCTGGATACCAACTTCTCTCTCATGTCTTTCAGATCGAATGACTGCTGTCTGGTTTCTGTAGCCTATAGGTTGTAGATCACCCTCCAATCCCTGTACTTTATTCGAATCGTTTTGAAAACGATTGGAGTGATAATAATATTACTAATAATAGTTGTAATAATGATATTACTAGTAGTCTAATAGTAAAGGCAACAGTAATCCCAATGGAACTTTTCCTACAAAAGTTCGAATCATTGCATATGAAGATGGAAAAGCTAATAATAATGCATGGACTCCTCCTAACATTCAGGGAACTTCTAAATAATAATCGGCAGAATTTTGTTTGACATTCAGCTACTTGGTTAGTGCATTGTGGTTGGTTTTACGTCTCTATTAACTACTGTGGCTTTTAGAGACATCGGAGTGGAGGAATATTACCCCGAAAGTAATCCTTAACGTGCCAGTAATCTAATGGTACGTTTCACTCCAATTTAACCACCTTCAATTGCCTACTGACTGATGAAGGATTCGATCCTGCACAACAGGCGAGAACGTTACACCATCGCTACGCAGCCAGTCACCAACATTGTCACTCAACTTGATCCCTTCGATAAAAACAGCAAATGTTCCGAGTACAGTCAGTTCTAATTGAACTCGGTCCATATTGATCCATGCATATTTTCGCCCAATTATATGATTGGTCTCACTATGCTCTTTTTCCCCAGCTCAGACTGTACAGGCCTACTGTACATTATGTGTTATGTATTGAGTCAGTATAATTTACTGTAAGCCATATAAAACTGAGGAAGATATTTCACACATTGTAATGTGAATGCACCGAAACATATACTCTTTTATTTTAATAATAATAATAATAATAATAATAATAATAATAATAATAATAATAAAGCCTCCGTGGCTTAGGCGGCAGCACGCCGGCCTCTCACCGCTGGGTCCGTGGTTCAAATCCCGGTCACTCCATGTGAGATCTGTGCTGGACACAACGGAGGCAGGCAGGTTTTTCTCCGGGTACTCCGGTTTTCCCTGTCAAAATTTCATTCCAGCAACACTCTCCACTATCATTTCATTTCATCTGTCATTCATTTAATCATTGCCCCAGAGGAGTGCGTCAGGCCTCGGCAGCCGGCACAGTTCATATCCTCGCCGCTAGATGGGGGCTTCATTCATTCCATTCCTGACCCGGTCGGAGACTGGAAGCAGCCTGTGGATTTTCAATAATAATAATAATAATAATAATAATAATAATAATAATAATAATAATAATAATAATAATAATATCAATAATAATTATAATTCAATTTAATTAATTTTATTTATTTATCAAATACTATTTATATTACATTAATGTAATAATAATAATAATAATAATAATAATAATAATAATAATAATAATAATAATAATAATAATAATAATGTAATAGATTTAATGTCCCTTATAACTGCTGTGCTTTTAGATTCGCCAGTTTGTTGGAATTTCGCCCTGAAGGAAATTTTTTATGTCCACGTACTGTAAATCTACACACACGGGTCACCTACAAAATGCCAAGCGGCTACGTCTGGATTTGATCCCACAGCCTTGGGCATTGCAGAAGATCGACAGCAAATGTTTGACACGAATAGTGAGGTAAACGGGGTTGTCTTTGATATCATCGAGTAAGGCTATTTTAATAGCTGGTCTTTCGTCCTTATTTGTCCTTACCTCTTGACATGGGTCTAAAATTTGACAGAAACGAAAATGTTACTACAGTGTTGTTTGGGGCTACCCTACGTCCGTACCAGTAGACCAGCTGAACTCTCTAACTCAGCTAATTAAATGTCACGCAATATTAATGATCTGTCTATAGTCAAAGAGAAAGCACACTTTTATTTTAGTCTGTGTAAACAGAATCATAACACAGTTTTACGATAGAACCTGGTCGCTATCTTGTGTCACGCATGTGAAGTATGGGTGTAATTTCGTGTGAGTCCACCGGCTGTGAGGTGGAAACGGCCTCTGCCTGACTCTGTAGCACGCACCTAGCTGGGTTCCAATCGTATTTCAGTCATATTTACCCACCGTTTTTTGTCCTGTGTGTACATGCACCCGGCATAGACACGCGCGATAAATCACGGGTCAGGACTGCGATTAGGTGGTGCGGTAAGTCAAATCCTGGCACTGACAGCGGCCCGAGTTATTCCACACTTCTCCCACACCTCTTCCAATCCCTGGCCCTAATGTCATCAGGCAAATCTAACACATAGGGCTGATGACCAAGGTGTGCCTTAAGAACAAACAACAGGACGTGTTTCAACAGGTCTGAGCATTTCTGGTGAAGTTACGGAGGGCTATGCCTTGTGGCCAACGTACAAAGTCTGCAGCTTAGTGGTCCAGACACTTAAGTAGACTACTATATGAACGCGGAACTTAGGTACAGAAGATGGTGGATATTTGTTGATGATTGCAATGTGAAATAAAGTTCTGGGAACTAGGAATATTACGTGAGTGTCACAGAATAAGCTTTGCAGCAAATGAATAGCCACCCAGAACAAGGCCTCATTTTACAAAAAATTTATATTGATATGGAACAAAGTTGTCAACAGCACGCTGGTCATGAGAGGGATATTGGTGGTAGCATTAGCCTGGTTTCAGGTGTGCACGGTGCAGAACAAGCCTGTATCCCAAAAGAAGAAGCATCACCAATATATCTCACCTAAAGTGCTAAAAACCATAGCCTATGAATGACACCTGATTGAGTGGCGTGACGTTGAAAGTAAAGGTTTCAAGGACACTAGAAAGCCATATTCATCTGAGAGGGCCAGGTTGGTAGCTGCAAACAACCGACCAGATGAGGTACCTAGGAACATAAACAGATTAAGCAGGGGTATAGGTATTACAGTTTCAAGAGAAAGGATGTCAAGCAAATTACTGCAGTAGGTCCCACCCAGGGGCTCACATCTAGTGGGACGTGGGTTGGTGACCACGGGACCCCAGCTGAGTCCGGCATTGTTTCTACACACTTGTGCCGGGCTCCTCTCCGTCTTCTTTCCTGTCGACCACTCTTGGTCAACTCTTGTTTTCTACTGACCCCTACGGTATTCGGGTATCCGAGGCCTAGGGAGTCTCTTCCTTTCCCGCCTTCATTGGTCCTTCTCTCATCACTCCTGATCCGCATTCTTCTAGGGATCAGCCTTCTTTTTCTTTTCATTATAGTTCCTTTTCTCTTTAAGATTCTCGCTCCGTTTTTCTGAATTGGCTCCCCGTGTCTCTAAATTCCACGTTGTGAGTATTTTGAATCTCAACCACAATTGGTAAGTTTTTTTAAAATCTACATTGCATTTTGTGAGTATTTTCGATGTAAACTCCATTTTGTAAGTAATTTCATTCTAAATTGCATTTTGTAAGTACAGTATTTTGAATCGCGGGCCTCCACATATTGTGAGTGTTTTGAATCTACCATACATTTTGTAAGAGTTTCCAATTTCAATTGCATTTTGTAAGTATTTTGATTTTCAATTGCACATTGTGAGTATTTTGAATCTGAACCGGCCTTTTCAAATCTAACTTGTATCGTGTATTTTCAATTCCAATTGCATTTTGTAAGTATTTTGAGCCTGAATTGCATTTTGTACGTATTTTTAATTTCAATTGCATTTTGTCAGTATTTTGAATTTCAATTGCATTTTGTTGAGTATTTCGAATCAACATTGCATTTTGTAAGAATTTTTAACCTATTTTCCTTCTAAATTACCTTTTGTAAGTATTTCCACTCTACATTTTGTGAGTCATTTCAATCCGAGTTCCATTTTGTATGTATTTTCAGTCCAGCTTAATTTTCGATATGATTTCCATTCCATTGTCATTTTCTATATCACCCAGACCATTAGGGGTCGATAACCTACATGTTAGGCCCCTTAAAACAACAATTATAATCATCATCAAATTACTAGGACAGAACCGTAGGAGGATGGACACATGTTATAAGGAACATAGAAATGCAATTAAACACAGAAAACACTCGGGAGTATGCGAACACATGTACAACACCAGACATAGTTTCACTCATAAAGAAACGGACCTAAAGATCATACACTATGAAACGATAGGTAGGGAACTTGATGTAGGCTATTATAAAATAGGCCATAGAGGTCCACTTAGCTAAGGTAGATAACCCATATAACTAAAACGAACACACATTTGGAGAGCTCACCCCCTTCTTCTTAACAACAAACATAACAAACATAACGAATAATGGCAGGCTAAGAGAAAATAGGGGGAAACCAATTAAGAACGGGGAATATGTGAAGTGGGAAGGAATTTTTCAAATATCATATTCTCCATAAGCCAAGGCCTAATTCAGGCAGTATTATAGAGTTTAAACTCACGTCAAAAAGTCGGATCTATAATAGGTGAGGTTCAGAAACTGTTGGTATTGTACCCATGCGATGACTTTCCATGGCAAATATGCTTCCGCCTCCAGCCAGCTGCAGTCCTCGGGCGTGTGCCGTCCAACCCACTGAGCGGTTACATATTTAGGATTTGAAACTATCAGGTAGCAACTCTACAATGACAACACACAACTCTATTCTAAAGGGTTTAATTTGAGCTAAATCATGACTCTTCACACAGCATACAACATTACATTTACTTGAAAAACACACAAAGCAATACAATTTGGAGCATTGAGATGATATAAACACATCATCTGCACTCCCATGGCTGGCATTCTAGTCCACTGACTAGATCTATATCAGTCCATGCGGTTTGGCAACCATGCCGTGTCGCTACACAAAAATGCAAAATATACCCCTTCCCTTAATTACTATTCACACTTTATCCTCTCACAAAACCAAATAACTGTTGGTGTAATTTTTATACTGCAATCACCATAAAAATAACTTCCACGTGCGCTAATGCACTGATAAACAATCACAAACAGCGTTAATCTTACAATCTCTGATTAACTAGTGCATACAATTTTCAACTATACAATATGTGTACAATCATGTCTTATCCCTTTCTTCCCACCAAAACATTCGAGTCTACCATGCGTTTACCAAATTTTTAATTGTAAATCCACTATATGCCGTAATGAGTTATCTTCCAAATTATTAATCTGTTACTGTTGTGTTGAGTTGGGACATGCTGCTACCCGTCGCATAGGTATAGCGTAAAATGTGCAGTTTCAACCTTCAAAACTAGGTGTCTCTGTCAGTATAAAAACGTAACTTTTACCATTTTACAACTCGGTCAAGTATTAAGATATCAGGACGATTCTTAGTTAGCCATGTGTCTTACTACACATATATTTTATATTCATTAATATATCAACACTTCCATGCTATTCTTCTGGCTTGACATACTCTCCACCATCCCTTCATACTTTTCGTAGACCTCACCAAGCTTCCTTGACAATCTTTCTTCCATCCCTTCATACTTTTCATAGCGGAGCAGAAGCGTCTCCAACATGGCAATCATCTCAGCTTCCATATTTCTTATTTCCTTATTCGTTTCCCACATTGGGCGCCAATGAAACAGTTTTATTTATATATTGGTACTTCTTTAAAATTGGTAAACTTATCTTCTTTCTTATAATAATATTCTCTCCACAAATTTATTCATATATTTAATGTCGGGATCGTGATAGGTGTTTCCTTTGTCCAGCCACATGTTGGTGTGCCAATGTAATAAATTTAAATATATATTGGTCGGTGTCAACCAACAACAACAAACCCCACGTTGGGCGCCAATGAAACTATTCTCAATATGTATTGGTCGGTGTCAACCAACAACAACGTACCCCCTACGTTGAGCGATCAATGTAACTAAATTTCAATCAATGTAACTAATCTCTTCATTCTAATAATATAATAATCTTCGGGGTCAATATAGCGTTAAATACGCAAGGACATAAGAAATACAATACTTTTATTACTTGTTTGTTTACAAGTAAGGACTGAAATAACGCAAAATCTTTTAGAGTTAAGACTTTTCTACATATGTTCTTATTTTCGTTTCGTGGGTGGCAATATTTATACTTGTCATTCTTGTACAAGTAGTAGCCTACATTAATCAGGGAACAAGAGTTGATAATCCTTATGGAAGATCCTTTAAATGTACCAGCTGTGTTCTATTGCTTGTCAGTAGGCTGCTTGATGAGAATATATTTCTTTATATTGTTTTAGATCCCTTATTTGGGGGTGGATCTAAAAGGGAGAGTTATTGTACTAATTTATAAGGTTGTGCCTAAAAAGGGTAGCTTCCCTTGGCAGGGCAAGCTGACCAGTGTAGAGTGTTGTGGTGTGCTAGGAACTAGGGGGCGTTCCTATAAATAATGTGGTAGTGTTTGAAGAGATGGGACCCAATGCAAAGGGTCGCTGTGCTAGTCGCTCAGCTGACTGCTTATTATGTAATTGAATCTGCTCGTATCAGCCGAGTGGCACGTGCTGCTTGCTGGCAGCCGAGCCGGCTCGGGGAACACAAAGGTACCTGAGTTAGCGCTATTAGCCTGCCGTCTGTCACGTCTTTACCGTGACGGGAATAAGGAAGGGCGTTGGGGTGTAAAGAGGCGTATAAACAGTAATGCTAGTGTAGAGTGTGGACCAAGTGTTTATTGGTCTGTAGTTCTGAGTATGAGTCCCTTGTAGGGAATGTAATTACGTTCACAATGTATTACAAGTGTTGGGTTACAGGTTACAAAGTAGGAACTCTGAACACGATTGACTGACTCACCTCGGTTGACACCAGCGTGGCCTCCGGCCGTCTCGATGAAGCACTGATAATGGAGAGACCCTTTGACCTCATTAGGATGCCTTCTTATACTCTCTGGCGCTATGTTGTCAGCAATGTGTTGGCCCAGTTACTAGTATGTAGGTATGTGTAACCATTGTGCAAGGACTGAGCTGCTTCTTAGAGTGGCAAGCTGTCCCTGCTAAGTTTTATGGATGTTGGGCCGGCTTTCCAAGGGTTGCCATTTAGGGGATTTAGCCAGATGCCGGGGGGATGGACTCCAAGGGGTGCATACCCCTGGGAGGCTGTACAAGCGTCTTCCTTCATTTGTTCGCGTCCTCGCGAACGGGAACGGAACTGGAGGTTGGGGTGTTGACGTAGTGGTCCTTGAACCCCCCTCGTATCTCCTGGTGGTGTCGTATCGAAGTGTGGGTGTGAGGTCAGCCCGTGTTCAGAGGGGAGGGTTATGGGATGTACAGATATATGTATACACTGATATTGACATTGTGAAAAAACAAACAAAAATATTGACATTGCGAAAGATTGGATATCGAGAAAAAATTAACATTGGGAAAAAAATTGACATTTGAGAAAAATTTAACATTAACAGAAATTTGACATGTAAAAAAAAATTGCCCTTGCTGTTGCTGGCATATTGCTAGTTTCAAAAAAAAACATGGTTTCTGATGGTGATTCGTTACATAGTTGTGCAGGGAGGAAAAACCCAGGGCCGAACGGATGATTGCGTCGTCCGCCCTATCTTAGGGAAAAAGTGCTCCCTGCAATAGGAAAGGTAGAAGAAAATAGAAAAATGGGTGTTCCAGGGTATAATTTAAGGGAAATATTCAAAGTATTTATTTGTTTGGGAAAAAACGGAACACCCTGACAAATGGGGAAGTTAGAAGAAGGAAAAATGAAAGAAAACAAATCATACACATTATGTACATTGGAATCTTGATAAACAAACAAAAATATATAGTGTTTAATGTACTATGTTGCGATTCTGACATTTAGGCATATTGTCGCTTTCCAGTGGAATAATTGTATGAAGTTTATCCTTAAAAATTATGAATTACAATGACCTTATGTCTAGTGGAATAATTATATGCAGTTTATCCTTAAAAATTATGAATTACAATGACCTTATGTCTAGTGGAATAATTGTATGAAGTTTATCCTTAAAAATTATGAATTACAGTGACCTTATGTCTACCTTAAGTGCGCTAATCCCTTATAATTCTAGTTTTTGTGAGGTACCTCGCGTGCACGCTACCCGTCTGTACGTACGCTTGCCGTCTCACGGCTGATCCTGTACGGCCACTTCTTGGTACGGTATAGTGGTCGTACCGCTTGCATGTATGCTTAATACCTAATCTGTGAAGCATCCTCTGTGGGTGAATGCTTTCACACTTGACAATGAGAGTCACTGCCACAAATCGGTTGCGCCCTCATTGTCGTAATCTGCGTCGCATTTTGACGCTTTATGTGTTTCTATTTAGTTGATCTGCCAGTAAGCCTGGTACCCCACAGGCACCAGTCCTGCTGTGCAGATTTTTTTTTTGGAGTGTGTAGCTGAAAAAGAAAAATGTGGTGAGTGTTTGAGAGTGTGTTGGGATTAGTGCAAGTTGACGTATAAAAAATAAAAAAATAGTACACCATCATGGCATGCCGTACATAATATGACACTGCTATATGGTAGTGAAATTCCTGTCACCAGTTTCCTGTATCTGGTGACGATGCCTGTGAAAAAAATGGCGAGGTTTAGAAAAAACATGTGAGTATGCCATATTCTCTATGTCGCTTCCTGTGTCACAGTTTTTACTGGCTGAAGCTCTTCTTTCTCTGAAAAAAAAATAGCATGATTAATGTTAATTTGCTGCATGACCGGGCTTACCCTATACGGTGCCGTAATGCCGTAAATAATATGTAGTTGGTCTTACCCCGGTAGCGGAATTGTGGTTACCGGGTGCCGATATATTCCACTTTGATTATGCCTATTGTACTATATTATATATTATCCTATATTATAGTGTATTGTCGGACTTACCCTGATGCCGGGTTTGGCGGTCATCAGGAGCCGATCGGCGTTACTTAATACTATCTATCTTAATTATGGTCTAATAATAAAAAAAAAATGCTATGTCTAAGCCGAGAGGGTTGCCTTAATCTATTGCCGAAATGTGCTGCGCCATACCTGGCAACAGCGGTGAATAAATTTGCTTAATCCTAGGTTGCGTGTCAAATGCAACCGTCTTACAACTAAATTTGGCCTAGGACGATCGCCTGGGGCAATTAAATCCCCAGGACACCACCCGCACGAGCCCCAGAAACACCGGTTGTCTCTAGGGTCGCTAGATTCCGTCCCCTTAATTCTAGGTGTCGACGTCTATTACTAGTACTAATCTATTCGCAGGCGGCTTACGGTGCCACTAAGCTAACCGTTTCGCCCGCTGTAACTTCCTTGTTCATGACCGTTTGCTGTTCCGATTTATCGTAGTTGAGCCGCCCACTTGGCTCCTGTGAGGTGCGCGCACTGCCCCTCTCTTAATGCCCTCTGGTTGCCCGATGCGTCGCCATTTATGTGGGCATTGGACAGTGTGGTCCAATGGCATAATATTGTCTTCGCCTTTATCGGCCGTCGCAATCTGCTTTTCGCAGTAATATTTGCCTCTATGGGCCGCCGTAGTATGCTTTTCGCATCGATATATGATTTTGCCGCTATGGGCCGCAGTAATATGTATTTCGCAGTTATCTTCCACTCCAACGCATAGGAGTTTTGCTTCCCGCTATGGAAGCCGTGCCTACTTAAATTTAAACTTAACTAGAAGTCTAGTCATAATGGGGTCGTCTCTAGGGATAGTTCCCGAGGCCGGCGGTGAGTGAGCTATTTCTCCCGCCATCCTTAGAAAGTCACCCTGCAGGTCTCAGCTTCGATGATCGTGACACATAGTGGGTGTAACTTTCTCCGACAAGGGGGATGGGCTAATATGCACCCCTAGATCTCGATGTTTGCCCGTGTCCGGTCCCGAATGCTTTGACCTTACGTAGTTCGTCTGTTTGGTCTAGTCGTCAGTTAAGTGAGGTCGCTGCGCTGTCGGCCAACTGGGGTAAGGGTCCACATCGCCTTCCCCAGCTCTCAAAGTGTGGTTCTCCCGACCTTTGGCTTACACCGTTGTCATCAATCAGATCGTATCAGATTCCTTTGTAAGAAAAAAAATGTGTCGTAACCTGTGTAAATAGTTTAATCTCTGTGTAAAATGTAAAATATTTCCAGTGTAGCGGGGTTGTAGATCTTCTAAGTGCATGGGCTACTTCTGGCCTACCATCGCTACGTCAGCTTTCCAGCAATAATGCTTTCTTTACCTTAATGGAGGTGTTAGTAGGGTCTGTAATGTCAGGTACCCTGTTATTAGGATTTGGGGGTAGTTATTTGTTGAGTGGGCTTAAAGTATGGTAGGAAGGGTTTGCGCACCTTTGGGTTCCACGTTAGTGGTGGCCTGAAACCGGTGATGCCACTGGGATGCTTCTATAGTGAGTGGAGTGGGGAGGTAATTCCCGGGATTGCAAAGATACGAAAATTCATGCAGGTTTGATATTAAAATCCCTGGTAAATGGATGGGATACTCATGCATGTGTCTGGATATGAAGTTTCTGCCTTCATGTACGGATAGGTGTAGGGTGGGGCATAATACCAATATATCCCTTTCATGCGGGAGTGTTTAAGTACTAAAGAATGGTTAATATATATCTATGGCCTCCTCTCTCATTTGGAGAGGCGCATTATGCTTCTTTAATGTTTGCTGAGCCACCCCTAAT
This sequence comes from Meconema thalassinum, assembly GCA_946902985.2. Lineage (NCBI taxonomy): Eukaryota > Metazoa > Arthropoda > Insecta > Orthoptera > Tettigoniidae > Meconema > Meconema thalassinum. The sequence goes on along the minus strand of OX336389.2, from coordinate 1,425,253,744 downwards.
ACTCGGGTGGTAGCACCGTGGCTCAAGGCGTAGCATGCCTGCTCTTTAGACGCATGAAGTCCATCAACCCCTTGTATGTATTTTGTAATGTAGTGTAGCTGTTTTTGGTCGTGTAGATGTGTTTGCGTTGTTTATGTTGGGCGTGAGAAGGTTATGGGAAGGGAGTAAGGTGGTACGCTGGTAGCCTGTTCTCCTGTCATCCTCCCTTGGTCCATGTTGGCTTTCTATCCGCGCCTTGGGATAGTAGAGCTGCATGACCTAATCTGGTCTGCCATTTGTAGTGTAGATGTGGCCAGTGGTCGTAGTGCGACTGGTCATGTGCCAGTCATCTGTAATGCCTCCTATGCCTTGCGATTGATAAGAGAAGTTATTAGGGGGGAGATCTTGTCTGTGTTTGCTCCTAATTGTTGAGTGCGTGTGCGTGTGTGTGACTATGTACCGCTACACCACGCGGACGGTTGGTCTGTTGCAGGCCAAGTCGTAATATGTATCGCCTGTGTGGGCAGAAGGCGCCCGTGGCTTGCCAACGTCCTTGCGAACGTGCCCTATAGGCCCAAGATAAGTTCCGCTGTGTCACGTCTTGTCCATTGCCAAATGTTTTTGCAGTGTGGAAAAAAAAATGTATGGTGTTATAATTGTTATGTGTTTGTAATTCCATGGTCACTGGCGCTACGCAATAGTGTCTCGTCACCGCAGTATTGCAGTGTAAATAGTCTGCTGTCAGCAGTTGGTATGTGCTTATCGGCACGTATGCAAGTGTGGTCATTGTTTTGGATTCCTAGCGGCCTAATGTAGCAATTCGCCCTAGTTAGGTAATGACGTCGTGTGGCCATTGTTCCCTAAGACTTGTGTCTTGTGAAATGTATCCTCTATACCTGGTGTAATCCGAAATTTTATGTCTGGCTTTTGGTGGGAGGAAATGTAGTATTCCCTGTACATGCGCTTGTATGGGCCAATTTCGGTGTGGTTGGGAGCCTGGATAACTGCTTCCCCTTGTGTCTAAAATTTTTTTTTTTTTTTTTTTACTGGAACTCAGACCCGTGACCTTATGTCATTCTCTGTGTTTTATGTTTGCGTTGTGTTCCAGGGCTTGGGGCTTTCCCAGTGTGGTTTTTGCTTGTGTTCCGTGTACCAAAAGTACCATTGGATAGTTAGTTTTTGGTACGCGTGTGGTGTGTGGTCATGGGTTCGAATCCGGTTGTCTGTAAAGACTTGGTGTGATCATTTCCGTGCCGCATATAATATGGCACGTTCCCGTGGATGTGCAATGCGCATATGAAAGCATGCATACCTGTGTAGAGTTTGTATGTTTTTGATTTCCCCTCGTAGTGTAATTTTGGAAGATATAGGGTCTCTAAATCGGGCGTGAATGATGTGTTGATTTCTGTCCAGTAGGCTTTGGCTCGGCTTGTCTGTGTCGAGCAGTCTTGCTCATTGAGGAGTATGTTACTGCTGATACGACGGTGTTGAATTGCGATGTTGTGTGCTTTCATTTGTTTCATGCTCTGCCCTCGTCCTAGTTTTCTGCACGTGTGTGTGTGTGTACCTGATTGCTGTCTATAGTGATTGCTAGCAGTGCCTCTCTCATTGTAGAAAAAAACTTGTGGTTTAATATGACCGTTGATCTGTAGCTCATGCGCCACGGGATTTCCGTTTTACTTGGAATCCAAACCATAGGCCATGGCATTTCACTTCGGAAATCCCATATGCGTTGGCCGTACTGTAGAAAAACCTTCCATTGACTACATTTGTGTCCCCAGATTTTGTGTTAACTGTATCGTTGTTCAAGTATGTTCTTTATCCCTGGAGAAAATGTCGTTGTACGCGAGTGTGTCTGGTCCGCTAGTCGCGTGTTTGGTGACCAGATGCCAGAGGCGATTTTATTGTTTTTCGTTTATGACCCGCTGTTAGTGGGACTGTCCCAATTAGTCTTAGCTTTCCCATTATTCTATTCTAGAACTGGATATCTACCCAACCTTATATTCCTGGTATTCAGAAGGTTGCGGGTTTGGAGACCGTCTTTTACCCAGAGTAATTGTTTCTGGCACCATTAAGGTTGTGTCTCCGGGACAGTTCTGGTGAGTGTTAGGATCGTATCTGTCGTTGAGAAAAAGTCATGTTAGAGGCGTGTAATCTTTAGCGTGTATCTATGTATGAAATATATATATGTTTAACTTGGCCACCTTTCTTTCATCGGGCCTAATGCCTGTGTCATAGAAAAAAAAATGAGCTATGCCCCGCTCTGGATTAAGAGAGTACTTTGAAAGAAAATAATAGCAGGTGGCGCTAGTCTCTGAAAATTATGTCGTGAACACTATAAAAAATGTTTTAAAAAAATGGTGCTTGGGACCTGAGTGTAGTATTTACCATTTTGGTAACGTGAGTACTACCGTAAACTGGTTACGTCTCAGGGGAATCTACCGACACTGTCGAGTACACATTAGGAAGGCCCTTGCAAGACGTAATTGATACACTTGTATCCACGTCACGAGCAAAGCCAGTGCATTGTGGGAGTCAAACCTGCCCTTCAAAGTAATTGTAACTCAACAAGATGACAGTGTCTCGTCCCGGTGTGCAATTGGGCTTTTCAATTGGTTAAAGCACACCTCACCAAATTTTTGAAACTAGTTTGAGATTCTTAATTCTTGCCACACTTACGGCTTTCGCCCGCAACAAGAGAATCTACCAAACTGTGGAACCATAACATAGAACGTTTAGTCATTTCTACCTAGAAAGACTCACTGAAGCTTTATGCTGTGATTTTATGCTTAAGTTGTGTTCAAAAATATCTCTTTTCGGCCTGAAGCCTGCTTGGCTTCCACTTGGCTTGCATATTAGAGACTTTACGTTATGGTGTTAACCCTTTCGCCCAATAACCATTGCTGGCCTGAGAGAAAAATGCCATGGTTTCGAAGAAAAAAAAAACAAGAAGGGTTTAGAATTATTCCTTCTAATTTGGCTATGTTGCACTGTATATACATAAAATAAGAGAGAGAAAAAAAAATATGCAATTTTATGTTTATTATATACTTGTTGGACTATTTTCTTATCGCCCCCGTGTAAGAGAACTTATGTATCCTATAATGTTGGTGCAAGTGATGTTAGTTTATTTCTGTGGCCCTGGTGGAAGTCGTTATCCTCTTTCGAGCTTCAGTGCTCAGAAAGGTGAAGGGTTTTGCCCTGTTATTAGATTATAGGCCTCTGAAATCCACTGGGGTGTTCCTTTGCTACCTTCCGGCGGAATTTCTAGCAAAGTAAGCTTTGGCCTACTTCCACCGTGGCGCGTGTCTATAGGTTTGAATGTACCTGTATTCGAGGGCCTAATTGTGTTTGACGCTGCCCTAGTAGATTTTACGGGAGTGTGTATATATTTGACTGCGTGGTTTTGTGGGATAGTTAATAACACTTTTCCTAATTCCCGTGTACTGTGTGGTAGTGCCCGGTCAAAATATACGTGCGTGTATCGTGCATCCTGAGGGACTAATACCGGTGTTCGCCTTCGTTCTGGCAAATTTGCCCTTTGAACTGGCGGTAAAGGTCGCTTAACTGCCTGTTTATGCCCCGGCAATGTGGTGGCTTGTAGCCTGACCGCTTTCTGGCATTTGGCCACGGCCGACTCCTGCCAATGTGTTAGCCTATCTGTGTACGTGTATGTAGGCTTTATGTACTGTAGGGCGGGCTCTACGTCCTCAGCCCATGACGTGGTTATGTCCCTTTGTTTCCTTGTCATATCATGTGTGTTTAATGGCCCTGGCTTCAACTCCCTTTCGTCCCTTTGTTCCGAGGGGATTGTTCTAGGCTCTGCCCCTCGGTTTGGCAAAATTGCCTTCCGATCCGGAGCTGAAGGACGTGTGTCTGTGTTAGTTTTATTCTGCAGTAAGTTGGAGCCTAACCTGGCCGTCTTCTTGACTGTGGCCACGGCGAACTCCTTCCATTGTGTGGCAGTACGTGGCGAGAGGGACATCCTCGCAAATTGTCGAGTCAGCGTATCCACGCTTATGTCCTCTCTCGGGTGGGCTGATGGCCCTACCATGAACTCAAAAATGGCCTTATTGGCTTGTAGCTCACGGTATTTGCCCCAAATTTGGGTGTACTGCCTTATTGAGGCATATGGCCCGTTTGCAAATTACTGTATTAATGTTTCTGTGCTTTGTATAGTTTTGTGGCCGCTAGTTGGAGAAGCGCTTGGACGCGAATTAGCTCCCTGTATTGGGCGTGTAAACCTGTGTAGTGCACCCTCATTCTCTCGAGGGTTGCATTATCTATTACGGGACCATGTGTGGTGATTAATTGTTGGTGTATTTTGTTTCTTTGGACATGGATTCTATTGAGGTGTTCATGTATGTTCCTCAAGTGCTTGTGTGCGCATCTTAATTGCGTTGTCCTGCCCTCTGACGGAGTGTATGGCTGTTTGCCCTGTATTGCCCCGATTCTCGTTTGGAGTGCCCGTATTTGTATCTGTCGCCTCTGTATATGTCTCTGCGATCTGAACAATAATGTTAATAATATTGGCGTACCTCTATTGCCTCTATGGCTTGCAATCTCTGCATGAGGTGCCATTCTGACTGAAGTGTATGGGCCTACAATAAGAATAATAATAAAAAAAAGATCTGTGCGTGTTTGACAGTGTATTCTTATATTTCTCTGATTCTGTATGGGGCTAGGGGGTTGGTTTATTAAGAATTTCCCCTGTGTAGCTAGTTTGGAGCACAAAAAAAACTACTTTCTGTCTGGGGGAAAAATTTTCACTATTCGCTTGGCTTTTTGCGGTACGGAAGGGGTCGTTTCTCCTACGAGGGCTCGTTGGTTGAGTCCCGTTCTCTATGCGTAGGACCGCGCCTCCACCAGTGTTTTAGATCCCTTATTTGGGGGTGGATCTAAAAGGGAGAGTTATTGTACTAATTTATAAGGTTGTGCCTAAAAAGGGTAGCTTCCCTTGGCAGGGCAAGCTGACCAGTGTAGAGTGTTGTGGTGTGCTAGGAACTAGGGGGCGTTCCTATAAATAATGTGGTAGTGTTTGAAGAGATGGGACCCAATGCAAAGGGTCGCTGTGCTAGTCGCTCAGCTGACTGCTTATTATGTAATTGAATCTGCTCGTATCAGCCGAGTGGCACGTGCTGCTTGCTGGCAGCCGAGCCGGCTCGGGGAACACAAAGGTACCTGAGTTAGCGCTATTAGCCTGCCGTCTGTCACGTCTTTACCGTGACGGGAATAAGGAAGGGCGTTGGGATGTAAAGAGGCGTATAAACAGTAATGCTAGTGTAGAGTGTGGACCAAGTGTTTATTGGTCTGTAGTTCTGAGTATGAGTCCCTTGTAGGGAATGTAATTACGTTCACAATGTATTACAAGTGTTGGGTTACAGGTTACAAAGTAGGAACTCTGAACACGAATGACTGACTCACCTCGGTTGACACCAGCGTGGCCTCCGGCCGTCTCGATGAAGCACTGATAATGGAGAGACCCTTTGACCTCATTAGGATGCCTTCTTATACTCTCTGGCGCTATGTTGTCAGCAATGTGTTGGCCCAGTTACTAGTATGTAGGTATGTGTAACCATTGTGCAAGGACTGAGCTGCTTCTTAGAGTGGCAAGCTGTCCCTGCTAAGTTTTATGGATGTTGGGCCGGCTTTCCAAGGGTTGCCATTTAGGGGATTTAGCCAGATGCTGGGGGGATGGACTCCAAGGGGTGCATACCCCTGGGAGGCTGTACAATATACATTTTAGCTTAACGAAGCCAGTTAAGCTGAATTACAATTCTTGAAATCAAGGAAGAATTTCTATATGAGCTTACTCGGATCAAACTCTCGTGAAGCAGATTAACGAGATTAATGAAAGACAGTAATATAATTTTAGAAAGTATAAGGTGCTTGAAACCAATCAAAAAATATCTAATAGAAATTATGAGGTATATTGAATCTTAGCAAAAATCCTGCTGTTTTTACATTTCACACTTGCCCAGAGGGCAAGTTATGTTTACACAGAAGACTATGTGGTTAAATCTTCTAAAGGTGCCAGTAATAAATTATGATATTTGCCACATTTCTACTCCATCACCATTGTGTTTAATGTCCGCCAAGTCTTGCGTTGGTCAAGCTCAGCAACATTTGGAAAGTCCTCCTAGCGCGCGACTCCCAGGGGCGAGGACCAATCAACGAGCAGCGTGACGTCAATGCAGGGCAAGCAAGCACATCTGACTGGCAATAACCGTTAGTTTGAGTACGGACACCAACTCGTACCTACCCATGATTAAAGGCTGCTGCAATGTCAGCCGAAACGTCGGGAAATAATAACCGATATGCGACGCGGCACAATCCTGTAAGCCAAGATGATAAACTTGACACCGGCCGCGAAAGCCTACGATCTAAAAAAGCTTTTACACAGTTCAAGGGTATGCTAGAAAAGCCACATGGTAAATAGTTCCTGAATCAACTTTTGTAGATCAACATAATCTCACAATTGTCTTGAGGGGTGGCAAGGTTTTGTTATGCCAGAGTGTTTGTTGATGTCCAATTAGAAGAAAGAAACAAGAAAGTTGCCTCTGTAAACTGGCTTCAAGCTGAGTGTTTGGATCTTGTGAAATATTATGAAACTATGTAGCAACTGATATTACAGCAAACAAGCTAAAACTAAGAAAATATATGAGAAACCAGGTCTCAGACTTTCTCACATATGGAAAAATGACTGGCTCCAGAATCCAATAGGCGGTCATCTACTGAAAGGAGGAGTTGGTAATATATATATTATATATAATGTGTGAAGTCCTCTTACAAAGAACACACCTCAGTCTGTAAGCTTACACGGGGAGTATTAGGTAAGACAGGTCTAAACCTGTCTTGAGGCTTTGTGGGCGCAATCGTTGTACTGTGGGAGGACGATGTGTAGAGGGTCAGCCACCAGATTGGACTGCAAGGCTCCGAAATCATGTGGCGAATCTCTCATATAAATCAATGGGAAGTACTGAGTATCATACATGTTGGTAGGGACAGCCCTGATGCATGACAGCCCAGACATTCAAGGCCGGTGGGAAGCAGTCGCACGCCCCAGTCAGCATATATATGCCTCGCCACGCGATTACCCCGAGTGCCTCATGGATGTCCAGCTCCGCCAGCCATCATGCCTGCGTATCAGGATGTTAAGTATGATTTCGGAGCCCTGCAGTTGGATCTGGCGGCTGATTTTCTGCACATTGTCCTCTTGTAGTACAACGATTGTGTCTACGGGGCTTCAAGGTGGGTTTTAACCTGTCTTACGTGATACTTCCCTTGTTAGCTAAAATTCACAAGTATTTCATAAAATGTATGATATAATTACGCCTTTGATGTTACAGAGAATTAGATTTTACTAAGGGAAGTCAGATTTAGAGATGAAATAGAGAAATAAGGTGCATATTAACAACCTAAGCTGGATATCACGTGCGTTCCACGCAGTGACGGCTGGTGGTTTGAAATCATGGGTGTGCACTGTTTTAAAAGATTGTCTAAATTTGATATAAATGCAAAATAAGAGCTTCATTACGATTTCACGATTTTAATAACTTATTACTTATGAAGCGTATAATCTGGCGTGATCTTGTCAAGAGAAAGTAATCTCGTCTTTATGCCTGCGGCCTCTGAACTGTGACGCGAGCGGCCAGTTTCGTCACTTAGCACATTCCGGGAGCTTACAGGCCTATTCTGGCGTGATCTTGTCAGGAGAGATTAATCTCGCCTTTATGCCTGCGGGCTACGAACTGTGACGCGAGCGGCCAGCGTACATTCCGCGAGCTTATAGGCCTAATCTGGCGTGATCTTGTCAGGAGAAAGTAATCTCGTCTTTATTTTTTGTTCACCCTGTATAATGTGGCATAGCAAACAAATTACAAATGACTATTCTGCTAGAGAGAGTAGTTGTTGCTTGTTTGTTTAAGGTATTTTTCTAATAATCTGCGTTATTGTGGTGACTGTAGTAATGTGTGTAAATGTAAATATAATCCCTAGGATAGGGGTGGGTGCTACAGAACTTGATATAAGGTAGCCTATATCAAAATCACGTCTAAAACGACACACGTGACGTGTATAAATATTTAACTAAGAAAATCTCCAAAACGGACAAAGTAATAACATGAGTTATGAGAAAATATCTAAAATATGAATTGGTCACCCTGCTAATTTCAAACAAATACTACATTCAGATCCTATCTTCTATCTAAATTGCATTTTGTAAATATTGTCAATTCAAATTACAGTACAGTAAGTATGTAGTTAGTTTTAGTTGTAAGTATGTCGTTAGTTTGTTTATTAGATATATGTCATTGTTCTATTAGACTGTGGTATGCTGGTGTGTCTGGTGGCAGTTGCATTGTTTATCAGTTATAGTTCATTGTTTCATTAGACTGTGATGTGTGAGGGTGCATGTGAGTGTGCCTGGTGATAGACTGTTTTAGTGGTAGTATTTGTTGTTGGAGGAACTAAAGCATTTTTTTTTTCGTTAGTAGAATTTTGGTATTTAATTGTTAGTAGAAGGTTAGTATCTTTGTTAGTAGAATTGCTCTTTACTTATGCTGAAAGGGAGTAGCAGCCTTTCAGAATAAATCAATTCTTTACTAGTCTTATAGACGGTTAAGATATTGATAATATAAGCAAACTAATGGCTACACTGCGTTCTGCTGCACGGCTGAAAGCAACGGGAAACTACAGCCGTAATGCTATTCCCGCGAATATGCACCTCTCTATGCATAATTACATGTGATGATGGTCTCCTCCCTTGTAAAATTTCAATCCGGAGGTAAACTAGTCCCCCGTTCGGATCTCCGGGTGGGGACTACTCGAGAGGGGGTTAACATTACAGAAGTGACAAAGAGGAAATCTGACATTCTACGGATCGGAGCGTGGAATGTTAGAAGTCTGCTAGGAAGTGGAAGGTTAGAAAACTTAGAAAGGGAAATGGATAGGTTGAGGTTGGATTTGGTTGGGATTAGTGAAATGCGCTGGCAGGAAGAACAGGACTTTTGGTCAGGAGACTATAGGGTCATTAGCACTAAATCAAGCAATGGCCAAGCAGGGGTTGGTCTCATATTGAGTAGGAAACTTGGACAGCGGGTGGAATATTATGAGCAATATAGTGAACGGATTATTGTAGCAAAAATCAATACTAAACCTACGTGCACCACAGTGGTACAAGTCTATATGCCTACCAGTCAAGCTGATGATGAGGATGTCGAAAAGGTCTACGAAGAAATAGATGAAATTCTGAGGTATATCAAGGGTGATGAAAATGTTATAGTAATGGGAGATTGGAACGCTTTGGTAGGAAAAGGGAGAGAAGGGAAGATAGTAGGAGATTACGGATTAGGTGAAAGGAATGATCGAGGAAGCAGGCTGATGGAATTATGCACCGAGCATGAGTTGGTCATAGCTAACACCTTATACAATAACCCCAATAGAAGAATATACACATGGATGAGACCAGGAGATACAGGGCGTTACCAAATCGACTTCATTATGTTCAAGCAGAGGTTCCGAAACCAGATTTTGGATTGTAAAACATATCCTGGTGCTGACATAAACTCTGACCACAATCTGGTTGTAATGAAATGCAGATTAAAGTTGAAGAAACTGAAGAAAAGTCAAAAGCCAAAAAGGTGGGCAATAGACAGACTGAAAGTAAAGGATGTAAATGAAAGATTCAAGAAGAGTATAAACGAAGGACTAATGAGGCACCCTAAACAAACTTCAATTGCAGACGAATGGGCACTTCTGAAGAATGAAATAACAAAATCCGCAGAAGAAAATATTGGTAGTAAAGAAAGAATAGGTAGAAAACCGTGGATCACTCAGGATATACTAGAATTGATGGATGAAAGGCGGAAACACAAAAATGTAAGAGATGAAAAGGGGAAAGCAGAATACAGACGTCTGAGAAATGAGGTTACCAAGAAGTGCAAGGAACTGAAAGAAGAGTGGTTGAAAGAGAAATGTGCAGGTATAGAAAATTGTCTGAAATTAGGAAAAGTAGACACAGCTTATCGAAGGATTAAGAATACATTTGGGGAATAGAAGACCAAGTGCTGTAATATTAAGGACACAAATGGAAAGCCTGTAACAGATAGGGAAGAAAAGGTTGAGAGATGGAAAGCTTACATAGAGTGTTTGTGTAAGGGAAAGGAGATTGAGAATCGTGTAATGGAAAGGAAGGAGGAAATTGATGAGGATGCAAAAGGAGATTTAATATTGAGATCAGAATTTGACAGAGCATTGGAAGACTTAATCAGGAAATATGCACCAGGCATAGATGATATACACCGATTGAGTTGCTACGCTGCATAGGAGATGAAGGTTTGATCAGGTTATTTCACTTAGTGTGCAGGATTTATGAGACAGGTAAGGTACCCCCTGATTTCAGGAAGAATGTTATCATCCCTATACCAAAGAAAGTAGGAGCTGACAGATGTGAGGATTACCGTACAATCAGCTTAATTACTCATGCTTCAAAGATCCTGTCTAGAATAATTTACAAGAGGATTGAAAGCCAGATAGAATCGGAGTTGGGTGAAGACCAGTTTGGTTTCAGGAGAAATGTAGGGAAGCTGTACTAAGTCTTAGGCTGATTTTGGAAGGTAGAATAAGGAAAGATAAGAGAACGTTCATGGCATTTGTAGACTTAGCAAAGGCTTTTGATAACGTTGATTGGACTAAATGTTTGACATTTTGAAATCTATTGGAATAAAGTACAGGGATAGGATGGTGATATACAATCTATACAGAAACCAGACGGCAGTCATTCGAGCTGAAGGACATGAGAGAGAAGCTGGTATTCAGAAAGGTGTAAGGCAAGGCTGCAACTTATCACCCATACTTTTCAATCTTTACATTGAACAAGCAATGAAGGAAATTGGAGAAAAATTTAAAGTGGGAGTGAAGATTCAAGGAGAAATAATTTCAACTCTGAGATTTGCTGATGACATCGTCATCTTGGCCGACAAGCCTGAGGATTTGTATGAGTTTTTGACTGGAATGGACTCCGTCTTACGGAAAGAATTCATGATGAAAATTAATAAATGTAAAACAAAAATACTGGAATGCAGCCGAAATAAATCAGAAACCTCTATGGAGATCAAATTGGCAGGTGAAAAGCTGAAGGAAGTAGGAGACTTCTGTTACTTAGGAAGCAGAATAACCAGTGATGGACGAAGCAAAGAGGATATAAAAAGTAGGTTGGCTCAGGCAAGGAAAGTATTTCTACAAAAAAGGAATCTGTTGACATCGAATATAGATTTAGGTATTAAGAAGTCATTTTTGAAAGCCTTTGTCTTGAGCGTGGCGCTATATGGAAGTGAAACTTGGACTATTGGCGCAGCAGAAAAGAGGAGTATTGAAGCTTTTGAAATGTGGTGTTACAGGAGAATGATGAAGATCAGATGGGTAGATAGGGTTACAAACGAAGAGGTATTAAGACGAGTGGGAGAGGAGAGATGTTTCTGGGGAATGCTAAAGAAGAGAAGAGATAGGTTAGTAGGACACATACTTAGACACCCAGGAATAGCAAGCTTAGTTATGGAAGGAAGAGTCGAGGACAAGAACTGTAGGGGTAGACCAAGGTTAGAATATGTTAAACAGATTGCCTCGGGTGTAGGGTGTGGTAGCTATGTAGAGATGAAGCGATTTGCTCAGGATAGGGAGGCACGGAGAGCTGCATCAAACCAGTCAAAAGACTGAAGACTCAATCATCATCATTTTATAACATTCAGGGTATCACAAATTTATATTTCACGCATCCTACTACAATAAAGCAATGAGCGAGGTCTGCCCCCAACCCTAGTTCTGTGTACAATGGACCTTCACTGCGGGTGCCAACCAACATGGCCGCTACCTGCCCTCTCGACACTTCCTCTTTCTCAGTCACTCCGAGTGACTGTCTGCTGTTCCCAGACACAACAACACATTGCGAGGTTTCACTGACCCACAAGTACGGGTGACCTATTCCATACAGAATGCGTTTTGGAATATGGAACTGTTTAAACATGTATCCCTATCATTTAGGATTTAAAGGCTGGCCTCATACTGGCACATTTAATTCAAGCCGAGGAAACGAGATTCATCATGCACAGAGTCCTACTGGAGTAGTCGGTGCTATTGTTAAAGACCACGGTAAGGGCAATACTTTCCCTCCGTTTCAAATTCACTCTACCAGAGATGAATTAATTCACACAATTAGCTGGCTCACGGTCGATATCACGCGTAATGGCGAGGTGTCCACAGTTGCCCTTCCATACGCCTATGATTCGAATCCGGACCGCTTATTAGCATAATCTGAGCTAGGGTTCCCACTATGTACGCTCGATTGCTTCCCATGTCATCGTACGCCCTCGGCTATACGAGACTTCATACGTCGACTTAGCAAACCTGACTTTCGGACTAGCATGAGGATGATCCCTTCCTTAATATTAATACAATCTCTAACAATTATCCTTATTTGCTTTTCTTTTCAAGCAGCAACTCAATTCTCTTTTAAACATTTCCATTTCCCACATTCTTAGCATATTTCCGTACGTTATTTATATGATTCTTTGTGACAACATAACGCTGATTTTTCATTTGAGCGGTCCTTTAAATTTTATAACATTGCTTAGATATACAGTCATTCACATTAACACATGTTTGCATACAATTTCCCTGATGTTTATTTATATTATTATTATTATTGACACATATTCCCTTGTCCCGGCACAACGTAACGATAGTTATATCATCACTAACTGAACTTCCGCGTTCATTATATGTTTAATCCTTTTAAATCAAATGCCATTTCTACGTTATTTGTACCGGATTTACACACAACTCGGTGTAAGATGAACATCTTAACTTGACTATATTTCAACACAAAATTAAGGCATGAAGTTCATACCTTCCAAATTCAACTTTCATTGGCATATATTTCACATCTTTAGATATTTCGACATACAGTGGATTACATCTTACAATAAAATCATGCTTTTAGGTACTCACGTATTTTCCATGGTGGATTCGCCCACTTACGCTCCATTATGCCTGCCATAATTGCACTCTAGCAAGGCATAGTTACGCTTTGAACACACATGTTGCGTGATATTTCCACTGAGAAATGCACTTCACTTTCCTTTCTCATATTGAAGCTACTGCTTCGTTTTTCCATACAACACATTTATATTTATATTTATCACTACATTTTAAAATACACAAATATCACTTAAAACACACGATATTTACATACACTTTCCTCACTTGGTGACACTTCCTGCAGTATCTCAGAATTACAGGTTCCGTTGAGCTTTCCTCCAAGAATAATCCTGTTTCCTGATTGAAAGTCTCGTGACATCTGCCCGAAGATGCCTAGTGTATCCCTGTTCCTGGAAAATCCCTCATGATTCCCAATGTCTATCAACTCCTATCAAATTGTACATTACCGATAATAGCATAGGTGTGCTTTAATATCGGTCTGAACGTTAACAATGTGGTATTCACGTGAAAATGCTTCACCCGTATTAACAAAGTATTTATACATGCGCGCTTCTAAACAATGTAAACTTATCTAACAGATATGTTCTGCGCTGCGCTTGTCTATTGTACATTCCACTTGTACATATACCACCTTTACTGTTCTCATACTGCGCCTACTGAGCGGTGCGCTCCTAACAATGTCTTGTACAATCACACGTATATTTGTATAAAATACATTGTCATGCACTACGACGCTTTCCATACATTCTACTGAAATAAACTTCTCTATGTATAACAATACATTGTCTCTTCATTATGAGATTCTACTGACCTACTGTGATTCTTTCACTAGACATCGTACGTTGTACTTTGAGAATAATACTCATTGATGACTAAAATGTTAAAGTACTGGCGCGTATAGCGTCCTTTCAAGGCACAGAGTGGCGTGCACTCTGCCCTGCGAATTGCTTTCAACTGTGTCGACTGCCTCCTCTGGTGGGCTTATATGGCTTTCTACTTGAAAAGTAGATCCCTAAATCCATCGGAGCTCCAACTCTTCTCTAAATGCCCTTCCTGGCTCGAAATAACGTCTTGTATCGCTGGTTCCATAGATGCCTGCGTGCTTAAAAATTAAAATTAACTACCTTCTACAGCGCCGAGTCGATGGTGATTCCCCTTTTGCCTTCTGTAATCTATCCGCTAACCTGCTGTAGGACGTGTTCTTCCGCACCTTCCTTAATCTGCTTCAATTTTGGGGTTTGTTGGCTTGATAATTAGCCTCCTTGAATTTGATTCACATTGGTGTAACCCTCATGTGTGTCTGATGTTTCAATCGCGAGTAATCTTCAAATTAACTTTGCCGCTCCCATTTCCACTGCGTTCTCCCATTGTGTCAAGGGAAGTTTTTGGTCCACATGTTCTTCTCTCACCCTCTCCAGACGGTAGAAAAGGATCGGAGGGACTTGCCTGACGCCACGAAAACACGCCTATTTTCAAAAGTCATTAGTTGAGTGTCATGATCTCCAAATCCTGGTGCTGGCTTCAGAACTTCATGCACTTTCCAACCATATAATGCCATATTCTTACATATTTTCTGTGTTATTTAGCAATATAACAGCAGAATTTGCTCCGTATCACCTTAGTGATGTAATGTAACCTGTCTCTAGGGGTTCTTCTTGATTAAACTCCCTCAGAGACCCTGGGTTCGTTTCTCTTTAGCAGTTCCACTCTGCTCTCACTTTCTCAGTGCCCCTGGTTCGACCCCAGTCAGCCTAATGCCCTCAGGTACAGTATATACGTATAACTTATACGTATATTGCCAACATCTCAAGTCAATGTGGATTTAATTTAAATCGCCCACCGAGGGTTAGTTAGTCAGGCCTTTATCCTTGTTTGGTGGAACGCTCTAACGAGCATATTCAGTACTGTGCATTTTTTTGGTCTGACGTCTTCTTGTGTCGTCAGCTGTTGCGAAGGTCGTCGGTCAATCGTGAGTGCATACTGAAGCAAGTTAGTGTTTTGAGGGAACAAGGACATGAGTAGATCGGTGGACGGTAAAGTTGAGAATGTGTACCAGTTCTATTCACATAATTATAATATGTATAATCACACTGAATGTATAATTCCACTGCCCTGACAACAAACCTAACAGAAACATTGCCATATACCACCATGCCTTAGGACGCATAACCTGCTGAACACACTTAGGAAATACACTAGTGTCCAAAAGTTAAACATAATCACTAAACGAGGCCATACCGCCTGATAGGAATGTCAGACGGATTGCTGAACAAACGGAAGCTGAATCACACACCATATGTCACACAACATGTCCATAAAACAGTGTCATAAAGGTTCTGATAGGTAAGGTAAACCTTTGACTACAACTAACAAAACTTGGCAATGTCTTCCACAATAAAATAAGCTGTTAATAGGGTGCACGGTTACCCCTAACAGCCACACATGCTTCGCAGCGACGTGGCATGCTCTCTATCAGATGGTCCAAGAGCTCTTATGGCCAGTCTGGCAGTTCTTGACGCCACGTGATTTTTCAGGTGAAAATTCTACCCCGCTGTCACCGGGATTTGAACCCCGGCCGTCCGTGTGAAAGACGAGCAACTAAGCCACTGCACCATCACTCTCCCCATTGAAGACAAGTTAAATGAATGATTGAAATCACAAGCTCTTTGTTTGAAGATCGACTGTTTATTGGTAAACCCCAGCGCGAATGTCGATATCCACGGATAAACCCGCGGATATCCGCAAATTGTTTTGCCAAGCGGATATAGTTTGCATGACTGTGCGAATAGCGGAAAACCTGCGGATAATATTTGGAGAAAATTTGCGGATAGGGTTTAGAAGACATCCCGAACTTGTTTAATATCATTATTAGGACCCGGATGTTGATAACATACTGTATCATATTTTTCCGTTAAGGTTTTTTTCATAACAAATGTAAGATGATCATTTAAGCTAATCTAATTCAAATTATGTCATTAATTAACACTCCGAACAGGAAAGGGTTGCAATTCTGGCTGTGTAACATTCATTTAAAACAAAGCTCTCGACATACAAAGCCTACTGTCGTCCAAATTATAATGTGCACTCGAGTTTGAGTGTTGTTTGTGAAGTAACCAACAGACCTACATAAAATCCAATAACATCATCATTTTCGTAGTTCTATTTTACGTTAATTCATGTAGGTTTGGAATTATTAATTTATATTTTAATATTCTTTATCGCAGTAGGAACACAAAAAGGGCCCGTTTTTAAGCGTGCTTCAACCATGCGTCACATTTAACAATTATTATCTCAAAAACCAGTCTTCAGATCGAATCCAATTTTAACACAATATACATTGGAATGTTGTATAACTGGTTTATTAATTTCAAAACTTTGTGTGTCCAAGAAACAAAGTTGTTATCATTTGTGTAAGGTAACTTTTTCTCGGCCCGGGATGGTTGGAAAATGTAGTTCTTGGTCGCGTTGTAATCCTTATACATCAAAATGATATGCTGTATGACTGTGAAATACGTAAATTAATTCACTTATTTTATCTCGGTTTATATTTGTACGGGGAAATAAGGCATGGTTCATCAGCTAGCCGATCCGGGGAAAGCTGTACAGCGTTGCCGAGATGGAGCCCATCACGCGTCATGGCGCACCTCACTCGAAAGTGATGGGCTGCATCTCGGCAACACTGTACAGATTTACACGTATCGGCTAGCTGCTGAACCATGTCTTAGTTTCCCGTACAAATACAAACCGATATAAAATAAGGGAATTAATTCACGTATTTCACAGTCATATAGCATAACCTTTTGATGTATAAGGATTACAACGCGACAAATAACTACATTTTCTAACCACCCCGGGCCGAGAAAACGTTACCTTACAAAAATGATAACAACTTTATTTCTTGGACACACAAAGTTTTGAATTTAATAAACCACTCATACAACATTCCAATGTATATTGTGTAAAAAATTGGTTCGATCTGATGGCGAGTTTATGAGATAGTAATTCTTAAATGTGACGCATGGTTGAAAGAAGCTTAAAAACGGGCCCTTTTTGTGTTCCAACTGTGATAAAAAATATTAAAATATAAATTAAAAATTCCAAACCTACATGAACTAAGGTAAAATAGAACGGCGAAAATGATGATGTTGTTGGATTTTATGTAGGTTTATTGGTTAATTCACAAACATCCTTCAAACTCGAGTGCACATATTACTTTGGTCGACAGTAAGCGAACGACGTTTCCCTCAAATGTCTCAATTTAGTAATAATTTATGCTTCAACTAATTTAGAAGTACTATTGTATTGCCAGTAGATTCGGATAACAAACTTCCGAATGCGGAAAAAGTCGTGTGGATGCGGGGCGGATGGGGATAACGTTTTGTTTATCCGTGCAGGGCTCTATTTATTGACAGTCATGGAAGAGGTTTGGGTGAGGTGTGGAGTGTGAGTCAATGATTGGGAAAGGTAGTGCACACTTGCCCTAAAAGTCCTACTGCGATGTTTGTCTTGAAGTTCCGTGGTCGAGTCTCATCCACGCTGGCGTGGCACAGCCCGAAGGCACACACCTTCCACCCTCCGTACTCTCATCCTCCAGTCTTTGGTCTGTCCGTCATGCTTTACCGCTTGCTTATTTGAACCCGAATGTGGGTCATCGTAGTCGTTTTATGCCCCCCAGGGGCTCACATCTAGTGGGACGTGGGTTGGCGACCACAGGACTCCAGCTGAGTCCGGCATTGCTTCCACTTACATGCGCCAGGCTCCTCCGTCTTCATTCCTGTCGACCTCTCTTGGTCAACTCTTGTTCTCTTCCGACCCCGACAGTATTAGGGTATCGGAGGCCTAGGGAGTCTTTCACTTTCCCGCCTTCATTGGCCCTTGTCTCATCTTTCCTGATACCCTCATTCTTCGAGGGGTCAGCCTTCATTTTCTCTTCATGTTACCTCCTGCCATCTGCACAAGGCCCTCAAGGAGGCAGGAAGTATATAGCCCCACCACTTTTGGTGCACCGTGGATTGTGCTACACCCTCAAGGGCTCACGGCTGATGAGTGTGGGAGTTGGCGATCCCGAGGGATTCCTGAGCTGGGTCAGTTTCGTCCCCTTTTTCCTCTGACTTTGGGACTGCCCCTCTCCTATTTCCCTTTCCTATCTGCCTTTCATGGCACTCTTTCCTTCCTAGTCCCTCAATCCTCATTCTTCGAGGGTTGAGGGCATTTATTTTCTTCCAGTCCTTTATTTGCCTTATCCTTTATTTGTTTACCATTTCTTCCTCTAGTATGTCAATTTGTAGTTAGTATTAGTTATAGTTTTCATTCTCATCTCATCATTCACTATCACCCAAACCATTGGAGGCCGATAGCCTAGATGTTAGGCCCCTTAAAACAACAATAATTATCATCGTCATTATTGTTTATGTCGAAAGCTAGCTGACTGAGTAAGAGACTGCTTTTCTTTAGCAATGTTTGCATCACTCAGTCTTTCTGCGAAATGCTGTTGGGTCTTTTAATAGATTTGGAGTTACAGTAAATGGTATTTAAAGGGCTGCGTTTTGGCTGCGGCCGTAGCAATATTCGCTGAACCTAAATCATGCCTAAGTGAACAGGTTCTGATGATGTTCGCTGGATGATCGAAACTGGTCATTCAATTAACCCCCATTTGAGTGAGAAGTGTCTTATTCAGTGTATAAATAGTCCATGTATCGTTACTCCCCATCCAATCTAATTGGATACAATCGTGTTGACCGACTGAAAAGCAATTCTAATAACAGTTTCCTAGAAGATTTTTGTAACTTAACTTATACAATGTGTTGAGGGATTTTAAGACATCACTTTGGAAGCAGTTATCAGTAGCCGCCTTCTAGTTTATGGTCTCGAGGTCTGTATTGGGATTTCGGTCAGGTCTTGGGTTTGATTTCCACCTCAGACATCGTAGAAGTGGTTCTCCGTTGCTTCACCAATTCAACTCCAGGCAAAACCTGGGATGGTTCCTAACTTAAGGCTACGGCTGCCTCCTTCCCATCCTAGTCGCGATTAGAATACACACTCTACTACAGAAACCACAAAGCACAGGTTATCAGACACATTTTATGTACACACACATACCCAAATACAGTGCTGACGTTATAACTGTGCCGGTGAGCTACGTCATTACTTCCAGGAAAGGTGCAGTAGGCCTATATCGACTGTACTAGCCTCACCAAAGACATTTCTCATATTGGCACACCAACAATAGTGTGGCAAGCACCAAAGACTGCCGAGTGCATTATGCTAAGTCGGCCGCCAGAAAATTCGAGCCTCTCAATGTGGGGTAATGTCTTATGAATAGGAGTGGAGGAATTGACGGCTCGAATTCTCAGAAATGCAACGGTCCTCACCGGCAGAGATATAATGCGACTACTATACACGGGGCTGATTGCCCACGATGTCGGAAGCCCCTAAATAAATCAACAACAAAACAACGTGAGTTATGAGTTCGTGTGAAAGACAACCAAACGGATTCAAGAGAAGTTCGTTTTGCGGGCCCTATGATGTGGCTTTGCATGAAATCCTTCTTTTCTATTGTCAACAATTACCAACAATAACAGAAACAATGATAGAACTAGATGAATATGTGGAAGAATATTCCATTGGAATTAAGGCAATTTTATGAAGAACTGATAGCGGAGCAACTGCCATAAAACAGCAAACTGTTTGCAAGAAGATGGCGATTCAGTGTATTAACGTTCATCAAAAGCTGAGATGACATTATTTTATAAGCTCCCCAGATGCGTGCAATCATGATCATCTGTGTATCGTGTTATTATCATTTCAAATGATCTTGTCGACTTCATCGTTATGCTTTGGTCTACCGTTATGCGTTATGGTTACGGCGTGTATGACGTCATCATGTTGTTCAGTTCATATGAACCGAGTCTGAGTTTACTCCTGGTGTCTGGCGTTATGCGATACGGAGACGCGAGTGCGTGACGTCATGCAGCAGAGTGCACCTCCCGCTCTCTGTTCCCCGCGCGGGAAGCCTAAGTTAAAGGGTAATGGAGTCTGTTGAGTCAGAGTTTACTCCTGGGGTCTGGCGTTATGCGATACGGAGACGGCGTGTGCGTGACGTCATGCAGCAGAGTGCACCTCCCGCTCTCCGTTCCCCGCGCGGGAAGCCTAAGTTAATGGGTAATGGTGTCTGTTGAAAGAGTCCTGGAGCTTCGAGCGAAGCCCTCCTGAGCCTTTCTAACTTGTGTAGAATTTGTAGCATGCGTCATTTGAAATGATATAAAGTCTAGTCTCTCAGACTGACTGTATCTTTTTTATTTATTTATTATTTATTGATGCCCTTATTGCGGTGAAGTTAGGGATCTAGGCCCTCTCTTACACTTAACCACACACAATGCTACTTACATCAATACTCGCATGTGTTTTTCTTAACCTACCAACTTAAATACTAGAATTAAATTGGCAACTGCGTGATATTCTATACAAATTGCATACAGTAATAACAATACATGGAGTTTCAGACACAAATTGTTCTAGTTGGCCTACGAATTCAAGAGGAAATCTTAACATGCACGTTTGAAAGTTGTTAGGGATCTACAATTTCTAACGTCACGAGGACAATTATTCCAAATTCTAGTTCCGACACGAGGAAAGAGATACTGAAGGCAGATGAATGATGTAGAGGAATTGCAATTATAGATCCAGATCGCGTGTGACGATCATGAAAGGAAGAAAGAAAACGAAAATTACAGGAGAGATAGTGAGGTGTACTTTCATTGAGAAGTCGGTAGATAGTGTATATATGTACAGGTTTCTTTGCTGTTCTACTTTTAACCAGGAGAGTAGAGCATAAAAAGGAGACACACATGTGAGGAAAGTTTTAATGAGAAAATGAACCTAAGTTGGTTAAAAACTTGTTCTCTTTCAGACAGACCCATTATTTACATTTTCACTGAATTGCAATCGTTTAAGGTGCTGGGAAAGTGAAAATTATACGTGATCAATGTGCAAGTCCGATTACAATTTACACTTACGAAGATGAAAGGTATGATTAATGCGCATTTTCTCATATCTCTGTAAACTTTCACTTATGTGGGTTACAAGTTTGTTGTGAGCTGCTATTCTATGACTTTTATAAACTCACAATCAGCTGCCAGATTACATGCTATGTGTTTTTGAAAGTGTATGAATGTTGGGTTTTTATAAGGCGGAACTAATTAGTGGGATAAGAGAATTTGATTGACGTATTTACTGAATATATAATTCACTGTATTTTAAATCACCCCCAGGGTTTTCAAGGCAACATTGCAGCCAATGAAGGAAATGAAAATCCACAGCCTGCTTCAAGTTGATTGACCGGGTCAGGGAATGGAATGCATGAAGCCCCCATCTAGTGGCGAGGATATGATCTGTGCCACTAGCCGAAGCCTGTCACACTCCCCTGGGGCAATGATTAAATGAATGACAGATGAAATGAAATGATAGCGGATAGCGTTGCTGGAATGAAATTTGTGACAGGGAAAACCGGAGTACCCGGAGAAAATCCTGTCTGCCCCCACTTTTTCCAGTTCAAATCTCACATGGATTGACCGGGATTTGAACCACGGACCCAGAGGTGAGAGGCCGGCGTGCTGTCGCCTAAGCCACTGAGGCTCCCAATAAAGGAATCATCCCATATTTATAAATATTACATAACTCCCTCCAAGGATTAATGAGTTACCTAATAAGAATGCTACACGGAAGCTTACGATGCTGTAGGATTGTGGTAAGTGGATGGGGACTGCTGAAGATCGCATCACTCATCACCTTTGATTGTCTCTCTGCCCCGTCCATGTCGTTCATTGCCGACGAAATTTATTTTTTTATTGTCACTTCCAATCAACCATCCATCGATTCTTCATAGTTTGATTGTGCAGCCACGAGCATTGACACGGCCCCTTGTTGGAGCAATCTATCCGCACTGTCCGTTCAGGTGATCTGATGGGTAAACTTGAGGTAACAGCCACATCAATGGAAGCAGCGTGCCAGTAATGAAGAGATCAAGCCAAAGTTAGGAATGAACACGATAAATGAAGTTGTGGGGTTGGGACGGCTTGAAACTGTGATCACGTGATCCATATGATTGAGATGGCCCCGTAATGGCCCTGGCAGGACGGGGCTTACTTGGACTAATGTGGTAAGGCACCTTGTTTATGTGGGAACCGTGGCATACTTGAACTGCCTCGCAACTTTCAGGCAGCTCCTTGTCGACTTAACAATCTAGCCATGGGGGGATGTAGTCGAAAATTCATCGCTGGCTTTAAAAGTTAATTGAGTTCACAATATAAAACATAGAACATTGATACTTTGTATGGTGTTTGATCTATTACGTGGCAAGCAACAGCTATCTTGGGTTGTAAAATGTCACAAGTACAGTCACTGCAAAACGTTTGTTACATCCTCTTATTTAGGTACATTTTAGAACATAACTATAAAAGATCCTGGCCTGAGCTTTTAACTAGTTTAAATATATGTCACCAACTCTAACTTTATGTAGAATTATCCAAATGCCATGACGAGTTGCTTTTTATGGTCGTTTGAATTTTTTCGCTTTTCGCTATCGTTTTTCCCTCCAGGGTTGGCTTTTCCCACGGACTAAGCGAGGGATCCCACCTCTACCGCCACTGAGGGCAGTGTCCTGGAGCTTGAGACTCTGAGTCAAGGATACAACTGGGGTGTGTGACCAGCACTACGCCCCTGCAGCCTCACCTGCAAAGCGAACAGGGGGGGCCTGATGAAGGGATGGGAAGAGTGGGACGGTTAGGCAAGGAAGTGGGAAGGAGGCGGCCGTGGCCTCACAATAGGAACCATCCCGGCATTTGCCTGAAGACGAAGTGGGAAACCACGGAAAACCACTTCGAGGATGGCTGAGGTGGGAATCGAACCCCCGCTACTCCTTTGGGCCACTCGAGGCTGAGTAGACCCCGTTCCAGTCCTCATACCACTTTTTAAATTTCGATGCAGAGCCGGGAATCGATCCCAGGACCTCCTGAGCGGCAGCTAACCATGCTGACCGCTACGCTACGGAGGCGACTGTTTGAATTTTGGATGCTATAAACCTCAGTGAAAATATGAATGTAAATGCACGAAAATTCTACAAATGGTTAAATTGAAGCATAATTCTACATACAGTAAATATGTGTATAATCACTCAATAAACAATCCCTGAAAATTTCTGTTATGTAGCATTTAGGGTTTCATAGAAAAGTGTACCTATGTGGTGGGAAAATTGATATTGAGAAAACAACACTTGAAAGTTGGATATGTTCTCTTACTCGCATTTAAGTAACATTGTCTACTGTATAGGCATGCAGCAGCAGATGTAAAATTATTTAAAAAATACTTCCAGTTGAGTAATGAGCTTGAAATTTTTACACAAAGTATAACAGAGCCAATGCATACAAAAACACGTAATTCAACATTTTGAAATTTGGCCTCTCATTGGTTACATCCTCCCTTAAGAGGGGACAAAACCGGTCGAAACTCGGCGCAGTGCTGATCATTAAGGCCCGGAAGTTCATTCAATTGCTTATTTATGCATATTTTGATTATTTTGGCGTAATCCATTATATTTTTCTCCTTTGCCTGTTTATGTGCATATCTGAGCTTGAGAAGGGCGTATATTCTAGTTTCTTATTGTTTTTAGCGCTTCTTAAAACGTCACGTTCTTAAAGTAGTATATTTCGATTCGGACTCACAGAGTCTTTCACAGAATAATACTGAAATTATTTTAATATCTAGTATGTTTCAGTCATTTTTTGCAAGTTAATAGCAATTATTTTTATTCAGCATTCACTGTGTATGTAAAATTATTTTTATTTTCAAAAATGCAATGCCTATTAAATTTGTATATCAGTTATAGGCTACTACAAAGTGTATTATTGATGGTTAACACCGCTTGAAGTTCCATAAAAACATTTGCTACTATTTAGAACTGTTTGTTAATTGATATATTAAAAAAAGTGTAGTTATATGTCCGTCTGTTCATATTTTCTTATGTTCAACATAGAAACGCTAAAGAATGCGGAGTGTTCGTAATTGCCGTAGTTATTTCATAGTGCATATTTTTTGAAACGTAGTGCATATTTATTCAATTAATAGTGCATGAATTTCCGGCCTTAGTAATCAAATATAATCAGTACCAGTGTACACATGCATTATAACCTCCGGTCTTTGTTTTTGTAGTTGTTCCCATCGTTTCATTTAGAAATTTAGGACATAATGGCCATCATCCTGGATTTAAAATATTACTACACACATCAGAAAAAGTTTTGCATCACCTCGGTTCCAAGAGTTCCGGAACCGTTAAATACAAAGGGAATAGAGATCAACACAAACAACATTTCAGCTCGTTTTATTGCTCATGAGACCCACACATTGCATGTTGTACCATCATACAGCTAGACTTTCAGCATTTGTGGTCCAGATTGCAGTACACACCACTACCTCTAATACCCAGTAGCACGTCCTCTTGCATTGATGCATGCCTGTATTCGCCGTGGCATACTATCCACAAGTTCATCAAGACACTGTTGGTCCAAATTGTCCCACTCCTCAACGACAATTCGGCGTAAATCTCTCAGAGTGGTTGGTGGGTCAAGACGTCCATAAACAGCCCTTTTCAACATATCCCAGGCATGTTCGATAGGGTTCATGTCTGGCGAACATGCTGGCCACTGTAGTCGAGCGATGTCGTTATCTTGAAGGAACGCATTCACAAGATGTGCACGATGAGGTCGAGAATTGTCGTCAATGAAGACAAATGCCTCTCCAATATTCTGCCGATATGGTTGCACTATGGGTCGGAGGATGTCATTCAGGTATCGTAAAGCCGTTTCGGAGCCTTCCATGACCACCAGTGGCGTACGTCGGCCCCACATAATGCCACCCCAAAACATCAGGGAACCACCACCTTGCTGCACTCGCTGGACAGTGTGTCTAAGACGTTCAGCCTGACCAGGGTGCCTCCAAACACGTCTCCGACGATTGTCTGGTTGAAGGCATATGCGACACTCATCGGTGAAGAGAACGTGATGCCAATTCCGTGGGGTCCATTCAGCATGTTGTTGGGCCCATCTGTACCGCGCTGCATGGTGTCGGGGTTGCAAAGCTGGACCTCGCCATGGACGTCGGGAGTGAAGTTGCGCATCATGCAGCCTATTGCGCACAGTTTGAGTTGAAACACGACGTCCTGTGGCTGAACGAAACGCATTATTCAACATGGTGGCATTGCTGTCAGGGTTCCTCCGAGCGGCAATCCGTAAGTAGCGGTCATCCACTACAGTAGTAGCCCTTGGGCGGCCTGAGCGAGGCCTGTCATCGACAGTTCCTGTATCTCTGTACCCCCTCCATGTCCGAACAACATCGCTTTGGTTCACTCTGAGACGCCTGGAAACTTCCCTTGTTGAGAGCCCTTCTTGACACAAAGTAACAATGCGGACGCGATCGAACTGCGGTATTGACCTTCTAGGCATGGTAGAACTACAGACAACATGAGCAGCGTACCTTCGTCCTGGTGGAATGACTGGAACTGATCGGCTGTCGTACCCCCTCCGTCTAATAGGCCCTGCTCATGCATGGTTGTTTACATCTTTGAGCAGTTTTAGTGACATCTATGAACAGTCAAAGGGACTGTATCTTGGATACAATATACACAGTCAACGTCTATATGCCGGAGATCTGGGAACCGAGGTGATGCAAAACTTTTTTTGATGTGTGTATAATAATCGTTTAGTCTGTAGTTCTGGGTGAGTGAACTTTCCTCTAGTATTAGTGGATGTGTAAGGTAAAGGGGTGGGGGTGAGAAGTGTTTTATTAAGTGTATAAATAAGTCATATATTTGTTTCAGCGACTAGGAATCTAATTGTAGGTCCCCGTCCAATCTAATTGGGCACACTCGTGTCGACCGACTGAAAAGCTTCTGCTAATAGATCCAATAGAAATGTGGAAATGTGAAGCCATTCATTTTTAAGTGTTGCCTATAGGAATTGTCTTTACTGCTTTTCAGTCGGTGAACAAGATTGTGCCCAATGAATTGGGTGGGGGTACAAAATTATAAATACAGTATGTAACACACTCCAGGAAAAAATTTCATGTATTAGATAGTTGCCCATTTACGTGTGATAATTGTACCGCGCTCAATTCATTGGGCACAATCGTGTTGACCGACTGAAAAGCAGCGAAGACAAGATCCAATAGATGATTAATTTTTCAGTGCCAAACTATCAATCACCAGAAAATTGCCTCTAAGAACAGCGAGACTACTGAACATTATTCGTTCTTAGGCGTATTATAAATAAATACATAAATAAATAAATAAAACAGCAATTGGCTGCACGTATTATTATTTTGTTTTATGAAGGCTACGTATCTGTATGGCCTGTTTGCAGTTGGCACAGGCTAGAGTAAAATGTGGCTTTTCACCGATGTCTCAGTCTCACTCATGGCTGTGATTATATGGAAGCTACTGAGGTATGGGTGGTGCTTAGTAATGACATTCAGAGCACAGTCAGTGCCTATGGATGCTATGAAAGGTTCTACTATAATGATCGCGTGGCCTCCGGAGAGGCCGAGTGCAGGTCTTTCTGGACGACGCCCGTGGGCGACCTGCACGTCGTAATGAGGATGAAGTGATGATGAAGGCGGCAAATTCACCCAGTCTCCGAGCTACCGGAATTAACCCCAGGAGATTAAAATCCCTGATGGCTCGGACGGGAATCGAACCCGGGGCACTTTGGGTCAAAGCCTAGCGCGCTAACAATTTAGCCAAGGAGCCGGACAAAGGGTTAGTTCTGCTGTTCTGACTCACAATCAGTGAGGAAAGGAATGACAAACGACCTCATTTCTCTTCTTGCCTAGTACGCCTCAATATAGCGCTGCCTGGGGTTTTTGTGTGTATCTAACCACATAATCTAACGGCGGTACTTTTTGAGGATCCAACCAGCCTTCGGGCTGACTACATAACAGACAGACGTATCTTTATAACACACCACACGGCCCACAAATAATTCAGCGATAAAGGGCTTTAAATATCATAAACCTGGTACCAATTTCTGGTTGAGGTAGGCATGGAAACAAATTAGTACGGTACTTGGTAACATTATTTCGTTGAGAACTCTCCTAGGTCAATGTAACGAGACCACCTACTTCGCGATGATGACCAAGGTATCCCTAGCCCACTATAACTATCAACAACAACAATACTCATATCATCAGCTGGTCGAATTACTGTGGCAATTCATTTGTTACTATTGTTGTAGCTATTATTAAGACTGATTTGCGTCTCAATCAACGGTATCTCAAACGTAATTGAACCAAACTGCTGAAAGAAAGAAATTGTGCGAATATTGTTGAACAGGTTCTCTGTGATAAGTTTTGTATGTTTGTCACAATGACTCCAGCTTCTCACAACAAAATACCCAACTCTTGCACCTTGGCAGTCACTTATAAAACGTGGTACAGTACCAGAGAAACTCCCAACGCATTATCTCCACATAGGCATACACCAAATCTGGTCATAATAATTCTTCTAAATACTGTATTTCAAATGAGATTCCAGAATCTTTATACAAGTGGTGGAATAACAACTCCCAATGCATTTCTACGCACCAGAACCGCTACGTTTAGAGGCCAAAGTGCGAAGTGTCTTTCAAAACAGTAGGCTCTACTTTATCAATTTAGTTACTGTAGATGGCTCTAGTTTCAATGTATGGATAGTATCTTGCACTATTCCAAAGGTG
This sequence comes from Meconema thalassinum, assembly GCA_946902985.2. NCBI lineage: Eukaryota > Metazoa > Arthropoda > Insecta > Orthoptera > Tettigoniidae > Meconema > Meconema thalassinum. Next base: position 1,425,226,010 of record OX336389.2, on the reverse strand, counting down.
CCCCCAGGGACTCACATCTAGTGGGACGTGGGTTGGCGACCACGGGGCCCCAGCTGAGTCTGACATTTCTTCCACTTACCCACTTGTGCCGGGCTCCTCTCCGTCTTCTTTCCTGTCGACCTCAATTGGTCAACTCTTGTTCTCTTCCGACCCCGATGGTAATAGGGTATCCGAGGCCTAGAGAGTCTCTTCCTTTCCCGCCTTTATTGGCCCATGTCTCATCTTTTCCGATACCCTCCTTCTGCGAGGGGTCTGCCTTCTTTTTCTTTTCATGTTATCTCCTGCCTTCTGCTCAAGGCCCTCAAGGAGGCCGGGTGTATGTAGCCCCACCACTTCTGGTACACCCTGAATATTGCTACACCCTCAGGGGCTCACGGCTGGTGGGTTCGGGAGTCGGCGACCCCGAATTATTCCTGAGCTGGGTCCGGTTTTCTCCCTTTTTCCATTACCTCTGGGGTGGACCCTCTCTTCTTTCACTTTCCTATCTGCCTTTTATGGCTCTCCTTCCTTCCAAGTCCCTCAATCCGCATTCTTCGAGGGTTGAGGGCATTTCTATTCCTCCTGTCCTTTATTTGCCTTATTCTCCTTTTGTTTTCCATTTCTTCTTCTAGTATATAAGTTAGTAGTTAGTTTTAGTTATAGTTTACATTTCATTATCATCTTCACGATCACCCAGACCATTAGGGGCCGATAACCTAGATGTTAGCCCCCTTAAAACGACAATTATAATCATCATCATCATCTAACCAAGGCATACTAGGTTTGGAGTCTGGTTTATGCACGTGAGAATTTCAGAGGTCTAGAGCCACATCCAGTGGTAAAAAGGAAGTCCCTTGAAAAGGTGAACTACTCGTAGTGCCTCAGTGGGTGGTCTGGCTCCACTTCATCAAGCGGTATCACTGGCAATGCGACATAGCGCTGTCACTTTTCTATTTAACAACGTCGACATTCCCACCAGGAGGCAGCACCTGTGCTACACCTCCAAGGTTATTAAGAAACGTGTATAATTTATTTCCTAATCCATATAATATAACCTTAATGATACAACTATTAATAACAGACGGTCGCACAAATACTGTATTCTTTGTGTTGACTTCATATGTCAGTGCGTGAGTCAGCAAGCAGCTCCCTGTCTTACGGGCCATTACCTGTCAGTCCCACTACACCTGTTCCTCTAATGGTCCCACGATACACGCTCTCACCTTCCTCGTCTTCTTCTTCTTGTACACTGACACATTCCAGAATGAGGACGTATTAGAAACTGGCAACATTGCTACATTAAACTGTCGCTAGTCTACATCACCTAGGGCTTTTGATATTTGTCTTGCACTACCCTACGGGTATATTAGGGCACTTTCTTGGGTTAGCACTTTCGTACGGGTATATCTGGGTCCTTTCTTGGGTTAGCACTATCATGCGGGTATAGGTTATTAGGGCACTTTCTTGGACTGTCACTATCATATGGGCATATTAGGTAACTTACCTGGGTTAGCACAACCAGCAGGTATATTGGGGTACTTACTTAGGTTAGCATTACCAGACAGGTAGATATATTACGGAACTTACTTGTGTTAGCACTACCAGACAGGTAGATATGTTACGGAACTTACTTAGGTTAGCACTACCAGACAGGTAGATATATTACGGAACTTACTTAGGTTAGCACTACCAGACAGGTAGATATATTACGGAACTTACTTAGGTTAGCACTACCAGACAGGTAGATATATTACGGAACTTACTCAGGTTAGCACTACCAGACAGGTAGATATATTACGGAACTTACTTAGGTTAGCACTACCAGACAGATAGATATAGTTCGGAACTTACTTAGGTTAGCACTACCAGACAGGTAGATATATTACGGAACTTACTTAGGTTAGCACTACCAGACAGGTAGATATATTACGGAACTTACTTAGGTTTGCACTACCTGACAGGTAGATATAGTTCGGAACTTACTTAGGTCAGCACTACCAGACAGGTAGATATAGTTCGGAACTTACTTAGGTTAGCACTACCAGACAGGTAGATATATTACGGAACTTACTTGTGTTAGCACTACCAGACAGGTAGATATAGTTCGGAACTTACTTAGGTTAGCACTACCAGACAAGTAGATATAGTTCGGAACTTACTTAGGTTAGCACTACCAGACAGGTATATTGGGGTACTTACTTGTGTCAGCATTACCAGACAGGAATATTGGGGTATTTACTTGGGTTGGCACCACCTGACGAGTATTACGGGGGTACTTAATTGGGTTTGCACTACCAGACGGGATATATTAGGGTAAACTACTTGCTTGGGTTAGCTCTGCGAGACGGGTATATTGAGATATCTTCTTCACTAGCCGGGGTGTATTGGGATAGTTATTACTACAAGCCGTGTATATTGGGGTACTTACTTTAGTTAGCACTACTGGATGGGTATATTCGGTTAAAGGTACTTGGGTTAACACTACCAGACGGGGATATTGGGTGCTTACTTGTGTTGGCACAACCAGATGGGTATATTAAGGTAGTTACTTCGGTTAACACCACTAGGATATGTTTGGGTACATGTACTTGGGTTAGCACTACAAGTGTGATGCAGGTATTCAGAAAGGCCCCATGTACCAGATTGCAACGTTGACTTAAAGAGAGTCTGCCATCAGCATAAGACAGAGTGCTTACCAGATTTCCACCTTTTTTAATCCCACCCAGCTAGTTTATGCCCTTTGGCAAATGGTCCATATAAAATATAAAAGGTAACGATGAAAGATTGCAGCCTTGCCTTACCTCTGTAACAACTTTAAATCAAGGACTCATCTCACCACGAACTCTCACTGCAGCCTAATTATCAACATACATACGTTTCACTATCTGTAGCAGCCTTCCCTTGATACAATAATCCCTCAGGATGCTCACCATTTCTTCTCTAAGAAATATATCGTAAGACTTACCTAGATATACAAAACACAAGCACACCTGTCGATTCCTCTCGTAGCATTTCTCTGTAACATTGGTAATACTGAAAACCTGATCCTGGCATCCCCGTTGTTGTCTAAAGCCACACCGGGTTTTATCCATCTTACGCTCGGCCAATGTTCGAACTCTCCTTTCTACGAAACCTAAGTACATTTTTCCAGGGATACTTATCAAATAAATACCTCTGTAACTTTTGAAATCTTTCCTGTTACCTTGCTGATAAATTGGGACGATTACTGTTTTTGTCCTGTCAGAGGGTACCATTCTGAAATCGCATGCCAATTTCATTTCATTTCATATTTATTTATCAGAGCCTTACGCCTTACACTATATTTACAGTACACTGAAGGGAATCTCTGAAAAGAGCAAAGCCCCACTTCACATTCGGGATGCGTCAGAGCCCCCAATATATATACACTGGGTTATATTTACATATGTACACAAGATGGCAATTAGTGAGAACCGAGCAATGATTACATTATTTACAGTGTACATTAGGGGGATGGTAAATGCACATTTATATAGGATAAGGGAGGAACAACAAGAGAAGAGATCAAATAAATATTGCAAAGGGAGATACACGGGAAACTCTAGCACAACAAAGAATCGAGGCATAATTTATGAAGAACAACCTACTTATTGAACAAAAAATGCCGCAGCTTCCTCTTGAATTGAACGGCATTATTGTTGCTGGCCTTCAGAGAATACGGTAGGCTGTTCCATGCACAGCATGCATGCTTGCCTGTATTATTTACAAAACCCAGTTTGTACGACTCAGTCCTGGGTAATGGGGCGTACAGCGTAACTTCGCGGCCCTTCTGAGCTTATCGGTAGCCAAGCGAAATTTTGTCTTAAATAGCAGATGAGCCTGTATTATTCGATTATTGTATCCAACAAGTTCACCCCAGCTGAATTTCATCTACCCCTGCCGCTTTGTGACACTGCACATGAAATATTTCCCATCCCTCTTACTTCGTCAACCATGATCCTCTTCACGCCATCATTTCCCTCATCCATAATCTCATAATCTGCTACAATGCCAGATAATTTTCCATTTGACTTAATAGCAAGTTTTCGAAGTATTATTGCCATCTTCCAAGTGCTACCTTTTTATCTACAATGAGTTGCTTTGACTTATCAAAAATACTTGTCATTTTTCCTACATTGCTCCAAATAGGTCTACCTGCCGCTTGGCCTAACATTTCCAATATATCTCCAAATTCCTCCTACGATTTCCTTCTGAACGGTTTCTTTTCACTGCATACAGCTTCCTTTCCTTCCGATTCCTTGTTTAGAGCCATTTTTGTAAGCCTTCTTTTTACTTTCACAAGTCGATTTCACTATGTAATTCCACCAGGATATATGCGTGGTCCCAAGACATGCCATTGCTACTTCTCATGCTGCATCCCTGAATACAGACCACTCCGCTTCAGTGTCCTTCGATTCCATCTACTCATTGGAATTTCTCACCGATCATTTGCATATACAGTATTTCTGGCTAAGTCCCACATCCGGAAGGTATTCAACCCTTATCCTTCTGCAAACAGATCTCGCTTTTTGCACTTTAGGTCAACTATCCTCAAATCACGGCAGATCAATATGTGATCTGATTCAACAAAAGAAAGAAAAAGCCCCGGACGCCCTACAATTCCTTTCCACTTTCCTAAATTGGAAGAAAGTGATGATATAGGCTATTCTGGATCGGGTTCCTCTATTATCCCATGAGTACGTGAGAATCTCCTCATGATCCGAGAATGAGTCTGCAACAGCTAAGCCCACGCTACCACGGAAATTAGTCAACATTTTCCATTGCTGTGCGCTTCTCTGTGCTCACCCCACCTGCCCATGCCCCTCAGTCCTATTTCCCATCCTAGAAATGAAATGCCTCATTATCACTACACTATCATTTGTCGCTAACTGCTCATTAAGGGTTCGATATATTCTTAATATCCCAGAATCCATGCAAGGAAACAATTTCGAACATAATATACTGCTCTATTACGTCAAAATATTTTAGTGTTTCAGTTATATTTTGAGCAAATCTTATAATGCTAGTGGCACCAGTCAAATTAGTAGACAAAGTTATTATGCTAAATAGGTCTACTGTAATTAGAGGAATAAGGATACAATCCTAAATTTGAAGAAAAGTAGGCTCATATATTCGTCGCCAAACTTCCTTTTTTTGTGAGGATGGTTGACATCCATTTATAGCCTTTCTAGCATTTCACCCGACGCTGACTGCACCATAATGCTGCGAGTTGCCCCCACGATACCCGCTGCAACCGATGTGGTGATCATCATCACCACACGGATTGCAAGGTTCCCCGTGACAGTCCTAAGTGCGTTAACTGTGGTGGGGGGCACGCAGCTTCATACCAGGGTTGCAAATACATTAAAACAGCTATTAATCAAAGGCAGTTGAATTCCAGACAACACGCCAAAACAAACATCCCTGCCCTCATGTCACTAACAATCCCACAACTCTCACAAACCCAGAACACAGCCCTCACTCACATATTACAGATACTCAAACAACTAGCCACTATTACAATCTAAACAGCTCACACCCACTTAAACAGATAGCCAAATAATTCACTAATCAAACACCACGTCCCATGGCAGCGTGGTGTGTCTGCTCGGGAGGGGTGGGGGGAAGAGGCCACGGCCGACTTACCCGGGATGTCATGCCGCGGGCCGTGGGATCAACAAAATTGAAATAATTAACCACATCAAAATGCAACCCCGTAATAATAATACTAATAATAATAATGTCATGTCATGACCCATGCAAGCGAAGCCGGCAGTAGCCGGCTTCGTTGTGTGTGATTTTAGCCTCTCAGCCCATCTAGGGGCCTTTAGTGCTGTATCAAGGGTAGGGGACTGGTTTACTTTTAACTTAATGGATTTAATAATAATAATAATAATAATAATAATAATCCTCATTTAAAACAGTGCGTAACCCACGATCAAACCAATCAATCACAGCACTCCCTACAAATCCGACCACTTAAACCCCTTAATTACCTCCTCAGCCTTCCAAAAGTCATACAATTCAAAAGAAATACACCAAATCAACAATAATTCACAAAAAAAAAACCGAACCTCAATACCTCTAAACACACCTAAAAAGAGTTAAACCCAACAACCAATCACAGCCCAGCATATCAGCCGCCACACCAGCAAATTCAAACACAGCCAATCCCAGCACACCAGCTCAATATTCACCTCATACATCACACTACGATTACGTACACATTCATATTTAACATTTCCCCCAACTGCGAGGCTTATTAATATCAACTTTTTATTTTTTAAACAACCAAACCTACTATAGGTCTATCTACCAATTTCATATTTCAAACCAATCAACCCATTAGTGGTCTCTCTCCTTTTCTTAAAACATTACGTAAATATTTAAAATCTTTTACTTTTGATTATTATTATTGTTATTATAATATTTATTATTATTATCAATCTGAAGCTGCTGTGGAGACGCCACGGCACGATGAGCGAGAGCCGAACGACTGGTCTACAACAAACTTAAACTACGAATACCTCAATCTAGCAAGAATTTAAAACCACAACAAAATAAAGCCATAATTACCCCTCAACTTTAAAATCCCATTGAGAACTTGAACTCAAGAACGAAACCGCCGGGGCATCTGCCGACCGCTGACGGCGGACTATTAACTATTAATAAACTATTAATTCATTCATTATATTAATTATTAAAACAAATATTAAACTCCCATCAATTTTTCAACCCCAGGCAGAGGAGCGCATGACGCACCGGTACCTGGCCCATTCGCCGCTCGCAGCCAGTGGCAAATTTCTTGAGACTAGGCACCCGACGTTATTGGGGTTCCAGAGATAGTGACGTTACTCTCTGTATCGCGTTGGTTGAACATATTCAAGATGTCCAATGTATAATAATGCATTGATTTCCGCATTATGTTCTTAGATAAATTTGCACTCGTCCGGTTTCGTAGATATGTTGATATTCATTCATCCAGAGGATCCGAGTGGTGAGTTTTAACGCGGTACTGGGAACTTTTGTCATCTTCATCGCTGATTTCACCCTTATTTTGACACACAGGTCCTCTAGTTGTTAATAAGGGAACGATTACACAACTCACCCATACGAGGAGACAGGTTAGTCTGGAACTGCAATGCCTCGAGGTGGTTAGAGAACAGTTACACACGCAAATAGACAGGTCAGTGAGAAGCACACGGATGCAATTGCTAGGTAACAGGTAGAACACATTTACAATATTGACAGAAATAAATTATTCTTCCGCAATTAATTACTTGTTTTAATGATTTATCTTAGGGGCGTGGGATGACTCGTTCTGCAACATCATGTAGTTAGGTGCGTCTGATAACCTGTGTTTCTGAGGTGACTGTATTTATTTATTTATGTTCGTTTACAACAGGGTATTAAACCCCAATAACAGTAAGCCTACACATTTTTAAACTGTAATTCTAATGTTTTTCATAACTTAAATCTAATGTTAACTCCTAAATTAAATACATAATAATTTTATTTATAGCTTAACTCTAATGCAGTGGTCCTAAATACATTTACAAATTTTTGGAGACTAAGATCGAAGTCTAGACTTTTAGTACACAATACAGCTTTATTGTAACTACTGCAAGTCTATAAAGCGGTGAATGATTGTGAGACGTGGTGCATGTTTTCTTATTCCTGAAAGTTGCCCACGTTCTTGAGGATAGACGTGGAACATTGAAATTCAGCAACGATAAAAAATACTAGTTATCTACCGTAGAATTTACAATTTTGTGTAAGATCTTGGAGTCATTTATTTTTCTACGATCTTCCAAAGCAATATTTTTTTGAATATTCAATAAAATTTTATATGGGACCATATATGGGTAATTTCCGCTCATTTTATAATGTAGAAATCTGGCGAATAGCATCTGTACTCCTTCTAGTAATCTTATGTATTTTTACGCCACGGATTCCACACTACGCTTGCATATTCTAATTTCGCCCTTACGTAAGCATTATAGTGTAATGGCCGTTTTCACCTCCCGAAAAGGTCTTACATTTCTAATGACGAAGCCTAGTGCCCCGGTACGCCTCACTTGTTACCTTGTTTATGTGAGAAGCGAAAGTCAAAACTTTATCCAGTACCACACCAAGGTCACTTACCCCATCAACTTCCCGCAGCGTGTTCAACCCCAGTTTATACTGGAAACTAACTTTATTCTTCCTTCGGGTAAATGACATTGTTACACACTTCGTTAGATTAAAATTAAGTTTATTTGTCCTACTCCATTCAAAGATGTTGTCCAAGTCATTTTGTAGAAGATAGCAGTCATGAGCAGAGGAGTAGTAGTGTGCGTAACTGTTGTTATTAAGGTCAAGGATTGTGGAATGTACCCCGGGTCTTGAAATGAGCCACCAACCCAGCATTTCCCTAGAGGGAGTGTGGAAAATCGCACTGAGGATGGCGGCTGCCACCGCCAGGCCTTTCTGCAGTCCCCCCATTGCAGCCGTCCGACTAAGCCGTTGGGTCCTACAATTTGTACTCATTGCAGAACAGATGCTTTTCTGTCAGCATTTATTAGTGACTCGCAACCCGACCCGGATTTGCCCGGGAACAGTCATAAATGCATTACATGATAAGCGCTTACACTCGTAATATATATATATATTTTTAACGGTTTGCCCAGTGTAAGCTTAAAAAGTGCACGGACGCCAATTTTTTTTCGACCTTTTCACTGAAATTGTTAGTGCTTGATTTCCTTTGGTCATAATTAAATTATTTTCGACAGAAACCTTCCTAGAGATATCCTTTACAGAATGGTGAAAACCGCATCAACATCCATTCAGTGGTTCTCGAGATTACCCGTGACATCCAAGAATCGGGGACTTTGTTTTATACTAAGTAGAGATTATACGCCAATCAGTATAATTTAATATACTATAATCCCCCTTCCGTCCAATCTTAAATTGGCTGTGAATTTTGCGGAACGAAAAGTTCACAGGCGAAATGAGAGTTGCACTTCCAGGGAATGGCGAGGTGAATGAAACTCAAATACCCCTTCCGTCCAATCTTAACTTGACTGTGTTTCACAGGCGAAATGAAGAAAACTCGAGTTGCACTTCCTGGGAAACTCCAAACACCACCACCCTTCTCAGAAGCCTTAACTCACACGACTCAACGGTTTGCTGCTGGCTGTATATGGGGCAATAGGTTCGCCCGCTAGCTAGGCTGTAACAGCGATGATAGACTCGCCCTTAGCTAGCTCGTAAACTGTCGTCTCAGTAGTTGAATGGACATGGTTGGAAGAAATTAGAACGTAAAAACACTAATAGTGGGTGATGTATTGAAGATAGACATATGCTCTCCCGGACTTTTTTGTAGAACTTTTCATGCTGAAGAATTCTTACACTCATAGTATTTCGATATTTTTAACGGTTTGCCCAGCGTAAGCTTACAAAGAGCTCGGACGCCAGTGTTTTTTTTTCGACTTTTCCATTGAAATCGTTACTGCTCGGCTTCCTTTGATCATAAATAAATTATTTTCTAGAGAAATCATCCTCGAAATATCATCTACAGAATGGTGAAAACCGCATAAAAATCCATCCAGTGGTTCTCGAGTTTACCCGTAACATCCAAGAATCGGAGACTGTGTTTTATACAAAGTAGAGATTTAAATTGTAGAGGTTAACATGGATCACCCTGTGTTTACATCTACATTTGGGTGCAAACATAAATCCTGTGTGTCCACCCCTCTCCTGCACAAAATACTATAATACTGTTTAATCAGTTATTGTTTCCTACTGTCATATCTAAAGAAATGTAAAATATTCGGGATAAACCACACATATACTGTAGTAGTGTAAAGATGACGTCACAAACACACACATTAATATGATTTACATGACCAACTAACAGCCCGCCGCGCACACAACACGTTTATCTGCTATTTATTAATCATGGTTTAAAACCGTTATTGAATCAACTACGATTGAATCAGGGAAGAAAAATTCCGAAATGATCAACAGAATGGCTTCATGCCAACCGTATTCATAACTGGCTTATCTTCATGGACTTGGTGAACCCAAATGAAATCAATGTATCATTCAAAGCAATTCGCATACGTGCAATGTAATATGTGACTTTATGAGGACAAATTGAAACAGATGACCCGCACTTTATGAACACAGGGCGATAAAACTGACATGATGCAAAGTAATTACAGAACCAAGATATTCTCTTCGAAAAACAACAAAACTAGAGGGCGAGAAAACATTTGGGGGAGATAGTGAGAGAGTGTGGGTGAGAGATACAGAGAAAGGCGAGACAGAGAGAGAGAGTGAGTGAGAGATGCAGAGAGAGAGAGAGAGAGAGTGAGTGTGTGAGTGAGAGATGCAGAGCGAGTGAGAGAGTGAGAGATGCAGAGAGAGAGTGTGAGAGATACGAAGAAAGGCAGAGAGTGAGACAGAGAGAGAGAGAGTGAGTGAGAGACGCAGAGAGAGAGAGAGAGAGAGAGTGAGAGATGCAGATAGAGAGTGTGAGTGAGAGATGCAGAGAGAGAGAGTGTGAGTGAGAGATACAGAAAGAGTGAGAGAGTGTGAGTGAGAGATGCAGATAGAGAGTGTGAGTGAGAGATGCAGAGAGATTGAGTGAGTGTGAGATGCATAAAGAGTGAGAGAGTGTGAGTGAGAGATGCAGGAGAGTGAGAGAGTGTGAGTCAGAGATGCAGAGAGAGTGTGAGTGAGAGATGCAGAGAGAGTGAGAGAGTGTGAGTGAGAGATTCAAAGAGAGAGATTGCGAGCGAGAGGTACAGAAAGAGTGAGAGAGTGTGAGTGAGAGATGCAGAGAGAGAGAGTGTGAGTGAGAGATACAGAAAGAGTGAGAGAGTGTGAGTGAGAGATGCAGATAGAGAGTGTGAGTGAGAGATGCAGAGAGATTGAGTGAGTGAGGGATGCAGAAAGAGTGAGAGAGTGTGAGTGAGAGATGCAGGAGAGTGAGAGAGTGTGAGTGAGAGGTGCAGAGAGAGTGAGAGAGTGTGAGTGAGAGATGCAGAGAGAGAGTGAGTGAGAGATGCAGATACAGAGAGTGAGTGAGAGTTGCAGAGAGAGAGTGAGTGAGTGAGGGCGATGCAGAGAGAGTGAGAGAGATAGAGAGTGAGTGAGAGATGCAGGAGAGTGAGAGAGTGTGAGTGAGAGATGTAGAGAGAGTGAGTGAGTGAGAGATTGTGAGGAAGGAATAAAGAGAGAGGCAGGGAGAGAGGAGATGGTTGTCCTAATTCACAATGTTCAGCAGTTTTGTGATAACAATACCACGTGGCGTAGCAGTGTGCCTTAAGGCACGCACCAAGACTGCAGCAAGTCCGCAAGTCGATGGATTAAATCCTGGCACTAACATCTGCCGTCCTGGTGTGTTTAAGAGAGGACTGAATTCTTTCGCAAATACTCTGATTTAATGGCTAAAGTTTCCAAATCGTGACTTGCGATTAATGTTGCTGATGGATATTTTCTGTAAATGTACAATTTTCCCACCGGGGAATTATCCCCAACTGCATATAAAGTAAATGAATGAATAAACCCTGGGTCTGGTTTCAACGGTTCTTTTTCATAATCTCCCCAGTGAAATGCAGGAAGTACCTTACTTCAATTCCCGGGGCACCTACCTCAGTCCCAGACCCTACTGCTACAGTGACACAGGCAAGTCCAACACACACTGGGACTGATGACCAACATATCCCTAGCCCTTTAACATGGACTTCAATAATTTTTATGAAAGATAAGCTACATAATTCAATGCCATTAAATAATGATTATTATAATTGCTACTCTTTAATATCCTTGAATGGTATACGAGAAATAATGAACATATGTATTTTAAATTTAGAGCAGACATCATCTTCAAAATATATGAAAACAATAAAATTGAACAATATTACACTAGGCTCGGAATTAAGATTCCCTGTGCGAGATTTCACTGCACTTGGAAGATTACATGGCCTAAATCATTTTAAGCATTTGAACAATGTGCGCCGTCATGTTTATCAAGTTTATGTTTATACAGTGGAACTTGATAATTCGAACCTCAAGGGACCAGTAAAAAAAATCGAACTATCCAAAAATTCGAATTATGAAAGTTCTTTGAAAAGGGTAGAGAAAATATATTGTATTACGTTTACATAATGATTTACGTTGGAGCCTCCGTGGCTTAGGCGGCAGCACGCCGGCCTCTCACCGCTGGGTCCGTGGTTCAAATCCCGGTCACTCCATGTGAGATCTGTGCTGGACAAAACGGAGGCAGACAGGTTTTTCTCCGGGTACTCGGGTTTTCCCTGTCACAATTTCATTCCAGAAACACTCTCCACTATCATTTCATTTAATCTGTCATTCATTTAATCATTTGCCCAGGGGAGTGCGTCAGGCCTCGGCAGCCGGCACAGTTCATATCCTCGCCGCTAGATGGGGGCTTCATTCATTCCATTCCTGACCCGGTCGGAGACTGGAAGCAGGCTGTGGTTTTTCATTTTTCAATGATTTACGTTGAACAAAGCAGATTAACAGACAACGGTACTTTATAAAGGCTGTATCGTGAATACCCTCATATGTTTCAAATGAAAAATAAATCCAAATTGTACTATTCACCTATTTAACGACAGTAGTAATCCAGCTATCTAGTTAAGTCTCAGAGAAATCTACTGTTTTTCAAAATAGTTTGAGATTTTTACCTGTTTCCTACAATTAAGTCTCTCAGCCATCACAAAAGAATCTAACAAATTTACGGAACGGGAAACAGAACCAAATACGTCATTTCTACTTTCAAAAAAACGCCTAGGTTCTGTGATGTAGTGTGTTGCTTGGAATAGTTTTTTCGGGAACTGACCCAACTGACCCAACTGTTTGGCTTCCGATCGGCTTTTTACACTAAAAACTTCGAATTATCCAAACTATAATTCGAATTAACCACAATTATTTAGCATTGATTGTATATAAAATGCTAGGGACCAAGAGAAAAATTCGAATTAAGGAAGATTTCGAATTATAGAAGTTCGAATTAGCCACTTTCCACTGTATTTAAATATCGCACGACAGCCAATGTTGGTCATGCAAATCGCATATTAGCCTATGTACACAGTTAATTGTCCTCAATCACCATACAAAATTTCAGTTTGATTTCTTAATTGTTCCTGAGACATTGAGAAATGGTGTAGTATTTCTCAGGACCGCCGTGTTGAATTGTTTTATATATAGGCCATAGGTACATATGCCATAAGATGAAGATTATAATGGTGAATGATTAAACGAACTTCCATTTCCTTAATTAGGGCACAAATAAAAACCTGTTGACCTCAACACTCACGAAACCAGTGGCATCAGTCCCTGTTTGGCAAGCGTTTTGAGATTCATACTTTTCACCCTAGAGGCCCACTTTGTTCTGCTCAGAATTGGCTAAAGATTCAGACATACGATTGGATAACAACAATAAACACTTGTTAGTAGAAAGTCAGCAGGCAAATAGTAGCCTAAAATAAATGTGAGGACCTTTATTGAGATAATATACGTTTGTTGACATTTCTTAGGCGTTTTGCCACATCGGAGTGTATGCTATAGTTTTTAAAGGATATCCTCCTCACCCCTCATCCTTCAAGACTATACTAATAGTGTATCCTAGTGTTATTAAAGGGCTTCGTCCTCTCTCCTCATCCCTGTGGACTATACTAATAGTGTATAATAGTGGTATTGAAGGGATACCTTCTACTTTATAACAAGTTGTTTAGCTTCTCCCTGCGGAAGTTCAGACGCCAACCTGTAATAAATACAAACTGACAGTCAGAAATTAAACGCTTAGGTGTAATTGGTCCTGGATGAGGACAGAGTTTGTGCCAGGGAGAAAGTCTACTCTGTATACGATGATATTCAAGTAAAATTTCCTTTAGCATTCCTGATGTTTTTATTCTCGTACAAATATAACATTCTAAGAGACGCAGGGTTCCCTAAGTGCGAGATATCTGTGCTGACTATACCGAGCTGTGACAGCTACAAGACACCTGCTGGCTACCGTACTACTCTTTGTTTATTTATATTTATTGTTGATAATCTTCACTTCAGCTGAACATAACGGATGGCCATGACTCTCAATACGTAATGACTCTGTAAAAAGGGGCAACTCACACCACATTTTGATTTATAAATGTACAGCTTGGCAATGGTGGCTCTAATCAATTCATGGAAGATGGAAGTCCGCTGTTTCTGTTCTAGTGACGGATGACGTGGCTGCGAATAACAGTTCACAAAAGTTTGATGAAACTATAATTAATTACTGTCCTGCCTGATTGCTGCATCAGCGGGCACAAGCCAGTGCAATACTAGGATCGTTACTCGCTGGTAGTGGAGGATCAGTGGTTCAGTTCTTCTCACAGACCAGATTGATTACTGCACAATTCAGTGCAAGACAACGCTCGTTAGTCGCTGGTAGTAGAGGATCACCGGTTCAACTCTCCTCACTGGCCAGCTTGATTGCTACACAATTCAGTGCAAGACAAGGCTCGCAGCTCACTCGTAGTGGAGGATCAGTGGTTCAACTTTCCTCACTGGCCAGCTTGATTGGTACACAATCCAGTGCAAGACAAGACTCGCTCCTCGCTGGTAGTGGATGATCATCGGTTCAACTCTCGTCACCGGCCAGCTTGATTGCTGCACAATCCAGTGCAAGTCCAGGCTCCCTGCTCGCTGGTAGTAGAGGATCACTGGTTCAGTTCTTCTTAATACGATCGATCCGTATCTTCCAGAAAGCTTCCCGGAATATCCAGTACGTTATATTTGGGAAAATATTTTATTTTATAATGTTGATTGGGTTTTTGTAAAATGGAGGCTGCCAAAATATTTTAATACGATACACTCTTCTGTGTCTACTTCGTACAAATTCATGTCTTGTTATATGAAATGTTTATGGGGGAAATTAGGAAGGCTGTTTCGAAGATGGTTGGAAGCCGTCCGGGTGGGTTTCCCCCCACACTGTGGCATATCGGGTCTCCCCTCACACTGTGGCATATCGGGTCTCCCCTCACACTGTGCCATATCGGGTCTCCCCTCACACTGTGGCATATCGGGTCTCCCCTCACACTGTGGCATATCGGGTCTCCCCTCACACTGTGGCATATCGGGTCTCCACTCACACTGTGGCATATCGGGTCTCCCCTCACACTGTGGCATATCGGGTCTCCACTCACACTGCGGCATATTGGGTCTCCCCTCACACTGTGGCATATTGGGTCTCCCCTCACACTGTGGCATATCAGATCTCCACTCACACTGTGGCATATCGGGTCTCCCCTCACACTGTGGCATATCGGGTCTCCCCTCACACTGTGCCATATCGGGTCTCCCCTCGCACTGTGGCATATCGGGTCTCCCCTTGCACTGTGGCGTATCGGGTCTCCCCTCACACTGTGGCATATCGGGTCTCCCCCACACTGTGGCATATCGGGTCTCCCCTCACATTGTGGCATATCGGGTCTCCCCTCACACTGTGGCATATCGGGTCTCCCCCCACACTGTGGCGTATCGGGTCTCCCCCACTCTGTGGCATATCGGGTCTCCCCTCACACTGTGGCATATCGGGTCTCCCCCCACACTGTGGCATATCGGGTCTCCCCTCACACTGTGCCATATCGGGGCTCCCCTCACACTGTGGCATATCGGGACTCCCCTCACACTGTGGCATATCGGGTCTCCCCTCACATTGTGGCATATCGGGTCTCCCCTCACACTGTGGCATATCGGGTCTCCCCTCACACTGTGGCATATCGGGTCTGCCCCCACACTGTGGCGTATATGGTCTCCCCTCACACTGTGCCATATCGGGTCTCCCTTCACACTGTGGCATATCGGGTCTCCACTCACACTGTGGCATATCGGGTCTCCCCTCACACTGTGGCATATCGGGTCTCCCCTCACACTGTGCCATATCGGGTCTCCCCCCACACTGTGGCATATCGGGTCTCCCCTCACACTGTGCCATATCAGGTCTCCCCCCACACTGTGCCATATCGGATCTCCCCTCACACTGTGCCATATCGTGTCTCCCCTCACACTGTGCCATATCGGGTCTCCCCTCACACTGTGGCATATTGGGTCTCCCCTCACACTGTGCCATATCGGGTCTCCCCCCACACTGTGGCATATTGGGTCTCCCCCCACACTGTGGCATATCGGGTCTCCCTCACACTGTGGCATATCGGGTCTCCCCCACACTGTGGCATATCGGGTCTCCCCTCACACTGTGCCATAACGGGTCTCCTCTCACACTTTGGCATATTGGGTCTCCCCTCACACTGTGCCATATCGGGTCTCCCCCCACACTGTGGCATATCGGGTCTCCCCCCACACTGTGCCATATCGGATCTCCCCTCACACTGTGCCATATCGGGTCTCCCCTCACACTGTGCCATATCGGATCTCCCCTCACATTGTGCCATATCGGGTCTCCCCTCACACTGTGCCATATCGGGTCTCCCCTCACACTGTGGCATATCGGGTCTCCCCTTACACTGTGCCATATCGGGTCTCCCCTCACACTGTGCCATATTGGGTCTCCCCTCACACTGTGCCATATCGGGTCTCCCCCCACACTGTGGCATATTGGGTCTCCCCCCCACACTGTGGCATATGGGGTCTCCCCCACACTGTGGCATATCGGGTCTCCCCCACACTGTGGCATATCGGGTCTCCCCTCACACTGTGCCATAACGGGTCTCCCCTCACACTTTGGCATATTGGGTCTCCCCTCACACTGTGCCATATCGGGTCTCCCCCCACACTGTGGCATATCGGGTCTCCCCTCACACTGTGGCATATCGGGTCTCCCCTCACACTGTGCCATATCGGGTCTCCCCCCACACTGTGGCATATTGGGGCTCCTCTCACACTGTGCCATATCGGGTCTCCCCTCACACTGTGCCATATCGGGTCTCCCCTCACACTGTGGCATATCGGGTCTCCCCTCACACTGTGGCATATTGGGTCTCCCCTCACACTGTGGCATATCGGGGCTCCCCTCACATTGTGGCATATCGGGTCTCCCCCCACACTGTGGCATATCGGGTCTCCCCTCACACTGTGCCATATCGGGTCTCCCCTCACACTGTGCCATATCGGGTCTCCCCCCACACTGTGGCATATTGGGTCTCCCCTCACACTGTGCCATATCGGGTCTCCCCTCACACTGTGGCATATCGGGTCTCCCCTCACACTGTGGCATATAGGGTCTCCCCTCACACTGTGGCATATTGGGTCTCCCCTCACACTGTGGCATATCGGGTCTCCCCTCACACTGTGGCATATCGGGGCTCCCCTCACATTGTGGCATATCGGGTCTCCCCCCACACTGTGGCATATCGGGTCTCCCCTCACATTGTGGCATATCGGGTCTCCCCTCAGACTGTGGCATTTTGGGTCTCCCCTCACATTGTGGCATATCGGGTCTCCTCTCACACTGTGGCATATCGGGTCTCCCCTCAAACTGTGGCATATCGGGTCTCCCCTCACATTGTGGCATATCGGGTCTCCCCTCACACTGTGGCATTTTGGGTCTCCCCTCACACTGTGGCATATCGGGTCTCCCCTCACACTGTGGCATATCGGGGCTCCTCTCACACTGTGGCATATCGGGTCTCCCCTCACATTGTGGCATATCGGGTCTCCCCTCACACTGTGGCATTTTGGGTCTCCCCTCACACTGTGGCATATCGGGTCTCCCCCACACTGTGGCATATCGGGTCTCCACTCACACTGTGGCATATCGGGTTTCGCCTCACACTGTGGGATATTGGGTCTCCCCTCACACTGTGCCATATTGTTTTAGATCCCTCAGTTGGGGGGGGGGGTAGCTAGGGCTAAAACATTAGTGTTATTGTACTAATTTGGAAGGTGATTTCTAAATGATGGCAGCTTCCCGTAGCTGGGAGAGCTTACCAGTGTAGCGTGTTGTTTGATGTTCAAATGCTAGGGGGTATTCCTGCTAAGATGCAAGAACCTACTAGGGGATGAACCTCTGAGTGCAGACTAATATGCCAGCCTGCTAGCTGGTTGGAATGAGTTATATAACAGACCTGCTTGTGTCAGCAGCTCGCTGCTAGGCGGTCGCGTGCGGGAAACACAATGAAGTCTGAGCAAGCGATTACTGGCTACTAGTCACGGTCAATCGTGACGGAGGTCAGGAAGGGTATTAGGATGTGAAGAGGCGTGTAATTATGAATACAATGTGTAGTTTACTGACCAAGTGTTTATTGGTCAGTGAGTATGAAATTGTAAGTCCCTTTTAGGGGAATGTAAATAATGTAAATAATGGTACAAGTTAAGTGTACAAGTTTGTGGGTGGGTGTTACAAAGTAAAGGATATCTGAACACTTGCTGATGCTCACCTGATGATAGTAGCTGGAGCAGGGCCTCCGGCAGCACACACTGTATGACAGATAATGCTCCCAAAAAGCCTGTCTTCTTATAGGTCCTGCCGTTGCACAGTCAGCATTCCATTGACATAGCTGTCCCAGTTAGCTATAGTGTTAATGTTTATGAGTGTGTTGCAAGTGGTTGGCTAACCTCCCGAGCTGGGTGGCCGCCCTTGCTGTGTAAAAGGTACTGTTCTGGACTTATGATGTTTGCCAGTTAGGGGTGGTTTTAATAGATGATGGGGGGTGGCTTTCACGGGGTGCAGCCCCCCGGGCCTGTACAATATCGAGTCTCCCCCCACACTGTGGCATATCGGGTCTCCCCTCACACTGTGCCATATCAGGTCTCCCCCCACACTGTGCCATATCGGGTCTCCCCTCACACTGTGCCATATTGGGTCTCCCCTCACACTGTGCCATATCGGGTCTCCCCCACACTGTGGCATATTGGGTCTCCCCTCACACTGTGCCATATCGGGTCTCCCCTCACAATGTGGCGTATCGGGTCTCCCCCCACACTGGTGCATATCGGGTCTGCCCCCACACTGTGGCATATCGTGTCTCCCCTCACACTGTGCCATATCGGGTCTACCTCCACACTGTGGCATATCGGGTCTCCCCTCTCAATGTGCCATATCGGGTCTCCCCTCACACTGTGGCATATCGGGTCTCCCCCCACACTGTCCCACATCGGGTCTCACCTTACACTGTGGCATATCGGGTCTCCCCTTACACAGCGGCATATCGGGTCTCCCCCCACACTGTGCCATATCGTGTCTCCCCTCACAATGTGCCATATCGGGTCTCCCCTCACACTGTGGCATATCGGGTCTCCCCCCACACTGTCCCATATCGGGTCTCACCTTACACTGTGGCATTTCTGTTGTTACGTTATTGCAACACACACTCGTTCATTATGTATTACTTTTGATGTGTTTGTTACCCCTTCAATTTATATTTCAATAAGGATATATTTTCTACATTTTGTTTCTTTACTCAGCAAACTGAACATCACTCACAAGATACAGGAGTGCGCCTGTCACTTATCTTCCGCTTCGCAGGTTACTTCTTCATACATTTCTAGTTTTGATTTTTGGAATACTGACGCGAATTCGGATCGGATCATTTGGTGCCATGTGTTCCTATATAGCTCTTCTTTAGAACAATATTCCAGCATATGGCCAAGTACAAGGTGTTAGCAACTCTCTGAAACAGATCTCACTGATGCAGGGTTGCGAGACATCTTTATTGCTATCGTCCAGGCACTGCTTTTGGAATCATCCTCATACAGGACGGCTTATTCTTTACCATTGTTTCATAAGCGATTGGCACTCTAGATGTTTCCTGAGCTGATGTTATTGCAGGGAACGCCTAGTCCTCTCAAACATATCTTTTGACCAATTATGAAGCTCTATGAGTGCGTGTTTCAGCCAAGAAGAATAGACACAAATCTGAGACCAGTACCAGTACTATAGAGCGCTAGCTCTTGGAGCGTTTGGGGCCGATAACCTAGATGTTAGGCCCCTTAAAACAACAATTATCATCATCATCATCTTGGAGCGTTTCAGCCAAGAAGAATAGACATGATTCTGAGCCCAGTACCAGCGCTAATAAGGGTAATCCGGGAGAGTAGCCTCACGATTTATAGGCTATTTTGTGTTATATCTCGGGAGAATAATTTTAAAAGTTGCTGCAAATTGATAGAACATAATTTCAAATGAATGCATTAGATCACGTATGAGTAAAACATTGGTATTTGTAAATAAATCGGAGAAAAGAAGGAACAAAGGAATTATTGCATCTGCAGCGCCTCTCCCTGGAACGCAGTATAGAAGCCAAGCCCACTTTGCTTGGGAGAGATGCCGCAAGTAAAATAATTAATAACAAAATTAAATTTATGTTAATTTCTTCAACTCTAATACAATTGAGTATTAGAACATACTACAACACAATAATTTTCAAAAAATTTATTTACCTCTTGAAAATACTCCACCTCGTCAATACAAACTACGTTATATTTTAATTCACTTTATAAATGTTATATACGTGTATACTGGCCTCATTTAAAAAACACACATGGACCCACTCTGCCTTATCCAGATATCTTGAATCCATTCTTCGTTTTAATATTCCTGCCTGATTTCCATTGCACATTTTTGCCTTCCTGAGCAGTAATTCCTTTGTTTTCCGCCTTTTTACAAATTCTCCTAAATTTTCCTCTCCCACTGCGCTCTTTTGACTGTGCCCTTACTTTTGTACGACTACATTATATTTCCTTTTCTTAATAGCATTGAAGTGGTCCTCCGCAAAGTGCTTTTTATTTTATGTGGGTTTTATGTGCGACAACCAGAGGTGAGGTTCGATCGTGAGCATGTGCTAATCCGCGATCAATGATAGGTAAACCTGTATGTGTATTTGTATCTTCGAGTTCAGTGGCATGGTTTTTCACTCACTACTGCGACGTTAGAAAATAAAAACACACCCACACACCTGTTAAGAGGTCAACCAGTAGGCCTGACAGGTAGTCACGTGATGATTAGTGAACCCGAGGATCACGAACGCATTTATATCTGGTAAACGCATAATAATATCGCATACTTATTTTAATATGAATTATGCTTAAATGGTTTGAGGTTAAATCTTTTAACTCAGCATTTAAGCATTTTTGTTGATTGAAGCGTCAGTCCTAGAATCTCGTACTCGAGTCATTTCCAGGCTGTTAGCCATACGTACTCGCTGTTATCTAGTCGTAGTTTAGATTGAATATACAGTATTATTATAATTATCATTATTACCGACAGTGGTGGCTACGGTCGCTAATGCGCATTGTTAAGTCATGGGGCCAAGCTCTCTCACCGTCGGCCGTCCTTGAAATGGGTTTCCGTGGTTTCCCATTTTCAACTCCAGGAAAATGTTGGGACAGTACCTTCTGGCAGACCACGGCCACTTCCCTCCACATCCTTGCCCAGGTTCATTCACCATCCTTCATTTCATCTCTCATTAACGCATCTAATGAAGTTGGCATCAGGAAGGGCATCCGGCCTTTAAAACCATCCGCCACAAAGGCTCCCATCGCATCTCATCCCCGACTACGTTGGAAAATGGGAATAATAAGGGGTAGATATACATTATAATAATTATTTTTTTAGTCGTTTACCCTCCAGGTTGGTGGAACCCACGGACTCAGCGAGGGAACTCACCACTACCGCCTCTACGGGCAGTGTCCTAGAGCGGGGAACATTGAATCGGAAGGGATACAACTGGTGAGGTGGGATTGGCACCTCGCCCAGGCGGCCTCACCTGCAAAGCGAACAGGGGCCTCATGAGGGAAGGTAAGGGATGGTTAGGATGGAGAGGCAAGGAAGAGGGAAGGAGGCGGCCGTGGCCTTGAAGGTACCATCCCGGCATTTGCCAGAAGACGAAGTGGGAAACCACGGAAAACCACTTCGAGGATGGCTGAGGGGGAATCGAACCCCCTCTACTCATTTGGGCCACCCGAGGCTGAGTAGACCCCGTTCCAGTCCTCATACCACTTTTCAAATTTCGTGGCAGAGCCGGGAACCGAACCCAGGACCTCCGGGGTGGCAGCTAACCATGCTGACCGCAACGCTACGGAGGCGACCATTATAATTATCATTATTATTATCTATATATTTAAAACAGTATGCTGATTTTTGTAACGGCGAGATTGACAGAACGGCTGTACCGATTGACTTCGTAATGCACTCTAATGAAAGCCCTTGGCCTGTATATATGCAGAGTGTCTTTAAAATAAACAAATATGTTACCATATATTTTTAAATTTGTAAACAAAACAGCAAAATTATTGGCTCAAGCGCATGCGCAGAATCACCTTGGTTAATGACAGACGTGGTGGATGTCCATCGCGTTTTATTGTAATAGTTATTTATAAGAATTATAAAGGAGGGGAATATTGATTATGATGTTTCCACGATATATACTAGAATGGAATTATAATAGACGAGAAATGTAGGAGAACTTACACTGACTGTTGAGTGTGTATATTGTTTAGGTACCATAATATTGCGTCAGTTTTCCAGCGGTTTGGTGGCTCAGTGGACAGTCGTGGCCGAGTGAGGTGCGTGTGTGCGAGCTGTGTGACCGCATTGGAAGAGTGTACGTTTCCTAATACCGGTGCTTCCGATAGTTCCACGGGTGTACTGACCTTCCGTGTGTCATTCGGACAATACTTTTTCAAGTAGTGTTCCAGATAGGACAAAAAAAAACAGAAACCCAGAAATCCCCGCAGAAAATCATGTCCGGATACCAGAGGAAAAACACCGTACGCTGTCAATGGGACAGGCAGAGTTCTCGTCCCACACCAGGAGAAATTCACCGCTGGATTAGCGATACCCTCCGGTTGACTGTCGACAAAGTAGAAGCCATCCAGTTAAATGCGCAAGAAAGAACCATGTACATCAAGGTAATCAGCATATCTACTTATCAGAAATTGCTAAATACTTTTGCAGCTCCTATTAAATTTCAGTATGACTCAGGCGAAATGACTAATGTTAAGCTCTCCACAGCGGATTCAAATTTTACCACAGTGCGTATATTTAATGTCCCACTCGAAGTTCCCCCTGAAATTTTCAAATCCGTCCTGTCGAAATATGGCACTGTGAGTGACGTCAGGAAAGAACAATGGTCTTCTGCTTATCAGTTCCCGGTGTATAATGGAATACGTGCAGTCACTATGGAAATCAAACAAGATATCCCCTCCACTGAGACTTTTGGTGGCCATTCTGGCTACATATCTTATAATGGACAGAAACAGACCTGTTTAATTTGCAATGCTAACACACATCTACGTATCAACTGCCCAAAGAAAATGATTCCCCTCGGTATAACTCCTACACAACAACGACGTGTCCAATACTCGGATGTTGTGACACAGCTAACGTCACATGAAAACATGCTTATTGATCAGTCAGCTGGGACACCAGCAGAAGTGGCCACTGACACACATGACGCAGAACACGTACCTTGCACTGACCAGATCAGCGAGCCACAGAGTGCCCCTGTGCTATCGGCTACTTGTCTGGCAGCCTTAGAGCCAACTCTGCCGTCACTACAGGCTACCATAGAAATTTTGTCTTCACTGCCCCCACCTTCTCTGGTACCTACCGACTCACTTAAGCAGGTTGATCGGGGATCTGAGAACGTATCTAAGAAGATTAAAACAAATGCCTCGATTGCCGTACCAGCCCCGAAGAATCAAACTGGTTCTACAAACGTTCCCGCAGCTGGGAAAAAGAAACAAAATCTTCATGCTACGTCATCTAGGGACCCACGAACGCTCTCAAACGCTGACAGCCGGCCTATGAATGGCAGTCATAAGGAACTATCTCACCCTAATTTGACATAGTGCACCAGTATATTTCTCACCCGTGTCTTTTTTTTCTCGAGACCACCTTCCAGTATGTCTAGCACAGCTTTTATACTTCTCTTAATGGCGCAATTTCTCACTGTGGCCACTGTGAATAACAATGTAATAGAATGCCCCCTGAAATTTCAACTGTTGGAGAGATTCCTTCGAGATGCAGACATTGACATTGCTTTCATTCAAGAAGTTGCTACACCCTGTCTTCCCATATCTGCCTCCTACAAACAATACATCAATACCGGTACTACGAATAGAGGGACCGGATTCCTCATAAGACATGATATCCCACTCGAAGGTGTGCTATGTCATCCATCAGGACGCATAATATCTGGACACATAAACAATACCACCCTGATAAATGTATATGCCCCATCCGGGTCCAATAAACGTGTGGAACGGAAAATGTTCTTTCAACAGAGTATAATGCCTCATCTGCACGACGTTAAGGAAAAACTTATTCTTGCAGGGGATTTCAATTGTATTCAACGCCCAGAGGATTCCACTAGTCCATACCAAGGTGTCAACCCGGCTCTCAGGACCCTCCTTACCTCCCTACACCTAATTGATGCTGTGGTTAGTTTAAGGGTGCCCCTGCCCCATTACACCTGTATAAGTCACAATTCCTCATCACGAATTGACCGCATCTACTTTTCCCAGGAACTTATCCAGCCTAGACGATATGAAGTGATACCTGCCAGTTTCACTAACCATCATGAAGTCGTATGTACAATCTCTAACCCCATCCCATATTTCACATAGGAGGAGGTTATTGGAAATTGAATTGCTCGCTGTTACTGGAGGAGGAATGCCAAGATATTTTCAGACAACACTGGACTCGATGGGTCCAACAAAAATGCAACTTTCGCGACTGTGCAGACTGATGGGATATTTTAGTTAAACCAGGGATCCGCCGCGTCTTTAAGAACATATCCTACCAAAGAGGTCGGGAAAGACGGGATACAGTTGAATTTTACTATCGAGTTCTTCGCCAGCTCCAGCAAAGATCTGATGCTGGGGAGCGTATGTATGACCAGATTCGGGAAGTTAAAACTAAGCTCCTGTCTCTGCAGCAACGAACGCTCGTTCATATAAACGTGGCTTTAAAAGATCGTACAGTGCTCCCGGACGAAAGTGCAAGTGTATACCATATCGCCAAAGGACAACGTGAGTGGCAACGTAAATATATCCACCGCCTCCGCACCAGTACTGGAAGTGTCGTCACCTCCCCTGACTCTATACGTAGTGAAATATCATTATTTTATCAACGGTTCAACGCTAAGGCTCCAATTGATCCACAGCAGGTGACCCTATTGCTTTCATCTTGCAGTACCCAACTATCTCCGGACAACAAAACTCTGCTCAGCGCGGATATTACGGATGAAGAGATTCACTCTGTGGTTAAGCACCTCCCAAATAATCGCTCACCTGGCATTGATGGACTGCCATATGAACTGTATAAACACTTCTGGCCTCTCATTGGCAAATAATTTTGTCACGTCTTGCGTACCATTCTCCAACGTCGTGCTCTTTGTCAATCACATCACGAGGGTACCATAGTCCTCATACCAAAAACATCCTCTCCCATGGCAGTTGGTGACTTCCGACCAGTTACTCTGCTCTGCAGTGATTATAAAGTCCTTACCAAAGTACTTGCATGCCGATTGAAGACTGTTCTACATGATATCATTGGTGATGAACAATGTTGCAGTATTCCTGGAAGAACTCTGTTAACAAACTTAGCGATAGTATGGGACCTACACCTAAAAGCCGAAATGCTCCCCACTGAGCCAATGAGTTTTCTCACCTTAGATCTTGATAAAGCTTTCGACCGCATCAGTCATGAATACTTCTACATGGTCTTGCAGCACTTTGAATTTCCTGCAATCCTTATTGACTACATTCGTATGATGAATTGTAATGCTACGTCTCGAGTGCTCGTCAACGGTTTTCTTTCCCCTCTGATTCCAATACAACGATCAGTTAGGCAAGGATGTCCCCTTTCCATGCTACTTTTTGTCATTGGCCTTGAACCGTTCATTCGGACAACCCAGGTGAAGCTACAGGGTTACAAACTGTCCACACATGTTTTTGGCATGTGCGCCTATGCTGATGACGTATCAATATTGATCCGCAATAATGAAGACATCTCCAACATCGATAGCGTCCTTCAGCTCTACCATATCGCCTCTGGAGCACAATCGAACCCCCAGAAAACTGCCTTGCTTCCGCTCAATACTAACTCAGTGATTACCCAACAGCCCTGGTTCCGGATAGTAAATGAGGTGAAAATTCTTGGCATTACCCGGAAGCAATCGCTTCTGGAAACAGTGCAAGCAAACTGGACTAAGATCATTGCCAAAGTTAGGGGAGTGCTGATCCAATTTGGTCAAAGAAACCTCAATATAGTGCAACGGGTCATGGTCCTCAACGTGTTTGCGCTCTCTAAAATATGGTATGTCGCACAACTTTTCCCACTTCCCAAAATGTTTGAGAGCCAATTGTCAAAATATACAGGTTGGTTTATATGGCAAGGATTTCTGTTTCGAGTACAGCGGGAACAGTTGTATCTCCCATCCCGGCAAGGCGGGCTAGGGCTAACAGCTCATGGCATGAAATGCCGTGCACTCCTCTGCAAGAACGATATCACCATCCTTTCCCAACATGACACTTTTACGAAAGCGCTATACAAAGATATTCGAAACACAGCCCCTGGTTGTGATAGAGCTTTGCCGAAGATATTTAGGGACCATCAATAGCACCTCCTGGAAACTGTTCGCCAAATGCCTTCAGGGACTGTTCCAACGACGAAAAGTATTTATAACATGTTGCGGCAAGTGGTACACTCCAAACCGCGAATCGAGGCCACCACCCTCTACGTCCATTGGCCCACTGTTTGGAAATATTTTGGGGCTATGACCAATTCTTCTGCTGTACACTCCCAGGTTTTTATCTTCCTCAACGATCTCATCCCAACGGCTCTACGGCGATATACCATCCGTCTTGAACCATCCGTGTACTATATGTGGTCAAACTGATATGGCGATACACCGCTTCACATCATGCACGCGAGTTGCCTCCACGTGGCTGTGGTGTAAGGGAAATGTATGTCAACTATTAAATGTGCCCAAGGATGACCTTGATGACAGGAATTTGATTCGTTTGTCGGTGACCGCCTTCCCCCAAATTAAACAGACTGCCATTGTGTGGATAATGGGCCAATATGTACACTTCGTGATGGACAATGATCAACATTTCTCGTTCCTGGATCTCTTGTACCACCTGCAGAAAGAGCGTTGGAAGCTTAGTGAAAGTGGACAATTGTACGATAAATATGGACACTATCTGGATTTTCTTGTGATGTAATAGTATGATATTTATCATATCTAAAAATTCTGTAATTCTGTAGAGAGCTAATAAAAAAATAAAAAAAATAAAAAAAATGAAATGAATGCATCGTGAAATGGAGACGGTTCGATCCCCACCTACTACAGTTTTTTTAAATTTCCGTAATCATATTTCTGCTATTGGTATTACGTAGCCAAATCATACTTAACTTTTAAAATTCCCCTAATGTATCTAATTCTCCTTAATAAAGAAAATATAATATTTGTAGCTCCCGCGCTTGCGTAGAATGGCTTTTTTATTTTTATTTTTATTTTTTATTTAGTCAATTTTCCCTCTAGGTTGGTGGATCCCAAAGACTCGGAGAGGGAACTCACCACTACCGCCTCTATGGGCAGTGTCCTGGAGCCTGGAACATCTGGTCAGGATGGATACAACTACGGAGGTGTGATCAGCACTTCGCCCAGGCGGCCTCACCTGCAAAGCGAACAGAGGCCACATGAGGGATGGGAAGGGATGGAAGATTGGGAAGGATAGGCGAGGAAGAGGGAAGGAGGCGGCCGTGGCCTTACAGGAGGTACTGTACCCGATAATCCGGAAAGGATCCCGTTGGAATATCCATTCCCCCCGCTGGATTGCCTATTACTAATTGCTCCGGCAAATACAACATTAGAAATCGCTTCCAACATGGTCTTTAGGGATTTACAGACAGCAGTTACCAGAATATTGTGGATCAACAACCAACTACACGGGGCACTCACCTTTACTTACCTCGGGGACTGGGACTTCAGCTTCGCCTACACTACATCCACAATACTCTGCTCCTTATATTTAAAATGAATCACACTCCAACAACAATGGAAAACAATCCGAACAAATTTATTAACAAAAAGGTAAACTAATCTACTATAAACTAAATAACAACAAATGAATTTAACAATAGACATTAAAAATTAAAAACACACGCAATCATTCACACGTCCTTTCAATTCTACATCTTAATACAATGCTGTATTAAAAATTATGAGTATAAAACTTGGCTTGTTCTAGGCCTACACAGCGTAAAAATAAAAACGTTTAGTGAAGCCTCGTAATGGCATTCCATACACATGTTTTCATTCTCAAGCCTGCGTAGTAGAACGCACGTGCAGACACTTGGTTTCATCAATGAAACACTGGCATCACGCCGTACTCAAAACTGGTTTATACAATAAATACAAGGCAGTTGGTCTACACCTGCTTAAATATTATGCCATCGCTCTCCATTGCTAACGGTGTATCATTCTTGCTAGCCCACATAGGCTGCTTGTGTGCATTTATAAAACACGTAAAAATTAACATTTAGATCCTACAAAAGTTCATATAACTGCTCTGTTTCTTAACCAATCATTCTAAAAATTTTATACACTCTTTCATTCGCACTCCGTTATTGTTCTAGACCAATATGGTTCCACATATGCTCTTAACAATGAATAATCATTCACACCAAAAACATCCGCTCATAAACACACACTGTTCCAAAACAATTGATTAATAAATGCTACTAAATTATTTAACTAATTATATCATTTCCACAAAAATTATTCACATGTAATATGTTTATAATAATATCCATTATCTAGTGTTGCTAACGTGACACTTTCGAGATTCTAACTTCTCGGTTACAATAAAAATCTTAACTAAATATATACACTGGTTTTTCACATAACCATCCTTTAACGTTCTGTAGTTTTAATATAGTGCATATACCTCGTCTTATATAGGTTTCATTACATTATCGGTATAATACAGTCGACTGATTATGGTAAGCTGTACGTAATTACATAAATTCGGGTTTAATAAAATTTAATAATTGTATTATAGACGTGAGTAGACCTATCTTTCTCAAGTTGTATTTCCGCTGAAACCATCCTGTTAACACAGCTAAATCGTTAATTCACAAGAACTGAACTACTTGTATACAACGGCTCTTATCATGATACATGCCCTTTATCAAAGAACAACAATTCTTTGACTTCCTTAAAATGCGGAATTCCCTCGCCTGAGCACTCCATAGCTCTACAAAACCTCATATAACAGTATATATGGCATAAACAATTATCATCTACTATGTTAAATAATAACCAAAAAGGGATTAATTGTTATTAACATATCTTATGTAGGAACTTCTCTCAAATAATGGCATGACCCTCAGTATCATTGCAAATGACTACTGGACTACAATTATGCATACGTAAGTTCTTCAAACGAAACTTCCAATTGTAATGAACGATATTAGACAGTCGTGATTAACCTCCTAAAGTTTACTCCACAACAAGATAATTAACTGTTAACTCGTCTGTCGCAAATACATGTAATAAAAATAATGCTCCCGTTTCATCTCACTTGTCAAGCAATAAATTGTTTATCGTTGTAATATCATGTCCACAAAATGACTTGATGTTACACAAATAGAATAAAATAACACACATGTTATTTATAGTGTCTGATAGAATTCAATCCTGACTGGGATAATCTAGCTTTGAATTCCTAGCCAAAGATTTGAATAATCTTCTATCAAAAGGTATTTCCTCTAACATATTAAATGAACAAAACTCTTAGCTTTACAGATAATAAGAAAGGTTTGTCAATGTCTTAATGTTTTTACACTCTACACAAAGAATGTTCATAGGAATTAAGACTTCGGTCTTATCAAACGACTAGTATTTCTTAGATCGTCGATAGTTTATGTACAATAATGATATAACAATATCATTCGATGTTTCTTCTTTTCTTGAAGTTATAAGTTGTTACATTAAAGTGCTCAAATTAAATTTAATAAGAATTTAATTTGAAGCTATGACACAATGTCAGAATACTTGGTTTAAATGAAATTATTAAAATTCGAGAGTAGAAACGACTAGTCTCCTATGAGGCAATATGATTCCTCAAACAAAATTTTAATGTCAGTTCCACAACTGATACGTAGAATAAAATTGAACAATAGATGAAATGCAATCATCTTCTAAATAATCTTGCAGCATAAAAATCTCAACACACATCTGAA
This sequence comes from Meconema thalassinum, assembly GCA_946902985.2. Lineage (NCBI taxonomy): Eukaryota > Metazoa > Arthropoda > Insecta > Orthoptera > Tettigoniidae > Meconema > Meconema thalassinum. Next base: position 1,425,195,802 of record OX336389.2, on the reverse strand, counting down.
GTGTAAGTAACATAAAAGCACTGAAATACATGAAATGTGAAAATATAGAAAATATGGAATAAGATCGCCGAAAATATGGAATAAGATCACTGAAAATATGGAATAAGATCGCTGGCTCAGAATGTCACTAATCAAGCTCTATATAACAATTGAGATACACTAATACCTTATTTAGACGAAAACTTGAAGATCAATGTAAGTATTGCCACAATACTTATGTTTCCTCAGTACAAGACACTGAGATGGATCTGCGTTCGAACCTCGGATCTGCGACCTCAGAGATAAGAAACGTTTCTCTCTGGAATTCACCAACATTTGCCTGGGCTCGAACGACATCCTTCTGGCAAATTCTTCTGGGTTGCTGGGTTACCTTTCCCTAGCATCTTGACAAATCTCTTCTGTAAAGACTTCATTCTCCGTCGTAAATATGCATCAGCGTCATCATTGGAATATAATTATGGAAATATTCATATAAATAGAGAATGAAATGTTTCCATTGCTAATTGATGTTGTATTAGTGTTCGTAGACTGACGAAAATGCACAAGATGGACTGTACACTACGACTGTATTCAAGAATACGTTGTCCAACGAAGCTCCTTCGTTGCATCTTAACTCCTGTTATCGAATATGTCTCTGGCGCATGACTGTTTAGTTCATCATATCAACAGTATTAATTATGCTGAATGATAATGTTTGAAGAATAATAATAGTCCTTCTGTAAATGTTTATGTGTTGCGCCAATATTAAAAAGTTCTCCGCCACTGTTCACTTGAACTGCGTTCGCCAACTTCACTTTGCAATTTATAATGAACTTCAGCTCTGTTTCCAACACATTTGGAAATGTAACTAGACAGGCTGATATTGTCGGAACGGTGAATATTTAAGCGCTCGACTTTTCACATTATACAGTATAATAGGCGACCTGTTCTTGATAAATGTTCACTTATTTAACTTCAAATCTCAATATTGTGTGAGATATAATCAATACTATGTTCCTCGCAACTTCACACAAAATGGAAGTGCGGTGATCTTTACCGTTCCACCTAGCTATACTCGCGTCTCCACAAGTCGACAGTCGTTGCACTCGGGCTAAGCCTTGGGATCTCCGTTAACCCAGTAAAATCACTTCCTCACTCTTCAAAGTCTGCTGGAATAAGAACCTCGATCCTTGGATCTCCCCCTCCAAGTCGAAATTTTGGCGGCCATATCAATCTCCCACCATAATTTTAGCGCGTAGATTACCAATGCTTATTACTGCGTAGATTAACCGCTCTGTGATTTTTAAAGCATCAGACATAATTTCTCTTAATATTCTCTTCATTACCAAATAAGAAAATCTTCTTCTAAGGGCCTAAATGCATAATTTCATCATATTGTGTAGTTAAAGTTGATCCCGTCTTCAAAAAGACCTCTCCTCATTGGCTGTGGACTGGGATCCAATAGCATAATTTATAACAATATTTATAATATTAATCTAGAAACTCACTGTTGCTATGCTAAATATAGCCTTCTAGAAGCGTCCATTGTGCAATCTATCACGTGATCGGGCTCTCCCACAGTCTCGAGCTTGTAACACGACACTCTTGTGTCACACTTCCAGAAATTATATTTGCTAGTTAAATTTTATCATGGGGACGGAAAATACTCTCCTTTTGTCCGTGAATAATTCAATTTACGGGAGCATTCCTCCGTCATCTCAAGTTAAAAACAGTTGCAAATTGTTTTTAATCATACTGATTCAAGACTTTGGATATGTCACTTGAACTCGTATATTGAATTATTTTAGCCTATTTTCTTATGATACTTCTTTAAATTTTTAGCGTTGAATTTTCCTACAATAACGTTATTTTCATCGTCAAACAATTCATAACCGTTATTCCCATAAGCATTAGTATGCGGAACGCTCTTTCTTCTTGGTTCTACTGCTGTTATCTTCATCTGACCCGTTCCTCTTCTTCTATTCTTCTCTTCTTCTATTCTTCTTCTTGGTTCTTCGTCTTCTTCTTCTTCTTTTCTTGGTTCTGTGTAGCAGTATATCGTCTTCTTTCTTCTACTTCTTTTGGTCAACGTAAATGGTCCCTCCATATCGTCTATGAGAACCATTTCCATTACCTTCTCCTTTACTGGTGCCTGGTTTGGAATCGATACTCAAATCCTTTTTATCACCATTCCCATTTTCCTTGTCTCTTAAATCTTTAAGATATTCTTGTCCTTCCTTATGACGTTCATCATACTTCTCCTTCGTCATAATTTCATCTTGGGAGTTTACGATTATAGTTCTGGTTATTCCTATTATTATTCCTGTTATAACCATTATTATTGTATCGGCAGTTATCATTGTTGTGATAATAACCACTTCTACGGTTGCCATTGCTATTATCGTTATTACGTCCTTGCAGTTGCTGGTATGGAAGACCTCCACGGAATCTCCTATATCTGGGTTCTGGTCTACGATCTCGGAAATAATTATTCCTTTCAGGACCAATATTTCCCTTTTCTGGTTCTTTCGGATTGTCTGTCTGTTGTGTTTGGTCAAGATATACTGTGTTAATGTCTTTGTACTCTTGCCTTTGGTTCTTTGCAACAACATTTGGCATAGGGCTCGTGTAATCGAGTTTTCTGAACAATTCGTCCATGCTTGCTAGATCGTTGATCCCTGACGAGATAATTAGACGTCTGACTTCAACAGGGAGCATCCTGGCTATCGCGTCTATCCAGAAATTATATTTGCTAGTTAAATTTTATCATGGGGACGGTAAATACTCTCCATTTGTCCGTGAATATTTCAATTTACGGGGGCAGTACCATCCCGGCATTTGCCCGAAGACGAAGTGGGAAACCACGGAAAACCACTTCGAGGATGGCTGAGGTTGGGATCGAACCCCCTCTACTCATTTGGACCACCCGAGGCTGAGTAGACCCCGTTCCAGTCCTCATACCACTTTTTAAATTTCGTGGCAGATCCGGGAATCGAACCCAGGACCTCCGGGGCGGCAGCTAACCATGCTGACCGCTACGCTACGGAGACGACATGGCTTTTTTACACGAGCAAAATGGGGCATCCCCCCGCTTATTACATAGATCTTTGTTTATGAGAATTAAAAAGGGTCCCGAATATTGTTTGTGTTGGTTCCACAATATACATTGAAGTAGAATTATAAAATAAGGGAGGTATTGAAGAACTTAAACAGTCAGTTGAGTGTGTACGTTGTTTAAGTATCGTAATATTGCACATTAATCGCATTGCCTAGGTGGCTCAGGGCCAGCGTTAGAGTCTGCAAATTTCATTATGCATTATCGAGAGAGTTCGAATCCCACCTCAGGCATGCATTTTTATATCCCAATTATTCATTCATGCTGTTGGTGTTGCATTGTCTAGTCATATTTTACTTTTATTATTCCCGTAAAGTAAGGAATTCCCCACGATTTACGTTGCCATATAATTTTAAATTATTAAATTAAAATGGCCGCAATCGCTTCCGCCATGAGAGAATTAGAGAACATAATTCATTTGATGGACTCGGACATCGTGGTTACTTAGCCCCGTCTACTTTGGTGTGTGTGAGTGTGTTTGTGTAAAATGTTCTCTGATAACCTGTGTTATTGTGATTGCTATATTGATGTGTGCATTTGTAATTAAGGTGGGGAATGGGGAGTTGACGACCGAGACTTTAAGTTAGGAACTATCCCGGTATTTGCCTGGAGTGGAAATGGGAAACCACAGAAAACCACATCCAAGGTTACTGAGATGGGAATCGAACCTTGCTATACTTAATTTTGCCACTAGAGTGCGGGGGTTCCAGCCCCCAGACCAGAATTAAATTTCTTGCCAGAGCAGGGATTGAACCCGTTATCCGGCGTGATAGCTCAGAATGTAGTCTTAAGAATGGGCTTCCCTGTGTTAATATGGTTTTTGAAAGGCACTGAACATACAATTATAAAACTCCCTCCATTACGGTGGCTGGCGAAGTGAGTCTATGCTCATTCCAGTAGTTGACGAAGTGATTCTATGCTCCGTTACATAATTTACTGTCATGGAAATGCATAGGATTGTACCTTCAACAGGTGATGGAAATTGCTTATTTAGAGCAGTTTCATGCTGTTTATTTCAAAACGAAGAACTTCATCCTGAGCTGCGTTTGCAAGCAAATTGCAAGAATTGTTGCAAGCAGGGATAATTATAAGGATTTTATTTTTTGGCGATCTGTGTCATGTCATTCTCATCAGCAACCAACTTGAGAAGGAAAGTCTCTGAACTTCATTGTATCAGTGAATATTATTGTTTATTGATTATTTGTTTAGAGTACATAACAATGAATCTAATCACGCTGTGGATTTTTTCAATAGAAGTACAGTGAGTCCGGGAATATTCTCCACAGCGCTTACATGCGTCTGCGAGAGCTAGCTACAGCAGTTACGTTGGTAGCACGGCTGCCGCTTGCATAATCTCTACTTAGTATAAAACAAAGACCCCGTTTCTTGGATGTTAATGGTAAACTCAAGAACCACTGGATAGATTTTGATGCGGTTTTCACCATTCTGTAAAGGATATATCGAGTATGATTTCTGTACAAAATTCTGTAATTTATTTATGATCAAAGGAAGCCGAGCAGTAACGATTTTAGTGGAATAGTCGATAAAAAACCTGGCGTCCGAGCGCTTTGTAAGCTTACGCTGGGCAAACCGTTAAAAATATCTAAATACTGAACCCTTTAGTATTGCAGTGTTTATATGCAAGAATCTTGATCAAGGGGTCGCGCTCAGTTCATAGTGTGATGTTTACGTTCGCCAAACAACATGCTCTACTGAGGTAAGGGTCATAGGATTAAAACTATAATTAAGAAAGGAAGTGACAAGACGTAAAATAATAACATAATTTAATGACTATTAGTGCAAATAAAATAAATATAGACAACAACAATAATAAAATTCCTCCCTGAATCTTCCCATGACAGAAATATTTATCAAAAGTTGAGGAGTCAGACGGATCTCCCCCTTATAAAAAAAATGTGGATCCAAGCTCCACTAACTTGCATTGGATTTTATGTACGCGTAATGACTAACTACGAGGAATGAGTACTAGGATGACTGTTCGTTTACATCGGGTAACAGCCACAACGCATACGAACAATCATCTCGTAAATCAACGTTTACGGATATGGGACACAACACTAATAAAAACCCTAAAAATTAATGCTGACACACAATCCAAAAAACTAATATTTACAGGAATCTCCCTCGAGACCCTCCTTCGATGCAATGACGCATCTGACAAATGAGCTGCCAACCCGGCCAATTACTCAATACACAAACAAGGAAAAGACAGCATCGCACGTGACTACACGGGTCACTAATACGGAACATAAACATGGAATGTAACCAACAACAACAAAAGCCTCACCGGCTGAGATTACTTTATATGAACAAAAATGCACGTTAAGCTAACGCTTCGGAGATTATAGTGATTCGTAGGCAACTCCCATTTATTTAAACAATTTTTACCATTGATCAGTTCTTATTCTGTATTTCAAGTAAATATACGGAGCCAACAAGCACTCCCCTAATGACCTTGATGCAATATTTTCAGCCCGCCTTGTGAAACAACTTCCCCCTTCCTCACCTCTGTCATCGTCCAGCCCCAGTGTGTAAAAATATCATGACCAACTGACCGTTATCTCGTAGAATTAACAGCAACAAATCTCAACCACATAAACATATGGTAAGACCTTAGTCGATATAGCCACATATGTCCTCGCAAGGTAACCATATGGACTTGGCACCAAGCTGACAGAAATCAGTCTACGCTGAAATTCCCGCTTGTAATGACCAATAAAATACACACACACACACACTGCTGGGAATGACATAACATTTTTCACACAGGTCGGCTGAATCAGATCCTCACAAACTATTAAAAAAATATAAGGCCTACGAGAGAGCTGACTGCTCCTCGCCACAATTCACATTGCTCCAACGGCAATAAACTCACTGAATCTGATCAATAATAAACATTACAAGATTAATTTACCCTCCAATCTACTGCATGATTATACTAATTCAGTCCTACTTCTGAAACACAACATATCTCCGAGAGACGCTTCTTAACCGCACTACGTAAACATATGCGAACACGGTCGTTCACATAGCCACGTTAGTTAAAACAAACAAACAAGAACTTACGACTGATAAAATATGTGCGATCTGTTTCCATGCAAAGGTGTGTCAGACCAAAACTAAATACACTACGTTAATCAACACAAGCAAGATATTTACAAACAAAATATGTCCCATATACCATAAGTTAATTTGTCAGATAATAAGAATATTATTAATGTACTCATCCTCTGCCAGTCACCGTCAACGAACATCTGCAGCCATTTCCCTACTTAATGCTGCTTAGCTCGTCTCCCACATCTCGATGGAGTGTTGACAGTTCCAAACTTCTTCCAGGATAAGCGGTCATCTCTCGTGCTGATGCAAAAAGTTATAGATTCATTCACACTCGATATCTGTTTACTAAATTCGCCGTTTTAGGTACTTAATTCCCCAGAACAGTCTGTTGGTGAATTGTCGATGATACTGTACCCGATACCTAGTTGAGGCTATCGGCTACGCCAGCTGACATTAAGCCGTAGTTGAGATTTATGGGAAAAATTGTAAAGATAGCGCTCAAATCGAGTCGAGAAGAATGTTAGGAAATGACGTAGAAGGCCAAGGATCAAGAAGGCATTGCCAGCCAAGCAGATAGAATTATGGGAAGAATATTAAAGTTTTATTAAGATCTATATGGAACATAGTATTTAATCATCTCAGAAGAGAAGAAATGTCAAGCATTATATATGGTAATAACTTGAAGAAAGACAGTTAATCCCTTAAGTTATTGTATAACTTAATAGCCGAGATGAAGGTGGTCGAGATTATACTTGTGACGCACGACAGCAGAAAGTGGGGGAGCATCTCGTGACAGCGCCAGGTAGGAGCTGGTCAATGCAGTTTAGAGACATCAGTCGAGTTCAGTCGTCAGGGCTGAGTAGAACACATGCGCAGAGCGTACGGCAGAGTTGAGCAGTGCACAGCACTTGTTACGTAAAGTGAAGGCGACAGTATTACTTCACCAAGCAGAGAGCAGGAAGTAGGTCAGTGAGCCAAGGCAGGCAACGCACGGTAGGCGGCGAGGACCGGTTACGAGGCAAGCTGTGCGGGCCGTGTAAGCAGGAGAAAAGCCGGGGTCAGAACAGCATTATAATACGAGTTTGAGAACTTTATTTCGAGCTGCATTTTGTAACGCAGAACAGCACAGCAAAGCGGCATGGCGAGGCCGGCTTTAAGCGTAGATCATTCTGGAACAGTGCAGTAGATCCGAGCGTGCTAGTTCCGACTTTTATACGCAGGCAACATTAAAGAAGCTGAACTTCATTTCAACATTCAGTTACAACATTGAGTTGGGACTTGTATTCAGTAATAGAATTGTGCAGGCAGATAGTTATAATATACTGCAATAATAAACTTAGATATTCAAATGACATTACGACTATGCATTTCATAACGGAATATGTAGAGCGACCATGGGGTCCAGCTAACATTAACGCTTTCAAGCAAACGAAATGTTACAATTATATGCACTTATGAACATTGGCACGTGCATTAATACAATTCTTTTTCATGAATTATCATAAAATATCGAGTACGAACACAGCCACAGGGTGTTTCAAAACTTATACACTCTCATAAATAAAATTTATTTCTGCAAGTGAGACTTAACCGCTGTGGAGATTGAACTTTTAACAAGCGAACCGAACATTGTATGGGACAGTGGCGTAACACAGAAGAAGAATATGGGGTACGCTGCTTTTATGAACTTTTACGTAAGGATTTGGACAGTATCCGTTATGGATAACATGCAGTTCATCATGTCGGAGTAAACGAAGACAGAGACGCGATGGCACCACGGAGCGATGGATTCGATTCCTGAAGAAGAGGAGGTCTAACAGCTGATTCACTTGGGATATGAAGGCAATCGTTATTGCGTGGGTGATACGATTTTCACGTCGATCTTTCGAGAAATTTATTACACACGAGGATAATCGACGATCTTGGAAATATATTAACAGCTGATATGAGAAGGTACTGTAAGAGTTATGACTTTCTGATATGACTTTTTCCATGAGCACTGGGCATACATGTATATATTTTTCTAGTAGGAGTTATACGATTATTTTGACATGGCTTAAACATTATTTGCTCCAAATTTTGCTAGAATATGGCGTTACCATATGATATGGCAGGCACCATTATACGAAATTCTCACCATTGGTTGGCTTTATTAAGCAGATGTTTGGTCTTTTAGACATTTTCCAGTAAGGATAGTTTTTCTTGGATAGCTACTTTTTGTGGCGAGTATTTCGAACTCGTGATCTGCAATTGGATTATTTAAATTACTTCGTCAGTTCATTGCATACTAGCGAGTGTGTATTATTCATCAGTAGGGATTTTTTCCATTGGATTGTTTGGAGATATTAAGATGTTATTCACTCAAGTGAATGAATATCACTTTTATGTGACAACTAAAGACTTGTTGATTCCAATCTGGTACATTCACTCATCAGACGACGAGATGGGGCCATTCGCTTTAGGCGATTGCGTGGTGGTACACATATTTACCCATCGTTCAGGGCATTATCATGTTAGACGACGGGGCAAGGCCTTTCGTATTTATACGATTGTGTGGTGGATACTCATCTTACTTGCCATTGAGGAACTCATTCTAATCATCGGAGTGTACTTGAGATTGTAAGAGGATCAAACAAGAAACTACTAATCACATATCAGTCGAATTTTGTTAAATAAATTAAAAATTCATGTCAGCAGGGTTACATTTTGTAATTCTTGTTTGCCAATCCAATATTTTGTTGCTATACTCTTTTGAGAGTACTTTCAGTTAACAGCTGATACAGTTGATGCTTTTGATAATTTTTATGATTGAATTTCATACCTTTGAGAAGGATTTAAAGTAATTGAATCTTGTAAGATGAATCATTAATGGTCAGATTTATTTTAAGGCAGATCAGTATTGCATATTTTGATGTGAGAGTTTATAGCACATTGGTGTTTTTCTGTGAAGTGAATTATGAGAATTTGAAGAGAATTTATACTATTCGAAAGCAGATCTTGAATTTGATTACGATTACTAAGGTAATATATTTCCTAATTGTTTAAGAAGTTGTCTAGATGTGATCAGATTAATTACAGTTATTGGAGATTGTGTGCGTTGATAATTTGAAGCCAGTTATATTTTTAGTAGATCATGCAACGTGATTAAGTGAAGTTTGTGATAGGCATTTTGTGGAAGTTGCCAAGTGGAAGTTGCAATATTGCTAATGTATTTTGAAGCAGACATGAGGTTGTCGAACACAGTCTAGCATAATTTTTGAGATTCATGCTGTGCGCTGAATATTTATGGAGTTTTGTGGAATAATTGTGGTATTCAAATGTGATATTTGATAAAGTGAGAATATATAATGTAGTTGTGGATAGTGAGATCCAACGTGAATTTGTGATGGCAATAATATTTTTTGGCATGATAATTGAATACGAGATATAACTTGGAAGTGATAAAACTGTAAGACAACGTTCTATAATCCTTATTAAACAATTTGTTAGGAAATTAAACAAATAAATAATGTTGATAATACAAGATTTTCTAATAATAATAATTAATGGAATAATAATCTGAAACGTAAGCATATTAATGATCTGACCTAATGAAATAAAAATCAGAATGACTAGATGAAATAATAAAAATCTAAATAACCAGATGAATAAAATTTAAATAAGTTGATAAATTAAATTTTGGAATAAATCAATGAATTAAATAAAGGGATGAATTAAAGATTGAATAAATAAGCTGATTTAAATAAATTAATAGATGATTAAATAGATGATGAATAACTGAATTAGAAGATGATAATTAATTAAAGAAGCTGATGATTAATAAATTTAAATGGATTTAAATAAATTTAATGTAAGAAATTTGATTTGAATGATTTAAAGAATTGCAATTTGAGTTGATGAATTAAACAATTTATATTGATGATTTAAGATGATTTAATCTGAAGGAGATGATGAAATGAGAGAGTGTGAATAATTAGAGAGTATAATGAAGTGATGATTATAATATTCATTTAAATGATTTGATGATAATGAATTAATTATTCTGACATGAATATATTGAATTTTGAGATGAAAACTAATGTGAGAAATATTTAATTTTGATGATGATGATTATAACCAATGATTAGTGGATTTTCTGTGATTCACAAACAAGCAATTATTAATGACAGTGTAAATAGTGTAAATTAATTATTCGATGTTTAGGAGCATTTTACTAACATATTCAACATTTGAATAATGCCATGCAAGCCATAAATTATGTGATATTTAAATATGTGATTATAATATGTGTGTTTAGACAGATTAATAATATTTTTACATCCACATTCATGATGTTAATTTAAAGAGAAGTTAGGTCTCAGTTATCACGAATGTCAGTGACGCAAAGACATAGTGCTACGGTGATCCTGAGAACCCAAGAGAACTTTAGAAATTTTTCCTGTTTTATGTGGATTAAATACACATTGCGTAGAATGGATATGGTTCGATTTTCTGGACAATGACAATTTAACGTTGGCATTCGACCATGCTCTCAGGTAGGAGGAGCGTTTAATATGTCTGTCTGACTATCAAAGTTGAATACATTTGTTTTTATCTTAGTTGTGATCTGATGAAGATGTGATTTTCCTTTTTCATTCCTTGTCTTAATTAAGGCTTAACCAGGAAGGATGTGGTTTGCTAGGGATTCAGTTGATGGCGCCCATTTATATTTTTATTTTTTTAAATTAAATTTAAACCCGTAACGACCCTGGAGATACTTTAACTCGTGTTATCCTCTGCTTTTGAGATATTACAACAGAATTTCCGACACATTCCTTATTTGACTAGGTGTTCATTTAACTCCGCTCTGTCCTGTAAATCCAGGAATGCGATGTAATAGCAGATGGGTCATCGCATCCCCAGGACGAACGGGTACAATACTGTCCCTACCAAAATAGTACTGTGACTATCTATCACACTGAATTTACCAAATTTGTATTAATAAAAATCTGTGTCCTCATGACACGCAAAGTACAAGTGCCTACGTCCTTAGACGCACAAAAATAATAGTAACCTGTGTCTTCCGACACACACAATATAATAGGCAATGTCTTGGCTCTTCACGCCACTTATAAATGAACTGGCCCTAGGTATCGATAGAGGGGGAAATTATATAAAAATTTCTCAAAATAATAGTGGTACAGGAATGAAACAAATATCACTGAACTCGTAAAATTGCGCAGGTCAAGAATATGCCCATTAATCCTAGAATCGATCGTAGAGATGTTGTCTAGCCGATCTCCCACGTTAATGCTTGCTATCGCGTGCCCAAGCTAGACTTGGCGCGTTCGTAAGCATTCATCTCTCATTGGTTCCACTTTTTCAATAACTTCGCGGTTTTTATCAGACCTCGGCCTCGTAGGAGTGTCCTGTAGTATCATCAGCCACTCACCTTACAGCATTATATTTTTTCTAGGCGCGAATAGTACAATGCACATACCATAAGCGTGTCTCACCACGCGTCCCTTCTATTTTGAGGTAGCCACCACCTGTCCTTCTGAAACATTGCTAGGGTCTTTCTTTTCACAATGCTAAAGTATTTAGCCTTTTGTCAAACTGCTGCAGGTATGTTCCCAATGTCTCCAACAAATGCTTGAAGTTTCCTCATCTTCGTCTGGCTATTTCATGACGCTGGAGGAAATATTAATTAATTGAAGAAATAAAACATCGAATCATTTATCCGTCAGAGGATAAAGGGTTCACAACTCCTCCACTCACAAAATTTCGAACTTAGGATAAAGTCGATAATTTTTAAAAGACTTCCGTAGGCCAATTTGTTTTATTTCAGAATCACCCCCTTTCTATTTCTTGGTCTAGCCGCTCCTGTCTTGAATGGCATTTACTCGTTTTATTTCCTGCTTTGACCTCACTCTTTCAGCTCCTTGCGTGACGCGCTGATGCCTTAGGCAACACTCTGCCCGTCTCGTTAATGTTTGTCAACACCATCTCCACTTCCTTCTTCTCGTGCCGTACTCAACTGCGCCCCGTCCACTTGGTTGATATAGGACGTCCATATATTTAAACTGCATCATTATTTCGGCGCTCCCATGGTTCGCTTCTTCGATACTTTTTTAAGTTGGCTGCATTGTAGACCGACATTGTTCCTGTTCTTAACTCTTTCACTCTGTATGCATTATTTCCTAGGTTTCTTACAATAGAATAGGGTCCTATGAACTTTTCACAGAATTTGCTGAAGATCTTCTTCTCTGGATTCGATGTAGCGGGTCGTTTCACCAAAACGAGCTGGTTGATTTCTAGATCACGGTGAAATCTCTTATTTCTCAATCGCCGTAATCTGCGATCTGCTTGTTTTCTCATGTAGGCTCTCGTTCTCTCTATTCCCAGGTCAGGTGCTATCATGGGATCTTGTGGGCAGTTAATGATACTTTTCCACGTTCTCACTGGATACTCGTTTTTGTGTAATACCATAGGGATCTATCCTGTTGACTCGTGCCTGGTAGAATTCATACATGTCTCCACATCCTTAATTTTATCCACCCACTCATGATGTTCTTTGGGAATGAAGATTCTCAAGTATGATGTTACACGTTTTATTGCTCTCTCACTTGGATTAGCTTGGGCATGTCGGATACTGCTTAAAACGTGTTTTATACCCATGTCCTCCATACCTTTCTTGAATTCGGGGCTTGTAAAATAGCTGCCATGGTCTGACAATATAAATTCTGGTTTTCCAAGGATTGGAATAACTCTATTTCGAATACGACTGAGTACTTGTTTCGATGTAGTTTTCTGAATGGGGCATAATACGACAAACTTAGAAAACACATCAATGCACACTAGCAAGTTACGGCAACCTCGTCTACCTTTCGGGATTTGGCCGAAACAGTCCAGGGCCAGTAGCTCGCAGGGTTTCTGAGGTAGCAATGGTCTAGGATACTGCCTCATTAAATAGTTATTGGGCTTTGTCCTCTGACAAGGATCACAAGTCGTAATGACGTCACATATAGTTGTTCTCATACGTGGCCATGTAAATGTCTCTCCTATCGTCGCTTCGCACTTGTCTACTCCGACGTGTCCGTAACTTTCGTGAGTATGCCATGTCAATCCTCGCTGTAAAGATGCAGGTACTAGTATGCGTAACTTGGTGTGGTCATTATCTACCCATTTGTGCAGCAAATTGTTGACATAAACATCTCTTCCTTCTTTTGCTTTCGCTTCTCGAAATGCAGGTGTTCCTGTAGGTAGTTGCTTTCTGAAGTATTGAATTAATAGCATCATCCATGGTTCCGCTTCCTGTTATCGCTGTATCTCACGTAACTCCTCCAAGAATTCCCCGTCCTTCGGTGTTATCTCCAAGTGTTGTACCTTCGCTGTTTCTTCATCATCAGGCTCTGGGTTCCTGCTGAGTGCATCCGGAATCACGTTCATCTTCCCTGGGCAATGTTCAATCTCAATGCTAAACTGCTGAATATATATAGACCAACGTGTCACACGTTCGCTTGCCATCGACGTCTTAAACAAGAATGTTAGTGCCTTGTGATCAGTCCTGACAACAATGGGGTAGCCATAAATTATTCGTTTCCATTGTTGTAGCGCATGAAGGATGGCCAACAGCTCTAGCTCCGTTACAGTATAATTGCGCTCGTGCTTACGCAATTTTCGGCTGACAAATGCCAAATATGTTTTATGTTGCAGGTTAGCTGGATCTTCTTGGTAGAGCATGGCACCTATACCAATTAGTGAAGCATCCGCTTGGATTATAAATTTGTGCTTGAAATCTGGATATCCTAACTTAATGCAGTTTTCCAGTAGCTGTTTTGTTGCTTGGAACGCCTTCTCACATGTTATCTTCTGCCTTTCGTATCTCCTCTTCCGTCTCTTCCGATATTGCTTCCAATGCCCAAGAATTTACATCTCTTCCGGTAGTGATTTCATCCATATGAAATCCCACATTCTTCAGTTGATCATACTCTCTAAAACTGACTGTATTCTTGTGCAAATCTATCACTGCTTGATAGTCACAAATGAAATTTGCACCAAGAATTATATTGAAATTCATCTTTGCCATGATAATGAATGTTTGCCCAAAAGTCTGTTCCAATATGTTCAGTTCTACGTATGCCTGACGTTTACAAGTGACGGTGCGTTCAGGAATAACACCCCTCGCTTTGAGTTGTGGTACGGGAATCACAGGAATATTCTGACTCCGCCCCAACTCTCGAACCAAGGCCTCCGATACCAGACTGATCTGCGACCCCGTATCCAATAAACATCTTATTTTAATTCCACCAATCCTCGCGTAAATAACAGGTAACTGCCTAATTTCATCGTTCCGTGGTTTCACCGTCTCCTCCAGGCAATCTTCTGGCAAAGCAATCCATTCTTGTATGTTCGCTACTATCCATCCCTCTTCAACTTCCGACTGTTGCGTTTGTAGACTGTCTCCTTTATCCAAATTTAGAATTATTTTTTTAGCTCCGTTGCGACTCCCGTCATCATTTTGTCGCCCACGCCCCTGACTTTCCTCTTGTCTCAGTAGACTTCCAGCTTCCTTAGTATGTGTGTCTGAATTCTTCATGTTCCCAATGGCTTTCTCCCATCGTCCTTGCTCTCCACCTTGACTAGCGTGTAATTCCTCTAGGTAATTTTGTGATTGAGCGTGCCTATCATCCCAGTCATTTCGATAATTACGTGCCTCTCCTTGATTTTGATCTCTCCTTCCTTTCCATCTTTGATTCCCATTGTAATCACCGTATCTTCCATAAGGCCTCTCATTTCTTCGATTTTCACGCCATTGCTAATACCCTCTCTGTTGATACCTATTGTTGCCTTGATATGACCTATTGTTGTAATTATTCTCGTTACGCTGGTACGGTCTGTTTTCTACCTCTTCCTGGTTCCGCCTAGGTGTGGATGTGCTTGTATTTGTACCCTGCGTTTTCATGTTTGCCTGTTTTGGTTTTATGACCTCTGTCGTATTGACTAACTCCAGTTGTCTTCCTCCTCTATAATGATTATGAGATGTAGTCTCATCTACCTGGCGTAATATCTGTTCTGCATGTAAGGCCGTACTAACGTTCGCTGCGACTAGTACTTGTTGCACGTTGACTGGTAATTGCCGCGCTATAGTCATCACCAGATCCGCTTCATTTAAAGGGTAATCAAGGTCGCGAATTTTCAGCATTTGCATTTTTAAGAAATCTGAGTATTTCGTTTGCTGGGTAGTTTGGTATTTCCTAGAGTAAAGCTCCATCCTTAAACTCTGTTGTAATGCCGGCGACTAGTACTTGCGCAGAAACGCGATTTTGAAATCTGTCATAGTTCCAAATGTATATTTGAAGCTTAAAAACCATGTAAGGACATTTCCTGATAAAAATCTCTCCATCATCCTTAGCCTACGTGCTTCAGGTACCCCAGTGTCATTGTAATGATCTTCAATTTCTTTAATAAAGGCTTTAGGTGTCACCCCTGAATTCTTCGTGTACTTCTGCGGTTTATAATCGTTCGAGCGAATTACTTGGATAAGTTGTGTGGGCTGATGACCGTCCTGTGGCGTGGAACTCCTTTCAATATTCTTGCGAAACCCCTCCGTGTTTGTCGTTAATGGGCTCTCTGTCTGAGTCTGACTTCCTGCTGTGCTAGTCCCCTCCGGGCTATTTGAGTCGTCCTGCTTATTTTCCATTGTTCCCGTTTTAAATATCGAGGATTGTTCTATTGACCTCAGTTCAGCTTTAATGATCCTGTCTGTTTGTTCTTTAAGTTTACTCTTAATTTCTTGCTCTAATGCTTGAATACGAGTATGATTTTCGCCTACTGTCTTAAGGATGGTTGATCTTTCCTCTTTAGAATCGATATTCATTTTTCGCCAATCTTTTCTTATTTGCTCCTTAATCGTGCTTACTTTCTCCTCAATCTAGCTTTTAGTGTCATCCTGATTGCTTTCTATCTGGCTCAGCCTTTCGTCGATGGTATTCTTTCATTGATCCTGATCCGCTTCTAGGCTTTTCCATTGCTCCGCTGCTTTTATTTCGAGACGATCCATATCTTTAATTATGCCGGATATATTTTCATCTACCGCTGATAATTGTTGTTGAATGACCTTGCCGCTTTTTTCAATTTCCTTAAATCGTCCTTCCAACTTATCCTGAGCTATCCTGACCTCGCTCGTACTCATAGTGCATGCTAGTTCAATTTGCTCTAATTTACCTAACACCGTTTCATCCAGAATGCTAAGTTTTTGATCAAATATAATTTCCATTTTCTTAATCTGATCTAATTGTTTTTCATTGTTTATACTAACATCTAGGGCCAGCAATACCATCTGTTGATTAGTATGTTCCTTCATCTCTGCGGTTAACGAAGCTAATTGGTTCGTGTTTTTAACATTCTGCGCCTCTAAATGCGAATTTATAGTGTCATTGATTTCATTTTTTAGTAATCTAGCTTGTTCCGCCTGATATTCATTTTGTTCAATCCTACTGTTGTTTAATTGTGTCCGCAATGATTCACTTTGTTCGGATAGTTTAATTTTTTATGATTCACTCTGCTCAGACAATTTGTTTATAGATTCACTTTGTTCAGATAGTTTTGTGTTTAGTGATTCGCTCTGTTCTGATAGCTTAGTGTTTAATGATTCACTTTGTTCTAACATACTATTGTTTAATTGTTCAGATAATTTCGCGTTTAATGATTCGCTCTGTTCTGATAGTTTAGTGTTTAATGATTCACTCTGTTTTGATAGTTTAGTGTTTAATGATTCACTCTGTTCTGCCAATTTAGTGTCCAACAATTTTTGTGTCCTCCTAGCTGCACTCTCAATGATTTCTTGAATCTGTTCTACTGTTGCCATGTTATACACTTTATATGAGACATTAGGGAAATGGCATAAAGCAATGTCCCCTGACACATACATATAATCCCAATGCACATTTAATTTGTTTACCCTACTCATTTCATTTATATTTTACATTTAATCCCACTAGTCGATTGCATCTCTGAGTGGTTCTAATTTTACTCAATTTAATTTAAACCCAAACACATATTTAGTCATTAAATTGTCATCCTGATCTGATATTAACACTGACTAATTAACAAAGTATTAATTGTCATTTAAGGCTACCAGCCTCCTAACATTTTCATGAGTTTGACTTTCTAAACAAATCTAGTTTTACTTTAATCATTGGGCGCCCGGTATCACGTATATTACTTTTTACTTTAATTCAATAGACAAAAACGTGAACCGTATTTTACATTGCAAATTCCTGATTTTTACTTATATTTCACACAGTTGGCGGTGTCCTCTTCGCCTCAATTACTTTTAATAAAATATCACTTTCCGGTGATTAAAATACTGTCATATCTGCCTCCACTTGTAGCCTGTCAGTTTTACCCAAATACGCCAACTAAATGTGTTCCAGCAGCGAACCAGCAACAAAATACACCTACATTGTTGCGTCAGTTTGTAATCCCAACTACGCTTACATTGACATGTGCAATTTCTTTGCCGTTACACCACAGTGAACCGCCCCACGCTTGGCCGCGCCAGTTTACCTCCTATGAACCCGTTAGTATTGCAGTGTTTATATGCAAGAATCTTGATCAAGGGGTCGCGCTCAGTTCATAGTGTGATGTTTACGTTCGCCAAACAACATGCTCTACTGAGGTAAGGGTCATAGGATTAAAACTATAATTAAGAAAGGAAGTGACAAGACGTAAAATAATAACATAATTTAATGACTATTAGTGCAAATAAAATAAATATAGACAACAACAATAATAAAATTCCTCCCTGAATCTTCCCATGACATAAATATTTATCAAAAGTTGAGGAGTCAGACGGATCTCCCCCTTATAAAAGAAAGGTGGATCCAAGCTCCACTAACTTGCATTGGATTTTATGTACGCGTAATGACTAACTACGGTGAATGAGTACTAGGATGACTGTTCGTTTACATCGGGTAACAGCCACGACGCTTACGAACAATCATCTCGTAAATCAACCTTTACGGATATGGGACACAACATTAATAAAACCCTTAAGAATTAATGCTGACACACAATCCAAAAAACTACTATTTACAGCAATCTCCCTCGAGACCCTCCTTCGATGCAATGACGCATCTGACAAATGAGCTGCCAACCCGGCCAATTGCTCAATACACAAACAAGGAAAAGACAGCATCGCACGTGACTACACGGGTCACTAATACGGAACATAAACATGGAATGTAACCAACAACAACAAAAGCCTCACCGGCTGAGATTACTTTATATGAACAAAAATGCACGTTTAGCTAACGCTTCGGAGATTATAGTGATTCGTAGGCAACTCCCATTTATTTAAACAATTTTTACCATTGATCAGTTCTTATTCTGTATTTCAAGTAAATATACGGAGCCAACAAGCACTCCCCTAATGACCTTGATGCAATATTTTCAGCCCGCCTTGTGAAACAACTTCCCCCTTCCTCACCTCTGTCATCGTCCAGCCCCAGTGTGTAAAAATAACATGACCAACTGACCGTTATCTCGTAGAATCAACAGCAACAAATCTCAACCACATAAACATATGGTAAGACCTTAATCGATATAGCCACATATGTCCTCGCAAGGTAACCATATGGACTTGGCACCAAGCTGATAGAAATCAGTCTACGCTGACATTCCCGCTTGTAATGACCAATAAAATACACACACACACACAGCTGGGAATGACATAACATTTTTCACACAGGTCGGCTGAATCAGATCCTCACAAACTATTAAAAAATATAAGACCTACGAGAGAGCTGACTGCTCCTCGCCACAATTCACATTGCTCCAACGGCAATAAACTCACTGAATTTGATCAATAATAAACATTACAAGATTAATTTACTCTCCAACCTACTGCATGATTATACTAATTCAGTCCTACTTCTGAAACACAACATATCTCCGAGAGAAGCTTCTTAACCGCACTACGTAAACATATGCGAACACGGTCGTTCACATACCCACGATAGTTAAAACAAACAAACAAGAACTTACGACTGATAAAATATGTGCGATCTGTTTCCATGCAAAGGTGTGTCAGACCAAAACTAAATACACTACGTTAATCAACACAAGCAAGATATTTACAAACAAAATATGTCCCATATACCATAAGTTAATTTGTCAGATAATAAGAATATTATTCATGTACTCATCCTCTGCCAGTCACCGTCAACGAACATCTGCAGCCATTTCCCTACTTAATGCTGCTTAGCTCGTCTCCCACATCTCGATGGAGTGTTGACAGTTCCAAACTTCTTCCAGGATAAGCGATGTCATCTCTCGTGCTGATGCAAAAAGTTATAGATTAATTCACACTCGATATCTGTTTACTAAATTCGCCGTTTTAGGTACTTAATTCCCCGGAACAGTCTGTTGGCGAATTGTCGATGATACTGTCCCTACCAAAATAGTACTGTGACTATCTATCACACTGAATTTACCACATTTGTATTAATAAAAATCTGTGTCCTCATGACACGCAAAGTACAAGTGCCTACGTCCTTAGACGCACAAAAATAATAGTAACCTGTGTCTTCCGACACACACAATATATTAGGCAATGTCTTGGCTCTTCACGCCACTTATAAACGAACTGGCCCTAGGTATCGATAGAGGGGGAAATTATATAAAAATTTCTCAAAATAATAGTGGTACAGGAATGAAACAAATATCACTGAACTCGTAAAATTGTGCCGGTCAAGAATATGCCCATTAATCCTAGAATCGATCGTAGAGATGTTGTCTAGCCGATCTCCCGCGTTAATGCTTGCTATCGCGTGCCCAAGCTAGACTTGGCGCGTTCGTAAGCATTCATCTCTCATTGGTTCCACTTTTTCAATAACTTCGCGGTTTTTATCAGACCTCGGCCTCGTAGGAGTGTCCAGTAGTATCATCAGCCACTCACGTTACTGCATTATATTTTTTCTAGGCGCGAATAGTACAATGCACATACCATAAGCGTGTCTCACCATGCGTCCCTTCTATTTTGAGGTAGCCACCACCTGTCCTTCTGAAACATTGCTAGGGTTTTTCTTTCCACAATGCTAAAGTATTTAGCCTTTTGTCAAACTGCTGCAGGTATGTTCCCACTGTCTCCAACAAATGCTTGAAGTTTCCTCATCTTCGTCTGTCTATTTCATGACGCTGGTGGAAATATTAATTAATTGAAGAAATAAAACATCGAATCATTTATCCGCAGAGGATAAAGGGTTCACAACTCCTCCACTCACAAAATTTCGAACTTAGGATAAAGTCGATAATTTTTAAAAGACTTCCGTAAGCCAATTTGTTTTATTTCAGAATCACCCCTTTTCTACTACTTGGTCTAGCCGCTCCTGTCTTGAATGGCATTTACTCGTTTTATTTCCTGCTTTGACCTCACTCTTTCAGCTGCTTGCGTGACGCGCTGATGCCTTAGGCAACACTCTGCCCGTCTCGTTAATGTTTGTCAACACCATCTCCACTTCCTTCTTCTCGTGCCGTACTCAACTGCGCCCCGTCCACTTGGTTGATATAGGACGTCCATATATTTAAACTGCATCATTATTTCGGCGCTCCCATGGTTCGCTTCTTCGATACTTTTTTAAGTTGGCTGCATTGTAGACCGACATTGTTCCTGTGCTTAACTCTTTCACTCAGTATGCATTATTTCCTAGGTTTCTTACAATAGAATAGGGTCCTATGAACTTTTCACAGAATTTGCTGAAGATCTTCTTCTCTGGATACGATGTAGCGGGTCGTTTCACCAAAACGAGCTGGTTGATTTCTAGATCACGGTGAAATCTCTTATTTCTCAATCGCCGTAATCTGCGATCTGCTTGTTTTCTCATGTAGGCTCTCGTTCTCCCTATTCGCAGGTCAGGTGCTATCATGGGATCTTGTGGGCAGTTAATGATACTTTTCCACGTTCTCACTGGATACTCTTTTTTGTGTAAGACCATAGGGATCTGTCCTGTTGACTCGTGCCTGGTAGAATTCATACATGTCTCTACATCCTTAATTTTATCCAACCACTTATGAGTTCTTTGGGAATGAAGATTCTCAAGTATGATGTTACACATTTTATTGCTCTCTCACTTGGATTAGCTTGGGCATGTCGGATACTGCTTAAAACGTGTTTTATACCCATGTCCTCCATACCTTTCTTGAATTCGGCGCTTGTAAAATAGCTGCCATGGTCTGACAATATAAATTCTGGTTTTCCAAGGATTGGAATAACTCTATTTCGAATACGACTGAGTACTTGTTTCGATGTAGTTTTCTGAATGGGGCATAATACGACAAACTTAGAAAACACATCAATGCACACTAGCAAGTGACGGCAACCTCGTCTACCTTTCGGGATTTGGCCGAAACAGTCCAGGGCCAGTAGCTCGCAGGGTTTCTGAGGTAGCAATGGTCTAGGATACTGCCTCATTAAATAGTTATTGGGCTTTGTCCTCTGACAAGGATCACAAGTCGTAATGACGTCACATATAGTTGTTCTCATACGTGGCCATGTAAATGTCTCACCTATCGTCGATTCGCACTTGTCTACTCCAACGTGTCCGTAACTTTCGTGAGTATGCCATGTCAATCCTCGCTGTAAAGATGCAGGTACTAGTATGCGTAACTTGGTGTGGTCATTATCTACCCATTTGTGCAGCA
Organism: Meconema thalassinum; assembly: GCA_946902985.2. Classification (NCBI taxonomy): domain Eukaryota; kingdom Metazoa; phylum Arthropoda; class Insecta; order Orthoptera; family Tettigoniidae; genus Meconema; species Meconema thalassinum. The sequence goes on along the minus strand of OX336389.2, from coordinate 1,425,173,946 downwards.
AATTGTTGACATAAACATATCTTCCTTCTTTTGCTTTCGCTTCTCGAAATGCAGGTGTTCCTGTAGGTAGTTGCTTTCTGAAGTATTGAATTAATAGCATCATCCATGGTTCCGCTTCCTGTTATCGCTGTATCTCACGTAACTCCTCCAAGAATTCCCGGTCCTTCGGTGTTATCTCCAAGTGTTGTACCTTCGCTGTTTCTTCATCATCAGGCTCTGGGTTCCTGCTGAGTGCATCCGGAATTACGTTCATCTTCCCTGGGCAATGTTCAATCTCAATGCTAAACTGCTGAATATATATAGACCAACGTGTCACACGTTCGCTTGCCATCGACGTCTTAAACAAGAATGTTAGTGCCTTGTGATCAGTCCTGACAACAATGGGGTAGCCATAAATTATTCGTTTCCATTGTTGTAGCGCATGAAGGATGGCCAACAGCTCTAGCTCCGTTACAGTATAATTGCGCTCGTGCTTACGCAATTTTCGTCTGACAAATGCCAAATATGTTTTATGTTGAAGGTTAGCTGGATCTTCTTGGTAGAGCATGGCACCTATACCAATTAGTGAAGCATCCGCTTGGATTATAAATTTGTGCTTGAAATCTGGATATCCTAACTTAATGCAGTTTTCCAGTAGCTGTTTTGTTGCTTGGAACGCCTTCTCACATGTTATCTTCTGCCTTTCGTATCTCCTCTTCCGTCTCTTCCGATATTGCTTCCAATGCCCAAGAATTTACATCTCTTCCGGTAGTGATTTCATCCATATGCAATCCCACATTCTTCAGTTGATCATACTCTCTAAAACTGACTGTATTCTTGTGCAAATCTATCACTGCTTGATAGTCACAAATGAAATTTGCACCAAGAATTATATTGAAATTCCTCTTTGCCATGATAATGAATGTTTGCCCAAAAGTGTGTTCCAATATGTTCAGTTCTACGTATGCCTGACGTTTACAAGTGACGGTGCGTTCAGGAATAACACCCCTCGCTTTGAGTTGTGGTACGGGAATCACAGGAATATTCTGACTCCGCCCCAACTCTCGAACCAAGGCCTCCGATACCAGACTGATCTGCGACCCCGTATCCAATAAACATCTTATTTTAATTCCACCAATCCTCGCGTAAATAACAGGTAACTGCCTAATTTCATCGTTCCGTGGTTTCACCGTCTCCTCCAGGCAATCTTCTGGCAAAGCAATCCAGTCTTGTATGTTCGCTACTATCCATCCCTCTTCAACTTCCGACTGTTGCGTTTGTAGACTGTCTCCTTTATCCAAATTTAGAATTATTTTTTTTAGCTCCGTTGCGACTCCCGTCATCATTTTGTCGCCCACGCCCCTGACTTTCCTCTTGTCTCAGTAGACTTCCAGCTTCCTCAGTATGTGTGTCTGAATTCTTCATGTTCCCAATGGCTTTCTCCCATCGTCCTTGTCCTCCACCTTGACTAGCGTGTAATTCCTCTAGGTAATTTTGTGATTGAGCGTGCCTATCATCCCAGTCATTTCGATAATTACGTGCCTCTCCTTGATTTTGATCTCTCCTTCCTTTCCATCTTTGATTCCCATTGTAATCACCGTATCTTCCATAAGGCCTCTCATTTCTTCGATTTTCACGCCATTGCTGATACCCTCTCTGTTGATACCTATTGTTGCCTTGATATGACCTATTGTTGTAATTATTCTCGTTACGCTGGTACGGTCTGTTTTCTACCTCTTCCTGGTTCCGCCTAGGTGTGGATGTGCTTGTATTTGTACCCTGCGTTTTCATGTTTGCCTGTTTTGGTTTTATGACCTCTGTCGTATTGACTAACTCCAGTTGTCTTCCTCCTCTATAATGATTATGAGATGTAGTCTCATCTACCTGGCGTAATATCTGTTCTGCATGTAAGGCCGTACTAACGTTCGCTGCGACTAGTACTTGTTGCACGTTGACTGGTAATTGCCGCGCAATAGTCATCACCAGATCCGCTTCATTTAAAGGGTAATCAAGGTCGCGAATTTTCAGCATTTGCATTTTTAAGAAATCTGAGTATTTCGTTTGCTGGGTAGTTTGGTATTTCCTAGAGTAAAGCTCCATCCTTAAACTCTGTTGTAATGCCGGCGACTAGTACTTGCGCAGAAACGCGATTTTGAAATCTGTCATAGTTCCAAATGTATATTTGAAGCTTAAAAACCATGTAAGGACATTTCCTGATAAAAATCTCTCCATCATCCTTAGCCTACGTGCTTCAGGTACCCCAGTATCATTGTAATGATCTTCAATTTCTTTAATAAAGGCTTTAGGTGTCACCCCTGAATTCTTCGTGTACTTCTGCGGTTTATAATCGTTCGAGCGAATTACTTGGATAAGTTGTGTGGGCTGATGACCGTCCTGTGGCGTGGAACTCCTTTCAATATTCTTGCGAAACCCCTCCGTGTTTGTCGTTAATGGGCTCTCTGTCAGAGTCTGACTTCCTGCTGTGCTAGTCCCCTCCGGGCTATTTGAGTCGTCCTGCTTATTTTCCATTGTTCCCGTTTTAAATATCGAGGATTGTTCTATTGACCTCAGTTCAGCTTTAATGATCCTGTCTGTTTGTTCTTTAAGTTTACTCTTAATTTCTTGCTCTAATGCTTGAATACGAGTATGATTTTCGCCTACTGTCTTAAGGATGGTTGATCTTTCCTCTTTAGAATCGATATTCATTTTTCGCCAATCTTTTCTTATTTGCTCCTTAATCGTGCTTACTTTCTCCTCAATCTGGCTTTTAGTGTCATCCTGATTGCTTTCTATCTGGCTCAACCTTTCGTCGATGGTATTCTTTAATTGATCCTGATCCGCTTCTAGGCTTTTCCATTGCTCCGCTGCTTTTATTTCGAGACGATCCATATCTTTAATTATGCCGGATATATTTTCATCTACCGCTGATAATTGTTGTTGAATGACCTTCCCGCTTTTTTCCATTTCCTTAAATCGTCCTTCCAACTTATCCTGAGCTATCTTGACCTCACTCGTACTCATAGTGCATGCTAGTTCAATTTGCTCTAATTTACCTAACACCGTTTCATCCAGAATGCTAAGTTTTTGATCAAATATAATTTCCCTTTTCTTAATCTGATCTAATTGTTTTTCATTGTTTTTACTAACATCTAGGGCCAGCAATACCATCTGTTGATTAGTATGTTCCTTCATCTCTGCGGTTAACGAAGCTAATTGGTTCGTGTTTTTAACATTCTGCGCCTCTAACTGCGAATTTATAGTGTCATTGATTTCATTTTTTAGTAATCTAGCTTGTTCCGCCTGATATTCATTTTGTTCAATCCTACTGTTGTTTAATTGTGTCCTCAATGATTCACTTTGTTCGGATAGTTTAATTTTTAATGATTCACTCTGCTCAGACAATTTGTTTATAGATTCACTTTGTTCAGATAGTTTTGTGTTTAGTGATTCGCTCTGTTCTGATAGCTTAGTGTTTAATGATTCACTTTGTTCTAACATACTATTGTTTAATTGTTCAGATAATTTCGCGTTTAATGATTCGCTCTGTTCTGATAGTTTAGTGTTTAATGATTCACTCTGTTCTGATAGTTTAGTGTTTAACGATTCACTCTGTTCTGCCAATTTAGTGTCCAACAATTTCTGTGTCCTCCTAGCCGCACTCTCAATGATTTCTTGAATCTGTTCTACTGTTGCCATGTTATACACTTTATATGAGACATTAGGGAAATGGCATAAAGCAATGTCCCCTGACACATACATATAATCCCAATGCACATTTAATTTGTTTACCCTACTCAGTTCATTTATATTTTACATTTAATCCCACTAGTCGATTGCATCTCTGAGTGGTTCTAATTTTACTCAATTTAATTTAAACCCAAACACATATTTAGTCATTAAATTGTTATCCTGATCTGATATTAACACTGACTAATTAACAAAGTATTAATTGTCATTTAAGGCTACCAGCCTCCTAACATTTTCATGAGTTTGACTTTCTAAACAAATCTAGTTTTAACTTTAATCATTGGGCGCCCGGTATCACGTATATTACTTTTTACTTTAATTCAATAGACAAAAACGTGAACCGTATTTTACATTGCAAATTCCTGATTTTAATTTATATTTCACACAGTTGGCGGTGTCCTCTTCGCCTCAATTACTTTTAATAAAATATCACTTTCCGGTGATTAAAATACTGTCATATCTGCCTCCACTTGTGGCCTGTCAGTTTTACTCAAATACGCCAACTAAATGTGTTCCAGCAGCGAACCCGCAACAAAATACACCTTCATTGTTGCGTCTGTTTGTAATCCCAACTACGCTTACATTGACATGTGCAATTTCTTTGCCGTTACACCACAGTGAACCGCCCCACGCTTGGCCGCGCCAGTTTACTTCCTATGAACCCGTTAGTATTGCAGTGTTTATATGCAAGAATCTTGATCAAGGAGTCGCGCTCAGTTCATAGTGTGATGTTTACGTTCGCCAAACAACATGCTCTACTGAGGTAAGGGTCATAGGATTAAAACTATAATTAAGAAAGGAAGTGACGAGACGTAAAATAATAACATAATTTAATGACTATTAGTGCAAATAAAATAAATATAGACAACAACAATAATAAAATTCCTCCCTGAATCTTCCCATGACAGAAATATTTATCAAAAGTTGAGGAGTCAGACGGATCTCCCCCTTATAAAACAAATGTGGATCCAAGCTCCACTAACTTGCATTGGATTCTATGTACGCGTAATGACTAACTACGAGGAATGAGTACTAGGATGACTGTTCGTTTACATCGGGTAACAGCCACGACGCTTACGAACAATCATCTCGTAAATCAACGTTTACGGATATGGGACACAACACTAATAAAACCCATAAAAATTAATGCTGACACACAATCCAAAAAACTAATATTTACAGGAATCTCCCTCGAGACCCTCCTTCGATGCAATGACGCATCTGACAAATGAGCTGCCAACCCGGCCAATTGCTCAATACACAAACAAGGAAAAGACGGCATCGCACGTGACTACACGGGTCACTAATACGGAACATAAACATGGAATGTAACCAACAACAACAAAAGCCTCACCGGCTGAGATTACTTTATATGAACAAAAATGCACGTTAAGCTAACGCTTCGGAGATTATAGTGATTCGTAGGCAACTCCCATTTATTTAAACAATTTTTACCATTGATCAGTTCTTATTCTGTATTTCAAGTAAATATACGGAGCCAACAAGCACTCCCCTAATGACCTTGATGCAATATTTTCAGCCCGCCTTGTGAAACAACTTCCCCCTTCCTCACCTCTGTCATCGTCCAGCCCCAGTGTGTAAAAATAACATGACCAACTGACCATTATCTCGTAGAATCAAGAGCAACAAATCTCAACCACATAAACATATGGTAAGACCTTAATCGATATAGCCACATATGTCCTCGCAAGGTAACCATATGGACTTGGCACCAAGCTGACAGAAATCAGTCTACGCTGAAATTCCCGCTTGTAATGACCAATAAAATACACACACACACACTGCTGGGAATGACATAACATTTTTCACACAGGTCGGCTGAATCAGATCCTCACAAACTATTAAAAAAATATAAGACCTACGAGAGAGCTGACTGCTCCTCGCCACAATTCATATTGCTCCAACGGCAATAAACTCACTGAATCTGATCAATAATAAACATTAAAAGATTAATTTACCCTCCAATCTACTGCATGATTATACTAATTCAGTCCTACTTCTGAAACACAACATATCTCCGAGAGACGCTTCTTAACCGCACTACGTAAACATATGCGAACACGGTCGTTCACATAGCCACGTTAGTTAAAACAAACAAACAAGAACTTAAGACTGATAAAATATGTGCGATCTGTTTCCATGCAAAGGTGTGTCAGACCAAAACTAAATACACAACGTTAATCAACACAAGCAAGATATTTACAAACAAAATATGTCCCATATACCATAAGTTAATTTGTCAGATAATAAGAATATTGTTCATGTACTCATCCTCTGCCAGTCACCGTCAACGAACATCTGCAGCCATTTCCCTACTTAATGCTGCTTAGCTCGTCTCCCACATCTCGATGGAGTGTTGAAAGTTCCAAACTTCTTCCAGGATAAGCGATGTCATCTCTCGTGCTGATGCAAAAAGTTATAGATTAATTCACACTCGATATCTGTTTACTAAATTCGCCGTTTTAGGTACTTAATTCCCCAGAACAGTCTGTTGGCGAATTGTCGATGATACTGTCCCTACCAAAATAGTACTGTGACTATCTATCACACTGAATTTACCTCATTTGTATTAATAAAAATCTGTGTCCTCATGACACGCAAAGTACAAGTGCCTACGTCCTTATACGACACAAAAATAATAGTAACCTGTGTCTTCCGACACACACAATATAATAGGCAATGTCTTGGCTCTTCACGCCACTTATAAATGAACTGGCCCTAGGTATCGATAGAGGGGGAAATTATATAAAAATTTCTTAAAATAATAGAGGTACAGGAATGAAACAAATATCACTGAACTCGTAAAATTGCGCAGGTCAAGAATATGCCCATTAATCCTAGAATCGATCGTAGAGATGTTGCCTAGCCGATCTCCCGCGTTAATGCTTGCTATCGCGTGCCCAAGCTAGACTTGGCGCGTTCGTAAGCATTCATCTCTCATTGGTTCTACTTTTTCAATAACTTCGCGGTTTTTATCAGACCTCGGCCTCGTAGGAGTGTCCAGTAGTATCATCAGCCACTCACGTTACAGCATTATATTTTTTCTAGGCGCGAATAGTACAATGCACATACCATAAGCGTGTCTCACCACGCGTCCCTTCTATTTTGAGGTAGCCACCACCTGTCCTTCTGAAACATTGCTAGGGTCTTTCTTTTCACAATGCTAAAGTATTTAGCCTTTTGTCAAACTGCTGCAGGTATGTTCCCACTGTCTCCAACAAATGCTTGAAGTTTCCTCATCTTCGTCTGGCTATTTCATGACGCTGGTGGTAATATTAATTAATTGAAGAAATAAAACATCGAATCATTTATCCGTCAGAGGATAAAGGGTTCAATACTATGAGTGTAAGAATTGTTCAGCATGAAATGTTCTACAAATAAGTCCGCGAGAGCATAGGTCTATCTTCCATACATCGCCCACTATAAGGGAACAACTGAAGCTTGTCTCTTACAGCTTTATGTGCTGTCGACTTGGATATTCCTGTTTGTTGAGCTAATTTTCGTGTTGATTTACTTGGGCTTCTCAGCATTATATCGGAGATTTCATCAATTTTTAGTCTGTTAAAAGCGTAGGCCTGCCTGTTCCCGGTACATCGTGAACTGAGCCAGTCACACGAAATTTACTTACCAAATCCCGAATGGTATCACGGTTTGGACACTTTGAATTAGGAAACCGCGCCTGAAATCTTAATTTTACATTTTCTGTTAACCGATCGCCTTCGCGAAAAACGCATTCCACCAAAAAAAAAAAAAAAAAAAAACCTCTCTCTTCAGTAGTAAACATTACCGCCTGTATACTGTTGCACTCTTCCAATAATAATCTATCCGAACGTTCGCTGACTGTAATACACGCTGAAGTCCTGCAGGCTCGCGCGCTTATCGCGATGCACATCGACAACTCACACGGGGAAGTCCCGCTTTGAAGGACACAGTGCAGTGCAGCCAACTAAAACTCATGACTCAACCACTCACAGCTGCACGTACCCACTGCGGAGAACATTCTCTGGCGCCCTGTATTATTTGCCATTTAATATTTGGCGGCTGCGTTGATGCAGGCCACTTTAGTGTTATTGAATATGACGTTAATTTGGGGAGAAATGCTACTGTACGAAACAGATCATTAGCCGCAATAAAATGGGAAATCGGAGGAAAATACGAAGCCACTTTCAAAATCCAATATAAATATGCCATTTCAGAAGCAATTCCAGATTATATGCTATACAGTGTAGGGTCCTTAACGAACAAATATAAACATTGTTCTGCACTGCATTTCTCTTGCAAGAAATCAACGCTTGGTTACTCTGACCTTTGCTGTTGCAATGGTGAAATTGATCTGACTAAATATAAAATATTCGACAGGCTGCAACAATTTTTCACTGGAGATGATATCTCAAGGAATTTCAGAGATAATAATCGGCAGTACAACAATGCCATGAACTTCGCTTCATTTGGTACCGGTACCAATGTTACTGTGCCACATGCATACGGTCCATATTGTTTCAAAATGTATGGATTTGCACATCATCGCATTTCTTCGTTATATTCCAAAATTATAAGCGACGGTTCTTGCCACCAGTTGTATATATTAGATTCTCCAGAAACTAATCGAGTCAGATCTGCAAATCAAGTGAATTCTTGCAAAACCCCTACATTTAACATTCAAAATCCAGCTGACGATATTCGGTTAGCTCGGCTCATAGTTTGGGATGGAGCCCCAATGGCAAACATTCATTCATTAATGTGTGTGAATCTACTTCTAAGAGATACGTAACGACATTATTCCTTTTTGTGGGAAAGTTATTCTTCATGGAGACTTCAGGTCTGTCGCACGCTTCTCGCCAAACAGTTATTCAGAATTATATTAAATACTCTTCTCTCCTGCCTTCACCAAAATACGCCACTTACATAAAAACACGCGATTGAAACCAGGTGAAATGGAACTTTCTGATTTTATGCTACATGTTAACGGCGAAAACTTCTCTATGGATGGTGATAATCAAGTGTTACTGAATTACCAGCCAAACTTGCAACGCATGAGGATACCGTGCCTGAAACATTTACTTCTGGGAAGGATATAATGAATTTCTCGAAAGTTCGCATTCTTACACGAATGGTTGGTTCCTTAGTTTAGGGGCTGCGAAAATGCGCTCAGGTAGCCCCGTGTACTCTGGGTGTATGCGTAGAATCTGTCTGATAACCGGTGTTAATAATGTGATGGCTGTATTAGTGTGTGTTATCTGTGATTCAGGTAAGGACTGCAGGTGATCAAATTTTCACGTACATTAGTTCCTACTTTTGCTACCAAATGCTACCATCCACGACACCTAACTGCGGACTTGGATACTAGATGCCATCGCAGCCAGCACCTGGCGACGAACTTTGGAACTAATATAGCGTTATCAAATAATCTAACCTACAAATTTTGGCTACACACAAATGTACTGTAGTTAGTGGAAGATTCTTTTTCATGTCGTAAATCTAAGACATAGGACCGCCGGATTTACTTCCCCTCAGAAGGAAGGCATACTGAGGGATTATTTCGCCAAAAAATGAACGATATAATGAAATCAACTTATAAGTCATTGACCTTCTACCAATAACTTATTTCAAAAAAATACACGAGCATTAACAGATTAAATACTGAAGATGAAAGATTGCACTCTCGACATTGCAACATACTTCTGGCCATGACTGAAAACTTGATGAGGAAAATTGAGACCTATACGTTTATTTCAGTTTCCTGCATAATTCTTGAAATTATTGGAATTAAATGATAGCCTATGCCTCCACATAGTCCAAACGCTTGACTCATAGTTATGCTCCTTAAGAAATCTGAACGTTTCTCAAAGGATCCTAAATGCAACCATATTGCTTGAATTTGGAAATAATAAGTGCAGTTAAAATTAGGCAGAGAGGCATAATCTTCGACTTGATTTAACTCCATCCGAAAAAACACTACCATTTTCTTTTAAGAGGCAACATTTTCCAATTCGCTTGGCATACTTTATCACAATCAATACTCAAGGGGAAACTCTGGAACATATAGGTCTCAATATTTACCTCATCACGTTTTCAGTCATGGCCAGTAGTATGTTGCAACGTCGAGAGTGCAATCTCTTGACGCCCTTAAAGTTTCGACAGTGCCTAAAAGTAATCGTATATATATAAGAAAATTCCTCAGTAAATATTTTCCCATTGGCCGTCATGGCTTGACGGGTTTCAACTAGTTATTATTATTATTTTTGTAGGAATATATACTCCATGAGTCCATGATATTTATGATTCTAGCAGATTAATTTTGTTATATTTTATTTATGACAGACTGAGTTTCTTTGTGTGTAAGGTGTTATACGTTCGAGCCCAGGCTCTTGTGAATATTTCTTATTTGCTTTGATGTTGAGTAGTGATTTTTTCCTACGATTATGTTAGATGTGATATGCTATATTAGAATAATTTGGATGTTATGATTTAATCCTAGGTAGGACTGCCCTAGATATCGCACTGGGCTGTGTTATCCATGGGTACGAGGCAATGATACTTTATGCAGGCAGTTGATAATAGGAATTAGAGCCACATTGTTATTTTTAGAATATATTTTGTGGTATTTACCTACCCCTAAAGCATAGGCAATTTGATATCACACTACATGGGTAGGTAGATACGGATCAGTAATGATTATTTATCTGCATCCTGGTCTCACACTAGACAATTAAGCAGGCTTCAGTGGATTTAAACATTGGTTGATTTATTTGTATTGATAAACATTACAACATCTTAATTGTTTAAATTGTGGTCCTTGGGACAAGATCCTTGCATACAATGCATTTTATGGATATTTCTTGTCCATTTTTCAAAGGATTTTGTTCAATTCGAATTGTACATGTATAGTAAATAAATTTGCTGCGTGTTTGAACTTGTATGTGTTGATGTTGTAGTCAGCCCTATGATATCAGTCATAGTATTACCCAAGACAGATATTCGCAGGTTAAGTAGAGGATTGAACGCGCTCCAGAGGAAGAGTTCCGCCTTGAAAGGCCCTATTTAACGGGTACAACACTTTATCCCATGTTGAACACAGCCGGAATGAATGATTTTGCTTTAAATTCATGTTATAAAGAAACTGGCAACATTGACAGTAAAAGGTTTCTGATTTAGTTAGGAATGAAGCTGACACATGGTCACCCAGGCGAAAACAATTACGATGACTAGTTTGCACATAACACAATATATCAGAAACGTTCAAAAATTTGCAACTTGAGTCCTTGGCTCTTGTCCACAAGTTGTACGCCACCATCTACTCGTAAGGACTCAACTCTAAATAGTCCTTGGCTCTGGTCCACAAGTTGTACGCCACCATCAACTCGTAAGGACACAACTCTAAATAGCCCTTGGCTCTTGTCCACAAGTTGTACGCCACCATCTACTAGTAAGGACTGAGTTCTAAACGGCCCTTGACCCTTGTCCACAAGATGTACGCAACCATCTACTCGTAAGGACTGAGTTCTAAACGGTCCTTGGCTCTCGTACACAAGATGCACGCCACCATCTACTCGTAAGGACTGAGTTCTAAACGGCCCTTGAATCTTGTCCACAAGATGTACGCCACTATCTACTCGTAAGGACTGAGCCATAAACGGTCCTTGGCTCTTGTACACAAGATGTTCGCCACCATCTACTCGTAAGGACTGAGTTATAAACGGCCCTTGACCCTTGTCCCAAGATGTACTGTGTCCGTTTAGACCGAAGTCCAACGACCACATATGCATTTCACCAAAAATCAGTCAGCACGAGAATCTAAACATCTCAGGGCGCCATATGGGTTAAAGTGACAACGATAACAAGATAAACAAGAAGTTCTGTAACGAACTAAAGAGCCTATTTTTCTTAAAATTTAAGATTCATGCCAATGATTAATCTATATGGATCTATCTAGAATAATGACGAAATTAAGTTGGTAATATAGAAATTTCTAATTAGTTCGAAATACTGTATACCTGGCATAATGTAGCCTAATAGAGAACTACAGATGGCAGCCCTGGTGACTGAATACATTCTTAGTTCCATCACTTAAGGCACAGAATACAAAATTTGGTCGAAGTCCAATGGATAGCATGGACGTTATATGCAGTTAAACATTGGATCAAACAGCGCGCGTAAAATCATGTTGGCATCAATGACATACATGGTTTGGTCAAAAATAACCTGAAATATGATCTATTGTTGTGTCAATTTTGAATGAAATACATTAGTTAGTATAGAAGTTACATGAATTTTAATATTGGACCTATCAGCAGGCTTAGACTCATGTTGGCAGCACTGACGTATATTAATTACTCCAAATTAATCTAGAATGCCAGCTACTACACGTGTGCAAAGTTTAGAGCTATTGGCTTGCATACTTTCTGATATATTGATATTAGGGTAACAGAAATACAGCATTTATTAATAGTTGGCAGTCCTGGTTACTCTTAAGAATCGGCATAGTCATATCTGTTATGGTACACATAGCACACACGAAATTTGTTTGAAATCCAAATGACAGTATAGAAGTTACATGTGTTTAAATTTGGGCTTCTCAGCAGGCTTAGAATCATGTTGGTAGCACTGACGTATATAAGTTACTTCAAATTAATGTATAATGTCAGGTACTATACGTGTGCATAGTTTAAAGCTGTCGGCTTGCATACTTTCTGATATATGGGTATTTGGATTTAAAAAAATTGAGAGCATTTATTAACAGTTGGCAGCCCTGGAGGCTTTTAAAAATACGCTCAGTCATATCTGTTTATGTACACATAGCACATACGAAAATTGGTTGAAATCCAATTGATAGTGTAGAAGTTATATGCATTTAAAAATTGAACCTATCAGCAGGCTTATAATCATTTTGGCAACACTGCCATGTATGGCCTCCTGGAAATTAAACTGCAATATTATTCTCTATATATGTGCCAATTTTGAAATAGCTCCCATTCATACCTTCCATGGTATTCAACATGGAGCTCAAATTTCAATTGCGATTTTTCAGCAGTTGGTAGCACTGACATCATTTTCAAATATGGCCGTGAGATATTCAGGTATAGATCTTTACTCCTACCAAATTTTGTTTCGATTGCTGCAGCCGTTTAGGAGTTGATAGGGGACACACACACACACAGCCAGACAGACATACAGAAGGACAGACAGACAGACAGACAGACAGACAGACAGACACACATTTGCCCGATCTCATAAGTCTACTTTTTCCTCATTTTTGCAAAATGTGAAAAGTAGGCAAAAAAATACTTTACTGATTTTCGGCTCCATGCAACAATAAGGATAGAAGGAGACTTTGAAAATAGCACAATTCCTAAAATAATCTCATTTTATTATAATTTTAAAATTTACTTTAAAAAAATGCCAGAATAGCATTAGGAATGCAAGAAGAATCATCATTTATGTACTTCAAAAATACAGGGTTACCAACACAAGAACACTTGAATTTGAACGAAAGCCAGAATGTCAGTCCTGTTTACTCTGTTCAAATTATATTTATTTACAGTAATAGGTTCTTCAGGGAAAATTATATTGTCCATCCTGAATCCTAAATTATTAGCATTCACTTGTTGAAAGAAAATTTTAATTTTTCACTCGTTGTAAAAAATCACTTTGTTTCTGGTTTCATTTCGTTGCAAAAATAACTATCACTTTCCAGGAATCATCATTCCAAACATTGGTACATTTTTAGGCCATAACAATGGGTTTAACACATCAACTTATAGGACATCTGAGCATCTTTGAAAAATAATGTTTAAACAATATGAGCATGGATTCGAAGAACTTTGATGTTGAGCAGAAAATTTATATTATCATCTGTTCTCGATCCAAAATAATAACTCTGAGTGCATGACTCGACTATTACTTCATCGTCAAAAATTTATTAACAAAAACATCAATTCTTTCAATGTTAATTTAACCATCCAATCCCTCAAATATTATTTGAAAATATTATTCAGAAAATTGTTACCAAAATAATAACAAATACTATTATCAAAAGTTGCAATTCTTTGACAGAATATGAAAATGTTAGTCTTTACATTATTTTACATTTTATAATATTTATAATTTTAATAGGATCACAAATATCCTTTAAATGGTAGTGGCTGTTCATGAAATAACAGTATTAATTTATTTATAGCATCAGCCCATTCTATTTAAATGTGTCAAAAATTACATGATCATATTTAGCGTTAGACAAGCGGTAAAGTCTCATTATAATGAAAGGTTAATTTTAATAAAAAATTCGGGTTGACAAGTACTGGGAAAATATTTATAGAACACGAGAATCAATTGTGAATCAACTGTGATGGTTTAATAAAATAACCCTTGGTTATCAAATTCGACGAAATGTGGCTTGTAACTATATTTTCAACTCTCAACATATTTATAAAAGTCATCTAAACTTCACAATGGTTGATGCTTCATGTAACGACGAGACCATTCCTGCGACTTAATTGCACAACCAGAATGACAAAATTCAACTATTTCCACACATAATATTTCTTCCCAAATTATACATAATCATGATAATCAAGCCCTTGCTTGTTATCCAAACTGGAAGATTAAGAAACTAGTAAGCTCCTGCAATAAGTTTACAGTAATTTCACCATCATATTAAAATTTAATATTTTCACATCGTGTCTATTCATGGTCAAACGTTCTATCAAATGACGTTACCCAAATAATTTATATTTATATAAACTCTAGCAAAACCCTAATTTATACATTCAATTTGTTTCCCATATTATCCCTTTCCATGTCTTCTACATGATTTGACTGGGTAATGCAATTATCAAATGCTTCCAATATATTATTCTGTTAGTAGAATGTGGGCGTGCGTTTAACCATTAACCTTCGGAAAAGCAAGTATCCGATATAGTGAACTGTTTCGAATATAAATTTTATAAATTCACAATACATGATATGATTATTAGAGAGTACAAATCATTATTAATATTATCTCAGAAAAATTGAAAATAATAATAATTATTATTATTAAATTATTATTATTATTATTATTATTATTATTATTTCCAAAACTGGAGTTAACTTCAATAGACTATTCGAGAGAAGATCAAACTCGACTTCTTAAACATGGAAAAACATCCATTCCTCAACTTAAACTTATTTTAATATTTACAGATACGACGGCTGATACCCGCGATTAGAAAAATGACAAAATCAAATAAAATGCTCATGATGCTTGTCCATAGATTCAAGTCATTGAATCGACATGTCTGAACGTAGAAAATACTCAGAACTAGGCTTCCCATGCCTCGCAGAATCATTTGCAACAGCAAATTACCAAATAAAAATTGTGTTGATAAGACTGTAGAAAAATGAGAATTCCGGCTAACTACGCATAAGAATAATGCAAATTGTAGCTTACATTCTTGTAGATCTTGATGTAGAAGATAATCTGGTTAAAACCAGACCATTCCAGTCTTCAGTCCCCATTTGGACTCGTACTTAAATCCTGGTATCGGCCTCAATTTTATACCCGCAATTTGTCTAACAAGACATAACGGTGATTATATTCGTTGCTTGGTAATAATCTTGATATAAACTGTTCATGATGGCAGCTCTAACAGCCGTAGTTAATTTCTTGAAAGGGACTAGATCTGTTTGATCCATGGTAAAAATACCAGATGTAACCCGTGACGCATTCAGTACAGTTTAATACGCTAACAATCTTATTCAGCTTTGGTAACAGATCTGATGTTCTCGTTGTCCCTGGGTAGAGTTATGCACTCTCCAGTCAGCGCTATGCACAGCTGGCCCCTTATGTCGGCTAAGTGATCTTTACCAAGCAAGAAAGGTATTTCTAAAAGTACTGACATGTGATCTTGGTTGGTCATTCAGTCACCAAGACAAAACTTGCCTCTGGTAATTGGACATGAAAATATTCCAATAATAATTATGGACTGTGGAAAGTTTATAGACTAAGTCTATCATATGTCCGTTAGCAGTTTGATATTTACCAGTATTGACTGCCAAAAAATGTCTATCACATGAGTGATAAATGACGAAAAAATATTCTATGTTTCACTGGAAGAATTTCTAACACTTTGAAAGTACCAATAACCATGTACTTTTTCGACGATTCACACTAATATTTAGCAACCATGTGCTATTGGCAAGTATTACGACGAACATACCAACCATGTGCTCGTAGATAAGTATCACGAAGTGCTAGCAACCATGTGCTGTGAAGATGTGAATGTTGGGTCCAGTTCAGCGCTCATTTTATACAGTCCAGGGCAGTCCCCTGACGTCATAGCGGGACATTTCCTCATTCCTTAAACTTCTCATATCTCGGCTTCCGCTGGTTCGATTTTCTTCTAATATAGCTCATTCTTCTTCCCTTACCCGTGCCAGTAATATGGTATGTGTCCCATGTTTCCAATCAATCGGAAAATATTTTATCAAAAATATAGCCTCGGTTGTGACAATCTGCCGCGTCACTAGCCGTTCTGTAGCCTGCATATTCCTTCGATTTCCTTCTAAGAACAATCGGCGCGCGCTATTCAAATCTTCTGCTTGGGACTTAGGATATGTGCCTGTGCTCTCAAATCTGCAGCAGTGGATTTGGGCACAGTACGCCACCATCCAGTCGTAATGACTGAGTTCTAAACGGAACTTGACCTTTGTCCACAAGATGTCCGCCATCATCTACTCGTAAGGACTGTGTTATAAACGGTCCTTGGCTCTTGTACACAAGATGTACGCCACCGTCTACTCGTAAGGACTGAGTTCAAAACGGTCCTTGGCTCTTGTACACAAGATGTACGCCACCATCTACTCGTAAGGACTGAGTTCTAACCGGTCCTTGGCTCTTGTACACAAGATGTACGCCACCATCTACTCGTAAGGACTGAGTTATAAACGTTCCTTGGCTCTTGTACACAACATGTACGCCACCATCTACTCGTAAGGACTGAATTATAAACGTTCCTTGCCTCTTGTACACAAGATGTACGCCACCATCTACTCGTAAGGACTGAGTTATAAATGTCCCTTGGCTCTTGTACACAAGATGTACGCCACCATCTACACGTAAGGACTGAGTTATCAACGTTCCTTGGCTCTTGTACACAAGATGTACGCCACCATCTACTCGTAAGGACTGAGTTATCAACGTTCCTTGGCTCTTGTACACAAGATGTACGCCACTATCTACTCGTAAGGACTGAGTTATAAATGTTCCTTGGCTCTTGTACACAAGATGTACGCCACTATCTACTCGTAAGGACTGAGTTATAAACGTTCCTTGGCTCTTGTACACAAGATGTACGCCACTATCTACTCGTAAGGACTGAGTTATAAACGTTCCTTGGCTCTTGTACACAAGATGTACGCCACCATCTACTCGTAAGGACTGAGTTATAAACGTTCCTTGCCTCTTGTACACAAGATGTACGCCTCCATCAACTCGTAAGGACTGAGTTATAAACGTTCCTTGCCTCTTGTACACAAGATGTACGCCACTATCTGTTCGTAAGGACTGAGTTATAAACGTTCCTTGGCTCTTGTACACAAGATGTACGCCACTATCTACTCGTAAGGACTGAGTTATAAACGTTCCTTGGCTCTTGTACACAAGATGTACGCCACCATCTACTCGTAAGGACTGAGTTATGAACGTTCCTTGGCTCTTGTACACAAGATGTACGCCACCATCTACTCGTAAGGACTGAGTTATAAACGTTGCTTGCCTCTTGTACACAAGATGTACGCCACCATCTACTCGTAAGGACTGAGTTATAAATGTTCCTTGGCTCTTGTACACAAGATGTACGCCACCATCTACTCGTAAGTACTGAGTTCTAAATGACAGCCTACTTGATTATAATTCTTGTTGCTGTGGATTCATTTGGTGGCTTGCGACATCGTGGACATTAGCCCTGTGTATTTGGGTGTTCATAGGATTTGTCTGATATCCTAGGTTATTGTGAAGTTTTAATTTGTAATCTAATTGTGACCAGCGTTGGGAAGAAGGCGGCCGTCCCAGCTTTAGCCTCCAGTAGTAGTGCAGAACCATAGAAAGCCACTACTACGATGGTTGAGGTGGGATTCGAACCTACCTCTTCTCAGTTCTGACTCCACTAGATCAGTGGGGTCCATTCCAGCTCTCAAATCCTTGGCAGGTCCGGGAATCTAAATTGGACAGCCAAGAACGGTAGCCACTGTGCACTTTTAAAGAAAAGTCGACACAGTGCGATCATACAGAATCCTTGCAGATGTCGGTTATAGGATATTTCAAAGCTTCTCTGCCTGAGATGCAGCGCGGTAACCACCGGACATTTCTCTCTTTGAAAAATACTTCCCCTGCTTATTTGCTTCATTTTTTTTACAACTATTTGGAGGGGGGTGTGTGGCAGAAAATCGCGTTTGTGGTCATAAATAAGTATGGGACACATAGGATATTAATAACACATCAGCCCGATAAGGCTGACGGATGGAAGGCCGGCCATGGCTGAGTTATGCGCGATGAGCCAGTTCCAAGCCGGCGAGCGAGAGGCCTGGCAATCGCCTAATAAATCAGAAGGACTGGTCCCGGCTACAAACATAAAAATGCCGCGAAATATCAAACTCCATAACGGAGATTTCGGTCACAGTATGAAATGTGTTGTGAGTGGATATCTCCATCATCATCGCAGCCAGTTTCGTTATAGAACATGTTATTATTTTTAATGGTTACGTTCTATGTACATGCTTGCTATCTATAAACTAGTTTTACTATCGATACTAAGCGGTAGATCGAGTGATATCGATATTTGAAACCACTGGAAATGGCGAACATTTGAACAAACGGAATGAGCCATTCGGTGCTATCTAGTCACTCGTGTTATTGGCAATATGATCCATTCCAGAGACTACGCCACTTTTACTGTTTACGTCGCATTGCTTCGAATTTATTTCATTCCTTTAATCAAGCATGACTCACGATAACATGACCACAATTGCTAATTCGTTCAGCTTTATGACTTGCTTGCCTACAGCATTGTAAACCCCAGCCACACACAAACACAGTACCGTGCCATTCATACTGAGTTCTCTCGGCCGTCTGAGCTTGTTCAGTGAATATTGCTTCTTAAAGTCATGTTATGGTGGCTTCGGTGACGTAGTTGGTAGGATGCTGAGCTTCTATGCCCAAGGTCGCGAGTTCAAGCCCGGTCGAAGTCGTCGGATATTTTAAGAGCGTTAAAAGTCCCTCAGTACACCTTCCTTCGGTGGGGAAGTAAAGCCGGCGGTCCCATGTAATAGATTTATGGCATGATGAAGAATCATCCACTAATTACAGTTGTGTGAAGTTAAATTATAGGTTAGATTTGACTAACGCTCTTAGGTTCCAACTTTCGTCGCCAGGAGCTGACTGCGGTGGCATCTGGTAACCAAGTTCAGAACTAGTTGGTCGTTGACGGTGCCATTTGTTTGCAAAAGTTGGAACTACTTGAAAATTGAATGTCTGCAGTCCTTACTTGAATTAAAGACAGATAACATACACTAATGCAGCCATCACGATTAACACCGGTTATCAGACAGAATCTACACACACCCAAAGTACACGGGGCTACATGACTGCGTTGTCGCAGCGCCTAAACTGAGGAACCAACCAACCAAAGTCATATTATTTACACGATACCTTTGGGCTACTGCTAGTGTAGAACTGTAGAGGACAACACAGTATGCATATTCTCCCGTTCATGTTCTTGTATTCAGTTCCCTTCATCATTAAACACTTAGGAGCTCACAACAAGTGGCACGTGGGTTGGAGAAGTCACGGTCACAACTAAGACACACACTGCCTCTACGTCTCTCTTTCTCAATCCACAGGAGCTCACAATTAGTGCACGTGGGTTGGAGAAGTCAGGGTCACAACTAAAACACACAATGCTTCTACCTCTCTCTTTCTCAATCCACAGGAGCTCACAATTAGTGACACGTGGGTTGGAGAAGTCAGGGTCACAACAAAGACACACACTGCCTCTACGTCTCTCGTCCTCAATCCACAGGTGCTCACAACAAGTGAGACGTGGGTTGAAGAAGCCAGGGTCACAACTAAAACACACACTGCCTCTACGTCTCTGTTTCTCAATCCACAGGAGCTCACAACAAGTGAGACTTGGGTTGGAGAAGTCAGGGTCACAACTAAGACACACACTGCCTCTACGTCTCTCGTCCTCAATCCACAGGTGCTCACAACAAGTGAGACGTGGGTTGGAGAAGTCAGGGTCACAACTAAGACACACACTGCCTCTACCTCTCTCTTTCTCAATCCACAGGAGCTCACAATTAGTGACACGTGGGTTGGAGAAGTCAGGGTCACAACTAAAACACACACTGCCTCTACCTCTCTCTTTCTCAATCCACAGGAGCTCACAATTAGTGAGACGTGGGTTGGCGAGGTCAGGGTCACAACTAAGACACACACTGCCTCTACGTCTCTGTTTCTCAATCCACAGGAGCTCACAACAAGTGAGACGTGGGTTGGAGAAGGCAGGGTCACAACTAAAACACACACTGCCTCTACGTCTCTCTTTCTCAATCCACAGGAGCTCACAATTAGTGCACGTGGGTTGGAGAAGTCAGGGTCACAACTAAAACACACACTGCTTCTACCTCTCTCTTTCTCAATCCACAGGAGCTCACAATTAGTGCACGTGGGTTGGAGAAGTCAGGGTCACAACTAAAACACACACTGTCTCTACGTCTCTCGTCCTCAATCCACAGGAGCTCACAACAAGTAAGAGGTGGGATGGGAAAGTCAGGGTCACAACTCAAGACACACATTGCCTCTATGTCTCTGTTTCTCAATCTACAGGAGCTCACAACAAGTGAGACGCGGGCTGGAGAAGACAGGGTCACAACTGAGACACACACTGCCTCTACGTCTCTCTTTCTCAATCTGCAGGTGCTCACAACAAGTGAGACGTGGGTTGGAGGAGTCAGGGTCACAACTAAAACACACATTGTCTCTACGTCTATGTTTCTCAATCCACAGGAGCTCACAATTAGTGAGACGTGGGTTGGCGAAGTCAGGGTCACAACTAAGACACACATTGCCTCTACGTCTCTGTTTCTCAATCCACAGGAGCTCACAATTAGTGAGACGTGGGTTGGAGAAGTCAGGGTCACAACTAAGACACACATTGCCTCTACGTCTCTGTTTCTCAATCCACAGGAGCTCACAATTATTGAGACGTGGGTTGGCGAAGTCAGGGTCACAACTAAGACACACAATGCCTCTACGTCTCTGTTTCTCAATCCACAGGAGCTCACAACAAGTGAGACGTGGGTTGGAGTAGTCAGGGTCACAACTAAAACACACACTGCCTCTACCTCTCTCTTTCTCAATCCACAGGAGCTCACAATTAGTGACACGTGGGTTGGAGAAGTCAGGGTCACAACTAAGACACACACTGCCTCTACGTCTCTCGTCCTCAATCCACAGGAGCTCACAACAAGTAAGAGGTGGGATGGGAAAGTCAGGGTCACAACTCAAGACACACATTGCCTCTATGTCTCTGTTTCTCAATCTACAGGAGCTCACAACAAGTGAGACGCGGGCTGGAGAAGACAGGGTCACAACTGAGACACACACTGCCTCTACGTCTCTCTTTCTCAATCTACAGGTGCTCACAACAAGTGAGACGTGGGATGGAGGAGTCAGGGTCACAACTAAAACACACATTGCCTCTACGTCTATGTTTCTCAATCCACAGGAGCTCACAATTAGTGAGACGTGGGTTGGAGAAGTCAGGGTCACAACTAAGACAAACATTGCCTCTACGTCTCTGTTTCTCAATCCACAGGAGCTCACAATTAGTGAGACGTGGGTTGGCGAAGTCAGGGTCACAACTAAGACACACACTGCTTCTACGTCTCTCTTTCTCAATCCACAGGAGCTCACTAGTGAGACGTGGATTGGAGAAGTCAGGGTCACAACTGAGACACACATTGCCTCTACGTCTCTCGTCCTAAATCCACAGGAGCTCACAACTAGTGTGACGTGGATTGGAGAAGTCATGGTCACAACTGAGACACACATTGCCTCTACGTCTCTCGTTCTCAATCCACAGGAGCTCACAACTAGTGTGACGTGAAATGGAGAAGTCAGGGTCACAACTCAGACACTGTTTCTTTGTCTCTCGTCCTAAATCCACAGAAACTCACAATTAGTGAGACGTGAATTGGAGAAGTCAGGGTCACAACTCAGACATTGCTTCTTTGTCTCTCGTCCATAATCCTTAGAAACTCACAATTAGTGAGACGTGGATTGGAGAAGTCAGGGTCACAACTGAGACACACATTGCCTCTACGTCTCTCATCCTCAATCAACAGGAGCTCACAACTAGTGAGACGTGAAATGGAGAAGTCAGGGTCACAACTCAGAGACTGCCTCTACGTCTCTCGTCCTCAATCCACAGGAGCTCACAACTAGTGAAACATGCGTTCTCTTTGTGTGCGAAGTAAAGAACTGTTGGACTTCATAGTTTTTGATATACTCTTACTGGGGTTGAATATTATTCAGAGATTTTGTCAAGAGTTGGTAGCCCTGTCAACTCTGAATAATAGCCTGGATCCATCTATGAAAGTACAAAATGCACATACGAAATTATGAAATCCATTAGATAGTGTGGACGTTACATGTAATTAAAAATTGAAACTATCAGCACGCGTGGAATCACGTTGGCAACACTGTCAGGCCTGGGGTGCTAAACATCATACTGAAATATAGTAGCTAATTAGAATAAATCAGTTTGTTAGTATGCAAATTACATCCAGTTAAACTTTAACATATCTGCAGGCGTAGAATCATGTTGGCAGCGCTGCCATGTATGCGTTACTTGAAATGTCATGTTCTATACATGTACAAATTTCAAAACTGTTTGTCTACATACTTTCTGATATATTGAGACTAAGGTTCAAAATTATAAAGAGCATTTAATAACAATTTGCAGTCCCGTCTAAAGAATACGTGTAAGCTCACATAAGGTACACCAGTTAAGTTTCGCGCTTAACAATGAGTGGATAACTGGATGAGTGGATATTAAGCTTTGGCGCGACAGGTTCTCCACGCGACTGAGTGGTATCTCATTCAAAAGAAATGAATAAGTCCAGTTTGTAATTCTACATTCAATATTATACCATTACATTCAGCTTTGTCACATCACCAAGTGAAGTTTACTGATCAGCACTCGAAGAGTGAAATTTACATAGTGCTGTTTTAAGAATCGTGCTCGGAGAGAGCGATTTATTATGATACATGATATTTTATACAAGTATTTTACGCAAGTGGGGGTAGCCGAGTTCTCTCGAGTCCACACGAATATCCCTCAGCCAATCAAGAGGCTTTTTACACAATCATCTGACCAATCACAAAATATCTTGGATGGTCTTTAGAAAACTTCAAGGCTTTCCAAGAACGAGAATGTAACTTAGAGCCAAAACTCATGTTGGAAAATTGAGAAAGCTTGTTTTGAAAATTATCAAACATGACCTTGTTTTTAAATGGAATGGTCATGTCTCCGGAAGTTGGGTGACATGGCTATGCTTTTAATTTATTCAAGAATTCTCATATTTCTGAGGGCTAAAATCTGTTTCTGTCCTTAAGAGAATACATGCACGTTTACTTAATTTTATGACAGCCAAGCACTGGTGGTCTCTTATGTACGTAGATTTCATGTTAAAACTTACTTATAGAATATGGATAGCGTTTCCATTATGAGAGGAATAATAATAATCTTAGAAGTTAAATTCATTAGGAGACACAGACTGGAGTTCAATATCAGGTGAGGTATGTACTGTAATTCATCAAGCACAAACTATATTTGGTTGAAGTAAATTTAGTTTCAAAGGTTGAAGCCGTTTAGGAGTTGATTGTGGGGGACTCACACACAGATTGATTGATTGGTTTTATTTCCACGGCTACACTTAGAGCTTAAGAGATCCTTTACAATGGGGCTCTACATGAAATAAGATTAGGGCTTATAAAAATAAAACATTTCACTTACATTCACATTATAAATAATAATAGTCTAACAATGATAGTAACAAAAAGACAGTAATAATCCAATAATAATAATAATAATAATAATAATAATAATAATAATAATAATAATAATAATAATAATAATAATAATGTCAAAATTATATACTAAAGAGTGCATACAGACTATCAGCCCAAAAAACAAACACCATCTACAAAGAAAGCTATTAAAGTAGGTAGGTTGTCAGGTATTGTCCTGATGTTATAACTGAATTAATAATAGCATTTTAACATAATGCAGTAATCAAATGTGAGAGGTAAATTGCTCCAAGAAGCAGGATGAAAGGCGTTCTTGAGAGCTGCAGTGCTTGCAATGTTGAAGAGTCGTGAGACGGTGCAAGCCAAAGATTTATTGAACTTCATGGTTCGGTGTATAGGAATCTGGAGGGTTAATTTTGTGTATCTATTTTCTCAATTATGAACAGAATGCATTGGTGTAAATACATTGTAGAGATATAACGGGGTCTTGGTATGTAATATTTTATCTGTCAGAATGACAACTGATAGCCTAGCTGCCTGAGTTTGTGGAGTTTCAACCATTTCAGCTGCGCGTAGTAAGGTGTGATGTGTTCATCTCGCCTTACATCTGGAATGTAGCGAACACATGCATTCTGGACTATTTGTAATTTGATGTTCTGTGTTTCTGGTAAATCATTGTATACACCAGAGCTATAATCAATTATTGGAAAAATGAGATTTTGGACGAAGAACATACGAATGCAAGGAGGGGTATAAGAAACAGTTCTTTTCAGGAGATGCATAGTTGATATAACCTTCTTTACCACATTAGACGTATGCTCTGCCCACGAAAGTGTTCTATCAAATATCACTCCGAGATTATTGACAGTGTTGCTATATTTAATATTATTATCTAATATCTTGATGGGCGGTAGTGAATTAAAATCTACTGAATTTAGAAGTTTTGTATATCCAATGGATATAAGTTGTGTTTTTGATATGTTCAAGGGAAGATTATGATTTACGGTCATTCACAAAGCCTGGCAATGTCTTCATTAAACGGATTCATACGATCGCATGCATTGTTAGGCGTGAGGTTAAAATAGGCTTGGAGGTCATCAGCGTGTAAATGAACATAACTATTTCGGAATTCATTAGAACCATCGTTTATATATATCGAGAAGCATAGTGGACCTAAGACAGATCCCTGAGGTACTCCACTCTCTACCGATTTCCAGTCTGAGGAGGATCCATCCCCGAGGATCACTCTCTGTGTACGCATGGAAAGATAGGATTTGAACCAAGAAATAGCTCTCTGAGAGAAGCCAAAAGATTTCAGCTTTGCAAGATTTATATTGTGATTCATACAGTCAAAAGCCTTACTGAAATCGAAAATACATAAGATGGTAAGCCGAAACTTGTCCATAGCTGAGCGTATATCATCGCTGACCTTTAACAATGCAGTAGTGGTACTATACCCCTTTTTAAACCCTGATTGGTAAGGATTGAAGATATTAAATTTAGTTAGGTAGTCACATACTTGTTCATGAACAATTTTCTCAAGTGCTTTACTAAGGGCACAAAGGATATTTATTGGTCTAAAGTCACTACAACTAGTGGGGGTTTTATTTTTTGGCACTAGAAGTATGTTAGAACACTTCCAAAGAGACGGATATACTCCACTTTGTAGAGAGAAATTAAATAGGTGAATAATTGGGGGTAGACGTACTTCAAGACCGTTAGAGATAAGATAAATTGGGATGTTATCAGGGCTTTCCCAATCTGGTGTGGGTAAACACACATAAAGAAAATCTTTCATGGGTTGGGGGAGGGATGGATATGTAGTTCATGACGGTCTCTGATACCCTTAATGCATCACCAATTGACGCAACATTTAAGTAATGTCTTAATGCTGGATGACTATGGCAATAAGACAGGTCATGTTCTTTGCATGCTTGATCCAAAGGATTAATAGGTACATCGCCACGTTGCAAACGTTCTTCAAGGTGAGTTCCAGGACCACAAAAACGGCCACCAGGTAGGTGGATTTCAAAAGGTAAGTATTGAATGACTTTGTCAATGACGCCATGACCAGTACAAGTTTGACATATCCTTTTCCATCGATTGCGAAAAGGTTTGATCTTCCTCTTCCTCTATGGACGATGTTTGTTGTTGTTGTTGCTTTTTCTCGCCATCACACCCGTGGAATGAGGAAACCAAGTCTTTACACTGGCTTTTATGACCGTGATAAAGTTTGACCAGCTGGCAAGCGGCACACTGTCGCAAAGATGGTATTTTTTGCCATGGCCACTTGATTATGGTGACCGTAATCCGTACATGGTTGCAATTACTTAACACAGAGTCTTGAGTCCTTGATTTTGGTACATGTTGCCAGGTTTCTTCCCCTGCACTCGCTGCCACATAACAAATGAACGACTTGGGAAGCGACAATAATTCCTCTTTGGTAAAACTGTCTAGTTTCTTTTTACACACAAAGAATTTCCCAGTCGCTTTATCAGTAGCATCCCCTTTCTCCTTGGTATAACGTTGATGTCTACACGTCGCTTGTAGGAATCTCACTGATCTCATCCAAAGGTAAACCTTGAGTTTTAATTTTATTTAACAACTCCCAGCAGGCATTGTTGGTTAGCCAATGAAACAATTGCCACACATGTGCCAGGGCATTATTGGTAGTGTTGCTACAGGGACAGCGGTCAATGAGTGTTTGCAGCGAGGGGCGATACATTGACAGTAAGGCGCCAAAAATTGTTGTAGTCATTGCCGGTTTTCATTACCTTTTCCAAATACCACATTGGTTGAGGGCAAATGCGCTTTCATCACCATGTCTAAATATTTATATGAAATGGTTCCTTGATTCCAGTTTAGTTGCAAATGATTTTCAATCCATTGGGTTTGTTTACGGTCTTTCTCACACAACAAATCAAAAGCATAGGGTGGTTTAAATACCAAATGAGTAGCTTGCGATATCCAAAATGTGGAACAATCAATCATGGCCACGTCTTTAAATATAAATTTGTTATCCCCAATTTTAAACCCTTGACAATCCACAATCGGTGTGCGCAATATGTTGACATTTGTCTAGACCAAGTCCAACTGACCTCTAACTCACTATCGACTACTAAGGTGTGCCAATGACATTAACTTACATCCATTCTAGTAAAAAAAACTAAGCCCACTATCATTGTAGTCGCTTAGGTTAGGGTATGATTGGTGATATGAGAAATAATAATAACCACCTAATTTGTACATCATTTTATTTGTAAAACAAGTTTTACATTCCTTTGTCATTCTGGAATGAGGACGATACCAACTCATACAACAATACAGTCTTTTGTGTTTATAACGCCCATAACACCGATGATGTCCCAAGGCCTCTAGACTAGGAGTTTTCGACTGTGAGCTGCTCATCGAAGCACCGTTGATGCCATAAGGTCCGCACGTTTCATAACTGTTTTCATTACTCAGAGGCACTAGTGAGGGGTAGCTTGAATGGCAATGTATATTACCCACATCCATTCTACAGAGGTAGGGGCAGGCTGGTGACCAGCGCTGATGTTCCTGCATAGGTTCATCACTCTTTTCCCATTGGTCTATGGTAATGGAACAAAACACACATTTCACTTCATATCTTGTTTTTAAATAATAGCAACCAGCGGCTGCCAAGGCTTGAGAGTTCATGAAATGCACAGGCCACGTCGCAAAGGTCTTGAAACGTTGTTTCTCAGAGTTCAGATTCATGGGTGTGACACCTCTTGAGACTTTAAAGCAATGCATGACTGAGCGGCTTGACGTGGGTTGGCCTGTTATTTATTCACTGGTCACTTGGTTGGACAGTGGATAATAGTTGACTTGTTTGTGGTGAATAAACAAACAGTAGGTACAGCTGGTACATTGTCATGCGTTTGAAAATCTAGTCAAATGTCAATATTGGATTGATTGACAGACTCTTCCAAGTATGAACAGTCAAAGAAAATCAGTGGCGCCCTTGCCTTAAACGCTTGGGGTGACAACATGGAGCAGTTCTCTTTTTGATAATACGATCACGTAAATTTAGAAAACAAGTCGTACAGGGGGCCAAATTTATTTTTTGAAAATTCCAAATCCAGTCCTTCGTAGGGAAAAACAGCTTCGTAGAGGAAAATACGTGTATTTCTCAATTGCCAGTGATCAAATTGCGTGGCATCTTTGGTTTGTTGATACTTGCGGTTGGTTTGAAAACCCACGATAATGTAGAGAGGTCTCTCGGTATAGCGTGCTGTTTTTACAGACCAACTGTGTGTGTTGGTGGTGGGTAATAGGGGATACTCATGAAGCGCCCAGCTTCTAAATTCCACGAGTAGAGTCATATCTCTTACCACAATCTTGAGCATTTCCGTTTTTTTGCTATCGGAAAGGGTCACATAAAGTACTTTCCATACCATTCGTTGTGGTTGAATTTTTGATTCTATGGATGCATCTTCAGCTCCCTTGAGTGTATTATTATCACTTCTGTCTCTGACCAGATAAAGCACTTGCCTTGCGATGACCACAATACGCTGATGATCTTCGGAAAAGCCTAAAATGAGTTTAAGGGGTAAACATCCAGTAAAGGTACCATCTGTGAGTACCATCCGGACATTGGATGAGTCAGGGGACCAACCTGCAATGCAAAGTGTTTTACCTTCTTCCTCACTATAAGAGGGGTATAGTTTCTTTACACTTGAAGTACCCACATTTCGAGTGCTATCCACCACAATATCGTTAATCACATAGCGCACCTCAGAAAACAAAAAGGCAAAAGCATGGTTGGCTAACCTGGATGTCGTGGGCGTAGAACCATCGGCTTTTGTGAGCCGACCTTCAATTTGAATGACACTTTCATGCGGTAGGGTGTAAATATCTTTGTTGTTGATAACAAATTGAATTTCATCATTGTTATTTAGTTCAGGTGTTTGAGCTTGATAGGAATAGGGATCAATTCTTACCACTCCTTCTTGCTCCTCGATGCGGTTCACCACCTCTAAGATAGAATTCATCTTGTAGGTTTACGTGTTAACCCGGATGTTGTAAAATCTGCTTGACCTAGACGGTGTTGTTGCTTTATACACCAACTTCATAGTGGCTTTAGAACTAACTTGTAAGCTGGTGTGGTAGAATCTAGTTGAATGAGTTGTTGGTCTCTATTGATCAGTCTTAACGTTATATTACTAATAAGATCAACAGCCACAGAATGAAAAAACACTACTGGAGGGATTTCACGATTTATATAGCCATTGGGCGATGTCACAATAAAATCTTAAAGCGAATGCTAAGGTTCTTGATAGGTGTACACATGGCTATTAATATTACGCGTCACTGACACTTGATGGTTCTCAATCAATTTCACTTCATAGTCCAAATCATGTTTTTTGTTGGGCTTCAACACTCGTGGTTTAAATCCTAGCAAAGGACCAATGGAATCGGGTTGTGTTTCAAAGTCAATCTTAAACGTAGATAAAATACTGCAGCGATGAGTGTTGGCATTTCCTATAAGTTCAAACTGACGTCTTCCAACAAGAAATGCCTTTAAACCATATTGGTTGACCAGCACCAGATAAATGTGTTCATAAATATTGTCTAACGTATTGGGCCCAATTTACGGAAGCCACCGTAAATATATTTTGCATTTCGGATGAGCGGAACGCCAGATTGAAGTTTGAACCGAGCGCGGAGTCAGCTAGTTCACCGTGCGATCCAGAGGATGCACTAGGAGAGGGACCTGTGGCGCCAACGGACGAGTTATTGAAACTTATTGATGAAGAAAATTAATCGACGATTTGAGATCTAGAATCTAGTATATAGTATTGGATATGGAATTCTAGGAATGTCAGAAGAAATTTGAGGCAAATCGGACCAGTCGTTCGAGAGTTATATGTGTTTTTGTAAAAGCATATGTTCTAACAGGAAGTCAGGGAGGAGCAGGAGTTTAGGAAGAGCGGGGCGTGCTCACCGCTTGGAACAGCGGACACACTGAATTTCAGCTCCGTAACTGTACATAAAGCAGGTTTTCTGAAGCCTTGGTATGTTATTCATGCATCAACCTTCGAGGAATTACTTTCGTAACATCGCCATACCACGTGTTACGTGTTATAGTCTGTCACTATAGTCAACCGAGTTTGGACTTAGTCTTTCGAGCTAGGCCAGCTGCATTTGGACTTAGTTTTTCGAACTGGGCCAGCTGTATAGCAGGAAAAGGTACTTGGAATTATCGCGTCTTATCAGTCAGGAGATGGAAACATAGTCTACGACATTTGGGCCATTTGTTTTAAACAAATAGAACTGGAGAATATCCTATCCCAAGTTAGGAAATTAGAGGGCCTATCTACCTAGTAGATGTCCTGTGACACGTCTTAGTCTTCGATAGCGGGACAGATTCCCGGACACGGATCTGTTACAGAGCATATCTGTTCACCCGCATAGGTTAACTATGGCAGGCATCTACATTTCCATATACTCCACTGACAGTAAGCGTATGTTCGCAGTTGTCAAGTAGCTATTTTCATCATTGAGTGGCATCAGACAAGACGCTGTATTTTCGAATATATATGAACATTGAACATTTTAAATGTTTGTTTAAAATAATAGGACAGTTTACGATGACATCAGTAATAATGTCGAACATTAGTAAAGATTATCGCGGAGTGGAGCAGTGCGTATTTTTGCACGCGGATATGTGTCGCTAGATACCGTGAGGGTAGGGTGACAATGGAAGAACCCGTGGGCGATGGCCGAGGACAGTTGCCATGCTAGTGGAGTGGGAAGCGTTCCATTAGATTGTAACGTCAACCAAGGACCTGCATCAACATGAACCTCAAGGATACGTGAGCTACATTCTTATGTACTTTTCCTAGAATAGAGTAGTTGAGAAGTCAAATTTATATTTTTATTCGCTTAGAAATTATCAACACTTAAATTTTTGCTTGGTTCTGACAGCTATGTCTATCGAGACCATAGTCAGAGAAATCACTGCTCGTAATCATCGAGTGTACAGTCATGAGAAAATTTATTTCAGTCCAAGTGACATAAATAATGAAGTCATTTAGTTAATTTAAATATTTTTTGAAGGAAGCTTGGATCGTCAAATTATTAAACCTAAAAATCTAAACGATATTGTAAAAATAATTTCATGACGATATGAACAAATCCTAATGATGATAATAATAATAAAATATTTCTACAGTAACTATAAATTACTATAAATAACCATAAATAATTATAAATAATTACATGCAGGGAAGTGATAAATAATTCATTTATTTAATGATTTATATCATGTAATAATAATAGTTGATTTGATTTAATATTATAAACAATTGAAGATTTCAGAATGTATAGTTCAACAGTAATAATAATAATAGCAGTGAATATTTGAAATGCATATGGAAATAAATATCAGACTGTCAGTTAGCAATAAAATGGAGAGTTCAATGACGTATTTTTGAAATGCACCACAATATTAAGAAACGAGTAGAGGAACGGTAGGTGAATAAGTGATGAACATGTATAAAATAGGATGTAGAATTGTTAAATGATGATAGGAAAAGAATATGACAAGGATAATATAACAATATTTGCTTTTGGAAAATATTTTGTTTAAACCAGATCTAGGCAATGTTGAAGACAAATGCATTTTGTTTAAAGGCAGGCATATTGCACAATAATAAAAGAATGAATCATATGATGATTTAAATGTTTATAAAAATAAATAAAAAACTATGCGACTTGAAGGTCGGCATTTGAAGAAAGTGTGTGGAGGCTAGAGGCCGTCCATTGGAATATATTACCATGTTGTTAGAATGATGTTGGAGCATTTGCTGCTCAGTTGTGAAAAGAAGAGTTGAGTCGAGTAACCGCCCCTTATTTCTGTCAAATTTCATTTCTGTCAGAAATGTTATCGCCTAAAACCTGGGTCAATTATTCTAATTTCCAATCATGAAGCCTACTGATTATTAGTTTTGTTAAAACCTAGCCGGATCCTAAAATAAAATATATAACAATGTGGGAGTGCATAAAATAAATTCGAATTACGAGTCGAATAGGAATGATGCCTATTGGTGATAATTAATAATAATGATTGCTGATATTTCTGAACTTAGATATTGTTTCTAAAAATAATAATTACCGATATTTTTTTGGATTTTGAATATTAATAATAATAATAAATACTGATATTTTTGAAGTTAGATTTTTGTGATAATAATTAGAATTTATGGTATATGATGTTTGAAAATTAAATGAATGAGTTAATGACATAATGTTAACAACAATTTGATATTGAGTTACGCAATATGATTACTTAGAAAATGAAAGTTTAACATTTTTTGTAATGTTAATATTTAATTATGCAAATTATATGAATATGTGAGCATAGATTCGGACAACAACCTATTGAAACAATAGTTTTGAAAAGAATCAACTAGGACATTGAGGTAATAATAACACTATTAATATTCTGACATCATGTAGTGGAATATTGATATTTTTCCAAGCTAATGTTCCTATGCGGAAGAACTTTACTTATTCTAACACTAAAGAAATACGAAATTACCTGAGGTGATATTTTTACAATGACTATGAACAATTCTTTTTCAACTTAAACCAATGACATAAACAAAGATTTTCTTTTGATATTTCGAAACCATAAGTGATTTTTGTTTTTTGGGAACATGCAGTGAAAGTGAACAGTGTACAGGTAGGGGTCTATGAACAATGAACCGCCTATCGTGTAAATAACAACAATTTAGAATAGGGAAGCGCTACCAGATGGACTATTAATTTCTGGATATCAACGATTTAGATTAAGGATAGTGTTTTTCTAGTGTTGATATGTTTCTGGTGATATTTTGAATGATTTTGCAGAAAATTTTAGTGTTTTTTTAAGGTAATAAAATTAGATAATTTTAAGGAATTGTGATATTTCATTTCTCCTTCCTCTTCTCCCTTGCTTGCTCATTGCCATAATCAGTCATGCCAGCGATTAATTTAGTTTTGCCCGGATGGACCCTGAGATTGTAGTTCTTGTGCTAGACTGATTTTGGGAATTGGCAAATGTGTTCGTTAGACTTCCGTCTAAACGGGCACAGTATATCCACCAGGGTTTAGGGTTAGCACAGAATCATCATAGTAAAACTTGTTGTTCACATTTTTACGTATGATGTATATTTTATTGTACGTTTCAAGAGAAACTAGTCCCAAACCATAAGGTCTTTCACTCAATTCAATAGGCGGGTAAAAGTCTAGGCTGACTTCAGGTCCAGGTCCATGCAGTGTAAACGTCTTACTTTCTGCCGACATACTGTTGATGTTTTTGCTTATGCTGTGTCTTATATAAAAACATTAAACACAAACGCCCACACTCTTGGCTGTTAAACTTTTGCTCACGTTTCACATTATAATATATCATGGTCCTGTTTTCAAAATAGGTCACTAGTTCCATGGCCGGGGGTAGATTCCCAAAACTGTCAAAGTACCATATCGTGGACCCGTCTTTCACATAGGCTACATAATGGGTTCCTGGTCTTGTACTCTCATCTAGATTTAGGACAGCGCATTCCTGTTTCCAGGGTCGTGGTGGTAATTGGTTCCGCATAAACACGCCTCGAAAATGGGAAAGCTTTAGTTGTTTGGCACAGCCTTTGACTTGTTGATGGGTCAGGGCATGTCTTGATATGGCTGTGGTAAAAGAAAGTATTTGGAGATAGGTAACTGCCAAGTTCTTGTTGATAAAAGGCTGGCTTTAAATTGGCGTTTCTAGCCCCTATAGCAATCGCTTCCATCGTTTCATTGTGTCCCTGACATTCTTTCAATTGTTGCTTGCCCTGCTGTACAGCTTTAATGCTTTTAGCCCTAGCACTGACACCACCCCAAATTGAACCCAGAGCAGCCAGACCAGCGAATAAAGCAGGTAAAATTCCCGCTTGTGTGGGGACAGGAATCACTCGACCTTGTTTTGAAACCTCTCGCTGACGTTTTGGAATAACACGTCTCTGTGCTGCTCGAAGGGCTTTCTATATCTTTAACACGTTATTCTTAATTTTTTAATTTGCAAGGGCTTGTCAACCAATGCCTTAACCCCATTCTTTGGCGATGGCAGAGTCGTTTTTTAAAGTCTGTTTCACCTCATATCTTTGTTTCACCATGATGATGACGAACAACCTTTCACTAGAAAGTTTAAGTACGGTAACAACTAACGTGTCATCATTATTTCATGGCTATATATTCAAGTTCCACATAAAGAGCTTTTCATCCCATGTAAGCATGAGATGAAATGATAATTCACCACCTGCATTGACAGTTTGATGGTTATGTACCAACATCCTGTGACGCTTTATTTCTACATGTAAATGTTTCTCCTTAGGCATCAATTGTTTAATTGTGAATGGTTCCATCATAGTGTAATCGATAGTGTCTTAAACCCGAAGAAAGCACATACGTCAGGTGGTCATTGACTAGTGGTAAATGGTTCCTGTCATGCACAGGTCGTTGATTGGTAACGTACATTAAAAATTCAGATGGGACAAATTTATAAAGTCTTTTCATTTGATAGGTCACATATCGTTTGGTGCAGACATCGACATCTTCTTGTGGGTCTTTCATGTGGATAATGCGGTTATGATTAGCCATATAGCCATCCACAGTAAGCTGGGGCACTTTGTCATATAACACGTGCACCTTGTTATCCACATACTTTTCTGTAGTGACATCTATAGACACTTGAGGATATTTCACATCGGTTAATCGCTTTCCCTTGAAGTCACAATCTCCCTGTTTAGTGCGTGGCACTAAGGACCTATCCACATAGTGTTTATTAGCAGGATCTGTTTCTCGTATAGGATCATGTATTGGGACAGACCTAGCTTTGGCCATGAACGCACGTCCAAAGACTTCCATCGTCAACCTGTAGTACAGGTTAACATTTGTAATGTAAAGCTCAGTTCTATGTATATAGACAGCCAGCTAGCCTCTCTAACCCTTAGTTGATATGAAGATTATTAAGCAGCAAGAGTCATTTACCGTTTGGAACATGGT
This sequence comes from Meconema thalassinum, assembly GCA_946902985.2. Classification (NCBI taxonomy): domain Eukaryota; kingdom Metazoa; phylum Arthropoda; class Insecta; order Orthoptera; family Tettigoniidae; genus Meconema; species Meconema thalassinum. The sequence continues at coordinate 1,425,139,082 of OX336389.2, read as the reverse complement.
TTCCCATCTCTATACCACATCACATGAACAACGCCACGATTCACTGTTCACGTCTTCCATTCGCTGCATCATCGTGGGGCCTTCGGGAAGTGGAAAAACCTATCTTTTGCTCACTCTCGTCACAGCACCCAAATGTCTGCGTTTTCAAAATGTTTATATCTTTGCAAAATCTCTCTACCAACCCCTCTACGTGTTCCTGGATCAAGTCATGCCTGAATTACAAACCGAGAATATGGGTTATTTCACATTTTCTATAAAATGTTATTGCCCCGGATGCCGTGAGGCCTGATTCACTCATGATTTTCGATGATGTATCCACTGAACGACAAGGCATCATTCAAAGCTAATTCAGCATGGGTCGTCACAAACATATCGATTGCTTCTATCTTGGACAAACGTATTCTAAAATGTCCCAACAACTTATTCGTGACAATGCCAATGCCATTGTTTTATTTCGCCCGGATGAGTGGAATAGTCACCACATTTACAATAAACATGTCAATCCAAATATGGCATTACAAATGTTAACTGAATTGTGTGCCAAGTGCTGGAACACCCAACGCCATGTCTGTTTAGTGATTGACAAATAAAGTGAACTCAACCAAGAACGTTATCGCTTACTATTACTATTTAAGGGACTGTCTAATTCCCTATTAAGTCATTTGTCAGGACACCATGGCGTTAGCAGAGAGTCAAATGAAAAAGCATATTATTAGTGCAAAAATACTATTCGCCAAAAGTTTCGCCAATTGAAACGATCACGTGCGGATAATGATGATGATGATGATGATAATTGTTGTTTTAAGGGGCCTAACATCGAGGTTATCGGCCCCTAATGAAATGAAATGGCGTGAAATGAAAGGATGTAGATAAAAACAACTCACTGCCATGGATGGAGCGAAAATGGTGTTTATAAAACAGACAGTGAGCCCCAAAAAATTATGCCTTATTTGAATAAAAAGAATAAAAGGCGGATGGTAAAAAAGGATAAAACAAATAAGGCATAGTGAACAATACAATACATAACACAATAAAAATCATAAAACAGATTTAACCAGAATTAAAAGTCGTAACTACACATTAAAACTTAAAAAAGTAACCACTCTCCCTCATGAACCGGATGACGAGGTCAGCTGACGGCCCGTCATCACGGAGAATAAGGGAGAGGGTATTAGGCAGTTTAAGAGTCCCTCGCAGATCGGCCAGATCAACACACTCCAAGAGAAGGTGTACCACGGTTAGGTGGGCGCCGCAAGTACACACAGGAGGATCTTCTCTCTTTAGCAAGTGGGAGTGCGTAGCAATCCCATGGCCGATCCGGAGTCGACAGAGTACCACAGCTTCCTTCCGGAGAGATCGGAAGGAAGATTTCCACACCTTCGTTGTCTCCTTGATGCCTCTCAGTTTGTTGGGTGGAGGCGTGGCACGCCATGCCTCCTCCCAATGCGACAGGATCGAATGCCGCAACTGAGAGCGCACATCACTAGCAGGCACCTTATACGGTAGCGAGGGCAGTGCAACTGCCTCTCTCGCCGCCTGATCAGCAAGCTCGTTTCCCGCAATACCCATGTGGCTAGGAAGCCACACAAAGGTCACCCCGGTTCCAGCGTTACGCGAACTGACGAGCTGGTCGTGCACACGCTGGACAACCGGGTGCTTCGGGAAACACACATCGATCGCCTGCAGCGCACTCAGAGAGTCAGTACACACAAGAAAGTGCTGGTGATCGTCTGATAACGTGTACCGCAGAGCCTCTAGGATGGCATAGAGCTCCGCAGTGTACACGCTACAGGCCTCGGGAAGTGAAAAGAGAAACCGACGATCCTCAACCACAAATGCACAGCCTACTTTCTCGTTTACCCTCGAACCGTCCGTGAATACAAGCCCTGATCCCGGATACCGTGTCACCACGGACTGGAACAGCCTCCGATGGATGGAGGAGTCCGTGTCCGACTTGGGGCCGGTGTGCAGATCCAGGATGATATCAGGGCGAGCGACCATCCACGGAGGGGCCTTGCTAGGTACTCGGACGATACAGGAGACAGAAGGAAATCGGAACTGACGGTATAAGTCAGCCAAGCGAATCCCCGCCGGCCGAGTGGCTCGGGCGAGCACATCATACAGCCGGCGATTCGGATTGTAAAACAAACATGGATAGCTTGGATGAAGTGGCATCTGTCGAATAGTTGCAGCATAGGTCAGCAGTACTTGTTGGCGCCTCAGGTGTAAAGGAGGTACGCCAGCCTCGGCGAGCAAGCTGACGACTGGGCTTGTCCGAAAGGCACCCGTCGCCAGCCTCACACCGCCGTGGTGGACACTGTCCAGTTTAACAAGCACTGACTGACGGGCCGAACCATATGCTACACTGCCATAATCTAACCTAGATAAAATCAGGGACTTGTAAAAACGCAGGAGCACCGCGCGGTCCGCCCCCCATGATGTGCCGCTAAGAAACCGCAACATGTTGAGTTTCTTAGCGCAGGCAGTTTTCAAACACCGCACGTGTGGTTCCCACGTCAATTTCTGATCGAAAAGGAGCCCAAGGAACCGGTACGCAGCAACAACAGGCAAAGCTACATTGCCCAGATAAAGCTCAGGATCTGGATGGAGGGTGCGCCTTCGGCCGAAATGGACAACCGAGGACTTAGCGGTTGAGAATCGAAAGCCATGCTCCAGTGTCCAGCGTTCCACTCTCCGAATAGCTTGTTGTAGCTGTCGTTCAGCGACCGCCATATTTTGCGCACTATAATGTAGAGCAAAGTCGTCTACATATAGCGACGGTACCACTGCTGGACCAGCAGCAGCGACTATACCGTTTATGGCAATCGCAAATAATGTTACGCTAAGCACCGATCCCTGTGGGACTCCGTTTTCCTGTATATGATATTGAGAATATGTCCCCCCTATTCGGACACGGAACAGGCGAAGGGACAGAAAATTCGCAATAAAAACCGGCAAGTTACCTCGGAATTTCCATTGATGCAGGGTAGAGAGGATGCCGTAACGCCAAGTGGTGTCATAGGCCTTCTCGAGGTCAAAGAAAACAGCGACTAGGTGCTGTCTCCGGAGAAAAGCGTCCTGTATGGCAGTCTCCAGGCGTACCAGATGGTCGTTGGTACACCGTGACGCCCTGAAACCACACTGGTATTCAGACAGGAGTCCCCGTTTCTCCAGGACCCACACCAGGCGCCGATTGACCATCCTCTCAAAGAGCTTGCACAAACCGTTTGTGAGACAAATAGGTCTGTAACTCCCTGACAATTTGGGATCCTTATCGGGCTTCAGGATAGGTATAATGATACCTTCCTGCCATTGCGCTGGAAACACACCTTCCAACCAGATACGATTAAACACCCTGAGCAAATAGCGAATGCTCTCATCGTTAAGGTGTTTAAGCATCTGGTTGTGAATATTATCCGGGCCAGGAGACGTGTCCCTGCAGAGCGCCAGCGCTCCGCGGAGTTCCCACTCCGTAAAGGGCACGTTGTACTCCTCCGAAGCGCGGGAAGCAAAACTAAGATGGAAACGTTCCGCTTCGCGCTTCAGGGCCACGAAGGCAGGGTCATAGTTATCGGAACCGGATATATCCGCAAAATACGAGGCGAGATGGTTTGCAACGCGATAAGGATCTGTAACCAGTTCATTAGCAATGGAAATTCCCGGTACAGTAGAAGATGTCTGAATTCCCGAAATGCGTCGCAGTTTAGTCCACACTTGAGAGGAGGGGGTATGTGCCGTAATAGAAGACACATACCGTTCCCAGGATTGTTTCTTACTCTGGCGAATAAGAATCCGTGCCTTGGCACGGAATTTCTTAAACGCCACCAAATTGGCCATGGTTGGACGCCGACGGTAGTGCTTATGAGCTCGACGACGGTCTCTTATTGCCGCTGCAATATCCTCTGTCCACCAAGGGACGAGTTTGCGACGAGGAGTCCCAGAAAAGGATGGAATGGACTCCTCGGCGGCAGCAAGAAGCACATCGGTGATGTGCTGTACCTCGTCATCGACGCTCCGGCAACCAAGATCAACGAATACAGCTCGTTCTTGAAACGAGGGCCAATTTGCCCGCTTAAGAACCCAACGACTGGGGAACTCAACGGGCGTCTGGTTCAGAAGGGTAAGAACGATCGGGAAATGGTCACTGTCACAGAGGTCATCGTGTACATACCAGCCAAATAAGGGGACCAGCGCACGGCTACACACACTCAAGTCAATGTGTGAGTACGTGCCGTGCGCTAAGCTAAAATGTGTAGCTTCCCCTGTATTTAATAGACATAAATCCAACCCTTGAATTAAGCCTTCCACGTCCCTTCCTCTGGGGCAGGAAGATGGTGATCCCCATTGGGGGTGATGAGAGTTGAAATCACCCACGAGTAGGAAAGGGACTGGAAGTTGATCAACAAGATCTAAGACGTCATTAATATCAAGGGGTTGGTTCGGTGGAAGGTACACGTTACAAACAGTTGTCATAGCAGGCAAGGACACGCGAACTGCAATAGCTTCCAGAGGAGTGGCGAGTGGAAATTCCTCACTATAGCAGTCAGAGCGAACGAAGGTACAAACGCCCCCGGAAGCCCGGGCGGCGTCTTGTCGCTCTTTAGAATATAGTCGGAAACCTCTCAGAACAGTCTCGTGATCAGGTCTGAGGTTTGTTTCCTGTAGGCAGACTATACTCGCCGCGTATTGGGCAATAAGCTGACGGAGCTCTGTCAAATGCCTGTCATAACTGTTACAATTCCACTGTAACAGTGCCATTGTGTGAACTTAGGGAATAAGTTGGAGTAGCAAGCTACTCCAACTTTGACTCTGGAGAATCTACAGTCACTACGTCGACTATAATCTCCATGTCCTCAGGCGAGTTCATGGAGTGAATCGACTCGGTAGATGATTTCCTGGACGCAGTTCGGCGGCGGGGGGATCTCCGTGGGGAGCGCGAAGATCTGGGGGCCGAAACGTCCCCAGGCGCAGAAGCATCCGCAGGTGTTGGCGCGGATGGCTTCCCCTTTTTTGGATAAAGGGAATGCGTAGTGCGGGGTCCCTTCTTACCCGCCCCCGGCTCTTTAAGGTATATAGACGGGTCAGGAGCCGAAGTCCTGACCCTGGTCGACGATGCCGCCTCCGCCGGCTTCGGCGCGGCTTTCGCCGACCGTTTGGATGGGGAGGAAGACTTCGACTTCCTCCCGAGTGGGGAGGAAGTCTTCAACTTCCTCCCCTGCTGTGCGGGCGGAGCAGCCTTCGCTCGCACAGCCTTCGTGCTGGCCGAAGGTGGAGTTGAAGTCACCTTCGGGCTTTCCGTTATAATGTTAGGAGCTGGTTTTGGAACAGGAAACTCAGTTGCAGGTTTCACAGCTGGAACAAAAGATGAGGTAGCCGGGACCAAATTTGGTATTATGGCTCTATAATCAATCGTTGGAGAAGGCGAAGTCGTGGTACGGTACTTCTTGCGGGCCTCCTGGTAGGTCAGACCATCCAGGGTTTTGATCTCCTGGATTTTCTTCTCACTCAGGAAGACAGGGCAGTTCCTGTCCCGAGGAGAATGAAATCCAGGGCAATTAGTGCACTGATAAGGTGTTGTGCACTCCTCCGCTTCGTGTGGTACCTTACCGCATGTTCCGCAGATTGCGGGGCTCGAGCATCGGGATAACATGTGCCCGAACTTCTGGCATTTATAACACCTCATTGGGGGAGGGATATAAGGCCGTACGTCACAACGGTAACTTGTAACCTTGACTTTCTCCGGGAGCACCGGAAGCTCAAAGGAAATAATGAAAGCACCAGTATCCACGATTTGACCATTGACCTTGCGCGTAATGCGCCGGACATCAGTCACGTGACGGTGCCGCATATCCTCCTTGAGCTCCTCGTCAGTGTTCAGAATCAGGTCCCGGTGGAAAATAACTCCTCGGACCAGATTCAGGGACGTGTGCTTTTCCACTTTGACGGGAATGTCGCCAAAGTGGTCACATTGCAAAAGTTGTTCAACTTGCTCTCCAGTCCTAGTCTTGAGCAACAAGCTACCGTTCCTCATCTTTTGTACTTTCTCAAGCTCACCATAGACACCTTCTATGTGGCGAGAAAACAAAATACTCTTTACCAGCTTAAAATCACCCCCATCTGTTCTGGTAGCTACCAGAAACTTGGGGGTGTTAGTACCCAGATTTTCACGCACAGATTGTTCCCAGGGGGTTGATCCCCGTAGGGAATCAAATGTTAAAGACTTGGGTGTAGGACCACCCTGTTTGGGTGTACGTCCACCCTGGTTGGGGATTTTTCTTTTAGAACCCATGGCCAGATCATCCTCCCCGAATGTCACCGACATCCGATCACGGGCCGTCACAGTAGGCGCTACCCAGCCAGGGCAAGGCCCGCCTAGCTTGGAAGGCATTGCCCGGGGGTCCGATGTTTTACAATGCCGTATCGGCATGTACCCCTTGGCATATACTGGATTTTACAGCTCAGACATTCGGCTGTGCGGGGACCTGCGTAGTCAGGCGGATACTACTGAACGGGTACATGGCACACCCACCTGTCGGCGCGGCCAAGACCGGAACAGGCTTTTGAGCGTAGTCGCTAGCGTAAGTGGCCCATCCCCTAACAGCACGCACATATAGAAATTTTGGTTGCCAGACCCTGAAAGCAGTGACGGAAAGAAGTGCGATATAACCTAATGAGAGTTATACCGCACGGGTGTATGTCTTTTAGAGCTGACTGTCAAACCCTCGAAAGGGGACCGTTCCGAGAAGCCCTTTTAGTCGCCTTTTACGACTGGTAGGGAGTACCGTGGATGTATTCGCTTCCTCCCACCCACTGGGGGTCCAATTCACAAAACAACGCGGAGTCCTTAAAGTATAGCCAAGGTCGCCCCTTTTAGTCGCCTCTTACGACAGGCAGGGGGTACCGTGGGTGTATTCTAAACCCCCCCACCCACAGGGGGGTGCGGATAATGCTTTGTTTATTCAACAACATTATCACCTCCGCTAAAAGCCATGTTTAAACCCTCTTTCAAGCCATCTGAAACGCCTCCCACTGTTTCACAAGTCACACAGACTCTACACGAGGACCCTGTGGAAGAGGAAGAAGAAAAAGAATTCACTACTGTTAGCTATGTTGAGGATGATGATAATCAAGCGTTTACTAAAAAATCATTACCCCTTGCAGAGTTTTTAAAAAGAAATTATTGACCGTGGTCGAAACATCTTCCACTTCCAAACAAGCACCATTGTCACAACTCTTGGCCACATCTCAAAATAAAGATCAATTAAAACATTTTAATAAAATATTATGGATTAACACTGGAACCCTATCTCACAGATATATTTACTGGAAAGACGGATACAACATATGGTGTTCGCTATGAGGATGATAGTTTAAAAATTGGTGATTTCTCTATTAAATTTGCTCGTACTAATGTCATCATTAAAAACATAAACTATCGATTAACACCAGGTCTGTTAAAGCTGTTATTTTCTCGTACCCCATCTTCACGTGAGGACCATAATAAATATAAATTCATTTCATTGGACACCCATGCCCAAAAAGACAATATAACCCCTCTCAACAAGTCAATGCCAATATACAGTATCTCAAAAATATAAAACATCATTGCAAAAATGTTTCCAACCAGTCAAAGAGCTCGTCGTAGAGAGTCCGCTTCAGGAGTGACATTTAAACCATTAAAACCCCTTGTGGATGTTACCTACTGGCATAATCCCAATAAGCTCGTCTAGCGGCTACAGATCTTGCATGCGTCACGTCAACGCTAGCATAGCATGCCACACCGGTCAGGGTTGGGAAATTCAAGAAATTGAATACGAACTTCGAAATGCCAAAATTATTGTTTAAGCCCTCACCCATCAAAGTAGGCATCGCTCACGAGTTGCATCGCCCAGCTAGGCGTCACTATCAGCGACTCAAGGTTATTTCACGGGGTGTGGATGAACTTTGGTAAGGCGATTTGGTAGAAATGATTTCCTATGCTAGCGTTAACGTTGGTGAACGCTATATGTTGACGGTCATTGATGTGTATTCCAAAATGGCCTTTGTTGAACCTGTGAGTCGCAAGTCTGGCCCGCTAGTCACCAAGGCCTTTAAACATATTATTCAGCAATCCAAACGTCAACCCCAGTTGTTGCAAACCGACAAGGGAAAATAATTTTTCAACAAATATATCTCCAGTTTTCTCAAATCTTTTTATATTCACCATTACACCACGTACAGAAATCTAAAGGCCAGAGTGGTAGAGCGGTTTAATCGGACATTGAAATCACATATGTGGAAAGCGTTTACCGCTTGGGGCTCTTACCGCTGGTTGGACTAGTTACCTGAGCTAGTGTCACGTTACAATGACACCAAACACAGAACGATTGGGACCAAGCCACGCCTAGTGACCAAAGAATTCCGCTACTGGATAAACTGTTTAATCCTATAAAAAACAGCTCACCCTAAACGTCACCTCCTCAAAATTGGGGACCATGTTCGTGTGAGCAAATTTAAGTCTGTCTTCGATAAAGTCTATACACCAAATTGGGGGACCGAACTATTTCGAATTCGTCAAGTCAACCTGGACAGTCCAGTCACCTATTTACTCGAAGACCTCAACCATCAACCCATAAACGGCAGTTTTTATCTTCAAGAACTCCACAAGACAGCGTTTCGAAAACATTACCCTGTGGAAAAACTGTTGAAACAAAAAGGAAATAAAATCTATGTGAAATGGCTAAATGGCTAGAATTTAACTCAGCCTTCAATTCTTGGATTAATAAATTAAATGCTGTGTGAACCTGTGTGTCTTTTATTTATTTATTCACTCATGTTGTATTCATCCTATACCCCCGTTATAGCCAACCAGATACATTAAATAAAAAACTGTCATCAAAATAAGCCACCTACCTAAGGCATTAACAAAAGCCACAAAGATAAGCCATTAATATGTGGTATTAGCATAAGCCACCCAACATAAGCCATCAACATAAGCGACCAGCATAAGCCACCAATATAAGCCATCAACATAAGGTAAGCCACCAACATAAACCACCAAAATAAGCTACCAACATAAGCCATCAACATAAACCACCAACATAAGCCATCAACATATGCCACAACAAATGCCATCAATATAAGCCACCAACATAAACCACCAACATAAGCCACCAACATAAGCCATCAACAAAAGCCACCAACATAATCCTTCATAAATCGTCAACACAACATCATTCTTTCACCTGAATTTTTCTGACCTTTGTAATAGGCAAATCAACTTTACAAGTCAGTTGCTACTATGGAATATACTATAACCAATAAAGGTAAACCACGTGCACTGTATCATGGCTTCTCTTATAACTATAAGCGAGAATATGTGAATGGAATCATATTATGGCAGTGCTCAAAACAAAGAACAACAAAATGTCTAGGTCATCTAAAAAGTAAACATGATGAGGTCTTAAGTGTGGGCAATCATCAATATGGGGTAACAAATGAAACACGGTTGGTGTTAACAAAACATTAGCAAAAGGACATAAAAAGCAAGCCCAACCAAAATATGGTGTTACTCAACATAGTGACTTCTTTGATAAAAAAATTACCATCTCAAAAGTTATTTTTATACCCTGTTTCAAGCCATCTGTAAAGCGAACAACACTATCAAAAGCCACGCAAACTCTACAAGAGGTGTCCATTCAAAAAAGATCAAAAAGGACTACATAGTCATAGTGATCATAGTCATAATAATGATGATGATGATGATGATGATGATGACGATGATAATGTAAAAGAAGAGGATCAAATTTTTACACCTATAAAACCATTGTTGCTTTCCCAGTTTTTTACACCAGTCCATGCTCCCCGTAGAAAACTCATTTACAGCAAGCCATGGGTTAAAAAAACTAGGCCTATAACAACCTATGGTAAAAATAAATAAATAATGAAAATTGCCAATTTCCCACCAACACCCTATCAATGCCATGTCATGTGGTTCGGCGGCCATCCTTACACACGTTTTTCAATCATCACAGTCATGCCTTCATCAATCATTAGTTTTAAAAAAGGCCACACACACCCTTAAACGAACCATCGCATAAGCCTCTGCGATCAATGGTTCACAAAATATCGATTGATCTATTGCAAGCATGGCCACCGTGGCCAGCCACATGCTTGTTGTTTAAACACACACAACACAGGTATCGTCTCTCAAATACAAAAGGGGTGTCACTCCAACCCCAACAACATGTCACGTAGCCATATCCAATTATTGGTTTGCGAGATATCGAAAATCTTACTCGGCTAAGGAGCGCGCAATTTAAAAACTGCTGACGCAAGGGATATAAAACACCACTGCTTACCTACTGCACACTAGCATGTTAAAGACCCCCTCTAGGGGTAAAGAAAATCCTAGCAAGCTTCATGCATTTTCGAATATTGAGTCCATCGTATAACGTCCCGCCACTCCGCCAAAATATCAATTGTTCTATTAGGATACCATCACCGTGGCCGGCGACAGGCTCGTTGAAACACACGCCCAGCGATACCGTCTCTCCATGTAAATATTTCTCAGCATGTATGGCGTTAGGCCCTTTGTAATTTTTTTTAGAAACATAGATACTACATTCAAAACAGGGATGTCACCCCGAGTCCTACGACCCCTCGTACACGTCTCTAGCCTTATTGGTTTGTGGGATATAACAAGAAATCTAAAATCATGGTTTTACCCCCAAAAATTCTGTTTCCCTCATTCTCAAAACTTCAACCTATTAAAACAATAATGAGGGCTTCGAGGTAAGCCATTTGACACGTCACACGTCCAAATTCAACCATGCGTTCGCGATATATCGGCAAAGTTCGCGAGAAAGTAGGCTATGCGTTAGCTCTCCTATTGCTTACCTACTATAGAGCAATCCAACATGGCGTCCAGACGGTTCTCAATATCTCAGAAACTATTTAAGCCATCAAACTGAAAGTTTGTATGGTGATTGAGAATTGTTAAGTAACGACAAATATGTGGCTTTCCAAATCCTTAGGAACACGCAATTCACGGCGGTCAAGTGATTTTCATATATTTAAAATATCTATTCCTGCAATCTCATCACACGAGTGCAAAGAAACTTGGCACAGCGAATCTTTATTAAGAGCTTAGTGTAGAGACATCGTATGATGTTCAATTGTTTAAAAGAAATTGAGATGCATCAGTTGGAAAATGTTCAAGCTTATTTTTAATTTTTCGTATTTGTTGAGCTCACATGGAAATGGCGGGCCAATCCAGATGGCACTGCTAAATCTCTTATATAAAAACAAGTGTCCTGACTGACTGACTGACTGACTCATCATCGCCCAGCCAAAACTATTAAAGTTAGAAACATGAAATTTTGGGAATATGTTCGTTGTAAGTCGAAAACGCCCACTAAGGAAGGGTTTTTGGATATTCAGTTTCTAAAGGGGTGTTAAGGGGGTACTCCTGAATTTCATTGAATAACAATATCTCCGGCTTGGTTTCATTGAGGGATTTGATACTCGGCATATAAACTCATCATTAAAAATAAGAAGATACGTGTCTGAGGGTTTTTCGATGTGGTGTATATTATGAGGTGAAAGGGGTGAAAAGTTGGGGTTGAAGGTTTCCTAACCGAGCGTGTATCTCTTAAACGACATAGGCGAGAAGTTTGGAACTCAGCGGAAAAAATCAGCATAAAAAATAACAAAATAGGTGTTTGACCGTTTTTTCATAAATCCAATATAAGGGGCCCATGGGGAGGGGTGAAAATATGGGGGGGGGGGAACGTAATATGTCTGAGTGTAAAATTATACATGGCCTATGTTGTAGACAATAACACATCACATCTTTTTTGTCTCTTGCTATTTCATCATACGACGAATACTTAGGGAGTTATTAATGATTTTGTACTTTTTGGCCGGAATTTTCTAAGTCCCAGGAATGACATAAAAATTGATTCGAATGAAATTTCGAAAAATAGTTTTTTTAATACTTTTATTATATTTTTCACGTCTTTTAGGGTCTGAAACCAACATGATATTTTGATGTTTTTTATCGTCCCATGCATTTTTGGTTTCAGGTGATATAATTATTTTCCACTAGGACCGATGCTTATCTATTATATAAAACTAAGTGTCCTGACTGACTGACTGACTGACTGACTGACTCATCATCGCCCAGCCAAAACTATTAAAGCTAGAAACATGAAATTTTGGGAATATATTCGTTGTAAGTCGTAAACGCCCACTAAGGAATGGTTTTTGGATATTCAGTTTCTAAAGGGGTGTTAAGGGGGTACACCTGCATTTCATTGAATAACAATATGACACGACTATGACGCGAGCGAAGCCGCGGGTACCTGCTAGTATATCATAAGATGAAGCATCGTGTTAAGCTCGTCTGTTTGCCGTCTTCGTGAGGAAATCAGGTTCAGGCGTGTAGGCTATGTTTGCAGTGTCCTAATTGAACTATCATTTCGTCGAATTTATGGTGTATACAGCCTAAATTATTTGTGATCCACAAGCACATATTTATTTTATTCAGAAGTAACGGCGCGCGATGCTTCCAAACTGTGGACTGCGATTACAGTGGGAAACGTCAGAACGAGGTCCTCTAAATAAGGATGAAAGGTACTAATCTGAAATTTGCGATGATGGTCAATTAAACATGTTTAAACAGAAAGGGTATTGGAATCAGCACTTAGACTAATAATAATAAATACACTTCAGATGGCTCCACTAATTTTTACACAGAAAATAGCACTACCATTCAAAGCAATCGACAAATTCTGATTTCTACATATGACCTCTAATAGTCCAGTGAAATTAGTTTTAAACCTGGACAAAATTAATAACAAGCTGAAAATTGGTGGAAATGTTAAGAACCATGTCCTAAACGAAATCCCAAAAGTCAAAAAAAAATCCGAGCTGGGGAAATGCCGCCATCTTGGAAAAACTGCCGCCATCTTGGATTTTTCCGTTTTTGGTCATATCTTTCAAACAAGTGGTCCTAGCAAGGTCAGACTGGTGTCAAATTGACCGGATTTTACTGCCAAAGTCTCAGGAACATTAATAAAATATGTTAGACACGTTCTTACAGCTGTTTTATTAAATTAAGTACTATTAACATAAATAGAGTGTTTAAAGTTCGATTTTGCCCGTTCCTGTCACAATAGCTAAAACTGCCAATGCAAATAATGTATTTAAACCTAAAATTATAAATCATATTCTTGAAATTGTGAGTATCACATCTAAAATGCTTAAATTATTGTCAGTATTAAATACAGAGACACTATGTGAGATGTAAACTTTGACTTGTAATGCTTAGCGGCTTCCGTCATTTGGTGGTTCCATGGGATCTGTAAAAAAAAGAACAGTGAGAATCTTATCTTTTGTGCAGATGAATGAAAATGAAAATCCACAGCCTGCTGACAGTCTCCGACCGGGTCAGGAATGGAATGAATGAAGCCCCCATCTAGCGGCGAGGATATGAACTGTGCCGGCTGCCGAAGCCTGTCGCACTCCTCTGGGGCAATGATTAAATGAATGACAGATGAAATGAAATGATGGTGGAGAGTGTTGCTGGAATGAGATTTTGACAGGGAAAACCGGAGTACCCGGAGAAAAACCTGTCTGCCTCCGTTTTGTCCAGCACAGATCTCACATGGAGTGACCGGGATTTGATTGTGCAGATAATGTCTATATATTTCGAAATAACTTGCCCTCGTATTAAAGCACAAGATCTTCAGGGTCATCAACGTCGATGCTCTCCTCTGGGCGTTTTTTTTTTCGGTTCGCACATCTGTGACCAGCCCAGTATCCGCACATTGTTGTGCAGCGTAGGCCACTCAGTAGGCAAGCGCATTTGCGCTCACATCCGGATCTGCAGTTGTGGTGTCCAATCGGCTAGTTATGGGGCATCCATATAAGGAAAGAAAGAAAGCCTCTCCTGCTGCAGCGATTTCTTTGTTCGATGCATCTGGCTTGTTGAAAACGTGGACCATTCTGGGCAATTTAGCGTTTTCTTTAAGCTGCTTGAAGGACCTGAGTTTTTCCTTTCTAAAGGGGGTGGATGTGGTGTCACAACCAGTAGCACCGTGGAAGAAAGGGAGAATTGGAAGCATGCTTCCAAGGCCAGACTTGAGTTTTCCGCTTTTGAAAATCTTGCCTTTTCCATTCTTCTTTCCGGCACAAACATGGAAATGTCTTCGTGAACATCAGGAACAAAAACCATCAAGACGAGCAGAACTGACTTCTGTTTTCCTTGAAGTTTCGGCTGCCGTTGAAACAATCAGGGTATCAGCGTCGTCTTCAGCTTGAATAACCTCAATGCCTGCTGTTGTAAGGTGTTTTGATTGGAGAGCAATGAAACGCGTCTTGTTGTTCTCGTTTGATAAAAATACTCCTTGTGGTACAGTAGTTGGCGTGAAATCTTCCATAACTGCGTCTGGTGCCTCTTTGCCAGTTCTCCTGGCATGTTCTGCATCTTTGGTTGTAGGGGCACCATAGGCATCAAACACAACTGTTGTCTTTTTGCCAAAATGGATTTCAATATAATTGACGTTTTGCTGGCAAATTTGGGAGTAGTTTGCAGGACAGGTCCAAACAACTCGATGCAGAAGGAAACCTCCGTCGGCCGTGAACACAGGGTTTAATGGCAAAGCTTCTTCGCAGCTTAAAAACTCTTCTTGGACTTCGTGCCTTTCCGCAGATGAGTGCCATCAAATAGAGCTGGTGGTCTTGCGGCCAACTCGTAAGTCAAGTACGTTGAAAGCTCTTCTTTACTTCGTATTTTGCAAAGGAGGCGATTAAACAGTAGGTTCGGGTATATTTCCACTGTGGTGTCCTTAATTTTAATGATCTTGGCCATACTTCCAAGGGAACGAAATTTGTCCTTCCTCTTCAAGTGGACGTCGCTGAGGCATTGAGCTACGATTGACTTCATGGCTTGCAAACCAAGAGCGTGGGATTCGTCGAAGTTCACGGTGTCGTCGGCTTACACACGTGTACGCAGAGACAAAAGAAGAGGAAGTTCCACGAAAGGGTTGTGAGAACGCAGCCACTCCTTCATCTTGTCAACATCCCCTTTGTCTCTTCCTTGTCGTGTCTCTCGAAGTTCGACGTGTTGATCGCAAAATTCAGAGAAAACACCACTGAAGCGTTCCATTGCATCGACAATAACAGACGTTGCAGGCATGGCGGTCACCCATCGAGCTATCACCTCTTCAGACATTCCGCGGCCGTGTGTCAGTCCTCCCGCTGACTTCATAGTACGCATCAGCACCTGTTCGATTGCCATATCCGTCCAAACTCCAAACCAGAATTTGTCGGATCTTCGGACGGTGAAGAAGCCTTTCGTCACAAATTGTTCGATTTCGGAAGCAGTCATGGTTTCATTTATCCTCAGCATTTGCTGGAGGTAAATGTGAGCGTATTTGGCATAATTAAAATGCCCTGCAGCGTGTAAGTATGGAATCATGCTCTGCACACAATACAGGCGAAGATTCCATTCCCCGGAACGTTCGGCTCTCACGAAAAGACGCTTGATGGTTACCATTTTGAAATACTCTATCCACAATTTCTCTGTGCGACCTGATTTGGCGACTTCGTCGAACTTGGTGTAAAACCGACTGGAGGCGTCAGCGAGACATGCAGTGTTGCGGATGCTTGCAACTGTTTCTGCCCCTAAAAGTACCTTTCGGTGAACTGCTTTAAGTTCTTCGGTTAAAATCGTATCTCCTTTTATGTCGTCGATGAGGACACTGGCGAGAGCAACTTGAGTCAGGAAGTGGGCACGGATTGAACGAGCATACGCGTGTTCAGACATCATGTGAATTACCGAATTCTTTGCATAAATTTCCAGCCATTAAAGATCCTACAGCCCCCATAAAGGACATCAAGAGGTGGAAACCTCCAAGCCGCAAAGTATTATTTGATAAGGGGCAATTTTCTTCGGCCGAGAGCACGATATCCAAAGCTTTTGCATAGAGCGGTTGGTCAAACGTTACCACACAGGACTGGTTTCTCGCTTTGCTCTGCTCTGCTGCATAAAGGAGGCAAGTGTGAATCGTCGACGGATTTGAAGGCGATAAGTTTGTATATTCATTTTATCTTTAGAATTACTCTTAGTCCACCAATTCAGGTAACTTTACTAAGTTAGTGCGTAAAAACATGTCAACATCGAACTTTGAACACACTATTTATATTATTAACAGTACTAAAATAATTTAAAAAGCTGTAAGAATGCGTCTAGCATACCTTATTAATATTTCGGAGACTTCAACAGTAAAATCTGGTCAATTTGACACCAGTATGACCTCGCTAGGACCACTAGTTCGAAATATATGGTCAAGAACCGAAAAATCCAAGATGGAGGCGGTTTTTTCAAGATGGCGGCTTTTCCCCAGCTCGGATTTTTTGGGACTTTTGGGATTTCGTTTAGGACATTGTTCTTAACGTTTCCACCAATTTTCAGCTTGTTATTAATTTTGTCCGAGTCAGAGGTCAATTTTGTCTAACTGCACTGGACTATAAATGGTTTCGATATCACCGATACTATTGTGGAAGTACTATTTCTATATCACATACCACAAACATTCTCCAAACCCGGCGGCCAAGACTGTGACATAGCAAACCCTAGTAAGTCACATAGCCAATAGCCCTGCTGAACAATTCTATGCACTGCCCATACAAGGATACTGGCCCATAGTCCTACTGAACAATTCAGTGCACTGTGCCATGCAAGGATACTGGTCTATAGTCCCACTGAACAATTGAGTGCACTGTGCCATGCGAGGGTACAGGCCCATAGTCCTACTGAACAATTGAATGCACTGTGCCATACATGGATACAGGCCCGTCGTCCTACTGAACAATTGAGTGCACTGTGCCATACAAGGATACTGGTCTATAGTCCTACTGAACAATTGAGTGCACTGTGCCATACAAGGATACAGGCCCATAGTCCTACTGAACAATTGAGTGCACTGTGCCATGCAAGGATACTGGTCTATAGTCCTATCGAACAATTCAGTGCACTGTGCCTCTCTAGGAAACCGGCCTATAGTCCTACATAGCAATTGAGTGCACTGTGCCATACTAGGATTCATGCCTATTGTTCTACTGAACAATTCAGTGCACTGTGCCATACAGTGATACAGTAAAATAGTCCTACTAAACAATTCAGTGCACTGTGCCATGCAAGGATACAAGCCCTATAGTCCTACTGAACAATTCAGTGTACTGTGCCGAAGTATATTATAGCCTACTAATGCAAAGAACTCCCGAGCCCCTCCCCTTAGATACAAACCTATTGGCAAAAATATTCAAATAAACATCATAGACTATTTTCATAATATTTAAACGCTTTTCAGTCGGTAAACACGATTATACCCACATGGAAATGAGTGCTATTTCCAAAAAATTAAATATATTGATATTTTTTAACTTAGATGACTACTTTCGATCGCCGATCGATCTCAAATTCTATTATTAATGAATGGCCCCAGCACGACATAGAGTGTTACTATTTTGCCTAATTTCAATGCCCTAGGTTTCTAATAACTTAATCGCTCTATTTTATGAAATACTTGCACTTAAGTATCTTCCTTAATGTAATTCCTTCCAGTTATTGGTCGTCCATAATCTGGTGTTTCGTAATGCAATAACTGATTCGTATCCCATCGTATTGTTCACTGCCGTGATCCTATTTAACTTCTTGGTTTGTCTGGGACTCGCTTGTATCTCTTATTCTAGCTACTCTTAACTGGACCGGATTATTCGCCCACAGGTAGACTTACGTTTCTGCCGATTCTTTCTGTTGGGCTAGAATTTTACATTTATTTCATACTAGCAACCTGACCCGGCTTCGCCAGGTAACAGTTATGAATGCTTTACGTGATAAACGCTTTTTTCCAATGTCAATGAACAGCGACCAATATCCGTTTTACGTCTCGGCATGATGGCTAAAAATCACTGACTGGACTATTAATGATATTATCATGGAGATGCATGTGCAACAAATTCTTGTCAGACGTAATTTAAGAATGGCGAGGGGCATGAAACACAAATCCCCCTTCCATCCAGTCTTAACTTGACTGTGAATTTTGAGGAACGAAAAGTTCACAGGCGAAATTAAGAAAAGCCGAGTTGCACTTCCAGGGAAACTCCAAACACAACCACTATTCTCTAAAGTTTTTAACTTGACTTAACTCAACACGACTCGACAGTTTGCTGCTGGCTGTATCTGGGGCAATAAGCTCGTCCGCTAGGTAAGATGTAACTAGCTCGTAAACTGTCGCCTCAGTAGTTGAATGGACATGGTTGGAAGAAATTAAAATATAAAAACACTTATAAGAAGCGATGTATTGAAGATAGACATATGCTCTACGGGGCTTTTTGTAGACTTTTCATGCTGAACAATTCTCACAGTCATAGTATACAGATATGTTTAACGGTTTGCCCAGCGTAAACTTAAAAACGCACGGACGGCAGTTTTCTTTCGACCTTTTCACTCAAATCGTGAGTGCTTGACTTCCTTTGGTCATAAATAAATTATTTTCTACAGAAACCTTCCTCGAGATATCCTTTACAGAATGGTGAAAACCGCATCAATATCCATTCAGTGGTTCTCGAGATTACCAGTGACATCCAAGAATCGGGGACTTTGTTTTATACTGAGTAGAGATTATACGCCAATCAGTATAATTTAATATAATATAACCCCCGTTCTGTCCAATCTTAAATTGACTGTGAATTTTGCGGAACGAAAAGTTCACAGGCGAAATGAGAGTTGCACTTCCAGCGAATAGCGAGGTGAATAAAACTCAAATCCCCCTCCCGTCCTATCTTAACTTGACTGTGTTTCATAAGCGAAATGAAGAAAACCCGAGTTGCACTTCCAGGAAAACTCCAAACACAACCACCCTTCTTACAAGTCTTAACTCAACACGACTCAACGGTTTGCTGCTGGCGGTACCCGGGGCAATAGGTTCGCCCGCTAGCTAGGCTGTAACAGGGATGATAGACTCGCCCTTAGCTAGCTCGTAAACTGCCGTCTCAGTAGCTGAGTGGACATGGTTGGAAGAAATTAAAACATAAAAACACTTACAGTGGGCGATGTATTGAAGATAGACGTATGATCTTGCGGACTTCTTTGTAGAACTTTTCGTGCTGAACAATTCTTACACTCATAGTATTTAGATATTTTAAACGGTATGCCAGCGTAGGCTTACAAAGCGCTCGGACGCCAGGTTTATTTTCGACTTTTCCACTGAAATCATTACCGCTCGGCTTCCTTTCATCATAAATAAATACATAATTTTCTACAGAAATCATCCTCGAGATATCCTTTACAGAATGGTGAAAACCGCATCAAAATCCATCCAGTGGTTCTCGAGTTTATCCGTAACATCCAAGAATCGGGGACTTAGTTTTATACTAAGTAGAGAAGATACACACTGAGCCGACTCTATAACTGCCATATTCCCTTTACTTATGATCACATACAGTATTCTAATCACGTCAGGACATTATTTTATGAACAAATAAATTCGGCAAGTCTTCAAGTGTTAGGAAATGATCCCACCGAAAATGTTCCTGAGGAAAGGTATCTTCAATCAATCACTCAATCAATCAATCAATCAATGTAATGTAGCCTATCTATATATTTGATCAATATTGTACAAGCGTAACTATTCAATACCTGTATGTGTCTGTCAGGTTTTACTCTCTAAAGACACAAATTATTATTATTATAATAGTGACCTCGGTGGCGTAGTGGCAGCAAACTGAGCTTCCATGCCCAAGATTGCGGGTTGAAACCCGACCGAAGTCGTGGTATTTTTAAGAGCGTTAATATCCTTCAATATGCCTTCCTTCGGAGGGGAAGTAAAGCCGGAGGTCCCTCGTCATATATATATATTTATGGAATGTAAAAGATCATTCCACTAATTAAACTTGCGTGTAGCTAAATTTACAGGTTAGAGTTCGTTGAAACGCTCTATCAGAGTTCCAACGTTCGCCACTAGGCGTCAGTGACATCTGGTAGGGAAAGTTGGAACTATATGAAATTGAACGGAACTTGTAGCTCAACTATTCCGCCTCTAAGCAGCTACAAATCTGGTGAGCCGAACATGTCCTCGGACACTCCCGGCACTAAAAGCCATACGCTAAAAGAAAGGTCTTCAAGCTTGCCGTCGGGGGGATTCGAACCTCCTCGCCTCCCGGATGTGAGTGACTGCCAGCAGTCATGCCGTAACGACCACGGCTAACTCACCCGGTATTTATTGTTATCATTATTATTAAATATGAATTTTTAAAATGTCATTATAGTAAATTACCACTATTTATAAACAGACATTAATATCAGGGACGTAGAGATATTTCAAAGCTGGTTGCACTAACCAAAGATGATTATATTTATTGAACCTCACATAGAGCGGTTTTAATCGTCAGCTGAATGGCCATATGGATCACTACGGTAATGAAGTCATGAACATGGACTCTTTCTGAACTGGCTCGCAATGCAGCTCAGCCGACATCAAACCGTTTAGCTGATATAATAAACAGAAATCAGCTTACGACGGCTTTGACTACCCGTTTTTAATAAGGGTGAACTGTACTATGGAAGGTCTGTAGCTCGACCTAAGCTGAGCATTGTTCATTGGACAATGTATTCCAATACTTTTAAACTGTTATTTTCATATCCTAATGATTTAGCATCATTTAAAAAAAGTTAAAAGGCTTCCCTTACTAACGATGATGGATGTGCTGAAATGTGTGTGTGTGTTTTGTGTTTGAACAATATCAGGGAAAATCCAGTTTTGTATCCCCACCCTCCTATCTCCCCCCACCTCTTCCCCTAAAAAGAGGATTAATTCGTTGTCCTCGCAGCAATGTGAATCATTGCGTTCAATGTCAATATTAGGGGAGTAACCGTGTTAGCGGGGTGTAGCCTCTTGCTAAATGGATGAGGCTGTCAGACTATGTTAGCCGTATCATTTATACTTTACTTAATTTAAGTTGTTGTAGAACATTCATATTTTTTTGAGTGGGAGTTGAAGGGTCGGAGAGCCGTTACGCTATGATATTTATGTCAGAAGTAATTGAACGGACGAGATAGTGAACGTACTTCCACATACTTAAAATGACAATTCACTTTCTAGTTTGAGTGCACACATTGTCAGCCGAGTTGGAGACAAAAAATGGGTGCTATACCAGTTACAGTACTACTTCAGTAGGTATGAGGACAAGGTGTGGCTCTTACATTGTTTCACTCAACTGCATGGAGCTGTCGATAAGCAAATGAACCAAAGTCTGCGAATGATATGTGGTCACCACAATTGACTCCTCAGTCAATGTCACGTTACATTTAATACCAAGACTTCCCAGTAATAATAATAATAATAATAATAATAATAATAATAATAATGCCACTGCCGGTCCCAAGCCCGGAGCCTCATCTCGTAAGTGATGAGGAAGGAGGAGGGGGAGGAGTAACACCTCGTTAAAAAACCTGGGTCCATCTGGCTCAGGATGGTAGCACCCTGTAAGGGCCCCTGCCTAGGGTTACTAGGTGAAAATTGGTCAACGGTCCTGATGGCGGAAGAGGAATCTAAGATTCCCAACGATGGATGGAGCGGAAGAGCCAGGTGGTTTCCCCACCAATAAAGAACTCTAAATCCAAAAGCGTTTGCTCCCAGATTGGGCGGCTTATGGTCAGCGTCTATTCACCAAGTGGTGCGGCTGTAAACATGCTCCAGGAACTAACAATCCCTGGTTCTAAGAAACCTAGTGGATAACCACTAGACCCCATTTCTTACAAGTAACCATGGCGCGTGCAAATAATAACAGTATTACCCCAGGTGGTAACCAATCCACCCGTCAACTGACGGCACCCGGGCGTTCGGACTCTGGGGGACCCGGGCAACCACGGCCACAGAGAAAATCGGAGTTCTCTGGCAAACTTCCACATAAGACACCAACATACGTAGGCACTCTAAACATCAACACTCTCATACAGCCTGGAAAGTTGCACAATCTAGTGACAGAACTCGATAGACAGGAGCTTCTAATCCTCGCGCTGCAGGAGACACGTATCACAGATGAAGACACCATGGACTACGGCAATTACCGCTTGTTCAAGAGCAAGACTGACAGGCGCGTTGCCAAAGGCGCTCCACTTCTGGGGATGGCCTTCATGGTCCACAAGACCATAGTTGAATCCTTAGAAGAAGTTACTCCAGTAAACAACAGATTGATGAGCATGCGTTTCCGGTGCGCCAACAAAAAATACACACTGATCAACGCTCACGCCCCTACTAACCAAAGTAACAAGAGCGATCCACAGTCCGCAGACAAATTCTGGTCGACCCTTGACACAGTGATGTCCAAAGTCCCCAGGGATGACGTCAAACTCCTCATGGGCGACTTCAATGCACAGATCGGTAGAGAAAAGGTGTACAGGAAAACAGTCGGAAACTATCCTGCACATAAATTCACAAATAAAAATGGCACACGACTCATAGAACTCTGCCAGCAGAATAACCTCAAGCTCATGTCAACATCTCTTAGAAAACACCCTAGAAAACAGAAAACCTGGCGTTCTCCAGTCCAGCAGTTAGGTGAGTTCCAAATTGACCATGTGGCAATCTCATATCCAGTACAGAAGGAGATTCATGATGTACAGGTGCGTAGAGGAGCCAACATTGACTCTGACCATTACCTAACACGCGTCAAGGTCAAGTTCACCCCAAAGAGAACTTTCTGTAAGAAAACCCCCCTACCAAAATTTGACACAAAAAAGATCGCAGACTCTGGAGTGAAGGAAGCCTGGGAAAAAGAACATACCAATGACTGGCAAAATTTCCACCGAAAAATCATAGAAACAGCACAAGCTCTCATTCCTTTGAAGAAGAATTCCAAACATCCTTGGTGGGATGTTGATTGTGAAAATGCACTCATTACCAGGAAATTGGCATATCAGAAATATAACAGTAAAAAATCCCCAGAAAATTTACAGACTTTCCATGAAACACGAAAAACAACTGCAAAAATTATCAGACAATCCAAGAGGAGATACCTGAAGGAACAGTTGGACTCCATAGAGGACAACTTCCGTAACTACAACATAAGGGACTTCTACAGAACGTTTGTAGGACACATCAGAGGGTACACACCACCAAACCTTTGTTTCAGAAAATGTGATGGAAAATTAGCACTAACGAATAAGGAGAATTGCAAGGTGATGGCACAATACTTCTCTGAACTTCTCAACTGTCCAGAACCAATAGAGAGATTCTCAGAGGAAGAACCTACAATAAAGAACGCGGACTCATTACCTCCGACACAAGAGGAAGTTCACAGGCACATCCTCAAACTCAAGAACAACAGGACATCTGGTGAAGACGGCATAGTGGCCGAACTACTGAAAAACCTAGGGCCACACTCACTTAGGGAACTCACACAGATTATCACTGACATCTGGACATCAGAAAAGCTACCAGATGAGTGGAAATGTGCATTGATCCACCAATTACACAAAAAAGGCGACCGCTCTAACGTAAACAATTACAGGGGCATTTCACTATTACAAGTTACGTACAAGATCCTCTCAGCGTGCCTACTCCAAAGGACTCGGGACCAGCTGGAACACAAGATTGGCGAGTACCAGGCGGGTTTTCGTCCTGGTCGCTCCTGCGCGGAACAAATCTCCAACCTAAAAAGTATATTGAAAATCAAAGCCCTCAGGAATACTCCAGTTATATGTACCTTCGTTGACTTCAAGAAGGCATATGACTCCATTGACCGTCAGTCATTGTTCAACATCTTACACGAGCAAGGTTTGGATAGCAAGACCTTACGATTGATCAAACAGACACTGACAGACACGACATCAAAAGTGAAATTCATGGGGGAAATCTCAGAACCATTTCAGATCAATACAGGTGTTCGCCAAGGTGACGGGCTCTCTCCGCTCCTCTTCAACCTAGTGCTGAACAAAGTTATCAAGGAATGGGAGAAAGAGTTGAGACTTCAAGGTTACTGGAGGCCAGTGCGACTAGGACGACCAAAGGACGAACTGGAGGTTGGCTGTCTAGCCTTCGCGTATGATCTGGCACTACTCTCAGATAACGAAACCACATCAATCAGACAGATAGAAGTACTCCAAGAGTGCGCCGAAAAAGTAGGACTACAGATCTCGTTCCAAAAGACAGAGTTTTTCTGTACGAAATTCGAAATACAGAATTTAAACACGAAATATGGCAAGATCAATAGAGTCGCCCACTTTAAATACCTAGGTGAAGTGCTTGAACCGACGGGAAAAGAGAAAATCGCGCAGAACACTAGGTTAATGAAAATGAAGAGAGCCTTATACAAGACACAGGGTGTCTACAACAAAAAATGTCTGTCCACATTCACTAAACTTCGTCATTACAACACGGTTATTAAACCTGAGGTGCTTTATGCTAGTGAGACGTTGACGTTACACACTAAGGGCGACTTGGAAAAAATCCTCACAGAGGAAAGAAAAATAATAAGGAAAATAATTGGACCAAAGCACACAGATGAAGGATACAGGCTTCACTCCAGAGACACCACAGAGAAATTGTCCAACCTCGCAGCAGACATCAGAAAGAGGCGACTAAAATTTTACGGCCACATCAGCAGACTCCCACAAACCAGGCTCACCAACAAAATTCTTAGATACATACAGCGGCTCAAGATTACTACGCCCTGGATGATGCAAGTCAAAATTGATCTAGTAAAAGCACAGGTCGACCCAGAAGACGTCATAGACAAAAGCGTATTTAGACACAAAGTATACAAGTGGGAAGTGTTGTGAGAGAGAGCTGCACCTACAGCCCAAAGACCAAAGTGGACCGAAGAAAGGAAGAGGGCCTTTAGTGCACGAATGAAAGAGTACTGGAAAGACAGGAAGAACAAAAAGTCATGATTGCTTCGCGTGGTCTAATAGGCCTGTAACGTGTAAAATAAATACAAATAATGTACGTCCCTTTAAACTACTGCGGCTTTTAGAGACGTCGCACAGTGAGTCAAAATCAAAATCTAGGAGGACAAAATTATTTATTTTCATAGTTAAAAAATCAAAATTTAATACTTCTACAGCATTCTCATATAATTGCCGCTCACTATTCCGGGATATAAATGCATCTTAGTGTAAATCTCTCACCACTGTTCAAGCAGTCTGAATTGGTGGGTGAATGTAAGTGGCTGTGGTTTGGTTGTCTTTGTGGTTACTGTGATGCTTTAAGATGGAACATGCAGCTGAAGGTATGATCTTTGTAACATGTTTCAGTTATTAATGAGCGTAATTGTTACGTAATTTTAGCTATATTTGCATTATATAACATTTAACTATTATTTTTAAAATTATATTTTCACTTAGATTTTTAGTATGTCGCGTCACTCTGCGTCACTTTCTACTTAATGTTAAAATGTAGATTAAGTCTTGTAGTTTACGCCTGTTATAAGATATTTTGCGTCTTTTTGCAACTTCCTTAGATATTTTACGTTTTAGAGGATGCCACGCAACCATTTCTCACACGTTTATAACTGTTTAGAGCACTGGGTTCGACGATTATGTCAAAAGTGGAACTTTGTGACTTTGTTAAAAGTAAATTAGGGGTAGAAAATTGTTCTGAAGAGATAACTGAATGCTCTATCCAACTCCTAGTCATAGACAATTTCTTGCATGTGTAGACGTAGCTTAAAAAAGGTCTTAACTGACGTTTATTATGAAGTAAACGAATTATATACGTTGCTTTCACCCTACATTCATGATTGACTCGTAAAAATAATTTTGTCCCCCTAGATTTCGATTTTGACCCACTGTGCATCGGGGTGCCGGAATGATACCCCGAGGGGAATCTTAAACGTGCCAGTAAATCTACTGACAAGGGTCCCTCACATTCAAGCGATCTTAAATAATTTTATTAATGCAGCCAATGGCCATGTACTTTTCTTTTCAGGACGGGTCAGGGAAGGGATATTTGAAGGAAATCGGCAGTGGACATATTGAAAGGAACCGTCCTGGCATTTGCCTGGTGGTGAAAATGGGAAACCACGAAAACCATATTCAGGACGGCCGAGGTGGGAATCGAACCCACGCTCTCCCGATGCCAGCGAGGCACGAGGTAGCGCGTTGATGGTCAAGCACTATTAAATGCTCCCCCGAAACGTTGGGCTCCACGCAACCAGTTAATATTGGGGCCTGATCTTACAGTATCAAGTATAACTTAGTGTCGATTTATTTAGAGCCCAAGACTGGCTCCAGCATTATTATTATAATAATAATTATTAATACTATTTTATTATTATCATCTACATTTCACCATATACAGGGCTGTTCAATAGGATGTTACCACTGATATGGGATTGACTTTTATTTGAATAACATTATAACACACACTATGTACACAAGTCCAAATGATGCAACTGCACTCTTTCGACCTGAATGCCTTGATTAGCAATGCATGTGCGAAGTCTTTAGTCGAGCCATAGCTCGTTCACACATTTCCAAGGACATAGAGCGGACAAGTGCTGTTACGCGTCCTTGAATGTCATGAATGTCAGTAGGTTTTGTAGCATAAACGCGCTTTTTTTTACCATTCTCTATAGCCAGAAATCGCATGGAGTCAAATCTGGTGACCGTGCTGGCCAAACCAAAGGTCCACGTCTTACAATCCAGCGTCTACCAAATGTTTCATCCAGGTAATGTCGAACCATTAAAAATGTTTCGTTACAGTTTCATTATTAAAGAAATATGGACCAAGTACTTCAAACTGCGAAATACTGCACCTTACGTTCACTATAGGAGAGGAGCGAGTTCATGGGGATTGCATGTAGCCTACTCCAAATGATGCAATTGGGCTTATTCACGTTGCCGCTGACATGAAATGAGTCTTCATCTAACTTAAATAACACAACATTAGGGTCGTGCGTCATTTCTGATAACACTTCTGTAGCTCGTACAAAAGCAATTTTATCAGCATCAGAAAGGGTCTGTAGCATTTAAATGTGGTACGGTTTCATTCCCTGATTGAAGTGGAGAATTCTTAAGACACTTGTACGCGTTATTCCGATTTCCGATGCTAATCTGGTACTTGACTTTCTCTGACTCCTAATCAGTGTGCCTTGAACATTTATGATGTTATCTTTCGTTTGAATACTTCTTGGATGTCCACTGTTTCCTTTACAGTCATTGGTCACAGAACCGGTACCCACACATATCTTATGGAGTCGATGGATAATTAAACGGCTTGAAAGAGCCTTATGAAACCATTGCTGAAATTTGTGTCTTACTATTGAGGGTGGCCCAAACACTTCCATCCAACTTGCTACCTTCCTTCTCTCTTCCAAAGTAAGTCGGGTGGCCTTATTTAGTCTGCAACAAATACAAATTTTATACAGGGTTATTCAAAATGATTGTCGGGGTTTCGTGAATTTTTTGTAGAAACAGTGGACAACTTACCATTGGTATTGTTGCAGTAACGGTTACACTAACTCTCAAAGTTTTGCTCTACATCGATTTAGTACCATGTATAATCAGATGGCAGTAACAGCAGTATTTGACAAACTGGCAGTCAGCGGTAAGGAGAAGGCATTTTGTACTCTCGAATTTCATCAACACCGGTCCGTTATCATAGTCCAGCACCATTTTTCTACGACGTACGGGAAAGACAGTCCCTCCGACAACTCTATTCGCAGATGGTATGCGCAATTCGTGAATACCGGTTGCTTGTGTAAAGGGAAAAGACTTGGCCGTCCCCGTGTGTCAGAAGCAGACGTGAATCGGATCAGGTATGTTTATCTCTGTAGTCCTTAGATATCGACTACAAGAGGAGCAGGGAACTGCATGTTAGAGCATATTTAAATCAAGAACTTCCAAGACGATGGATTGGACGTGGAACGGAATATGATCAGATGCTCTTACCCTGGCCACCAAGGTCACCAGACTTAACACCGTGTGACTTCTTCCTGTGGGGGTGTGTCAAAGATCAGGTATTTGTTCCTCCTCTACCGGCGAATATTCTGCAACTGAAGCAGCGTATCCGAGCCGCCTTCGATACCATCACCTCTGACATGTTGGGGCGTGTGTGGGAAGAGATGGACTTTCGAGGTGATGTGTGTAGGGTGACCAGAGGCGCACATATCGAGCATTTGTAATACATGTAAAAAAATTTTTTTTTGAGTAACAGTACACAATAAAACACGGTTCATCATCCTACGTCAATTGCACTGTGTGTTATGAATTTTTGTAACCCCGACTATCATTTTGAATAACCCTGTATTATGTAGCACCATATAAGTGGTAACATCTTATTAGAC
Source organism: Meconema thalassinum (assembly GCA_946902985.2). Classification (NCBI taxonomy): domain Eukaryota; kingdom Metazoa; phylum Arthropoda; class Insecta; order Orthoptera; family Tettigoniidae; genus Meconema; species Meconema thalassinum. Next base: position 1,425,110,747 of record OX336389.2, on the reverse strand, counting down.
AATGGGTATGCGCATATACCATCTGCTTTGATGGCAAGATGGCTTTGATCAAACCTTGTTATCCTAAGCCACGAGATCTCTTGACACGTGTCGTCTGAACCAATGGACATGACTTTATAATTCAAACAAGATGTTCCGTTGAGATCGTATAGCCTATTTTCTCCTAAATGTATGGCTATTGTTAAAACTCTTTGTTTTTATCAAGAAATATAATCGAATGTTCTTGTGATGAACGTTAAATGTTGTATCCTATATAAGACTGCCCTTTACTAAGTTTCGTTGTAACTCAGCTTTTTAATGCAGAAGAATGGATTGAAATATTAGAAACGTACACCCATCTACCATCTTGAATGTATGGAATCGTGTATATTGCGCCTTCTGCAGAGAAAGCCTTTCATGCGAGACTATATATTTGCTGCGTTTCGTCATTGTAACTGCAATAAATAGTGAAAGTCGATGTAAACATCTTATACAGTATATTCAAGATTGCAGCTTCGTGTCATTGCTGAGTGATAGTCTTATGATTAATGGAAGAGAGATATCTTATCAGTGTCTCCCATCTTACAAAGCTTCGTGTTAATTGCACAATTGAATCCTGAGTTATTGTTTTGAAGTCTTAATAGTAGGTACAGTCACCATTTTGATTATATGGAGGGTGTTCTGCTGCCTTTGGTTTACAAATCCCATATAGTTTCTACATTAATGCTGATTTGAGTTATTGCATTTCTTTAGTATACAGAATTGTTTGCATATATGATAATTGCAAGAAGGCCGCTCTGCGCTAAATTCAGTGTCATATTACTGTTAATAATGGTAGCGCTATGGTACTTCACTCTCTCTAAATTTCGGTTTACTTGTGTTATTATATCGTGAGTTAATGATGTTCAAGTTTTATGAATGGTCCCAGCCGCCATCATGAACGGATGTAGTCAATGTTCTTTTGATTTAGATTAGTCATAGTAAGACACTTATAAGGTTCTACATTACTGCCATTTTTCGTTGTTGTATCTTAGAAATACTTTGAGTAATTCAATAATGTATTCTATATTGTCAGTGTATTCAGTGCGTTATTCTTATGGATTATTTTACCTAAGTCCCTCATACGGTAATTATTTCTGACTAAGTTACGTTTTAATTGCGCATTTACATTCTGAATGATTTACTGCACGTTTTAATATTACGCCCGGCCGCCATCTTAAAAATATTAAGTTTTTGTTATTTTCTTTCGGGTATTAGATAGTATACGTTTCCAAATCACTAGTTTTCGTTATTATAGTTCTAAAACATAGAAATATATTTATTTTAAATTACGAATTTCTAGGATTGTCGCTGCCCGCTATATCCAGTTTGATAAATTTGTCACTAACGCTACTGATGCCTCTTAATACTCGCCTTACACCAAGTTTCACTTTTATTGTGCAATAACATACTGAGTTACTCTTATTTGTATAGTTTATTAGTACGCCTAACCAGCATCTTGAATCTATGGAGTCACTGGTCTTCTGCTTTGGGCATACGAAGCGAATTATCTATCAGGTTAAATTTATTATATTTCATAATTATAGCTCTAGGATACCAAAAGTTATTTAGGCTATTTTGAAATTTTATGATGGCACCTATGCGCTATGTGCAGTATGATAATCTTTGGACCATCGCAAGAGTCGTCTTAATTACTCATTTTCATTCGGGATTGTCGAATTTATTGTCCTAATAGTTCACACAGCCACCATCTTCAATGTTTGGAGTTTCTGTTATTTTGACTTGGCCTTACAAGTCGCATATACGGACCTAATTTGTCACTAATTTTCGTTACTGTAGCTCTTAAGTGTTAGGAGTTATTTATTTACATATATTATAATTTTAAGATGGCGGCTGCGCGTAACATACAGTCACATGTTATCACGTTGACGACAGAGGAACATTATATAAAACAATCAGGATGCCAAATACTGTGTATGCTATTATGATTCACACGGCCTCCATAATGACATTACTTCGCTGATGACCTTGTCGTTTGAGCGCAAGAAGCTTCCCACATGAAGGTATATTTTCCAAAATTGTATAGAGATGTAATGATTAGTTTTGTCGTAATTTGATTTAAGCTTTGAATATTTTGGTGGCCGCCATGTTGTTTTGGTTAAGGTGGTGGCGATATAGAACATGACACTACGGTGTCCTTTGCTAGTCTCTGTACCAAATGTGGTTTAATTCGGTTTCGACGAGTTTGATTTGATACGGAGGGGGTCGACATACACACAGACAGACAGACAGACAGACAGACAGACATACGGGCAGTTAGTCCGTGTGGATTTCATAAGCCTGCTTTGAATTTTTCAAATATCTAAACTAGGCTAAAAATGAGGAATGAACGAACTATGAAATACTAGCTTTGCTGCTGGTGACAAATGTCTAGATGTGAGCAACATTTAAACTGTGGCCTACAACACGCATGGTTTCAAGTAATAGTGCCCTTTATTCAGAATGGTCAAACAATACAGTGGTAACCCACTTTATTTCAAGGAGAGGCATCCCAAATGGAGTTTAAGAAGGTTATGCGACACCGCTATGGCTATAGTTATGTAAATATTCCATTAATACCCCATGGTGTAGTTTGAGACAGTTTATAACACCACACTTTAACCACGGTTGCTTTCTTCAACTCACTATTACAGCCATCACAATAACACAGGTTATTAAACAAATTCCACACACACACAAATATACGGGGCTATATAACCACAATGTCACAGCCACTAAAATAAACACCAACAAGTGAATACCAGGAATAAAACATATGAATTTAATTAACAGATCAACAAATTTACACTATTTACAGCAAAAACACAAGGACTCCCAAAATGACACCCACTTGAATTAATAAAAATGCCAAACTAGGCCTGATCTCAGGAGAGATCGTAAATATCTGGACCAAATGTCCCAAATTACTGCAATGACATGTGCGTGTGCAGCTTTTCTACATGCGGTACGATGTGTACAATTAATGCGAGATTCGTTACCATCCAATAAACTTTCAGGGGACGAATCTGCATTGTCTTAGAGCTAGACAGACACTAGGAACACAAACTACACACTATTTAAACTATCCGACACCCCCTACACTGAAGAAGACAAAAATAATAATTTCCGCATGAAATTTGAATAAAAGAATTGCCGTAGCAATCAACACTAACGCCTAGAAATTAGGACTTTTTAAATCAACACAAGTAAATCAACACGTGACCAAACAAGAAAAATACACACATGGCCGCTTGCCATTTTTACATGAAATACTAAATACACCCGGCGGTGTCACAACAAACAAACAAGAACATATAAGCAAATGAAATGAGTCACAGAAAACACTAGGCTCAAGCCATCATTTACATCATAACAACAAATATTTCATTTCATACGATATGCGGTAATTCGTAACGGACATGGCGAACTCCCAAATTAATATAATGATCCAATGATCATTAAAAGAACAGGTTTGCTACAGATAGCTTACAGGGGTCAGTCGGTCGTAGCTGGACTGCCTAAACGATGAATCACCAGATCTAGACGGGCGCAAAGTGGAATCCGCAACATCTGTCAACCCACGTGTCAAAATACCTCGACCTGCCGTAGCAATGGCTCGAGTCTCGCAGAAGCGTGCTCCCAATAGCACATAATACGTGAAGGAAGGAAGGAAGCTTGTAGTTTAACGTGACCGTTAATCTCGAGATCATGGGCCACGGACATAATACGTGTGTGTGTCAAAATAAAAATATCTTGGCATTTCCCACGGAATTCCAAGAATCAGCACAGGACAAGGTAAGGTAGCCTCCAATAGCGCTCCCCCTTTCCAATCGAAAATACAACCACAATTGAGGGCAGTAGACACATTCTACCCCTCATCACGAAGAACCAAATACACACACATTGACACGATACACACACCAGAATCACACGTATGGGTTTGACAGAAACCTGAAATAAAAGACATAAATATTTCCACCGACTTGCGCTCCCAGTCTAATCCGTGACTGAAGAACCTGAAAAGGGATATAAAAAACTGAAAAATATAGAACTAAGGTGTTCTACAGTGACATCTTAACGTGTTGCGCTCGGCAACCCTAGTATGGATAAAAACCTGTTCGTAAAACATCAAATGAAATTTACCCCCGTCGCCTAATTTAAATAAATTTGAATTAAAGCACCATTTATCATCCAAGACGAACTTCGCATTCGCATGAATAAAATAACCCAATGCACGCGCCGTGCATACTAATAATGACTCATAAAAAATATACACTCAAACAAAGTTTTGGCCACGTGCCAACGTACATTTATAAGATAAGAGTGTCGGTGCACGAAATCTAAATACACAAGAAAAACTATGAACAAAAATTATTTACAACGTTCCCGCGTCTAATCTAGCTACATATTGAATAAATCAATGGTTTGTACATCACCGTCCAGCTTGCAGAAAATCAACCTCCATCCTAGAGCATTTCCCACAGGAAAATTACTCCGTCATCGTCGACATTCTGGTAGAGGCGTAGCACATCATCCCACCAATCGACCTTGCTGTATACATCTTGGTGTGGCTTCTTAAAAGGAAATGTTCAAAATTAATATTCTACTCTGCTAGAATCGCTATGAGCTACTGACATTCACTCAAGATTCCTGGGCGATTACTCCACGTAGAACTGGCCCTATCTAAGCATTTGCTTGATTCACACGCACATATACATCACAAAATATAACACAAAAATATTACAGAAAAATATTACAGTCTAGTCAGCCACGCAGCTGGCATTTAAAAGTCTCTCAAATTACAGATGCCGAGTAGCGCTTATCTCAACTAGAGATCTCCTCTCCACATGGCATGATCTCTGCTCCCTAGAGCACAATAAAATGTTCGTTCAAACTGACGTGAACTATGCTCATCAGAGCTTGATAAAATTGTGTCTCAAACTACTCATCACCGATCAATTTATTAGAAATTGGCAGAATGGAGTGGGGTAGGGATAATTCATAAAAATAATCTGTAGTTTTCAATTCACTGACTTCGGACTTGTATCAAACTTCTTCTTTTTATCTGAACGTCTCAATGCACTCATGCGGAATCCCATCGGATTGGCGGTTCTTCATACACGTGTTTTCAGCATCTTTTTTATGGCACGCTCATCTCCGCGTGGGTCAGGCAGTCTCTCTTCTGATTCGATGATTTAATCCGGTATCGGTTGGAAATTCACTTCTGGTACGCCCATAATGACGCCAAATTTTATGCGCGTTCACTCTGAGTTCGGCCTTGAACTCTGCTTACTAGGCCGTCCCCAGGAATAGCTACCACGCCACCTCTGTCGCAAGCGTTGCAACACACTACTTGCCTTCCATAGCCTACTTCAACATGCGCTGCCTGGATATAAGTAATAATAATAATAAAAATCATGAAAACGTATTGATCGGCAAATCAATAAGGGTTCATTTATCCTCAGGAAGGTTTTGAAATTCGAAGCAAGTGATTGATTTGGATTTTAAAAACATATCCACTGTAGTATAGATAACATCACTTAAGTATCTCACTCGTTTGCCTGAGTGTGCATTCCACTGTCCCAATTAGCATGCGCGCTTCTTGCTGCAATGTTCCCCTCTGAGATGTCATCCACACGTCTCGCTAGACCTCCCCTCTCTCACTCACACATTTACAACTTCGGCCAGACCTGCCGTCTTGTTTACCAACAAAAGCTCGCTCTCCCAAGTACCACGTAGCCACGTGCATTTGAGCGTTTTCTAAGTTTGCACCAGAATTTGCAACGCTTCATTTTCTGCCTGCTCCCACGGCTCTGTTCTTCTTCTGCTCCCATCTTCTTCTTCTGCTACCGTCTTCTTCACCATATTTCCAGACCCTTGCCTGAAACGTCGTCCCGCGAATTTCTTCTGCTATTTTTCCGCGTCTCCTCCTGTCTTGTCACCTTTTCTGCATCCTCGTTACTGTGATTGTCGGGATTTCTTCTGTTTTTCATGGCTCGTCCCCACTTCTCTTTCTCTGTTTCCTCTTCTGCATTTAATTCGTCCAGATATTTTTACGACTCAACATAACGCTCGTTCCAATCATTACGGTAATCTCTCTGGTTTTCTTGCCGATAATTCCTCTGATTATTCCATGTACCGTCCCCGTTCCTCTGATATGGTCTATCCTGCCATTGGTTTCCTCTCCAGTTAGTGTATTCTCGCTGGTACGTCCTCTGATTATTATTGTTGTTCTGATTGTTGTAGTTATCACGGCAATTTTGGTAGTTCCTATTATTATTGTTGTATTGGTTTCGACCGTCGAATTCCTGCCGTCTGGGCGTAAATTGTGTGCTAGTGGACTGCGTCTTCGTCTGATTGTTCTGACTTTGATCGTTTTGATGCCCCAGAACTATTTCTGTGCATTCACGCATTCCATATTTCGTTTCCCGGTCTGTGGACTGATTATACTCGTTTCGTCTAAGTGGCGGAGTATCTCCTCGGCCTGAACTGCGGTTTTTATATTTCCTGCCACTAAAGATTGCTGTATGTTCATCGGAAGCTGTTTGCCGATAGTTAATACCATGTTTTCCTCTGACGGCGGTTCATCAAAATCTCGAAATGTTACTAGCTGCTGACTAAAAAACTCAGAAAACCTAGTAGGGTGTGTACTATGGTATTTTCTGGTATACAAGTCCATCCTCAACCCCTGCTGCAGTGAAGGACTCCAAAACTTCCTCAAAAATGCTTCTTTAAACTGGGCCATCTCATTGAACGTATATTTGAAGCTTTGAAACCAGATTAAACTTGAGCCATCTAAAAACTTCTCCACTAAACGAAGCTGTTTTGCGGGACTGACGTGTTGGTCATTAAAATAATCATCCAGCTGGTGCAAGAATGCTTTTGGAGTAGATCCTGAATTTTCCCTGAATTTGTCTGGTTTAAAATCATTTCCCCTAATGACTTGTATGACTTGGGCAGGTGTCACACCAGGTTGTGGAGTTAACGTCTCCCCTCTGTAATTCTGGAATGAGTTGCGAGTTGTCTTTGGACTCGGATCTCGGCTCGTATCCTCAGCTAGCTTCGACCCCTCCGGACTTCAAATATTTCCGTGTTTCCCTACTGAATTTTCTGAAGAGAATAAAGTGGCATTCTCTAAAGATCTTATCTAATTTTTAACGATGAGGTCCGCGTGTTCTTGAAACTTGGACTTGATACTTTCCACCAGAGCCTGTATTCTAGAGTTATTCTCCCATAGCCTCTTTAATATAGTCAGCCTATCACCTTTAGTCTCATTCACCTGCTGACCCCAATATTTCCGGATTCTACTCTTCAAATTTTTAATTTTTCCTTCGTTGTTCTCCTGATTCTTCTCAAGCTGTTCCCCTATTTGATATTGTATCTGCTTCTGAGTTTTAATTAACTGTTCTCCTATCTCTTTCTGATTCTTAATTAACTGTTCTCCCATTTCTTCTCGTATTTGCTCTTGATTTTTACTTAACTGGTCTTCCAGGTTTTCGCGCAAGTGCATCCTTTCTTTCTCCGTTTTATCTCCAGTTTGTCAAGTTCTTTTATCAATCCTAACACATTGTTGTCGACTGAATTAATCTGCTCTTGTATATTTATATTTTTCGCCTCTATTCTGTTGAACTGCCCCTGTAATTCGTCCTGCGTGCTTTTAATCCCTGCCGTATTGTTCACACATGCTGTCTCGATTTGTTTCAGTTTGGCGGCTACCATCTCATCTAACTGTACTAGTTTGTCGTCAAATTTGGATTCTAGTTCCTTGATTTCGCCTAACTGTCTTGAATTATTCTCTGCCACCTCGCCCGCCAGTTTCTCTAGTTCTATTTTAATACTTTGATTTATTTCAAGGGTTATCCTCTCTAACTGAATTCTTTGTAAAGTTGCCTGCTCCGATAACTTGTGGTTTAGTTCAACTAACTGTTTATTATTATCATCATCACTCTGTTCACGTAATTGAGTAGTTATGTTATTTAACTGTTTCTCACTATGCTCTCGCAACTCGTGTAATTGTTTGTCGCTATCCAATTTCTGGATTTGCAATTGCACCGTAATGTTACTGTTCACGTCATGTAATTGTTTATCGCTATCCATTTTCTGGATTTGCAATTGCGCCGTAATGTTACTGTTCACGTCATGTAATTGTTTATCTCTATGTTCACGCAACTCGTGTAATTGTTTATCACTCTGTTCACTCATGCTTTTCAACTGTTCCTCCGTCTTTGCAGACATTTGCACAGACCTCTGCTCCATCAACACTTTAATCTCCTCGATGCTAGCCATCGCAAAACACACGAATATACTCTGAGAAAACAGGGTCATGCAATGGCATTTCAGTCGTACACACACACATGTCTTGATATTTAAATATTACATTGATTCTAATTTAAATGAAGTTTCAGTAATCAAACTCTTACTGAATAATGACTCTTATTTCCAAACAACAAATAACTCCCTTGTGATCTGCTTTTAAATTCCTAACTAACAGAATTTACAAAAAACACTTTAATTAACCGAAGTTAATTAAATGTTAAGTAAGGCAACACCTTCCAGCTTTTGACAGAGTTCACCAAATATGCAATTTTTTCTAATTTTAAGCTGGGCGCCAGAACAAGTTATCATCAAACACAATATCAACTTCCAACCTTGTTCAACATTTCTTACTTTAAGAACTCAGTTATTTTACTGATACACATGTCGGTACAACTTCACCTCAATATACTGAATTTACTTTTGTCCTGCTAACCTGGCATCATTTCTCAGCGAAATAAGTATGAGGTCAACAAAACAACAACAACAAACCCCACTTGGGCAGCCATTTTTGATATATGAACCCTTGCGAAGAAGCACATGAGACTCGATTTCGGGGGTGTGACGATCCATTTCGTAAAGTTGATGCTAAGCGCTTCTTATAACATGCAGGGTAACATATAACAAAATAACATGCAGGAAAAAGTGAATACCAGGATTAAAACATATGAATTTAATTAACAGATCAACAAATTTACACTATTTACAGCGAAAACAAAAGGACTCCCAAAATGACACCCACTTGAATTAATAAAAATGCCAAACTAGGCCTGATCTCAGGAGAGATCGTAAATATCTGGACCAAATGTCCCAAATTACTGCAATGACATGTGCGTGTGCAGCTTTTCTAAATGCGGTACGATGTGTACAATTAATGCGAGATTCGTTACCATCCAATAAACTTTCAGGGGACGAATCTGCATTGTCTTAGAGCTAGACAGATACTAGGAACACAAACTACACACTATTTAAACTATCCGACACCCCCTACACTGAATAAGACAAAAATAATAATTTCCGCATGAAATTTGAATAAAAGAATTGCCGTAGCAATCAACACTAACGCCTAGAAATTAGGACTTTTTAAATCAACACAAGTAAATCAACACAAGACCAAACAAGAAAAATACACACATGGCCGCTTGCCATTTTTACATGAAATACTAAATACACCCGGCGGTGTCACAACAAACAAACAAGAACATATAAGCAAATGAAATGAGTCACAGAAATCACTAGGCTCAAGCCAACATTTACATCATAACAACAAATATTTCATTTCATACGATATGCGGTAATTCGTAACGGACATGGCGAACTCCCAAATTAATATAATGATCCAATGATCATTAAAAGAACAGGTTTGCTACAGATAGCTTACAGGGGTCAGTCGGTCGTAGCTGGAATGCCTAAACGATGAATCACCAGATCTAGACGGGCGCAAAGTGCAATCCGCAACATCTGTCAACCCACGTGTCAAAATACCTCGACCTGCCGTAGCAATGGGTCGAGTCTCGAAGAAGCGTGCTCCCAATAGCACATAATACGTGTGTGTGTCAAAATAAAAATATCTTAGCATTTCCCACGGAAATCCAAGAATCCACACAGGACAAGGTAAGGTAGCCTCCAAGAGCGCTCCCCCTTTCCAATCAAAAATACAACCACAATTGAGGGCAGTAGACACATACCCCTCATCACGAAGAACCAAATACACACACATTGACACGATACACACACCAGAATCACACGTATGGGTTTGACAGAAACCTGAAATAAAAGACATAAATATTTCCACCGACTTGCGCTCCCAGTCTAGTCCGTGACTGAAGAACCTGAAAAGGGATATAAAAACACTCAAAAATATAGAACTAAGGTGACATAACGTGTTGCGCTCGGCAACCCTAGTATGGATTAAAACCTGTTCGTAAAACATCTAATCAAATGTATCCTCTTCACCTAATTTAAATGAATTTGAGTTAAAGCACCATTTATCATACAAGACGATCTTCGCATTTGCATGAATAAAATAACCCAATGCACGCGCCGAGCATACTAATAATGACTCATAAGAAAAATATAAACTCAAACAAAGTTTTGGCCACGTGCCAACGTACATTTATAAGATAAGAGTGTCGGTGCACGATATTTAATACACAAGAAAAACTATGAACAAAAATTATTTACAACGTTCCCGCGTCTAATCTAGCTACATATTGAATAAATCAATGGTTTGTACATCACCGTCCAGCTTGCAGAAAATCAACCTCCATCTCAGAGCATTTCCCACAGGAAAATTACTCCGTCATCGTCGACATTCTGGTAGAGGCGTAGCACATCATTCCACCAATTGACCTTGCTGTAGACATCTTGGCGTGGCTTCATAAAAGGAAATGTTCAAAATTAATATTCTACTCTGCTAGAATCACTATGAGCTACTGGCATTCACTCAAGAATCCTGGGCGATTACTCCACGTAGAACTGGCCCTATCTAAGCATTTGCTTGATTCACACGCACATATACATCACAAAATATAACAGAAAAATATTACAGTCTAGTCAGCCACGCAGCTGGCATTTAAAAGTCTCTCAAATTACATATGCCGAGTAGCGCTTATCTCAACTCGAGATCTCCACTCCACTTGGCATGAACTCTGCTCCCTAGAGCACAATAAAATGTTCGTTCAAACTGACGTGAACTATGCTCACCAGAGCTTGATAAAATTATGTCTCAAACTGGCGTGAACTATGCCTTTTGGCGCCTGATCAAATTGTGTCTCAAACTACTCATCACCGATCGATTTATTATAAACTGGCAGAATGGAGTGGGGTAGGGGTAATTCATAAAAATAATCTGTAGTTTTCAACTCACAGACTTCGGACTAGTATCAAACTTCTTCTTTTTATCTGAACGTCTCAATGCACTCATGCGGAATCCCATCGGATCGGTGGTTCTTCATACACGTGTTTTCAGCATCTTTTTTATGGCACGCTCATCTCCGCGTGGGTCAGGCATCCTCTCTTCTGATTCGATGATTCAATCGGGTATTGGTTGGAAATTCACTTCTGGCACGCCCATAATGACGCCAAATTGTATGCGCGTTCCCTCTGGATTCGGCCTTGAACTCGGCTTACTAGGTCGTCCCCAGGAATAACTACCACGCCACCTCTGTCGCAAGCGTTGCAACACACTACTTGCCTTCCATAGCCTAATTCAACATGCGCTGCCTGGATATAAGTAATAATAATAATAAAAATCATGAAAACTTATTGATCGGCAAATCAATAAGGGTTCAATATGTATTTACGAGCAAAAATTGCGGCCATTTCGACAACGGGACGTTACGGGCCCAGAAATATATGGCACGGTAAGCTAGACCTATTGGTCACTTCTACGGTTACATATTCTATTATAATATGTTAATATCCTACCGGTCACCTCTTTGAGGACACATTAAACCTCCCTAAGTACGATAGGTTGAATTGTTGAGGGCAGGCCTTGTTGAATCGCAAGTTACGGTTAGGCTATAACACTTGCATGATTCATACATCCACCACCTTGAAACTATTTGGCTGATGGCCTTGTACTTTTGGTAAAAGATGCTTCCCACATTGAGTTATATTATTGAAATATTTGGTAGAGATCGGATGATTAGGTAAGTCGTAATTTGATTTAAGCTTTGAACATTTGGGTGGCCGCCATTACGTTTCGGTCAAGATGGTGGCGATATAAAACATGAAAATGAGGTGCCCGTTGCTAGTGCTACCTCTGAACCAAATTTCGTTCAATTCGCTTTCACCGTGTTTAAATTGATAGGGGTATCCATTTGCACACATACATGGCCGCCGTCTGCAAACTATTGGGCTGATAACCTTGTAATTATGGTCGAAAGATGCTACCACATAAATGTATGCTGTTGCAAAATTTGGTAGAGATCAGATGATCAGGTTAGTCGTAATTTGATTTAAGCTTTGAACATTTGGGTGGGCGCCATTACTTTTCCGTCAAGATGGCGGCGATATAAAACAAAACACTGAAGTGCCCTTTGCTAGTGATACCTCTGCACCAGATTTTGTTCAATTCGGTTTCACCGTGTTTGAATGGATAGGGGGAAACGATTTGCACACATACATGGCCGCCGTCTGCAAACTATTGGGCTTATGACCTTGTAATTTAATCAAAAGACGCTTCCCACATAAAGATATATTGTTGCAACATTTGGTAGAGATCAGATGATTAGGTTAGTCGTAATTTGATTTAAGCTTTGAACATTTGGGTGGCCGCCATTACGTTTCCGTCAAGATGGTGGCGATATAAAACATGACAATGAGGTAACCTCTGCTTGTGCTACCTCTGTACCAAATTTCGTTCAATTTGGTTTCACCGTGTTTGAATTGATAGGGGGAATCCATTTGCACACATTAATGGCCGCTATCTGCACACTATTTGGCTAGTGACCTTGTAGTTCTGGTCAAAAGATGCTTCCCACATAAATGTATGTTGTTGCAAAATTTGGTAGAGATCACATGATTAGGTTAGTCGTATTTTTATTTAAGGTTTGAACATTGGGGGGGGGGGGGAGGCGCCTATTACGTTTCCGTCAAGATGGTGGTGATATAAATCATGGCACTGAATTTCCCTTTTGCTATTGCTACCTCTGTACCAAATTTCGTTCAATTCGGTTTCACCGTGTTTGAATTGATAGAGGGGGGGGGGGGGTGCAGACATGCAGTGTAACGCACATACACACACACTCACTCACAGACACACAGACAGACACACACTGTTTGGCCCCGTGTTCATCCCATAAGTCTAATTTAATTTTTTGCTAAAATCGAAAGTAGGCTAATAACGGAAACAGAAGCGAAGAAAACTGAAACCTGGAAGGGATCGAACTTTGAGCTGGATATTATACAGAGGCAGTCTTCCTTGGGTTAATGGTATGATATGTTCTGGCATATACAATACGAACATGGTGGCCAAGCGAATTTGAAACGTTAAAATGGACTTCTCGCGATTTAACCATCCGAGCGCAGTTTAACATGGCACAACAAATGCTTAAACACATTGTATTGCACGGACATCTAATTTAGTTCAATTGTTCATATAACCTCAGGATGGCGGCTGTACGAAATTTTAAAATTAAGTTTTGTTTCTTGTGTCCCTATCATGCAATCGAAGTCAACGTTTGAATAACGAACCTCCGCAATAATCGTCATCTAATAGTTTATAACTCTATAGCCTACATACATAAAAATTCAATATGGTGACCATCCGAAATTTTAGACGGTTCTCAATATCTACTAATCTATGACAGCATTCAAACTCAAGTTTTGTATGGTGATAAAGGCTATTACTTTAAGTTCACCTATGGGACTTTCTGTAAGAGGATATAAGGAAACCAGATATATATATAAGCAAAGCGAACTGATGTGAATTTAATAATAATAACGAACTGATGTACACGGATGGCAATAGCGGAACCGCACTAACTAAACATGTGCGAACATGGCGCGGGCTTTAGACAAACTGAAGCATAAAAGGGCAGGTGGCAGCACCTTACATAAAGTAGAACCGCATACTTGATAAACAAGAATAAAACCACAAAAGTTACAACACTTACCCTCAAGTACAGGTTCATACAATCTTTACACTCTACAAACCAGCAAACTTCAAGCAATGTTCATGTTTCATTCTACTTAAAGTCTTCGTGAGAAAGTCAGCAACTTGATAGTTTGTAGAGATATACTTCAAAACAAAAAATTTACACTCAAAGACTTCGCGAACAAAGTGATGTTTGATATCAATATGTTTGCTTTTACTGTGATACATCGCGTTCTTTACAAAATTAATTGCACTTTGATTATCACAAAAAATGAACATAGTGGCTAAGTCTTTGAAGCCTAACTCGATCAGAAATCGACGTAAGTACACAGCTTCCTTGGCGCACTCTGACAATGCCATGTACTCGGCCTCCGTGGTGCTAAGGGCCACGGTTCTTTGCTTTCTTGAGTCCCACGATATAGGACATCCGCCGAGCAGGAACACGTACCCCGTGTAGGACCTCCTATCTTCTTGGCAGCTTCCCCAGTCGGCGTCGACGAATCCTTGGATCGGTTCGGTGTCTGCTTCGTAGATCAGCCCGATGTTCGAAGTCCCCTTCAAGTACCGCAGCACTCTCTTGGCAGCTTTCCAATGTTCGACTCCGAAGCAATTGTTGAACTGTCCCAGGTAGCTGACAGCGAACGAAATGTCCGGGCGTGTAGTTGTCGACAGATGTGTCAGCGCGCCTACCAATTCGCGGTAAGGCAACTTCAACTCGTCAGTACTGGGATTCTAATGTTTGCTCAATTTCGTTCCAGGGTCGAGTGGTGTGACTACAGGGTTGCAGTCGGCCATCTTGTAGCGTTGGAGAAGCTCTTTAATGTAACCTTGCTGTTGCATGGCTATACATCCGTTCTCCTGGATTAGTTCAATGCCTAGGAAGTGTTTGGCCAATCCTAAGTCCTTGAACTTGAAATTTTTACTCAGGACTCTGGAAATCTCGGCGATCGACTTTTTGCATTTTGACAGCACCATCATGTCGTCAACGTAAACGGCAATCAAAGTTATGTTATTTCCGGAACCAATTTGGAATAGACACGGATCCGATGCGGTTGGTTTGGCACCGCACTTCCTCAAGACCTCACGCAGCTTGGCATACCAGTTTCTCCCGGCCTGTTTCAATCCGTACAGTGATTTTTGTAGTAAGCAGACCTTGTCGCCTCCCTGCAACTGGCGAAGCATGTTCTTGGCCTTCTCCTTGGTTTCGTCGTTAGTTCCAGACATCGCAATGCTCTCTAACATCTCCCTGAAGTTCTTCGGTTGTTTCATGAATATTTCCTCGTCTAAGTCACCATACAGATAAGCCGTTATGATATCGTACTGTCTGATTTTTACACAGAGCTTGGCAGCGAGACAAACCATCAATCGAATTGATTCCATTCGCGCCACCGGTGCGAACGTGTCAAAGTAGTTGATTCCATACTCCTGGTTAAAACCTTGAGCCACCAGCCTGGCCTTTCTCTTCTCAAGTGTTCCATCAGGTTTTAGTTTGTCGCGCAGCACCATTCGGCATCCGATGACTTTGGCATCACGGGGAGGATCCACCAGCACCCATGTATTGTTTCTCAGGATACACTCCATTTCCATGACCATGGCACCATGCCACTCGTTAGAGTTTGGTCCTGTTATTGCCTCCTTGAATGGAATCTCTGCTAGAAATATCTCCTCGTCTTCTTCTTGCTCCTCCACATCTTGGAGATTTGTTTGAAAAAGTTTCTTAGGTCTTCCCCTTTTTCCAGTTCGCAGAATATTGTGTCGACCAGATCCTTGCATCAATTGAGGCGTAGTATTGGATGTTTCGACAGTCGTTCTATCATGATCATCCACTGGCGTCACGTCGAAACCGAGGAAAGGTTCATCATCTTCTCCGATTTCGGGTTGAGAGACTGGTTCCTCCATGACAGCTGGTTGATCTTTTTTCTCTTGGTGATGTGTGGCGGTGGTTCTGCAAAGAACAGCTCCCAACAAATATCTTGCTTCGAGGATTCCGGGCGCTCCATCCTAGTCTCTTCCAGTGGCTTTTCATTCTCGAAGAATTTTACATCTCGGCTGATCAAAACTTTGTCTTTGTCATGGGAGTATATGCGGAAGCCCTTGGTTTCTTCGGAGTAACCCATGAACACGCCTTCTCTGCCTCGTTGATCCAGTTTCCCTCTTCCGGGATCCCTGTCCTGGAAGTAAACCTTGCTTCCAAACGTTCTGAATTGTGAGACATCAAGAATCTGTCCTGTCCAAAATTCGTATGGTGTTTTGCCTCCGATACTTTTTGATGGCAGTCGATTACGGATGTAATTTGCAGTATTCACTGCTTCCGCCCAGAAGCGGTGAGGTAATCCAGCGTCGAACAACATGCACCTGGCAGTCTCCATCAAAGTCCTATTCATCCTCTCCGACTTCCCGTTTTGTTCCGGGTTGTGAGGGACTGTGAGGCGTCTTGTGATTCCGCGCTTCTTCAGGTAGTTGTCGAACTCTCGATTCAGGTATTCCCTGCCGTTGTCAGACAGGATCACCTTTACTAGTTTTCCTTTCTGATTCTCCATCCTGGTAACGTACTCGACGGTAGCTTCGTAGACCTCTGATTTTGCCTTCAGAAATCTCACTTCACACCAATGAGAGTGATCGTCGATGAATTCCAAGAGGTACCTTGAACCTCTCATAGATGGAGTCGGCATTGGTCCACACACGTCCGTGTGGATCAAATCGAGTAGCTCCGTCCGTCGATCGGATTTCTTTGGAAACTGCGTCCTGGACATCTTCCCCTCGAGGCAGACTCTACAGTCCAGAGTCGTCGATGGATTCCTCAGCTCAACGCCAGAGGGCAGGTGGCAGCACCTTACATAAAGTAGAACCGCATACTTGATAAACAATAATAAAACCACCAAAGTTACAACACTTTCAATAACCTGGTGAGCACAAATGCAACATTGAAGCGGTGCGAAATTCAAATATTTAAATGGACGTTTCTCGCGATTTAACCATCCGAGTCTAGCGAAAATTGGTACGGTAAATGCTCTTGCAAATTTTAATCCATTGACATCTAATTTATTTCAATTGTTTCCATAACCTCAAGATGGCGTCTCTGTAAAATTTTAAAATCTCGTTTTTATTTTTTCTTGTGTCCTAATCATGTAATTGAAGTTTGAATAATAAATCTACGCAATAATCTTCATCTGATAGTACATAACTCTATGGCCTACCGGTACATTTATAAAAATCCAACATGGCGACCATCCAAAATATTTACACGGTTCTCAATATCTACGAATCTATTACAGGAATCAAACAGAAATTTTGTATGTTGATAGAGGCAATTAACTAAAGTAGGATATATAAATAATAATAATAATAATAATAATAATAATAATAATAATATCGTATGGCCTCGGTACTGGGTGCAAGCTTTGTTATTTGACGCCCAGAGGGCAGCTTGCATGTTGAATTATGTTGTTCCTTGGAGCACTATGAAAGTCAAGGAGGTTAGATATCTAATCTCCTTGACACTATAGCGCTTTCTAGAAAGGAGGAACTTTTGTGTTGGCGGAAAATCCGGAGATTAATTTTGCCATTATGAACACGGCCTACTGAATTGAAATGGGTTCTTTAACATGCAAACAACGTATGACATACGTGTCGTGATTTTTGATGCCTTTCAAAATTCACGTACCATCACCGGGAGCTAACCTGCAAGCTTGGGGTTGGTAGTCCGACACGATAACCACTCACCCACCTGGCAAGCGGTAGGATATTAGTTGTAATGACTCTCCAGCCACCCATTTGAAGCGGTACAATGGTCCTTTCCGACCTAAACGGTAACTGCTCTTGCATGAGCTGTAGCGAGGTAAATGTCTTGACCTTGCACTATCAAACCATTTCATTAGTTTCTTTATCCTTAGATTTCATTTTACCTTCACCTTCCCAACTAGCCACTGTTCTTTCAATTCTGACGTTTTCTTAAGGATATCAAGATTTGGGTTATGCCTAGGCTTGCCATACGTCCCGGTTTGACCGGTCCCGGTGTCCCGCCCGGTTTCATCAATGTCCCGGAAAACGGCTGTAAGATGTAAAAAGTAATGAATTTATGTGTTTATGAATCGGTTACTTTTCAACAATCAACATCGTTGACTATCGCGCACAGCAAAAAGAGGTCAAGCTTAAGAAAGACATTTTGAAAAATGTACATTCAAGTCAAAAATATGAGTGGTTTGAAAGTAAAGATTAACATTGTTAACTCATTAATTAATTGTTTTTTTTAGTTTGACAAAAAAGTTCTTTTGTAATTGTTTTTGTAGTTAGACAAAAAGTTGTAGATTTTCAAAAAATAATAAGACTTAGTAATTGTCCAATTAAACAATTTTATGAAGTATTTTAAATTGTATTTTATTAACACTTCTTTCTTGATGGTAGACCAGAAACAATTATCATTAAAAAGGAAAAATTATATATTTTTATGTAGCAAAAATTCCTTTTTTATTTTTAAAAGGTGTGTAGAACTAACATTTTAGGCTGCCAGACTCCCCCCTCCCATTATTTGCGATGCTTAAAAAAAGGCTTAAAACTCACTATTTTGCCTCTAATTTAAAAAAAAATCCCGACGACCCTCCCTTCCCCCCCCCCCCCGCTCTACTGGGGGGTATTCCATTTTATGAAGTAAAATCATGCGGCGAACTTATATTATCTGTGTGAAAATGTAACTCAGTGGAAGAGAGTATGAAAATTCCCCTGATTTCCTTAATCCCCCGAGTCACTTACTTGGTCATCTGTCCGAGATTTCTGAAAAGGTCATGAAACATGACACATGGCTGTACCGGCAGGGTAGCCGATCGGTCTAGTCCCCCAGATCCCCGGTAAGGGCATCCCACATTAATGTGTCCCAGTTTCACTCACCAAAAATATGGCAAGCCTAGTTATGCCTATTCCGAACTTGGTGACGATCTGTTGCACTGACCATTATCTTTCTTCCCAGCATCAATAACTTTAATTTTAGCGTTTACAACTAAAGCAACGCACTTTTCCCTTCCATCACTTAGCCTATGGAATTTACAACAGTGTGACTTTCTTCAATTGGTCACTGAATCACATTAAATAAGAATTTTAGAGTACAGTATTGTGTGAGAAGCAGTTCAGGTTTGTTCCTCATTAGCCCCGTACGTTAATGTGCCAAGTGAAAGTCGCACAAGAATCTCGCCAAGGGATGTCCAAACCACGCACAGTGATCGTAAAGGATAATCGAACGAGATCATAAAATATTCCTGCTCCGTAAATGAAATACTGTTAAAAATATAATTTTCCGTTAAATAAAGTAGTCTATAATTTGTTTGAGTTTCCGTGTTATAGAGGTACATTTATAGGAGTAATAGGCCATAATTCACGGGACCGGTGATGTTTTCCTTGTGGACGGGATTTCTCTTATTAAAGTTTCCGTTAAAACAGGTTTTACTGTGTATATATATCTTAAGATGGTATAGTGAATAGAGTTGCAACATTTTATGAACATATTCTACGATATTGAGTTTAAGGCTCAAATGTTCTCGGAATGTTACTAAGCGGAACTCTTTCAGATAAAACATCGCTTCCAGCTGTGTGTTCTTAGGGCAATATCCCTAGTTTTGTCCAACTGCGATTTTTGATTTTTTTATCTTGAACAGAAACACGTCCTAGTTATTAGCCAGTGCTCATTCTCTATTGTGCAAAGTAATATTCATCTTCTTATGGTCGCAACAATAATATATGCGAATTAATAGTCCCCGGTCCTGCTCCTTCATGAACGTATTCTCTCTTAGAGCTGACAGAAAGGTTCTCACTAGGTGTCGAATCATATACCCAGAATTTCGTGAAGAGAAATGGATTTCGATCTGTCTCTACTGATATGCCTGAATCACCCACAACACTCCGCTCACGGTGGTTCTCATAATTTGTGGTTATACAGAAACTAAAAGGTCATTGTAATTAATAATCTGTACACAACAATGCGTGCTTCAACCCATCCCTCAACTGTGAAAGGCAATCGCTGAATTTGTTATCCTGTTTGAGCGGCTCACGTTCGCAAGTTTGTAAACCACTGTTTCATGCGAGGCATTACCTCCCGTCCACAAATATGCCAAGGGGGAGGAAGGGAGAGTGTGTGCAAATAGCGAAAGTCCTGCAAAGCTGCCTCATTGTACATAACACGGGCCGCAGTCTTCCCAACATTTACATTTAGTGGACATGTCTAGCAGGCGGGATTCAAATAAAGCTCTTTACAGCACAAAGTCGCCCCCGGTAATGTTGACGAATGGTTCGTACTGCTTTTTATAACACGATCTGCTTCACAAGGTCGCACACGCTAAAATATGATACGGATTTGGAGGAGGTTCTCGATATTACGTAACGTAATGTTAGGAATACTCAATTCTTCCTGTAATATATTTAATAATCATAATAATAATAATGAGTTAAATGCCATCAGACCACGGTGATCTATGAGTCAAATATTGATTGACTGACCTGATAGCGTTTCAGACATCATCTTCTGGAAGGTCACTTCGACATTCTGCCATTGGCCCCAAGTTAAGGAAGTGACATCTATCTGTTCCAAGAGGGGAGCGTGATGGCGCAGTGGCTTAGCTGCTCGTCTTTCACCCGGACGGCCGGGGTTCGAATCCCGGTGACAGCGGGGTGGAATTTTCACCTGAAAAATCACGTGGCGTCAGGAAGGGCATCCGGCCTTAAATCCCCGGCCAAAACCAAAATGAGCCTGGTTGGCTCCGGCGACCCCAATTAATTGGGAAAAAGCCGAAGAAGAAGAAGAAGATCTATGTGTTCCAAGACAGTGGTCTTTTGGAGGATCACTTAAACCTTCTGACATTGGCACCAAGTGAGAGAACCTTCATGAAACGATCATGTCTTGGAATTGCCCTCCTATTTCTTTTCTGAAACAGAACGAAAGGTAATCGCAAAATCATCGACTATAATATTATAAGAAGCAAATAACATTTTACAGTTTCGAGAGCATGCGACATTGGTGATCCCATAGACCATAGAGCATAGACAATATAATTTGTTGCCTTGATTTATATAGCCTGTGCTAAGGCCAAATAGTCGCAGTAAGGACAGGAAGGGATGGAACAGTGAGGTCATGTAGCATATTACGCACACAACCGGTATTTGTAATGGAGGCAATATTGGTAAGGAGGCGACCATGACTTTAAGTTAGGAATCATTCCAGCATTTGTCTGGAGTAGAAAAGGAAAACCATCAGAATCCTTATATAGGTTATCTGAGATGGAAATCGATTCATGATACAGAGTGTATCCCGTTCCAGTGCTCTGACCAGTGTTAAATTCCTTAGCAGAGTCGGGAATCGAATGCTCATCTGATGTGAAGCTAGTCACTACACCCACACTAAATGGGATGAGAACGTTACTAATAACTGCAGGAAGGTGACCTCGTCACTTCATCCAAGTTACAAGAGAAAATCAGTAAATAGAAGTTATTATTCATGGTGTTAAAGCAAAGATTTACCAGTCCGTACTACACTTTAAATAAGACTCGTCCATACTTTGATACTCCCTATAATTAACTAATGTGATGTTGAATTGGGAGATGCTACGGGGGGGGGGGGGGGGGGGGGGGGAGGGAAAACAACAAACTTCAGAGAGCTTTAAATTCCTGCATTTGGTTTATTTTCCCTTGAAATGTCCTCACGCGTGTCTCCTTTTTGTGCTCTACTTTTCTGGTTAGAAGTAGAACAACAAAGAAATCAGTATTTATGAACACTTATCTATCGATTTCTCAATGAAAGTACACCTCACTATATCTCTTGTAATTTTGGTTCTCTTTCTTCCTTTCATGATCGTCACACGCGATCTGAATCTAAAATTAAATTCCTCCACATCATTCAACTGCCTTCAGTAACTCTTTCCTCGTGACGGAAACTATGAATTGGAATAACTCTCATAGTGACGTTAAAAATTGTACATCCCTAAAAATTTTCAAAAGGGGTTGTAATGATTTCCTCTTGAATTCTTAGGCAACCTAGAGCAATTATTGTGTTTGAGAGAATGAATATAGAACAGCGTTGCTAAACCTTCATAAATTGTTATTAGCAGTACCGTATGGAAACTCTTATAGCTTAACAGTAGTTAATATGAATCACATGATTGCCACTTCAATTCTAGTTTATGTAAGACCACCTCATGGTGTAGTGGCTTGCATTCTTGGATGTCGCCCTGGAGGTCCGGGTTCGATCTCCGGCTCTGCCAAGGAATTTTATTTCTGGTGTCAGGGCTAGAACGGGGTAGACTCAGTCACGTGAAGCAAAACTGAGAAGTGGAGGGTTCTATTCCTGACTCAGTCATCCTGAAAGTGGCTTTGTATGGTTTCCCACTTCTACTCCAGGCAAATGCCGGGATGGTTCCTTACTTAATGCCACGGCCGTCTTCTTCCCAATCATATCCCCAGTCACCAAATAAGCACACTAATAAAGCCATCACAATAACACAAGTTCTCACAGAAATTACACACGCACACACAAGTAGGCTACACGTAGTCACAAGGTCACGATGTTGTATGACCCCTAAAATAAGCAACAACAACACAGTTTGTAATTAAGTTTGGTAGTTTCAGAATTTGAGAATTGTATTTATTTGTGATTTCATATTTCATTTTATTTTCATTTCATATTTATATATGAGTGAGTGCCTTACAGTTCACTTAAGGGGGTCTGTGTAAGAGCCCTAACTCCTCCACAATATTAATATGGTGGTCGCCGTTATATCCAGCATACGGTACGTAGTATCCTACAGCTTAACATTATTATTGTGATGTTTTTAGAGCCATAACCTTGTGTCGTTCTTATGTATTTTTAGCCAAAATTAACACTTGACTTGAATAAAGTGGTCGGGGCTGATGGCCCCGTTGTCGCAAGTTTCTAAGTGAAACCACAAAAACAACAACTGGCCAGTGTATTCACCGTAGAGTGTAAATCATATTATTCCAATGAATAAAATCCACTCAACACGATTTGTGCAACAGTTTTCAAATGAATGAACGCATCTCACATCGAGTGGTTGATCATTGATTTAGGAGCCAAGTAGTTCGTTTACTTGGATGTGTATCTGAGATTGGGGGTAGGATTTGGGGAGTGGGTGGCCATGGCCGTAATTCTGGTAGCCTACCATCCTAGAATTTATCAGGAGTGTAGGTGGAACACCGTGTCTAGGATGGCTGTGACGGGAATCAAACCCACCTCTTCTCAGTTCTGCCTCAGCTCGTTCCAGACCTAAGACCAGAATTACTTGGCAGAGTTGGAAATCGAACCTGGACCTCCGGGGAGACGCCAAGAATGCTAGCTAATACGTCACTTGGTGGACCACCTAAGAAGTACAAATACTCCATTTTGATCGCCTGTGGTAGTTCCGTGACGAAGTAACGCGTCTACTTTTCTTAAAAATTAAGATTCAATCCGTATACCTTTGCGGCAGCTGACCTCGCGGTTCCTCCTTTTACAGCAACAATAACTAACATACCTCTAATAAGACCTGTTTTGAATGATGGTAGCGCCGGCACTGTACGATTAGCAATATGACGTTTGCGAATAGAGCTGTATAGAATGTGGAAAATTGTTTCCTTGGATCGATTCTGAGATATTGAGAGTCTACGGCTCAAATGACTAGGAAGAGTTATTAGGTAGCTAATAGGACTGAGAATGCGCACATGTAACCCTTATGGCATATCCTGTATGTACAAAATTTGATAGTAATCGACTGAATATTATAGAAATTATAAGCGGTTCAATATGGAGCACATAAATGTACGTAGAATTGTTTTGGTAAAACTGATATATACCGCATATTCTCGTGCTCGAAAATGTAATGCAATCTCTTTGATGTGCTCACACTTTATTTGGTTTGGCCGGAAATTAATTTTTGAGAATTTTTCACTTTCGGCATTTTTTAAAGACATTTAGAAGAATATAAAAATTGTAATCATTTGTTTTGGAATTCTTCAAATTTATAAAACATTGGATAAAATCGTGGATATGCGAATCATAATTTTTAAATATAGACATGACTCAAGTTGCAACCGCCTGAGTTCCGCAGTCTTCTTCACCCATTAATCGTATTGTCTATTCTCGTGGTGATAAGACGGAATTGTATTTCGTGAGTGGAAAAACGTATTTGAAAATGTGTCAGAACTGCATCTGACAAAGTTGAAGTGAATCGTGCAAATCCCTGCCGCATTTAAAAGCGGAGGAGGTTTATTTGTTGTTGGGGAAAGATCAGTAAGGTAAAATTTGTGATTTTTGCATATTCTTCGCGTGCATTGAATGAACCAAGGACGTAAGAAATGATATGAAATGGAGTAGTCATGTAGGATGTGTAGTTTCAAAAGCTTACAAATCCCTGCGCTTGGTAATGAGGGTATTAAAAGGAAGTAGTACCTCTGCTAAATAATTAGGCTATTTGTCACTTGTAAGACCTATTCTGGAATATGCCTCGGCGGTTTGGTATCCATATCAAGTAGGGCTCATCAATGAGTTGGAAATGGTACAAAGAAAGGCCGCTAGATTTGTGCCCAGGACTTTAATCCCAGGAGCAGTGTGAGCCGTATGTTAAAGAAACTTGGGTGGGAATAGACTCTGCGCTATGTTCAACACGTATACAAATCAACCAGCATGGGGTGAGCTTAGCAAACGATTGGGAAAGCCCACTTACATGGGAAGGAGCGATCATCCTTTCAAAGTTAAGGGCCGACCACAGCGAACAAATTATGGTAAATATTCTTTTGTAAACCGTTCCATTGATAACTGGAACTCTCTACCTGCCGCAGTCTTAGAGCCTTTTCCCAAATATATAGGTGTGTTTAAGAAAAGACTGACTATTTATGTAAATACTCCAGTTTAATTGTTGTATAATTGTTATTGAATTGTTATGTAAAATTATTTATTTGTTATGTATATCCAATTTGCCACCGGGGGACACACCCCCCATTGCAAATAAATGAAAGAATGAATGAATGATTGAATGAATGAATGAATGAATGAATGAATATCATACTACTGATATTCATAACTACTGTGGTGGAGGTGGAGAGCCATTTTGTAATGTTCGCACAGTAGAACGCCAGTATTTGATATTTTCTATTTAACACGATAAGTTTAGAATCTGTGATATACTATGCCAGATTTCTTCAAGATGACTATGTTGGAGCATGGAAGTAAGGCCCACGTGATCCACTATTATCCACTTGGACGCAGGGTTGAGATGGAATAAACCACCATGGATTGGGGAAGCGGATAATGCTAAAAGTATAAGGTCCAATATGCATATGGCTAAGGTCGAAGCCATAACTCGCTATTTTACCCAAAGCGAGGTATGAATGAATACGCCAAGCAGAAAGTAAGTGCCATGTAAGTGACACTCAACATGCTTCAGAAGAAATGGTTGTAAGGGTTGGAATAACAGTAGACTAGGCTAGATGGTCTTACATGCACAATCTTATAGGTAGGCAAGTTGTTTTAGTAATAAGCAGTACGTAATTATCTATCAGGTTACACATGCCAGAAGCATGGCAATATTTTGTAGATAAAGAATTGTATCATTTTTGTAAACCAGGAGTATGGCTGCATTTGTTCTCTGTACAGTTTAAGCTCTTTGAGTAGCTTGGATAAAGTCAGGCTGGCTGACACATGATTGTCAAGGTGAACGAATGTGCAGTGTTGATCGATTGCGAGATTCTAAGCTGCACTGCGAGATAGATTTTGTAGCTTTGTGTTCTTGAATATGATGAAGGCTGTGTAGTCCAGTCAGACAGGAGTTTCAGAATATAAAGCCTATTTGAGGCATGCATATGCATCAGAGTTTAGGATCTTTATTTGTTTATTACGACGAAATGACACGGTGTGAATTATGGTATTTTGTAAACGAGATGTCGTTGGTTCTCAGGAGGTCTTGAATGAAAGCTTTTTGAAGCTACTAATATTTTAAGTGAAGCATTTGAGTCGTGCTTGCAGACACATGATTAAATAATTTGAATGATTAAATCAGACTTCGAGTTCATGAGTGAACAGCTGATTAGCAGATATCCCATTCTTTAGTCCATTACTGAGACTCGTGTATCAATTAGGAATCATGTTATTGTCCTGTCATGTAGCCGACACTTAAGGGGGAGATGTTGATTGCTCATATTTTTGGAGCTAATATTTTTGAAGAGTGACAGTGTACGATTTTTGTCCTGTTAACTGATTGAGGCTGACGAGCCATATTGAAGATACGACACGCACTTAAGGGTGATGTGTTGCAACTTAGATGTTGCCAATTTTTGGTGAACGTAGTTTCACTGGTATTTGATAGTTGCTTGGATGGTTTCCGCTACGCATAACTGTACTGGACGACTTTCATGGTCAATAAAAATACAGTTACACATTTAGAAATAAAATGAAATTAAATCTGCTATTAATAATAATGAAAATTAAATTGATAATTAAATAAATTTTGAAAAATTATTTAGACCGAAATGCTAAACGTAAATTATCTCTTCTTGACCGACAATATGAAAACTTGCATTTCTACGATTTATCTTGATACAATTTTGACATAAGCCCTATTTTGAGACGACGATCATTTAACGACGTGATAATTGGTAAACATGGTCGTTAAATTGATAACGCAACGTGAGACGTGATGTTCCATCATGGCAGTTACCGACATAATGTTTTCACCCGACACTCTATGACCATCAACCGCAAACAGCGAGTAATGAGTGCAGGCAGGGGCACTTATTGCGCAAATTCTAGGTGGGATAATTATGAATTGTGATTTATTGGTGTTGTTTTAGTGATTGTTTTTTTATGTGTTAAGATGAGATTGTGCATAGAATGAGAGAGAGTGGGTGGTTTATATATTTTGATACATATTAGTAGTTGGTAATTAAGCATTTGTAATAAATTTAACTATAAGAAATAAAATATAAAAATATGCGCTTGGATTAGACTTTTATTTTTCATTCTCCTTCATTTTTGAATTAACGTCAATTAGGAATAGCTTAGATAATTAACGTAAAAATAAATGTTAGAGGTGACATCATCGTTGCATAGCTATCAATATTTTGCCAGTAAATATAAATGAACTCTTGCTTTGTCAACGCTTAAATATTTTGTTTTGCCGTAGATTCATGGATGTTATTATTACTATGATTAATTCTCCATTTTAATGCGTACGGACTTGTTACGTGTCACACTCTTAGTTAGTTTGCCATTAATTCATATTCTGTGGTTAGGACTTCAAAAGAATTAACGTAGACTTTAGATAGAGGCAATTGATTCATTTCAGAGCAGATTATTACGGACTAGCCGAATTTTACCTCTCCGAAGTAGATTAGGGATCTGCTTTCTTTCATGAATAAATTTGGTGTGATTTTAACGGAAGCCTGGCCTAATTATTTCGTAGTTTTGCTTTGTCCTGCGGATGTGTTCCTTGGGCTAGTATGATAATATACCTCTCCTATTCCCGAGACGCCCTGAGTTAATTTTCTCGTGCGGAGTTAGTCAAAGAACGCATCTATACTCTCGATTTGTGTGTTGGTTGAGGTAGGGTTTCGGAAGGGCTGTTTATGACCGATGGTTCTCCGAAACTCTTGTCTAACGGGCACAATATATATGTACATGTTGCTCAAAATGTGTCTGCAAGATGAAGACTTTATAGTATTTAAAGTTTCAAACAGTTTATATGAAGAGATTCCACGATATTGAGTCTTGTTCAAATGTTCTCAGAAAACTACTAGGCAGTTCATAGTCTCGTTGATACTTTAAATAGGCATCCTTATGTCTGCTAAGACATCCATTGAAAAAAAAAAATTGTATGGCAGTTGCATGCAGTTGAACATTGAAATTATACGCACGCATAAATTATGTTGGTAGTACTAACTTTGACGGCTTACTCTTAAATTTGTCTGAAAAGTCATGGACTTACACTGAGGTAAGCATTAAGTTTCTTTCGTACACTTATTCAGAGATATTGAATCTAGGATTCAAAAGTCTTCAGTACTACACAGTTGGTAGCCCTGTTAACTCGTATAATAAACACAGTTACAAGTTTTAAATCATACATTGCACATTCAAAACATTTGGATCAAATTCATTCGTCAGTATGGAATCTACATTCAGTTAAACATTGCAAGTATCAACGCGCAATGAATCGTGTCATGCAAGGGCTACTAACAATTTATTAGCAATTTTATGTTCTTTACGTGTGCAGTATTCAGAATTGTTGGCGTGAGTACTTTCTGATATAGAGACTAGGGTTCAAAATTATAGAGAGCATTCATCAACAGCTGGCAGCCCTGGAGACTCGGCATTTATTCCTAGATTCATCTCTTAAGGTAACTATATACATTCAAAATTTGGTTGAAGCCCAACAGACAGTATGGACGTTACATTATGTTAAACATTAAACCCATCACCACAAGTAGAACCATGTTGGCAACGCTTACACAGGGTTTGGATGTTCTACTTTGAGGATGTTACAGTAGAAGAGCTGTCTTCCATTCCCGACCTCCATTTTCCATGTTGTCAAGAAGTTGGCTCAGTTGTCGTCTTATATTCTCATAGTGTATAAAGATTGAATCATTGACTTGGACTGCTGCTGAACCTTGGCATACGAACTGCGGTGTGATGCAACCACATCACTGTAATCGCCTGGATTTGGTGACGTCGAATGCCCCATATAAGCATTCACCTGTAATAACGCTGGATTCTGCAGCTCTCCTAGTCCTCTGTTCTTCTTCTCCAATTCTATCGCATCCCGTCTATTTAGTTTAGTTAAACATGTCGCTCAAAATGTTTGCCATGCCAACAGCCACGTTCATAACACCGATACACTTCTGATGATTGCTATATTCCGCACACTTCATCGTGATAAATGTAGTCACTGTACGTAATAATATTGTGGTTATAATTCACGGCTTAAGACACGTTCTCAGCCACTTAAATGGCACTTCAAATGCACTGAATAGATATATAGTTTAATTACACTAGTGCAAGCGTGTCCATAACTTAAATACATACAAATGCAGGACTCTGTACTCGAACAGTCCTGCCCACTGCAATTATGTCACTCACTCCACTAAGCTGACAACGTGACTGTGCGTTCAAACTCGCTTTGAACTGTGTATGAGCGCTCACCCCCTTAGGGGCAAGGTGCGCATGCATCATCACACACACTTGTGTACAACGCACATTGTATTATGCATAGTTTGGCTTGACGTCCAGACCAAAAGGATATCCATGTTAAAACTTCGGGCAGCACAGGAAAGTTACGAATACCAAGAGGTAATACGGCACTGCCAAGATAAAACAGCCCGCAAAATTTTGGTCAAGCCTACCCATTCAAATCGTCAATCGCCGGTACGTCATTCAAGCGCCTCTACAGGTAACATAAGAAATTATTAAATAAAAGCAAATTGAATCCCTGAAAAAGTAGAGCTGATGGCCCCTAATACATTGTTATACCTCTAGCGTAAAATGTTTTCAAATATAAAAAAAAACATCCCTTCAAAAGCTTTCGGGCAAACTGAAAATTCAAATCTCAGGTAACATGTAAGGGAATTGGCGCGAAGCTACGTGATTTTCAACACCCGCATGTTGGTAACGAACCACCCTACGGCGCTAGGAAGATTCTCAGGAAATCTGGAGGAATTTCACCACCAGTGCTTTACATTAAAGAAACGGGCAAAATACGTCGGCATCAGACCACCATGAAGCGTCAAAATTCAAATCTCGGGAATTTCGCTAACCACATGTTGGCACCGTTGAAGTTAGGGAAAATCTAGGGGAATTTCACCGCCAATACGTTGACAACATACCACATGAAGTGCTAAAAGTTTAATTTTGGAGAATTTTACCACCCATCACAGCCCACCTGCAGTGCTAAATTCAAATATCTGGGAATTTAAGGGAAATTTGGGCAAATTTGGGGGAATTTCACCATCAACACTATTGCTGCCCTGGGGAATTCCCTAGTCACATCACGTGACCAGAAGGGATGTCAGCAACACGTGACCGAACTTACATGCTTGGTAGCCATGCGGGGTTACGATGGCAAACAGATTTGTTTACAGAATGAGCCAGAACCTACTCAATTTTCCTACTATTACGTTTCGAGTATTAAATATACAGAACGAGTTAATTATATGCACACTCACTCATTTGAGCACTTTCCTAAATTGCTGGCTGCTGCGAGGCACGCCTTGTTCGCTTTGCGAATGTTTTTTGTTGGCTATGTTTCCCTTATGGTGTGAAACACACGTTCAATTTTCCTGCCCCATTATTTTTAATTTCGTGAATTGCAGTCTGAACGCGGTGTTCTGATTTGTTTAATATTGGTGTTTCAGTTTAATTGCTTTTCTGTAATATTCATGTCAACTCACCTTTTTTCTGTAGTGTCTTTCTAGACGTACCATACCGTCACATTTTCTCACGAGTACTGAGCTCTCTCCAGCGGTAACGCTCGCAATGTGCATGGGGCTGTGCTGTGATTGGCTGCTCTCTCGCCACACCTTCATGCTAGAAGGTTCGGCGCGCTGACGTCACTACCGCTATATAGCCTTAGGTCTCCCGGCCTAAAGTGTCTACTCTCGTCCACTCTTCTCAACTGATCACACCTGCTCACGACATACCTGCTGGGGTTACTGCCCTCTCGGGGTACCTCTTGCTGCCGGAGTCTCTTCTCCGCCGGCATAATCTCTCTTCTGGATCTGGCTGCCTGCCCGGGCAGTCTAAACTCATCAGCCTTCACTTCAATCAAATCTTCAACATGGATCTACTCTGCAAATCTTGATTCTAAGGACATAACTTCACCAGCCGCGGGAGGTACTACCAAGAGCCTCTCTATGCTGGTCGCTTTTTAAGGAGAATCTACCATCATCAACTCTGGTTCCGAACCCGGAACCCTGGAGTATGCCTGACTGACCTCGCACAAGCCCGAGCGGGCGCACTAAATTACAGCCAGCTACTGATGACCTCCGGCAGCCGGCCTACCTTCGGAAGATGGTTAAGGAGATCTGATACTTCCTGTATCACACAACAGAAGAGGTGGTAACCCTTTCACTTCATACACTCTGCCCGGATTCTTTCCGTCAGAAGAGTATTTTGTTTTAAATCTACTCTGGGATGAATTTAAATTATTATGCTTCTTTTATTCAGTAATTTTATATTTAATCCTTTAAAGTTAGTTACAGCTCAATTTACGTTTCCTGGAGAAACGAGTAACTTTTAATTGTTACTGTTTTTTATTGTCAATTTTAAAGTATTTCCTTGAAGCTATTCATTCCTTGCAATATATTTGCTTTATATTAAATAAATATCATTTAAATCTAAGTTTTAACATTTTGGTCTTTTCCCGCACTGTCCTTCATTATCACCTCTTGTGCCCGAAACCTCATTCTATCTAAATCCCTTAGGATGTACCACATCCATTAGGTGCTCCCTTTTACATGGTGCCGAAACCCGGGATCGAACCCAGAACCTTCATTCTGAGACCACAAATTCAATTCAAAAAAAACTGGTGCAATCTAATATTTGTTTTATACATTTCAGTATATCATGGCTAGCGCGGGAGATCTGCGGGAAGGCGGAAACAATCCCAGCATATTATACAACTGGTTTCTTTCCGGAGAGCAGGTCTGTCTGGTGCCACAAGCAGCTTTGGTGAGTGAGTTGTTCCAACTTTTCCAGCCATGCCACCAATAATTGATGATAAACTGTTAAACTCTCGGGCGGCCTACAAAGGTCAACTCACCCGTTTTCAAAAATATTTAGCTACTCTACCGAAAGAGGAACAAAACCTTGACATTATATCTCAGCGTTTAAAAGCTTTTGAACAGGCGTACGAGAAATATGATCTCGTGCAACTTGAAATTGAAATCAAAAGTCCAGAACATCAATCAGATAGGGAAGAAGTAGAGAGTAATTACTTTGATACACATGCTCAGGCTGTGGCATTAGTTAGAACTTTGACCCTGGCGTTGAAGGTAGAGGAAACTCAAGGAAGAATTAGCGACCATGGGAATGGTATCAAACCATTGCTACCTAAAATTGAAATTCCGCATTTTTCAGGAAAGGAAGAGATGTGGCAATCATTCTTTGAATTGTTCAGTTCATTAGTACATAATAATGCCACACTTCCAGAAATTCAGAAATTTCATTACTTAAAATCCATTTTGCAGGGACCACCCCTTCAACTTATAAGAGAACTCCCCTTAACAGGAGAAAACTATAACATTGCTATAGAGCTTCTTAAAGGCCGTTATGGCAATGAAAAATTATGTTTACAAAGGCATATTCAAGCCTTATTTAGCCTGCCCACCTTGCGAGCTGAAAGCTTGTCAACACTGCGAGCCTTAAGTGACACGGTCCAACTACATGTCAGAGCATTGGCACGGTTGAATCAACCGGTCGAGCATTGGGATCTATTCTTAATTCACTTGGTTACTTCTAAATTTGATTCATCAACCTTAAAGGCATGGGAGAGGGAACTAACAAATGACACGTCATATACCTATGATTCGTTGCTTACGTTTATGAATAATAGATGTCAGGTTTTGTCAGCTGTAGCCTGTCATATGTCAGGAAGTGCAGATAACAAATCTAATGTTGTGAAACCAGTCGGTGCTAAAATAAACAAATCTGCTGTCTTTACTGTTCAACATAATTCAACGGATTGTATTCTCTGTAAAGCACCTCACAGGTTATACTCCTGCGTTGCCTTTAAAGCCCTTTCTACCGACGAAAGACGCAAATTAATAGCTCAAAAAAAATGTTGCTACAACTGTTTGTCAACTAGGCATATGGTGCCTGATTGTTTATCTAAAAATACTTGCTCCCATTGCAAGGCTCAACATCATACCTTGCTTCATAGGTTTGAAAAGCCACGTCAGGCTCCTTCCCCTGGATGTTCTAAAGATGCATCCCCAGGAGCTAATGCGCAATCTTATACTCAGAGCTCTAGCTCAATTCGTAGTTCCCAGGTGCTACTATCAACCGTGTTATTAAAAGTTCAAGATTCCTCTGGTAGATGGCTTGAAGCACGTGCCTTATTGGATAATGCCGCCACCCATGACTTCATAAGTGAGCGTCTCATTAAGAAACTTGGTCTTCCCAAGCAACCTACATTAATTCAGGTTACCGGTATTAACAATAGCAATGTTAAATCTTTGCATTTTGTTCGTGTTCACATCAAAGATGCTGTGAATTGTAACACAACATTTCAGTTGAATTGCCTTGCCATTGATACTATTGGCAGTAACACCCCTAGTAATTCTTTTGAAATTAGAAATTGGCAATTTCCTCATAACATTCAGTTGGCAGATCCAACATTTAATACGAGCGCTCCGGTAGACATACTTCTCAGTGCCCAAGTATTTTGGCAATGTCTCCTTAGCTCTAAGGTTAAAATATCACCAGGAGTGTTTGTTCATCATACCAAGCTAGGTTGGTTAGTAACGGGTCAAGTCCCTCGTAAGTCATTTCAAAATTTCTCTCAATGTCATTTTGTCAATACAAGTCTCGATTACAACTTAGAAAGATTTTGGAAAATCGAAACTATAGATTCAGTTTCAACTTCCTCGGTTGAAAATGAAATGTGTGAAAAACTGTTTCGCGAAACGACCAAACGCAATTCAGAGGGTAGATTTGTCGTAACAATGCCCCGAGTGGATAATCCACCTCTTTTATTTGAAACACACCCTAGAGCTCTTAGAGCACTCTATGCTGTGGAAAGCAAATTTAAACGTGACCCTGTTGTTAAAACTCAATACTCCACATTTATGGAGGAATATGAGGCACTTGATCACATGGAGGTTGTTACCAAGAAAGATGATGCTTCTTATACCCCATCTGAAGTCATTTACCTCAATCATCATCCAGTTTGGAAGAATGAGATTTTAAAGGAAAACATAAGAGTGGTCTTTAATGGCTCTGCATTGGATGCCAATGGAACTTCTCTGAATGACACATTATTATCAGGCCCTCCTATTCAATCTGACATTTCTTCTGTCTTGATGAATTTTCGCTTGTTCCCTATCGCAGTGATATCTGATATCAAGCAAATGTATAGGCAGATTTTGGTCGATCAACAACAGCGCGACCTTCAGAGAATTCTTTGGCGCGACGAGCCTACTAAACCTGTCAAGATTTTTCGGCTAAAAACATTAACCTATGGACTAAAGCCCTCTGCTTTTTTAGCCATACGTACGTTGAAATTACTTGCTGAACAGGATGGCCCGTTGTATTCTCCTAAGGCTTCTGAAGTGTTAAAATCATCATTTTACGTTGACGATTTTCTTCATTCATTTGAGTCAGTATCTGAAGCACTGCAGGTCTCTAAAGATTTGACAGCTTTGCTTTTGGGAGGCGGATTTTCCTTGTGCAAGTGGAACTCTAATTCGGAAGAATTTCTTTCTAAATTTCCATTAACTTCAGTCTATAACGACTCAGTAGAGCTTCTTCAAGAAAGTAATTCTATCAAAACTCTAGGCATCTATTGGAGTCCTCAAAAGGATTTTTTCTTTTTCAAAATTAATCTCAGTGACATCAAACCGCAAACTAAGCGGCAAATTTTGTCTGAGATTGCAAAGATATTTGATCCTCTCCAATTTTTGGCGCCAATTATTGTCACAGCAAAGCTTTTCATGCAGGACCTTTGGTCCTTGAAAACTGGTTGGGATGAACCAGTTCCTTCAGAGTTGCAAAAAAATTGGATTTCTTATAGAAATAGTTTGGAAGATCTCTCCAATGTTATTATCCCGCGAGTGATTATTCCCTTTCCCTCCTGTGGAGGATATGAACTTCACATCTTTGCCGATAGCTCATTGAAAGCTTATGGGTGTTGTGCGTATATTGTTTGCCGCAATTTTGACCAGTCATATTTCTTTTCCAATTTAATTTGCGCTAAGTCAAAGGTGGCCCCTCTTAAATCCTTATCCTTGCCACGACTGGAACTTTGTGCTGCTCTTCTGGCGGTTGAATTATCGGTCAAAATCCGCCAATCTTTGAAAATCCGATTTAGCAAAATTTACTTTTGGAGTGACTCAGCCATCACGTTGGCATGGATTGCCAAACCTCCCTCGCATTGGCAGGTGTTTGTAGCTAATAGAGTGTCCAAAATTCAACAATTGTCTAACTTTGAACAATGGCATCATGTATCTGGCAAGGAGAACCCTGCAGATGTCATTTCTCGGGGATGTTCCCCTCTTATGTTGGCTAACCTGACATTATACTGGCACGGTCCCCCTTGGCTTCTGCAAGAACCTTCCGCTTGGCCAAATTTTCCTCTTCCGGAGTTATCAGACTTGCCGGATGCTGGTAAGATTACTGGATCTTCTCTTCTCGTTTCTGACTCTCCCCTTCTCTTGCAGCGATATTCCTCTTTCCATAAATTGGTGAGGGTTATGGCTTATCTCCTTCGATGGAAATATTTTGTGGTAGAACAACCCCTTTTTCCTAAGCCATATTTAACCCTTTCTGAATTAGGTTTAGCCACTACAAAAATCTTATGGCTTACTCAACAAGAAATATTCTCTGAAGAATGCCAGGTGTTGTCCCAAGGTAAATCCCTTAAGAAATCGAGTAGGCTTTCCTCACTCGCCCCTTTTTTGGATACTGATGGTTTACTAAGAGTTGGAGGACGTTTATCTTTGGCTGATCTTTCCGAGGATAAAAAACACCCAATTATTCTTCCTTCAAAGCATCATGTCACTTCCCTAATCATTCGTCAGTATCATTACCAGCATCTTCATGCTGGAACTCGTACATTACTTTCTGTCATTCGTGAAAGGTATTGGCCCATAAACGGAGTCCATGAAGTTACCTCTGTTATCCGGAAGTGCATTCCATGTTTTAAATCCAACCCTAAAATTACCACTCAGCTCATGGGTGATCTTCCCAACTTTAGATCTGCGCCTGCTAGACCCTTTGCCTTTACGGGGGTGGATTATTCCGGGCCTTTTGTTTACAGAAAAAATTCTCCTGAGGCCAAAAAATGTATTTTTGGAAAACTCTATATTTCGCTGTTTGTATGTATGGTCACCGGAGCAGTTCACTTAGAACTAGTTACCAACGCCTCTACTGCTTATTTTTTGGCAGCTTTTGCCAGATTTTCGGCTCGCCGAGGTCTTCCTTCAGAAGTATTCTCAGACAATGCTAAAAATTTTATCGGAGCTTCTGAGCAAATTAAGAGAGCTCTACTCAAAATTCAGCGCTGGAAAGGATTACTGATTATGCTCACCAGAGAAATTTCAAGTGGCACTTTATCCCCCCTTATGCACCTCATCAAGGTGGACGGTGGGAGTCTTGTGTGAAACTCACCAAGAAGCACCTTAGACGTGTTTGTGGCCACACCCCCCTTTCTCATGAAGAGTTTAATTCCTTAATTATTTTTATTGAGGGCATAATTAATTCTCGTCCTTTATCACCCTTATCTAATGACCCTTCAGATCTTCTACCATTAACGCCGGGCCATTTTCTTATCGGTGGTCCATTGACTGCCTCCCCACCTTTGTTATATTCTAATTCT
Source organism: Meconema thalassinum (assembly GCA_946902985.2). Lineage (NCBI taxonomy): Eukaryota > Metazoa > Arthropoda > Insecta > Orthoptera > Tettigoniidae > Meconema > Meconema thalassinum. The sequence goes on along the minus strand of OX336389.2, from coordinate 1,425,074,267 downwards.
CAATCTTCTTTAGCCATTTCTTGGCGCAAAATTGAAAGTTTGCGCAATAATTTTTGGCGCCGCTGGAGGTTGGAATACCTCGGTTTGCTTCAGCAGCGTGGTAAATGGCTTGTTTCCTGCTCTAACCTTCAGGTGGGGGACTTGGTGCTTTTGAAAGACCCTAGTCCTCCTCTTGTTTGGAATTTGGGTAGGGTTGTTGAGTGCTTTCCTGGCAGAGATGGTAGGGTTCGCGTGGTAAAACTGCAGACTTCTGCTGGTCACTTTCTTAGGCCAATCACCATGATTGCTCCTTTGCCACGCGAGGCCTAACTTCTGCGCTTTCTTACTGCAATTTTTTCTCGCCCCTCCCAGCATGTTCGCTTTGCGAATGTTTTTTGTTGGCTATGTTTCCCTTATGGTGTGAAACACACGTTCAATTTTTCTGCCCCATTATTTTTAATTTCGTGAATTGCAGTCTGAACGCGGTGTTCTGATTTGTTTAATATTGGTGTTTCAGTTTAATTGCTTTTCTGTAATATTCATGTCAACTCACCTTTTTTCTGTAGTGTCTTTCTAGACGTACCATACCGTCACATTTTCTCACGAGTACTGAGCTCTCTCCAGCGGTAACGCTCGCAATGTGCATGGGGCTGTGCTGTGATTGGCTGCTCTCTCGCCACACCTTCATGCTAGAAGGTTCGGCGCGCTGACGTCACTACCGCTATATAGCCTTAGGTCTCCCGGCCTACAGTGTCTACTCTCGTCCACTCTTCTCAACTGATCACACCTGCTCACGACATACCTGCTGGGGTTACTGCCCTCTCGGGGTACCTCTTGCTGCCGGAGTCTCTTCTCCGCCGGCATAATCTCTCTTCTGGATCTGGCTGCCTGCCCGGGCAGTCTAAACTCATCAGCCTTCACTTCAACCAAATCTTCAACATGGATCTACTCTGCAAATCTTGATTCTAAGGACATAACTTCACCAGCCGCGGGAGGTACTACCAAGAGCCTCTCTATGCTGGTCGCTTTTTAAGGAGAATCTACCATCATCAACTCTGATTCCGAACCCGGAACCCTGGAGTATGCCTGACTGACCTCGCACAAGCCCGAGCGGGCGCACTAAATTACAGCCAGCTACTGATGACCTCCGGCAGCCGGCACAACACAACAGAAGAGGTGGTAACCCTTTCACTTCATACACTCTGCCCGGATTCTTTCCGTCAGAAGAGTATTTTGTTTTAAATCTACTCTGGGATGAATTTAAATTATTATGCTTCTTTTATTCAGTAATTTTATATTTAATCCTTTAAAGTTAGTTACAGCTCAATTTACGTTTCCTGGAGAAACGAGTAACTTTTAATTGTTACTGTTTTTTATTGTCAATTTTAAAGTATTTCCTTGAAGCTATTCATTCCTTGCAATATATTTGCTTTATATTAAATAAATATCATTTAAATCTAAGTTTTAACATTTTGGTCTTTTCCCGCACTGTCCTTCATTATCACCTCTTGTGCCCGAAACCTCATTCTATCTAAATCCCTTAGGATGTACCACATCCATTAGGTGCACCCTTTTCCACGCCTGTTCAACTGTTAAATTGGTTAGCACTAACACTCGTTGCACTGGTGTTGCCATCTTTAACCGTATGGTAGAAACCACGTCTTCTCTCATGGGCTGGTTTGAAATGGGCATTTACTGTATTGAGATACGCCAACTATTTTTGGTTTATGTCACATGGTTCCACATTTCTCAATCTACAGTGTTGTGGACGAATCTCTTTTCCTGCACAACTAAGATGTCGAGGGCTCCATGCATGCTGCCAACCAATTTTAACGGCGAGATATGAACTCCATCTTTAGACCTAGGTGTGTAGAGATTTAATACAATGTATTGTACCTTTTGGCTATCAGGCTAAGGTCCCAAAATAATCCAAAATGATGTAAAATAGTCGAAAATGATACAGAATGAAACAAGATGATCCTATATGATTAACGGTGTGAAAATTAGGAGAATAATTGAAGAATATGTAATACCCTTGTATATTTTATTCGAAACGTGCGTGACACCCTTATAGCTGCGGAGACAAGTTCCAAAATGCAAAGGTGGCGTCGTGGGCCAAGCCGGACATATACTCAGCAGATGATTCATGCGCGACACAGAGTGGTGAATCCACCGCGCCGATTGATGTAAAGGTAATAATAGATGAGGGCTTTCAGGCGACGAGTGTGACAGGGAAAAGCGAATAAGAGAGAGAGAAACAATAACGTATCCTATGTTATCTCACTTGATAAGCGATGACTAAATATGCAAATTGCGTGATCAATTTATAAATTTTGGGGGTATTTTTTATATTTTCAATATTTTTAATATCCCTCCGAGAAGGTCATAGTCTTGTGATTGGCCGCAAATGCCGGGGAAGTTTCTAGATATGCCACAAGGAAAGGCACGCTATGCAAATCGTGTAAAATTCAGCGATCGAATCTCAACTGACGCACACTAATTCGACCTGCAAAATGTTTGCAACTCAATGAAGTTATTTCCCTCGTGATAAAATCTCTGCATGAGAAGGCTTGGACAAGTACTTGAAGAATATCCTAAAATGTGGCTGCTAAGACCACTTTAGAGTGCGATCATCAATAGACACTTCACTGGGAAAATTGAAATGGGAAGTTGATTAGGAGGATCGCTGTATTTCGGAAACAGGTATTCATCGTACACCACCTATCGTTGTTATTGATATGAATTACAGAAGAGGTCTGAACCTGGACACCACGGTAGGAATGGAAGTGGACATTCAACAAGCTGTACGAGTTAAGGAGGAGAAGGAGGCTATTTACAGATCATGCCGTTCTCACCTGTGTAGAAGATTTAATCTGCCTGAAAATGTTTGGAATAGAAAAGGCCTCCTTTTCGAAAGCGAGGTGAAACTTTCAAATTCCTCAATGAGATTGGGTTCACTAAAAATGAAATAAAGAACATTTGTCATAGCAAAATAGAGCTTCTATCCATATGGCTTACGATCATGTGTAAATAGAGCCAACAATATTTATGGTCTTTCGTGGTGCCAGTCGGTTGTCATTAGGAAACATATATTCCTTATTTTGAGAGGTACTGTACATGCCTTCTAGGTTATTATTCCGGATTCCCTTTAATAGGACGTAGAATACAACAAAGTACTATTTCCTTAAAGTTTAAAATTGATTCTACTGTGTTGTCAGTTTCCTGCTGGAGTTGCTGTCGAATATTTCTATTATGTCTTCTGCTGATAATGAGTGGTTTAGTTAGCTGCTAGTTGGACGAACGGAGCAAAGGGCACTGATGATTTTGTTAACCTCGAGACTGATCATCTTTGGACCATGCCAGACCCCAAAGTTGATAGGCTCATAGGAAAGATCCATCAAATTCTGCATACATAATCACAACATATGGCTGCATACCTTCCATAGCGTCGCTTATTATTTTGCTGTGGTCTCATGGTACTAAGGTATGCAGACTCCGGATACAAACTACTGGGTTTAATTCCCTGTTTATCCAAGGAACTTAACTCTGGTCCGAGGGGTGAAACAGAGCACACTCAGCCTCATGAGGTAGAGCTAGTTCGATTGCCAGCTCAGCTACCGTAGAAGTGACTTTCTGCCAATCTTCTCCAGGTAAATCTTGGGACGGTTCCTAACTTAAGGCCACGGCCACCTCCTTCCAAATCATAGCCTCTATAACAAACACACACACTAGTGCAGCCATCACAAAGAGGCAGGTTATCATGTATTAAACACTCACCTATGTAGGCCTACACGGGGTTACTTTAAACCCCAATCCGAGTTGTCTCAAACACACCAATTTTTGACAACACAGGGAACGAACATTTATATCGATTACAAAAACAACAACTTACGCTTGTATAGTCTGTTCTGTCTGTTAGGTAGTCAGCCCGAAGGCTGGTTGGATCCTCAAAAAGTACCACCGTTAGGTTATATGGGTAGATACCCACAAAAACCCAAGGCAGCACTATATTGAGGCGTACTAGGCAAGATGAGGAGTGAGGTAGTTTGCCATTGCTTTCCTCACTGAGTCAGAACATCAGTACAAATCCTTTGAGTAGAACCCTGAATGTCATTACTAAGCACCACCCATACCTCAGTAGGTTCCATATAAACAGCTATGAGACATCGGCGAAAAGCGACATTTTACTCTAGCCTCTGCCAACAGACAAGTGCAAATGAACTGCATTCATCAAGAGATGGCAAACAGGCCAACGTTTGTACAGTAGTGTATTTAAATTGCAGTCTTTCAGTGCATGATAAACCCACTTCACCGTTTCTCTTTCCGACGAGCTTAATATGCGTGACGTCATTTTAGTTCATAATATACACGCCTTATTTGTTTTATTACTCATGTTATTTATCACGAAATTTAGTTTAAGTCTGATAAATGCAACGAAGTGGCTGCTATAAACAATACTACAATATAAGCTGACATCCAGCACGCTATGTAATGGTAATGCGTTTTATTCAGGTTTAGCCGAAGGGAATATATTTCAAATATACAACAGTTTTGAACTGCAAGTCCGGACTGAAATCCCGGTACATGAAATAACAGCATGCACTGATAAGCGCTATTTATCCGGTTTAAACGCTTCTGCATGACCATTAGGAAGATGGATAGATATTTCTCGTAAAACGTTAAGATGTCAAGCTACGCGCGTAGCGTGTCACAGTGGACAATCAAAAGCACTGCAGCTCTCGCTACTCCCATATTCAACAACTCATTATTCCATGGACAACGCTGAATACGAGAACCTCATCTCCTTTCGTTTGATTCTGAATACTAGGCATCTCTAACGTCAAATCACCGGTCGTAACACATCAGTGCAACCACATCTCCAGTTGTTCAATACTTTGCAGCAAACTTAAGGTCTCCTTACACCGCATAAATCCACTACATTACTACACGTCGTCATATACTTTATGTTCGACGATGCCGAAATGTAAATATTATAACTCAGAAAACTGTATCATAATGAGAGTCATTATATAGTACTATTTTTCATTATGAAACAGTTTCTCCCACTAATCAGAGCTCAAGAAACAGTTGTGTGATCAATTAGGTAAGGATAGCATCGCACCTGCGCTGACTTCCACGGCCTCCTACTTGAAATTTCACTGCGTGGCTAGCGTCATTGTGGGGTATTCGAGGAGGCCATAGTGTGTGCGTCCAATGCGCTCTGTTTAGTACAGTACATAAAATTGGCGAAATCTCGACAGATAATTATGAATATTTATGTTCGAACATAAAATTGTTATAATTATCGTCGAACATAAACTATCGTATGCAACTCGCCTATAGTGGTAATTAAGACACGAGTATGTTTATAAAACAAGAGAAGCGAGTTTTATAATTTCCATAATGTACTATTAAAATAAGAAATCGGGAAGGCGCACTTCGCATTAATAATAATAATAATAATATATTTCATGGTGTCGTCATGTCGTATTTCATGAGCCATGCTATCCGACTGTTAGTAGGGCATATGAGTTAATATGTGAACATATTTTAAGTCGTGGCCTTCCCTGTGCTCAGGCGGCTAGGACTATCCAACTCACATGTTTGTTCACTGAGGTGAAACTCATTGGGCCCTGAATAAGTAAGAATAGCAACCTGCTTCACTTGCACTTTCTAAACCTCCTTACAAATTCTTGAGCAAGTCTCGGATCGATAGGAGTGACTCCTGTCTGACAATTGAGGGATTCCTTGGAAACTAACAGGCAATCAAACTGGTATTTGATGGGGAGCTAATAATATCGAGGGGGCTACGGAAGGAAGAAAGTAGAACTAGCTGAGTCAGCAAGTAGGATGAGACTGGATATTCTAGGAATTAGTGAAGTTCAGTTGCAGGGAGAAAGTACGAGTTAGCAGGTGTGCCTGTCAGGTGCAAAACGGGGCAGGGCAAGGTGGGAAGTAGAGCTGCATGTAGAGAGTAACATGGTTTCTGTGAGGTACGTAAATTACCGATTAATGTGGAAAGATTTGTAGAGATTTGAAGCCATTCTTTCAGTGTTGCCTTTACAAAAGTCGGTCAGTCGGTCAACACGAATATGCCCAATGAACGGGCGGGGTACAAGATATAAATATGTAACGACATTAAATGAACTGTATTAGTTAGTTAAATTATAACACTAAAATGGGCAATTTAGGATTACGCGTTTCGATTTAAGGATCAAAATTTGTCATTTTTCAATTTTTTTTTCTATATTTATTGATCCTTCCTCTTCAAATCACTTCAACGGTTTCTTTGATATGCTCAATACTTTTGAAGTTATGACCAAAAATGTGCAGGGTAGTTTTAGATGTTTTCCTACGCATTAGTAACTTGGTTGCTTGTTTTCCGTAACTATGAATTTTCAAATCCGTTTCCTTAGTAACTGCCAGATTTTCCAAGATAATGAAGTGAAATTTAGTATACATGTGTATCTTATAGGGGAGAACAATATGACCTGGAACTGTTGCTGTACATGACATAGTTTTTTTTATTTTAAATATTCAGTGAAAAAACTTGCAAAACAGTTACACTATATTATAAGTTTAAAAAAAATATTTTTTTCTTTATAGATTCCAATGATTCTAGGTCAATCTCTAGCTACTGCATTAAAAATACAATGAAAAAAAGAATTTTTGAAAAACAAAGGTATTTCTGTAATATATTAGGGAGACGGTGGTACAGTGCACAATATGGAGCCGCCATTTTAAATGCCTAATTTCCTGAAATGCATTCGCCATATGACTTGTAAATACACGAACATATTGGCAAAGCATAGTGTGATTGGCAGACCAAATTACAATTCTTTAGTACTTTCTGTAGCCGAGGAATAAAAAAGTAAAATTACATGATTCTTGTATCCTTAAAGGTGTAGGTCTCCCCATCAAGTGGCCATCATCAGATCCTGACCTCTGTGTTGAGTATTAAATGTACACTAAAATAATTACGCTACTGCTGTCGTAGCTGGTGTTGGTGTTTTTTTTTCATTCGCAATTTGGATTCAAATTATGGTGTTTGAAGCCATTTTTCTGTGTTTTCATGAGATTAATAAACAGGCTACATTTGGATGACCAGTTTTGATCGTAGGATCGCTTGACGATCGAAACTGGTCATCCAAGTGTATTTATTCGTCTCATGTGATTTTTTTCAGGATTAAGGAATAACCCATCTCATTTGAGTACAATCGTGTTGACCGACTAAAAAGCACCAAACTTTTGTTGAATTCATATGTTTTAAGTTTTTTTAAGGAAATAAATAAGGAATCAGGGTATCTAGGGGCTTTTTTTTATGAAAAAGACTATAAACCGATGTTCTGTGCAGAAAGTGAGGTCAGTTTGCAAACGGATTAAGAATGAAAATCTCCAGGATAAGGAACTTAGGCAGACATGCATTGAAATGATTGATGATAATTTCCAAAGAGTAGATTGTAAAGAATTGCAGGTCATAGAAACGAATGCAGGGATGCAGTACTAGAGGTAACAAATGCATGTGTTAAGGCGTGTGTTAAGACAGGAAAAATCGCACATCCGGGTGGAATGACATAGTGAAGTAGGCTTCCAAAAGTAAAAAGAAGGCTTACAAAAAATTGACCGAATAATGAATCCACCAGACAGAAATGATTATAGTTGAAAGAAACAGTACCAAACAAATAATAGTTGAGTCCAAAAGGAAATCATTAGAGGAAATAGGAGACAATTTAGACGTTAGGACAAGCGGCAGGAAAACCTTGCAGGAGCGTTATAATAATCTTAGAAATGGAGGAAAAAGAGAAATGAGCAGTGTTCTGGATAATTCAGGGAACGTCATTGTAGATGAGAAAGAAGCACAAGGAAAATGGCAAGAATACTTAGAAAGATTGGTTAATGTAAATGAAGACTTATCTGGCAGTGTGGCAGATTTTCAGATTATGGAGACGGAAAATCAGGACGGGTACAGGATCACGATTGAAGAAGTAGTGAGGGTGGTAAATAAACTACAATGTCACAAAGGAGGAGGGATAGATGAAATTCGGCCTGAAATGGTTAAGTATAGTGGGAAAGCAGGGCTGAAATGGTTGAATAAGATAATCGAATTGGCATGGGATTTAGGTAATATACCCTCTAACTGGACTAAAGCAGTAATCGTCCCAATTTATAAGCAGCGTAGCAGAAAGGATCTCAATAATTATAGAGGCATTTCATTGATAAGTGTGCCGGGCAAAGTGTACTCAGGAATTGTAGAAAGGAGAATTCGATCATTGGCCCAGAGTAAGATGGATGAAAACCAGTGTGGTTTTAGACCACAAGGAGGATATCAGGATTACATTTTTAGTATTCGCCATTTTATTGAGAAATTCTACGAGAGGAATAGAAAGTTTTGTTTGTAGATCTAGAGAAGGCATACGATAGAGTACTTGCGGAAAAGATACTCAGTTCCTGAGGCAGCTACAGGCAATCAAATTTTTATGCTGATAATCAGGCCGCAGTGGGAGTTGACTGTAGGATGAGTTCTTGGTATAAAATTATTAGAGGAGTGAGGCGAGGCTGTACTATTTCACCACTACTGTTTATTTTATATATGGAAGGAAGGGAATAAACTGGCTGAGTGGGATTCAGTTACGTGTAAACTAGGTAAGCAGTCTGGCCTATGCTGATAGCCTGGTTGTAATGGCAGACTGTTGAAAGCTAGCAAGTCAGCGTTTTAAAACGTCAACATAAACGTAGGGAATGTGTCACGTAAATAAGCTTTTTGAGAACGAAGGTGATGTCCGAAGTGTATGACTCGCAACGCCATGGATTTTTGGCCCCACTCCTCAGCTGGGAATCGAACCCGTATTCTTGGGATCATGACGTGGTTACTCCCCCGACGAAGTGACTCAGCAGGGAAAGGCGATTGGAAAGTCCTCTAAAGACAATTTTCAAAGTGTGTCTATATTTCTTTACCCACCCCAAAGTGGGACGCGGTTTGGCGACCACGGGACTCCAATTGACTACGGCATTGCTTCCACCTTTACCGAGCTCCTCTCGTTCATCTCTCCTGTCGACCTTCCTTGTTCGACTCTTGTCCTCTTCCGATCTTGGAGATATTGCGGTATCCCACGCCAGGTATGCATTTTATTGTTCGGCCTTCGTTGGACCTTTCCTTTCCTTTTATAATACCGGATGCTTTCAGGGGGTCAAACGTTATCTCCTGCCTATTATAAGAGTCCCTGTGTAGTCCACCATGCATGATACACATCCTCAGGGATTCACAGCTAGTGAAGGATTCCTGAAAGGGGCCCAATTAAACTTACTTTTAACATTTATAAAAGATGTGACGATCTGTGTGCCCTCTTTCATAACCTTCGAACGCGTGCACTCAATTCCACAGACATTGGTATAAATCAAGTCCTTTTTAGGGACATTCACATTTTCATATCGTTACATGTAACATCGCTGCTAAATAAACATCAGACAACATTTTATCATTTCAAATGATAATGTCGACTTCATCGTTATGCTTTGGTCTACCGTTATGCGTTACGGTTACGGCGTGTATGACGTCATCATGTTGTTCAGTGCATATGCACCGAGTCTGAGTTTACTCCTGGGGTCTGGCGTTATGCGATACGGAGACGGCGAGTGCGTGACGTCATGCAGCAGAGTGCACCTCCCGTTCTCCGTTCCCTGTGCGGGAAGCCTAAGATAATGGGTAATGGAGTCTGTTGAAAGAGTCCTGGGGCTTCGAGCGAAGTGAGAAGCCCTCCTGAGCCTTTCTAACATGAGTAGCATTTGTAGCATGCGTCATTTGAAATGATATAAAGTATAGTCTCTCAGACTGACTGTATCTTTTAATACGAGGCACGTCCAGAAAGTAAGTTCCGTTTGGTAATAAAATTACATTGTGCACAGATACAGAAAAATTATTATTTATTAAAATTATTTATTGCACAACATTCTACACCTCTTAAACTACTTTTCCACATAACTGCCGAACTTTTGCAGGCATTTGTCATAGCGTGGCACAAGTTTTTGGATACCTTCTTCATAGAAGTTTGCCGCCTGTGTCTTCAACCAGTTGGAAACAACTTCTTTCAGCTCGTCGTCATTGTTGAAGTGTTGACCGCCAAGGAAAGAGTTGAGATGTGTGAACAGTCGCTAGGAGCGAGGTCAGGGCAGTACGGAGGGTAATCAAACACGTCCCAGCCAAATCCCTGTAGGAGGTTTTTCGTCACATTTGCAGTGTGTGGTCGTGCGTTGTCGTGAAGAAAACAACACCTTTTGACAGCAACCCTCGGCGCTTATTCAGTATTGCGCGGCGCAATTTCCTAAGTGTCTCGCAGTAAGCATCTGCGTTGATTGTTTGACCACGCGGTAAGAAATCAATGAGTAAGATGCCTTTCCAGTCCGAGGTGTCAAGATTTGTTTCGGCTTAACCTTTGCTCCATTCCATTGATTGCCGCTTACTTTCAGGGGTGTCTTAAGAAACCCAAGTTTCATCTCCTGTGACTATCTGTGTCAGAAATTCTTCGCCGCCTTCATTGTAACGGGTCAAAAACTGAAGTGCACTACCCATCCGTTTTGTTTTGTGTTGCTCCGTAAGAATCTTTGGTACCCAACGTCGGCAAAGTTTACGAAATTTCAGTTTTTCGGTAAAAATTTCATGAATTAGTGATCGTGAGATTTGGGGAAATTCCATAGCGAGAGCACTAATTGTAAACCTGCGGTTTTCCCGGATCTTGTCATCAATCGCGTGAACCAGTTCTTCTGTAACCAAAGATGGTCGCCCACTTCGTTCTTCATCGTGCACTTCACTACGTCCTTCATAGAACTGTCGGACCCATCTTCTCACCATTGAATCACTCATCGCATTTTGTCCATACTTCGCAAATTTGCCGATAAATTTCAATTGGTTTCACATTCCTAGCATTCAGAAAACGAATCACAGATCTGATTTCACAAGCGGCGGGATTTTCTATCAACACCGACATTGTACGAGTAAACATGCACAAGAACGCGTACGTGGCTGACAGCGCTCTCCAAATGGCGCACGTTCCTTCTCCTTGATACAGAGCGTCTACCGCGCATATGCGGAACTGCGCTGCAGCGGAACGTACAACTAGTTGAAGACACAGGCGGCACACGTCTATGAAGAAGGTATACAAAAACTCGTGCCACGCTACGACAAATGCCTGCAACATTTCGGTAGTTAAATGGAAAAGTAGTTTAAGGGTTGTAGAATTTTGCGCAATAAATATTTTTTCTGTATCTGTACACAATTTTATGTTATTACCAAACGGAACTTACTTTCTGGACGTACTTCGTATTTAGATTCAAGTCTGTAGCTCCGAAACCATTTAACGTAACGATACAACAGTATAAAATGACACCTAATGTAAATAAAAGAGGTTTTGTAAAATCACAGATAAATCATTACGAATATCACTCACATCCGCCATCTTGAGCATGTTGTGTTGTTTGAGTCTTCAGTCTTTTGACTGGTTTGATGCAGCTCTCCCTACCTCCCTGTCCTGAGCTAATCGTTTCATCCCTACATAGCTACCACACCCTACATCCGAGGCAATCTGTTCAACATATTCTAACCTTGGTCTACCCCTACAGTTCTTGTCCTCGACCCTTCCTTCCATAACTAAGCTTGCTATTCCTGGGTATCTTAGTATGTGTCCTATCAATCTATCTCTTCTCTTCATTAGCAGTCGCCAGAAACATCTCTCCTCTCCCACTCGTCTTAATACCTCTTCGTTTGTAACCCTATCTACCCATCTGGTCTTCATCATTCCCCTGTAACACCACATTTCAAATGCTTCAATTTTCCTCTTTTCTGCTGCACCAATAGTCCAAGTTTCGCTTCCATAGAGTGCCACGCTCCAGACAAAGGCTTTCAAAAATGATTTCCTAATACCTAAATCTATATTCGATGTCAACAGATTCCTTTTCTGTAGAAATACTTTCCTTGCCTGAGCCAACCTACATTTTATATCCTCTTTGCTTCGTCCATCACTGGTTATTTTGCTTCCTAAGTAACAGAAGTCTCCTACTTCCTTCATCTTTTCACCTGCCAAATTGATGTCCTTAGAGGTTTCTGATTTCTTTCGTCTGCATTCCAAATATTTTTGTTTACATTTATTAATTTTCATCATGAATTCTTTCCTCAAGACGGAGTCCATACCATTCAAATACTCTTTCATATCCTCAGGCGTGTCGGCCAAGATGACGATGTCATCGGCAAATCTCAGAGTTGAAATTATTTCTCCTTGAATCTTCACTCCCACTTTAAATTTTTCTGCAGTTTCCTTCATTGCTTGCTCAAAGGTATACAAGCATACAATATGCTAATTAAATCATCTAACAGACTCGCAATTTTGAAACGTGACTAGGAGGTTGTAACCTGCAAGAGTTTTAATGTGCTAAATGCACACATCAGTCGACTTGGTACTTTGAAGATGGTGGGCATGTGCTATATTAAGCATTAAGATTGATATTGCTGGATTTACCTATTTACACAACCGCTTATGAGAGAGGAGTCATGCACAATCAGACCAATTGACTCACAACTGCTATCCAGAATGTAGAGCGCACTAAATCGATCATTCTTAATCTAATAAACTTGCAATCCCAAATTTGGGAAGAAGGCAACACAAAGCAGGAGCTTCAAACTAGTGAAATCACCAGTACGTTAACTTAATACGCTCAAAATGGTGGTCATGCGAACTATTAAAAAATAAAATGGATATTACGGGTCATAATAAAGCAGTTACCACAATCATGGGCGCCCACAGGATTTTTTCCGGAGGGAGGCCAAGTTATCACTTTCATTTCATTACCCCTCCCCCCCCTCCCCCCTCCCCCCAATTTTCGTTTCATTTCTAACTTGCTTCGTGAAATTCATTATTTGACTGCACTGAAACTGTTGGCTACTTTATGGCGAGATTGGGAGGAATGATTTGTTTTTAGTTCCATTTTTTGTTCATGGAATTTCGCGTTTCTCCTTTTGTGATTCATTGTCATAATGTTCAGCTCTTAAAAACAGGTAAAAAATACGGTAGTGGTATCACCATGTAGTTAGTTATTGTTGTTTTAAGGGACCGAACTACGAGGTCATCTGCCCCTCTTAACAAAGATTCAAGTATACAAATTTGGAATGGAATATAAAATTTAAAGGTGGACACCTACATTTGAAAAGACCGAAAATAAATAAAACAAAATATTAAATGAAAATAATAATTATAATATAAACAAAGATTACGGAAAAACAAAAATTCTGCATTCAAAATCGAACAAGTCGTTGAGTCAATGTACACTTATAAAGCGGATAACGAGATCAGCAGCCACCACGTCATCGGCCAATATAAGTTTGAGTGTCATGTGCAAACCAAGGTTTCTTCGTTGGTCAGCAAGATCACACTCGATTGAAATGTGGGCCACGGTGAAAACGGCTCCACAGGTACAAAGTGTGGGGGGGGTTCCCTTCTCATAAGGTACGAGTGGGTGGATCTTATCTTGTATGAGCTATCCTTAGCCTGTATTGATAATAATATACTAATCAAGCAGTTCAATGTAAATCCACTTCGCCTGTTTTCTAATTACGGTAACTAGAACATATTTTCAAATATTGCAGAGTTGAATTAAACTGTGGAAATATACCTATATATGAATCTGCGTAATAATTCAAATAGCACTGTTTCCAAATATCTAGTTTGTACTGCCCGTTGCAGCGGATCCATCACGTTTTTCCTCATCTCCATAAGTTATCAGGAATACTTCGCATTGCACTTCTCAGCATAATGAATTTTGTGCGAAGTATTAAATTCGTATTGTACGTTACTCGTACTTGTGACGCCCATGATTTTAGGAAATTTTTGTTTTAGAAAGAAAATATTTAATTTGATTATTGCTGACCGTTAAGTAAAATATATAAAACTCACTTAATCAAGTACTGCTTACATAGGCGCTTTGATAACGACAAACCTTGCAGGATCATTTAACTATTATACATTCGTACTTAAGAATGTCATATAAATGTTCCTTGAGTTAAGAGCCTGCCAATGTCTGTTCTGTAATTTTCTTCTTTCAAAAGCACATAATTATCAATCCCCCCTTGAACTCTGGCTTTATCACCTAATTGATCTATATTGAATTGTAACTTTCAGCCGGTCAATATGACTATAAGCCCAATTAAATTAGGATTAAATTAGTTTCTCTGTTCATATAAGTAGGCTACATGTTGCGCATCGAAAATTGCCTTGAGAGAAGATTCCATTGGAACCATATAGCCTACAACATTACGAAGTCTATCAGTATTGAATTCACCAATTTGTCTCAACTGATCTACCGTCTACATTCGATTGAGAATGCGAATCTCAGTCGCATTGATAATGGAACAAAAACACCGCAGAACAATTTAACTATTAGCCTATTAATTGCTTCGATCTTAGAAGACTTAACACTACAGGTTAAGAATCTACAACAATGGTAGATTGCTGCTCATTAGTAGCAATAATTGCTCTGTTCTCAAGAAATGGACCACAGTACTACGGCAAACCTTGAATAAAAATGCCTACGGCATTTCGCAGCACGATTAACGATCGCAGTAAGGCAGAACGGCACAAAATTAGACGAGTGTACAACACAGTCAGGCCCGTATTTAGGGCTCCTGAGGCCCCTAGGCATAAAATAAAAATAAAAAGTATTTGCAACCCCCTACTAAAAATAGTAGATTTATTAAAGTTTCCTTAACATATGGTGCTGTTTCTTCACTGAGCGTGTATTTAACTATGAGTGGGCAAACACTATAAATATGTGTTTACTAAAATTACAAATAGAAAAAAACTTAATACCGTACAAGGAATTAACATTACATTTTAACAGATATCATACACAACCAATTATTTAAATAAAAAGGGGCTTCCTTCTCGCCTTGCCATTTGCAAACAAGATTAGGATTTCATTAGTCCAATTTCACTTTCAAGTCAGATTCAAACGCAAGAACACCAAGATGACTAACACAATCCCGGTTTGCGTGTCCATAAATAATCAACATTGCAAATGTGTGACAATGGATAATTCTCTTGTGTGTGTATGTGTGTGTGTGTGTGTGTGTGTGGAGGGAGGGTGGGATTAAACTTTAATAACTTGGCGTTTAATGTCCAAGCGGTTTTGTACAGTTTACCAGATTTCTTTTCCGCTCCTGGGCAGCTGCCCTGTGTGTCCCCCCGTAATTACGGGCCTGAATACAGTAAATGACCCAATATTGTAAGCACAACCTTAAGGGACCAGTGTTTTACTGGTCAGAAAAGAAAACCCCATTTTAGGGGCTGAAATCCGCTATCGGTTTTGCAATGTATAAAAATATCTCCAGAACGTGCTTCCATATCGTCACTGCCAAAGTGAGGTGAAAGTGGTAGCCAGTCCAACCACTTTTGATAGTGTTGGGTAAACATACGGTATTTACACTAGGCATAACCGTATTGAAAAAAAGTTACAGTCAGTCTGAAAGACTAGACTTTATATCATTTCAAATGACGCATGCTACAAATGCTACACATGTTAGAAAGGCAGGAGGGCTTCTCGCTTCGTTCGAAGCCCCAGGACTCTTTCAACAGCCTCCATTACCCATTAACTTAGGCTTCCCGCGCGGGGAACGGAGAGCGGGAGGTGCACTCTGCTGCATGACGTCACGCGCTCTCCGTCTCCGTATCGTATAACGCCATAGCCCAGGAGTAAAGTCAGACTCGGTGCATATGCAGTGAAAAACATGATGAGGTCATATGCTCTCCGTCTCCGTATCGCATAACGCCATAGCCCAGGAGTAAACTCAGACTCGGTGCATATGTACTGAAAAACATGATGACGTCATACGCTCAAATGCAACCTTAGTACATTTCCTCTCCGTAACCGTAAAGAATAACGATGAAGTCGACAAGATCATTTGAAATGATAAAATGGAGCTATGTTTCCATTGGTGGTCTAGTGCATGGCATCATTAGAACCATATATTTTTGAATAGAAATACATATTACGTCAGCAACATTAAAGGATTTTTCTATTATAACACTTGTCAGTTGATTATCAGAAACTTCAATTTATGAAATAAACTGGTGACAATGACCAATCGAATATCAACGTTCTCGGAATTCCAGAGGGGGGGGGGGGGGGTCACGGCCCAATCTTGCCCCTCCCTGCGGGCGCCCATGACCAAAATCGCAGGAACTTGAGACAGGATTTGTTCAGTGTATGCTCCATGTGAAGGGTCGAAGCAAGGTCAAGTAGGCAGATTTTGTGAAGCACTGAGTGATGTAGTAGTGAGAGTTAACAATAAAGATAGTGTGGTGCTGATGAGATATTTAAAAGCTACAATAGGAAATAGGACTCAGGGGTATGAAAGGGTAATGGGTAACTGGGGTGAGTACAGGGAAGTGAACACCAATGGGAAACGCTTACTAGATTTCTGTGTTAGCATGGTATTAGCTCTTGAGAACTCATTCATGAAGCCTAAGGAGATTTATGTACACGTGGAAAATAGAGGAACCAAGTCAATAATGGTCTATATCATCACTGACTTTCAATGAAGAAATACACGATAAGGAGTTGAAGGGTTTTCAGGTTCTTATTTGATGAACCAGACCACAAACTGATTTTATGTGAATCAAGCATAGTTAGACGTAAAGTGCAGAAAGTGAGGTCTTTTTGCAGATGGATTAGGGTTGTAAATCTTCAGGATAAGCAACATTGGCAGAAATTCATGGACATGAAAGCATGCCAGGTAGGAGGAATAAAATTGGAGCAGGTGAACAACTCGAGGCACTGTCTCTCAGGATGGTCGTACTGTATAGTGAAAGAGATCGTGTCGATGATCAGAAAAGCCACTAGAGTGGGTTCTCAGTTAGGATCTATTCTATTTCGCAAGAGAGAAGTGACTAACTTCTCCCTTCATCGTTCAGTATTTAGATCATATTTCCTGAATGGAAGTGAGAGTTGAAAGTATTCAGGATATCTGATACATAAGCTTAGACAGGAGAAATGGCTTAATCGTACTTGTAATGAAGAAACAAAGGCTATGATCACCATAGATGAGGCTGTTCGTATGAGCCGACACAAATGATGGGAGAGAGATAATCTAAGAAGTTAATGAGCTTGACTATAGAAATTAAGATTGACAGTGGTAGACCGAAGAGTAGATGGCTAAATTCAGTTGTTAAGGACTTAAAATTGAGAGGTTGTAGAGGAAAAGGTGCCTTAAATGGTTAATGCTAATAAGGATTCATGGAGGTGACTCCTTCACAAACAGAGCCTTTCAGGCCGGACTGGACGCTTAATGGCAAATCAGTCTCAAAAGGACATGAATGTAAATGAATTTGGCACAACAGACGTCTCGTGTAAGTGTCTGGAGTCTGCTATAAAATATAATTGATAAGTCGGCACCATGTGCCTAAAGTCCTCCTTCTGCACCCTTATCTGGATCCCCACCCCCACTATGTGAGCACGGTAATATTACAATAACGGAACGAGAGTACCAGGGTAGGTGGAGTGTATCAATGCTTGCACGTGTTTTTAGGTCGTAACAAGAGGTGATCAAACGACAGGCGACAAGCAAAACGATCGTACTATCTTTTAAAAGAAAATCATTTGCCAATTATTCTGTTCTTTTTGGCACTTGGTTGAATAATTAATTAGTCTTTGAGCCAACGGTAGATCGATCGATTGATTGATTGATTGATTGAAAATACTCTTATGTACGTTGTAAGAATATAATACCCCAATAATTAGGCCTAGGTACGCCAGCTTCTTGTCTAGGAGATCCCCAGAGCTGCCAGTGATTTTTGATCTGAAAGGGTAGCACTTAGCGTCATGGAGGCTATTGAATAACTACTTTATATGGCCTAAAACTGTTGCTGTATTCCTAACATAATAGTGGGGGGGGGGGGGGAGACACAAATAGAAGATCCCATAATTTGGAGTAGTGCTTGGTCTGTTGCACGTGTAAATTAGCCTTCTTGGATTGATTGTCCTAGGCATGCCTATGTGTTTTGATCCATACATTGATGTAATTTTCGGGGTTCCATAGATGTACTGGATGTTCTAATATTGAAATAAATATTAAATATGAAAGATGGCAAACAGAAAGCCAATCCCCCAATGTTGTCATAACTAGGTTCAGTGGGTTGAAGGCTTTTTCACTTCCCGATGTGCTCACAGGGAGTGGATCTAGGCCTACATTAAACAATGCTCTATCCACTGTTGTGTATATGTACCCTTGGATAATAGCATGTAGACAAGGTTCGAGGTTTCGGGGTCGTAATGGATTTTTGTGAATGTGATTTAGAGATTTTATGCTATCAAAATAACTTACAGGGTTCATAAGGTCAACTAATTATTACAAAGTCAAGAAAAAAACAGGATCTACAAACAAATGAAATTTAATAACTGAATCAAACATAAAACACTTCAATAAACCACCCTTAAATTTAGTTCACTCGCACGTGAACAGATCTGACACTGACTAACCTGACGTACCATGGTAACACGGCGTTACAGCTGTCAAACAAGCGTTGTGACTGCAATGTCACTTAATTCAACGTAACAAAAGATACGGATCACAAGATCCAAATGACAAACCAATAATAATAGTACAATAATTTAATATTTATGAGCGACACGCGTTTTAAGACTAGTTCAAGTAATGAGCACTTTGACGGGCGCTCGTTTCCGACCAAAACAGTCGGTTCGGGAACAAACTCCGTACTGCGAAGACGAATTACGGAAATGTGGGAACAACAATTACATAATTAAATACACTACTGACATGTCCTAATCTTAGATTACTACAACCAAATACACGTGTGTATTATTTAAAATAAGGGCTGCGGAAATTACCGTCTTATACCTCAAACACTAGGAAATCATAACGTGACATGAACAAGTTTGGCCGGTTGCCAAATTATATTTACAATGAATACAATGGCCTTGAAAATAAGAGTCAACAACAACCAATACAAATTTTTAAATTCACGCCGGAAAATTTGGCGTTTAAACAATGAACAAATAAGTCGTAGTCATGATAAAAACCCTCGGATCCACAACATGGCAACTCCCCAAATTAAACCAAATAAAATAACCTTAACTCATGAGGCTTTAAAGCAAACATTTACGTGTCATAACACAGCTGGAGACAGCCGGGTCTGTTATCGCATATCTGAGTAAGTGGCTGATTCCTTCCCCCATCGTAGTAATGTGTGCCACGCTAAATATAGATTCTGGCCCACAGCCAGCGTCCAGCGACCTTTGCTAATCGTCACCTGTTAAACGCGTAAATACAAAATATCCCATTATCTCAAAACATCCTCTCAGGGATTTTCAAGAACACATCTCCAGGTCAAACTTAGCCCCATGGGTAACTAATTTGCCGGAATGATTGTTGCAGTCGAGAACAGGCTTTACCTTTCCTCGCCATCACACTTACACCCAAGAATACGTGACACACTCTCGAAGATCTCGTCGCAGCATATGAACCAGCACACCCTTCAGATAAATTACTGGAATCAGAATTAGCCGAGTTATAAAAGCAACTAAAACACTAATTTTCCCCCACGTCTAGTTTTTGTTTTACATTATCATTAATCCAATCCATTTATCATTGTCGTTCCTAGGTTCTCATTCATGGCTACAATTTTTATTGATAAGTAAATCATATGCGGCCATTTCGCTATAAAATTTACGTATACATGAGGACAATATTTAAGTTACAAAAATTACTGTACAACATAATTGTCACGCAATGCCAAAAATTACTACACGCATGTCAGTTAAGAAATCAAACCCTAAATTTAAATTAAACCACACAAATAAATCTGTACAAAGATCCACACATCTCTCGCGATTCCCCTTCGTCCAAAATCAATAAATCAATTTTTTAATACTCATCACTTAAACCGCTTTCCAGAGGCCTCCCGCCTCGTCATCTCCCACCATTAGGCCTTTAGCCCATAACACTCATGGTGATGGAGGATGAAACTTGTTGCCTTTGTTCCATGGTCGTCATCTTGCCGCTGTTAAAACACAATTAAATTAAAGTTTTAAAACTGTTAACTATCTGCTTTATGAGTATTTTATTTCCTCATATAGTCCTATGCAGAACCGTAGACTTTCCCTATTTTATGGCTAATTGCCATCTCACAATTTATGAAATTTATAACTTAGTTGTCGACACACAACTAGAATTTTAAAATATAGACCGTCATAAGGACGTCTTAAATTGACTGTCGAAGAATAATTAGGAGTGCCCCGGTTCATCTCAGACATTTGTTTATATACAGAAAGCCTAAAAGTCCCCAAGGAGGGAGAAATAGCTCTTCAATATTTTTAAAATTGGGCCTATAATTATGTGTGACCTCTCAAAAATCTTGTAATTTCTCACAGGTCGCGAATCTGCCGCCGAACACGCAAACTGATCGTTAGATCTTTTTATAACCGATTTGGCGCGCAAAACACACTGATGCTATGTTCTGGCGTCCTATTCTCTCATTTGTCAGTTAAGTTGGCGTCGGAGTTCTGACCTTACAAATCCCGCCCTTATTTTGACGTCACGACACTTCTCCTGTCTCTCACTCCTTGCCGTGGACCAAGCATCATGGCCTGTCGAGAGTCACGTACGCCTCAGCGTCATACCTGACTTTCTCAGAAGAATAAGAATAGCATTGGTTGTGAAACTGTCGATAGCTTCCACATAGCACGTAGCCCATCTTGCCAAGTCCAGTTTGCTTGCTACATAAATTTTACTCAAATATCCAGCATATCATGTATTTAGTATTTCCAGCATTTTTAATAAATATGAAACATTATTATTGGACACAATGATAAGGGTTCATCTGACCCCTAGTTGATGAAATTCGAACTCAGTATGAAGTCGATTTCACACCCTTAACTTTTCTGGCTCAAATTTGAAGTTGCTGGTCACCCTCAAAATATAAATGACTGTCCGCCTCTGTCTGTTTCAGTAGCCGTCTCGCTCCAAACTCATTAGGAAATTCCTCTACGCTCGTGCCCTCCGGCCTCTCTCCTCGCTACTCGTCTCCCCTCTCACTCTTTCAAAATATCAACATTGCTTACTCACAACTTCCGCCTGAATTTGTAAACACGTCAGGACTGTCTTTAGAGCGCATTCACTACTAGTGTACCCCCGTATATTTTGTTGTATGTTATCACGCGAATGTTTAATTTGCTGCAGTAACATTATTTCTCGGTTCGTATGGCTCTCTCTGATGATACAATTTTAAGTTTGAAATAGTATACACTGCCACGTTTCCTGTGCTCACCTCCCGGCCTCTGTAGGCGATGTTACCTAAATTCGTAACCCCTAGTCTAACTTCCTTAAGCCGCTCCTGTCTTTTCTCCATTTTACCGTGATGTCATCTCCTTCTTCTCTCCCCCGTTGCCATGTTCTTCCTTCCCCCTTCTTCTTCTCCGATTCCCGTACGATAAATTTATTCACCATATTTCGAGACCCTTGCCTGACACGGCCTGCGAATCTCCTGCTATTCTTCTGTTTCCTATTGTCGGCTGCTCTATTTTCTTCTTCTCCATGCAGCTCCTCCAAATATCTCTGGGTTTCTACATGCATGGCCTCCAACATTTGATGTGTTCCGCTTTCCTCCTCGTGGGTGTCGTTATTCTTCCGCCGATATATTGCTCTTTCCAATTTATCCTTATTATTTCCTTCCATGTTACGTGGATTCTCCAGGTACTGTTGCGGGTCAGCGTGTCTCTCGTTCCAATATCTTCGGTCCTCCCTTGGATCCGATTGCTCGTTAAACCGCTGGTTATCATGTGCGTTATGTTGTTGGTTGTAACGCCTATTGTCCCTGGGCCTGTATTGTTGATTATAGTGTCCTCCATGTCATCCCCGATTATAAGGTGCGTTATTATTATTATTCCTATTGTAAGATGTTTGGTATCTCCTATTATCTCGCCACTGCTGATTGTTTGTGTTCCGGTAGCGGTTAGTTTCTTCCTAATTGTAATGATTTTTGTCCCTATTTTCATATCTCGGTTGAGATCTCGGCTCATATTCTTCAGTGTTCTGCCGTCTTGGATTATCCCCAGTGTTTGTAGCGTGCGACCTCGTGTTTTTGTTCGGTGTCTTGACTACTTCGACTGCATTAACTAATTATATCTGTCTTTTCTCTCTCGGGTTGATGTAATTAGTGGTTTCATCTATCCTCCTCAATACCTCTTCTGCCTGGTCCACGGTCGTAATATTTGCCGCCACCAAGAATTGCTGAACGCTAATAGGCATCTGTTTTCCTATAGTAGTTATTAGCTCCATTTCGTTCGGGGGATTATCAAGATCCTGCAATTTGACAAGTTGCATGGCGATAAAATCTGCATATTTCGTCTGAGGCGTGGAATGGTTTTTGCGCGAGTATAAGTCCATTCGCAAGCTTTGTTGATATGAACTACTCCAGTATTTGCTTAGAAAGGCCTTCTGGAACCCTTCCGTTGATTTAAATGTGTTCTTAAATCCAAGATACCACGTAAGTGCTGAGCCCGCCAAAATTTTTCAACCATTCTTAACTGTCGCGTTGAGCTAACATTTTGGTCCGAAAAATATTCTGTCAGTTCTCTTAAGAAAGCTTCAGGTGTCCCTCCGCTCTCTGGTACAAATTTATTCGGTTTAAATTCATTTCCACGGATGACTTGTATAACTTGCGTGGGAAGTTTTGTGTTTTGAGGTGTCGAGCTACGACCCTCATAATTCTGGAATGCTTGCGTGTCTATCGTTCTTGGACTTTGCCCAAGATCGTGGCTATCTACTGTGTGCTCTCTTTCCGCATTCTCCCCTTTTCCCTTTTCCATTAGTGTCACAAACATCGTATTATTTCCAAGTGACTGCAATTCCGAATTTATCATGCGGTCTTCTTGAATTTGAAATCTTAACCTCATATTTTCTTCCAACGCCTGTATTTTCGCGTTATTTTCCCCTAGCTTCTTGCTTACTGCGAGCCGTTCATCTTTCGAATCAGCGCTCATCTTGGTCCTATCTCTTCTAATACTATCCTTCAATTTATCAATGTGCTTTTCGACTTCCTGTTGACTAGCCTCCTGATTATCTTCGAGTTTATCTATCCTTTCTCCCAGAGACATGTTGTTCTGCTCTAATGTTTGTTTAATTTCTTCCTGGTCAATTTCTAACTTTTTCCATTTCTCAATTGATTGTATTTCTAATTTGTTGAGTTCCGTCACTAAGCCAGTGATATTGTTATCTACTGTAATTATCTGATCTTGCATACCCTGTGTCCCTCGTTCGATCTTCTCACACCTTTTTTCTCAGTTTGTGTGTGCTTCTTTAATCTCAGACGAGTTGGTCAAACACGCTTGCTCGATTTGTGCTAGTTTTGCCATAACAGTCTCATCCATTCCTTTTATTTCCTTTTTAAACGAATCTTCGATACCTTTTATTATTCCTAATTGTTTGGTATTGTTAGTGCTAACGTCCTTTGCTAATTGGATTAGTTGTTCTTTTGTGTGCTTTTTGATTTCTACCGTTAGTGCAGCTAAATTTTGAGTGTTCCTTTCGTCTTGTGCGTTTAACATTTCATTGTTTTTCTCGGACTGCCTATGTAATAGTTCACTAACCAGAGTGTTTTGTGTAGCGATCTTCTGATTTATATTTTCGTTCACTTCAGTTAGTTTTGTGTTTAACTGTGTCTGTATTTCTACACTATTTGCCGCTAACTGTGTCTGCATTTCTACACTATTTGCCGCTAACTGTGTCTGCATCTCTGCCGATTGGTTATCATTGCTAGCAGCTAATTGTGTCTGTATTTCATTGGTTATGTCCTTTCTCATCTCACTAAGTTGTTCTCGCGTACGTGCGGATGCTAGTTCAATCACTTCGCGGATTTCTGCCAGAGTTGCCATCACAAGAATAATATATTTGAGACACAGGGAAATGACATAAGGGCGGAGCCCTGGATACGCGCGCTCACATATATTAAATATACACACATTAACGCTTTACATACTCAGTTCATTTACTTTAAATTACTCCCACAAACAATAGCATTACTGAGTATAATTTACTTATTATTCCATTTAATTTTTACCCCTTTGATTCAGTTATAATCTTCCTGGCCTTACTTCAATTACAAACTTTAACCAATTAATAGAGTATTAATTAGTTTTTAAGGTCTAACCTTCCTGTCAAATAATTCTTTGAGTTTGGCTTTTATACACAAAGCTAATTTAAATTTATTGGGCGCCTGGAACAGTTTGTTCTAATTTTAATCAAAGTTCAAACACTTAACTTGTTCCACATTTACTTTACTGCAAACTCCATGACTTCATATTTTCAAACATTTGGCGGTACTATCTTCGCCTAACTTACGTTAATAAACGTATCACATCCCGATGATCTATTTTTTCTACTCTAAAACACAAAATGCCACACGTTCGGAAGCCAAAGTAACGCTTATGTACCCTTGGATAATAGCATGTAGACAAGATTCGAGGTTTCGGGGTCGTAATGGATTCTTGTGAATGTGATTTAGAGATTTTATGCTATCAAAATAACTTACAGGGTTCATAAGGTCAACTAATTATTACAAAGCCAAGAAAAAAACAGGATCTACAAACAAATGAAATTTAATAACTGAATCAAACATAAAACACTTCAATAAACCACCCTTAAATTTAGTTCAGTCGCACGTGAACAGATCTGACACTGACTAACCTGACGTACCATGGTAACACGGCGTTACAGCTGTCAAACAAGCGTTGTGACTGCAATGTCACTTAATTCAACGTAACAAAAGATACGGATCACAAGATCCAAATGACAAACCAATAATAATAGTACAATAATTTAATATTTATGAGCGACACGCGTTTTAAGACTAGTTCAAGTAATGAGCACTTTGACGGGCGCTCGTTTCCGACCAAAACAGTCGGTTCGGGAACAAACTCCGTACTGCGAAGACGAATTACGGAAATGTGGGAACAACAATTACATAATTAAATACACTACTGACATGCCCTAATCTTAGATTACTACAACCAAATACACGTGTGTATTATTTAAAACAAGGGCTGCGGAAATTACCGTCTTATACCTCAAACACTAGGAAATCATAACGTGACATGAACAAGTTTGGCCGGTTGCCAAATTATATTTACAATGAATACAATGGCCTAGGAAATAAGAGCCAACAACAACAAATACAAATTTTTAAATTCATGCCGGAAAATTTGGCGTTTAAACAATGAACAAATAAGTCGTAGTCATGATAAAAACCCTCGGATCCACAACAAGGCAACTCCCCAAATTAAACCAAATAAAATAACCTTAACTCATGAGGCTTTAAAGCAAACATTTACGTGTCATAACAGAGCTGGAGACAGCCGGGTCTGTTATCGCATATCTGAGTAAGTGGCTGATTCCTTCCCCCATCGTAGTAATG
The DNA here is from genome assembly GCA_946902985.2 of Meconema thalassinum. Taxonomy (NCBI): domain Eukaryota; kingdom Metazoa; phylum Arthropoda; class Insecta; order Orthoptera; family Tettigoniidae; genus Meconema; species Meconema thalassinum. Next base: position 1,425,048,822 of record OX336389.2, on the reverse strand, counting down.
TGTGCCACGCTAAATATAGATTCTGGTCCACAGCCAGCGTCCAGCGACCTTTGCTAATCGTCACCTGTTAAACGCGTAAATACAAAATATCACATTATCTCAAAACATCCTCTCAGGGATTTTCAAGAACACATCTCCAGGTCAAACTTAGCCCCATGGGTAACTAATTTGCCGGAATGATTGTTGCAGTCGAGAACAGGCTTTACCTTTCCTCGCCATCACACTTACACCCAAGAATACGTGACACACTCTCGAAGATCTCGTCGCAGCATATGAACCAGCACACCCTTCAGATAAATTACTGGAATCAGAATTAGCCGAGTTATAAAAGCAACTAAAACACTAATTTTCCCCCACGTCTAGTTTTTGTTTTACATTATCATTAATCCAATCCATTTATCATTGTCGTCCCTAGGTTCTCATTCATGGCTACAATTTTTATTGATAAGTTAATCATATGCGGCCATTTCGCTATAAAATTTACGTATCCATGAGGACAATATTCAAGTTACAAAAATTACTGTACAACATAATTGTCACGCAATGCCAAAAATTACTACACGCATGTCAGTTAAGGGACACTAGGGCTGAGTTTTTAGGCAAAAATGACAAAATAACTGTTTTTTGTTTTTCCCATATATATATCATATGGACCCCTGTGGGTCATTTCAGTAAAACAGTTTTCATGCACCGCCATTTTTAAAGGCTCAGCGACATCTTTAATTCTCCTCTGCGTAAAAATAAGATGGAAGGCAAATCATAGAAAGTAGGCTATACTTTTAAAACTAGAAATCCTAGAAAGTCGTAGGTTAACTCAAACGAAAGGTCTCCATGCTCTTTATCTCTACAAAAAACATGGTATTTTTCACATTGTTTTTACAAAAGTTTCATTGGGTGAGCCAAACTGATTAATATAGCATGCGATGTTATAAAAATGCTTTTATCTCCAAACAACGTTTTTTGGTAATCAAAATGTTCCATGTGCATGAGGTATTCACCAACTTTACTAAAAAAAATCACCGGATATTCAGAAACACATGTGTCGCAAGATAACATTGCAATATCTCCAGCCACTTTGTAAATTACAGACCAAAAAAATAAAAAACTATGAAAAATTATCAAAATTATTAAAAAATTATGGCACATAAAGAAAAAATTAATCTGACAGCATACATGTATCACTTTCCTGAAATGTCTCAATGTTATAACATTTAGAATAGTTTTATGTATATTTAATCAAAATATCAAGCGTTTTACACAATTGCTAATGCGCATGGAGCATTTTGATCACACGGTATATTTTAATAATATAATTAGTAAAAAATCAATTTCATTTCATCCAATTGTTTTCAAATTTGGTATGTGACTTAGTGTTACTATTTTAAGTATGCAGTTTAAATTTCAACTTATTCTGATAAAAAATGTGGAAGTTGAAAAACTCAGCCCTAGTGTCCCTTAAGAAATCAAACCCTAAATTTAAATTAAACCACACAAATAAATCTGTACAAAGTTCCACACATCTCTCGCGATTCCCCCTCGTCCAAAATAAATAAATCAATTTTTTAATACTCATCACTTAAACCGCTTTCCAGAGGCCTCCCGCCTCGTCATCTCCCACCATTAGGCCTTTAGCCCATAACACTCATGGTGATGGAGGATGAAACTTGTTGCCTTTGTTCCATGGTCGTCATCTTGCCGCTGTTAAAACACAATTAAATTAAAGTTTTAAAACTGTTAACTATCTGCTTTATGAGTATTTTATTTCCTCATATAGTCCTATGCAGAACCGTAGACTTTCCCTATTTTATGGCTAATTGCCATCTCACAATTTATGAAATTTATAACTTAGTTGTCGACACACAACTAGAATTTTAAAATATAGACCGTCATAAGGACGTCTTAAATTGACTGTCGAAGAATAATTAGGAGTGCCCCGGTTCATCTCAGACATTTGTTTATATACAGAAAGCCTAAAAGTCCCCAAGGAGGGAGAAATAGCTCTTCAATATTTTTAAAATTGGGCCTATAATTATGTGTGACCTCTCAAAAATCTTGTAATTTCTCACAGGTCGCGAATCTGCCGCCGAACACGCAAACTGATCGTTAGATCTTTTTATAACCGATTTGGCGCGCAAAACACACTGATGCTATGTTCTGGCGTCCTATTCTCTCATTTGTCAGTTACGTTGGCGTCGGAGTTCTGACCTTACAAATCCCGCCCTTATTTTGACGTCACGACACTTCTCCTCTCTCTCACTCCTTGCCGTGGACCAAGCATCATGGCCTGTCGAGAGTCACGTACGCCTCAGCGTCATACCTGATTTTCTCAGAAGAATAAGAATAGCATTGGTTGTGAAACTGTCGATAGCTTCCACATAGCACGTAGCCCATCTTGCCAAGTCCAGTTTGCTTGCTACATAAATTTTACTCAAATATCCAGCATATCATATATTTAGTATTTCCAGCATTTTTAATAAATATGAAACATTATTATTGGACACAATGATAAGGGTTCAGTATATAATCTATGAAATCTGCTCTTACATCTGGAAGAGAGAGAAGTAAACGATCACACGATTATCTAAGATTTCCCTCTCTTTCGAGCCATGGGCTCGCGATGTGATAGGGCAAATGTTTACAGTCCAAAATAGCAATCATGTGGGATTTGAATTCTTCATAGTCATTTGAAATTTACCTTTGTCATAATTGTCACTAAGGCTCTGGCACAGCTGTTTCCTATTGACTTGGGTTGTCATTCTTCTCGATAGAGTACCAGTGGAACGTCTTTGAAACGCCCTTTTGAAATAGATTTCTGTGCTTCCTTCATAAAACCACCTGACGTTTCCTTCAATAGCTCTTATTGACCGCGTAAATGAGATATGTGATGAGGGAATAGTAGCACTGTCCTTTTGGAGGTACTGTACGGGGTACTAATCTCGTCAAGAACATCAGAAAGCAGTAAAATGTTGCACACAAACTCGGGGCTTGGTCGTTTTCTGCAGTTCCTTGACATCTTCCCTTACATTTAATTTTGTAGTCATGTCAGTTGAACATCTATTAAAAGAGCATTCAAAGCCTGGTATGACGCAATCTGTTTAACATATTCTAACCTTGGTCTACCCCTACAATTCTTATTCTCGACCCTTCCTTCCATAACTAACTTTGCTATTCCTGGGTGTCTTAGAATGTGTCCTACCAACCTATCTCTTCTCATCATTAGCAGTCGCCAGAAACATCTCTCCTTCCCCACTCGTCTTACTACCTCTTCATTTGTTACTCTATCTACAGATCTGATCTTCATCGTTCTCATGTAACACAACATATCAAATTATCTAGTCTCTTCCTTTTCGCTGCGCCAACTGTCCATGTTTCACTTAGATTTAGTGCCACACTCCAGACAAAGGCTTTCAAAAATGAGTTCTTGATAACTAAATCTATATTTGATGTTTGATGTCAACATATTTCTTTTCTGTAGAGAAGCTTTCCATGCCTGAGCCAACCTACTTTTTATTTCCTTATTGCTTCGTTCATCACTAGTTATTTTACTTCATATGTAGCAGAACGCTTTTACTTCCTGCACCAGGGACCTCTTAAATTGCATCACTCATCCCTAATCCAATTCGGGTGCACAAACAATTCAATTTGAACAGTTTGTTGCACTTGTTCTTACTGTAAGTCATTCTAAAACACCTGAATTCATATCCAGCATTACACTAGCACTATCACCACATGCACCAACCAAATGTCAAAAGACATTTAAACGTTCATTTTATATTGTTTTCCACCTGATTTTTGAAATTATATGATATCCAAGAAGAAGGTATTTACGTTACCATCAATACTTTCTGACCTAAAATATTCTATTAAAACTGAGTGTGAAGTCATGGATGTAGAATCATCGATGAATACAGAGACCTTCAAATTCTTAGATAGTATGTATGAAAGCTTCATCCTCATAGTGTCCACAATACAGTCTGGAATGTTAGCACAAATGAGTTTACTATGCAGTGTTTTGCCCATATAAAGACCATTATCAATTTGCAAATCCACAAGCTTGTGAATGTGTAAATACGGTTTGCTATCTTTTGCGACAAAATATGGTGTGCGAAACTCTTCCCTTGTACTTTCTGTTGTTCAACTACAAGGTTTTCTAGAACATTGTCTTGTCTTGTTTTCCCTTGTCTGCAGGCAGTTAAATGGGCTTTAGAATTCCTATCTTTATGAATACTTTATGACTTTTGAAACCCGGAAATGTACAAAACGAACATGGTGGCCAAGCGAACTTGAAACATTCAAATAGACTTTCCTCGCGATTTACAGTAACCATCCTAGCGCAGTGAAACACGGTACAGCTAATGTTTATACACATTGTATTGCACTGAAATCTAGGGCAGTTCAATTGGTTGTATAACCTCAAGTTGGTGGCTGTCCGAATTTTTAAAATTAAGGTTTTATTTCTTTTGTCTTAACCATGCGATCGAAATCAACGTTTGAATAATGAACCTACGCAATAATCGTCATCTAACAGTACATAACTCTATGGCCTACATATTAAAACATTCAACATGGCGACCATCATATAAATGGACGTTTCACGCGAATTAAGCATCTGAGAGCAGTGAAACATGGTACTGCACCCGAATCCCGCATAGTCATAGCCTATATCCGCATAGATTGAAAAGGATTGTAGGGAGGTCGATACCCAGCCAGGTTGACAAACACTACCCTACTAGGATAACGATTAGGGAACCCTCGATGCATACCGGCCATGCAACAACACTACCGATTAGTTACACTTTTACATAGAAAATAAACTATCCTAAACACAAAATGGTAGGACGAGAATCTCGGCTCTCGGTTGTGAACGGTGAACGTTGAGACTAACTTGAACTCTAGTAACTAATTCGCAGTATTATCGCATGTCGATTGCCAAAATGAAATGATGATCAGATTTATAAATAAAAACAGGCAAACAAAAACTAGTGCCTGGGATTTATTTCCAAACAAATACAAATAATAAAAATAAATAATCCCTATCACCATGAATAACTAAACATGTTAAAATTAACAGTTACACACGTCAAATAGTTCTACTATTTGTAGAATAAGTGTTTCTGAATATTCTCGTTACAGCAATGTAACGATATTAAGTTTCACAAAATGTTTTCATAAATTGACAGTCACCCTGTGGCTGTGTCATTGAAATAATCTGGTTAAAATCTGCTGTTCACTCATGAAAATGAAGTTAACATTACAAATACCCTACATTATACACTGGCGTGCGTAGAATGTAACTATCTACTCTAATAATACTGTTATTAATGATATGTGGTTTAAATATTTACATTATTTACAGTTCTCGTGCTTCACATGGTTTAAAAATTACCATTAACACTGTCAGTCGCGCTCTGACAGCTTCATAGTGTCTCTGTTACATAAACTGTTCTCTGAACACTGCTTCTGCCAACGATCAAATTCTCAGGTACTTCTAGTGGTACGTCTTAATAAAATAAGCCTGAGTATCAAACAATTAAGTTAAATACAGCTTGGAATGTCGTGTCAATAAATAAAACAATAGGATAAAGAGCGATGCGAAACTACTTAAAGACTCTATACATCACGTGGATCATTTACAAATACTCTCCGACATAAACAATTCAAACATTTAACCTTTGTGTTAGCGCTTTTTACTCATCCTGTAACAATTCGTTGCTCCACATAGTAATATATTCCTTCCTTCCGCAATAGAGTGAACAATACTTATCAAAGGCGTCTTACTACGCTCTAAACATGTCATACTTCCTTCCTTTTCTCTCTATGAACAATCTTCACACCTCCGCATGGCATTACTTCCATAAAAAACCATCTTGCTACACACTTGTAGAAGAATTAGAGATTTTATTAGATAACTACGCTAGAGTATGTTACCGTTCAGAATGCACTCCTAACTCTCAACTCCTGTCTAAATTATTAAACCTCGTGCATTAAATTACAAGAATTACATGTTCGTTCACATTAATACAATTCACAAAGTACTTCTTATTCCTTTCATAAGCGCTATTCGTTCTCTTTGATCCAAAACAAACTTGTTCGTTCACGTTACCAAACGTTAACAATGTTAATTTGTAGTTCGCTCGTCTTTTAGTTGTTAATAAAAATAAATTCATATCCTCCCGCTTCTGGTGTACATTTAAATATATGAACAATTCATATTTAAGTTGTTTTTAACATACAAGATCGCAGGTAGACTAACATATCTCCTGGTCTATTCATCTCAGTTGAACAATGTTTATACTTTAATTGTTGATAAATATAGGCATCATTTGACCTCAATTGTCAATACCATGATCCTATTTTACAGTGTATTCGTAGTATAATAGTCCAAGACTATTTAGTTGTCTAATTAGTTATATTCCGCTATAGGAATTTTATAACACTCCAATTGTTATAAATAAATAAATATATCAGATGTATATTAACATCGTAATGTTTGTTACATAGAATTATAGCATCTCACAATAATGCTTTACTTGATAACAATGCAATATAAACATATAAATATATACTTTCGCTGTTACGCATAGAAATTGTTAATAACAATTATAATGTTTAAATGTTCTTACAATTTGTCAATGTTTACGCTTTCCTCTTCATAATACAGTGTAATCGAATAATCGAGTAATCCCTTCGAGATATCAAATAAACAAATAGTCGATTAATCAAATAATGGAATTATCTAAGCATTATCGAAGCATTCCTTTTATAAAACGAGTATCGTTCAAAAGTGAGGGTCATACAACGTTTCCTTCAGAATAAAATATACGAGAAACGCAGATCTAAGTTAAATATGCATGAAATAACGTCTTAAACGACACACGAAGGCGTATCAAAAATTACAATGCAACTACTAATTTAAGCTATTAAAAGACAGAATAAAGATAAGAATTACTACAAATGAAGTTGGTCACTCCAAAAATGGATTTCTACTACTACAGCAAAACTACAGACATGGATCAAACGGTTGTTCTACCTTGAGACGTCTTCTACAGCCAGGGAATACCTCTATCAGCTGTCCTAGATGTTCCGTTGAAGCTGTCATCGCTCGCCTCCTAGCGAAACCAGTTACTGCCAGGCCCGTGCAAATCAGCTGCGGTCGACCCCAACTCACTCGGCCTGCCATCACCTGTTCTGCGTGTCGGCTTGAGCTGCTAACGGTAGATGTGTCATCTTCGCGGCCAGCGGCCTGGTAACTGCGATTCCTAGATCGATCGGCTGCAAACGATCTTCTACTTCTTATCTCTGTCCTGCAGAGTGGTCTCGCCAATGTAGATCCGCAAGTCCTGAGTTGACATCTCGTCCTGGTGTTGTTGGACATCTTGCATGTGGTTGTTGCGCAGTTGTAGCTGTGTTGATCCTTGAATTTCCAAGGCACTCTGACCTCCCAATCCATGGTATAGATTAACCTGCTTTCATTTTATTTAGTTCTCCATAATCTTCTCTTTAGTAGACGTAGAATATGCTTTTCCTCCCCGACTTAATTTCCCTGCCATCATGTAGACAGTAATGTAGATTGTGATGAAATACTGCTGAATATATAGTTGAAATCGTTGTAGCAATATCATTGCTTTCAGTAGATAATGCTGTTTGTTATTGCTTCTCTGTGAAGTGCTGTTTATAATCGAAGTCTCGTTCTAATGCTGTAATACTTTTATAAACGCTGGTCTCTCCAATATTAATGTAAATGCGTTTCGCCGGCTCCTCTTCCCAACTTCCTCGGCGATGCCTAGGTTGTTCGATGGTACATCGGTGCCTATCGACCGGGCTTATATTGTGTGCAATAACTGCTTCTTTGCTGTGCGCGTTCGTCAGAACGCGTCCGCTCGTGTCCAGTCGCTGTGAGAGAGTGTCCGCCACGCTTCTTCTCCCCGCGGCGCGTGTCATTGCTGGCCTAGCTCTCCTAGCCTCACACACATGTATATTAATAGAAATATACTCATATTCGCTCTATTATTCAATAAATTATATTTCATTTCAACCAAATAAATTTCATATTGCATTCTACACTTGTAGATGTGCTCATTTCTCTTTATATCTGCCAAATTTATATAAAAGCGATTCCCACAAAAATTATGTGCTTTTATTCGATTGGCTGTTGAAATATTCTGAAAAAGGCTCCTGGATCTAGCCTCTTCTCCACGGTTCGTGTGCATTGCTTTGTTATGATCGCCTTGCTAACCGAAACTGGTTTTCTAGTGCCAAAAATGAAGCTTTGTACAATTTCCAGCTCCGAATGATCGAGCTCTTCCTTAGTTAAAATCTCATTCACCAGAATATTTCCAAATGATAAATTCCTCAAAATGCTTCAAATTTCTCCAAAATACTTTCATTATGCTTCAATTGCATCCCATAATACATATATATTTATTAAATTATTTTAATTCCAAATTTCCAATTTTTCCTTCCAATGGTTCACAAGTCGTTCGAACCTCGGCTCGGTCAAAGGTCCTAAGCTGGGCTGAATTCGAGTTCAGTACGGTACATAATTATACACATTTCAATCCACTGACATCTAATTTTATCAATTGTTTTCATAACCACAAGATGGAAGATGTGCGAAATTTTAAAATCTCGATTTTATTTCGTGTGTCCTAATCATGCGATTGAAGTTTGAATAAAACACCTACGCAGTAATCTTCATGTATTAGTACATAACTCCATGGCCAACATATATCAAAATCCAACATGGCGACCATCCGAAATATTTAGACGGTTGTCAATATATACGAATCAATGACATTACTCAAACATTTTTTAAATATATTTATAGAGGCAATATACATAAGTCGGATATATGATAATAGGCTGTTTAGTTCTTCAAGGAACTACTTCTTTATTTATTTGAACAATTTTGTTTATTAGGATTACAATTGTTTATAAAATTAGCATTTATTTAGTTGGTCAACAATTATTTATTAGAACTATAATTGCTTATATTATAACATTATCATTTAGATTAACAATTGTTGATAAGCATTTTCAATTGTTTATAAAATTTGCACTTAGATTAGCAATGTATAAAAATGGGCAATTGTTTGTAAAATTTGCATTGCCAATTGGTTATTAGAATATCAATGTTTATTACGATTTACGATTAGATTATGAATGTTATTTAAGATTGGCGATTAGATTAGTGATGTTGATTAAGATTGGCGATTAGCGTATCAATGTTTATTAAGATTTGCGAATAGAATCTCCTCTTCTTCATTTCGCGTTTCCAGTTCCCTGGGTCGGTTGCGAATCAAGGACCTCGACAGTTGTCTATCCCTCCACCATTGATTTCCTTCTTTCATTATTTCTTTTTCTTTTACTCCTCTATTCTCTATGCTTTCCTTCACCGTATTTATCCACCTCTTTCTGGGCCTTCCTTGTGGTCTTCTTCCTCGTATTTTCTCCATAAATATTCTTTTTGGTACTCTATATTCTTCCATTCTCATCATATGTCCGTACCACTTCAGTTTACTGGTTTCTATCTTGTCTTGCAGTTTTGGGAAGCCAGTTCTCTCCCTAATGTCCACATTTCTGATTTTATCCCTCCGTGTCTTCCCAATTATTCCTCTAAGGAACTTCATCTCGGCTGCTTGGATTCGGCTTTCATCGCGTTTTGTTGTGGTCCAAGTACCTGCTGCATATGCCAAAATTGGTGTGTAATACGTTGACAATAGAACTTTCTTGCATTTCTCTGGGACTTCCTGGTTCCATACTAAACCTCTCACACACTGGTAAAACCCATTAGCTTGTTGGATTCTCTTTACAATTTCTTCATTTATTGTACCATCTTCTGTGAGTATGCTCCCCAAATACTTAAAGCTTTTTACCATTTCCAATGGATTTCCATTGACTTCAATATTCTGTCTTACTTCTCTCTCTTGTTTCTTGTTATCACTACAGTCTTACTCTTCTCCACACTTATTTTCATTCTATATTTCTCTATCTCTTGATTCCATACAGTAACTTATTGTTGCACTTCTATTTCATTTTCTTCCCATATTACTATGTCGTATGCAATGAGTAAGTCCTTAGTCTCCTTGCTTCCCATTCTTCGTTTCACACTCTTGTGGATTTCATCCATGACAGTTATAAACAGTATAAGGGATAACACACTTCCTTGTCGAAGCCCTGTTTCAACACTGAACCAGTTTGTTTGTCCTAGCTTGGTCTTCACACTAATTACTCTCTTTTCGTACATGGCTTTGATCATTTGTATTTCTGCTCTGCCTACCCTGGCTTTTATCAATGCGTCCTAGACCAATCTTCGTGGTACACTGTCGTATGCCTTCTCAATATCTAGAAATGTCATCACCTAATCCTTTTTGAACTCCCATCTTTTCCCCATCATGTTTCTTAGAGCAAAGATTAGATCGAAGGTTGATCTATCTCTTCGGAATCCATGTTGTTCAACCTCCATTTCTGCCTCAACTTTCATTCTCACTCGTTTCTCTAATATCCTCTCAAAGATCTTTGCAACATGGGAAATAAGTGTGATTCCCCGATAATTGTTACATTCTTTCTTATCACCCTTCTTGAATACTGGAATTATCAGACCCTTCCTCCAATCTTCTGGTACTAGTTTCTCCTTCCATATCACACGAAATAGTCTATACATCCAATGTAACCCTACTGGTCCAGCTGCCTTTATCATCTCTGCAGTCACTTCATCCACTCCTGGTGCGAATAGAATAGCGATGTTTATTAAGCTTGGCCATTAGCAATGCTCATTAAGATTGGCGATTAGAATAACAATGTTTATTAAGATTGGTGATTTGAGCATCAATGTTTATAAGATTGCTGATTACAGTAACAATGTTATTAAGATTTGCGATTAGAATATCAATGTTTATTAAGATTGGCGATTGCAGTATCAATGTTTATTATGATTGGCGATTAGAATATCAATGTTTATTAAGATTGGCGATTAGAATATCAATGTTTATTATGATTGGCGATGAGAATATCAATGTTCATTAAGATTGGCGATTAGAATAGCGATGTTTATTAGGATTGGCGATTAGAATAGCGATGCTTATTAAGATTGGCGATTAGAATAGTGATATTTATTAAGATTGGCGATTAGAATCATCATCATCATCTTGAGCAGTTTCCGAAGCTGGTCGGGACTGCTTGGAACATAAGCCTCTCCATAATTTCCTGTCCATCCACCATCTGTTGTCTTTCACTGCGTCCCAGCACACTCCTCTTTCCCCTTGGCCTCCTTCCCTTCATTTCAATTCCAATCATCTTCTTCGGTATCCTCTCCTCTCGCATCCTCCTCACATGTCCATACCATTCTAGCCTAGACCGCTCTATTCTATTTTGCAATGGTTCCTCTCTTACCATCACTCTGACTCTCTCATTCCTTACTCTGTCCATTCTTGTTACTCCTACCCTACTCCTATGGAACTTCATCTCCACTGCTCGTATTTTACTCTTGTCCCTTTCCTTCATCACCCATGTTTCTGAACCATACGTAAAAATTGGCAAAATGTAGGTCTTGTAGATGATTCTTAACATTTTTGTGGTACATCTTTATTCCACATCATCCCCTAACACTCTTGACTAGTCCATCTGCGCACCTTCCCCTTTCATTTATTTCCATCCTATTGCCTCCCTTTTCTTCAATTATGCTTCCCAAGTACTTGAAGCATTCTACTTTCTGCGACTGCTGTCCTCCTAGCATTATGCCCATATCCAGTCTGTTCTTCCTCCTCGTTGTGATAACCACTTCACTCTTTTGTGCTGAGAACTTCATCCCATATGATAAGACTACCTTCTCCCACTCATACAATTGCTCTTGTACTTCTTCTTCATCCTCTTCCCATACCAGAAGGTCATCATCAAACAACATTGCCTTCATTTTCCTTTTCCCAATGCTATTTATCACTTTTCGTATGATTTCATCCATCACCACTACAAATAACAGGGGTGAGAGGGCACTTCCTTGTTCCAGACCACTCTCCAGTTGAAACCATTCTGTTCTCTCCCTTCCCACCTTTACACAGCTTTTGCTTCCCTCGTACATTGCTTTCACTCTTGCCACTGTCTCCTTACTCACTGCTTTGGTTTCATTGCTTCCCATACCTTGTTTCTATTAATACTATCATATGCTTTCTCAATATCCAAGAAGTTCATCACCAGATCTTTCCTATATTCATAATGGTATTCTTGTAGCTGTCTTACAGTAAAGATGAGGTCAACTGTTGACCATCCTGGCCTGAATCCATACTGTTCTTCCCTCAGCCCATCTTCAACTTCTGTCTGAATTATTCTCTCCAGTACCTTCTCAAATATTTTGGCGCAGTGGCACACGAGTGTTATTCCCCTGTAGTTCTTGCATTCCTTCCTACTTCCCTTTTTAAATATGGGTATTATTATCCCTCTTTTCCAGTCCTCTGGTATTTTCTTCTCACTCCATATCACTTTCATTACTCGAAAGAGCCACTGTGTTCCTTTCCCCACTGCTGCTATCACCATCTTCACACTCACTCCGTCTATTCCCGGTGCCTTTCCCCCTTTCATCTTCTTTAATGCTTCCTCCACTTCTTTCCATGTCAATTCCTTCTCTGAAATTTCTTGGTCACTGTCTGTTTCTTCCTCCACAATGTCCACTACGCTGGCTTTATTTTACGAGTTCCTTGAAGTATTCTCTCCAGATAACCGTTACTTCTTCCATATTTTCAACCTCCTTTCCATTCCTGTCCACCATTCTGATTAGAATAGCTTGGTGATTAGAATAGCGATGTTTATTAAGATTGGAGTTTAGAATACCGATGTATATTAAGATTGGTGATTAGAAAATTAATGATTAAGATTGGCGATTAGAATATCAATGTTTATTAAGATTTTTGATTAGAATATCAATGCTTATTAACATTGGCAATTAGAATAGCGATGTTTATTAAGATTGGCGATTCGAATAGCGATGTTTATTAAGATTGGCGATTAGAATAGCGATGCTTTTCTGGGCATTACGTAGCTGTTGTGTTCCCTTTCAGGAAGACAATACTCGACCCTTGTTTTTTATGGTACCTATCTTCATTTCTATTTTATTGACAATTTTTCCAACAACGTACTTTGGCAACAAATCTACGTCATGCTAAACATTTTTCCCCAAGTTGCATTTTTACTTAAAACAATATACTTTTCTTATTATAACATTCCCAATTTCTTCAACAAACAAAACAAAAAGGATTTTTACTAATCTGCTCTCGTAATCATTGTAGGTGGCATGAGATATCATCCCCGTTATAAGCCTAGTCGTTCATGTCACAGGTCTACAGAGGTTGGCAGATATCTCCTCCTACCTTGGCGTCTCTCCATTGCATAGGATACATATATATATACTAGCAACCCGACCCGGCTTCGCCCGGGAACAGTTATGAATGCATTACGTCATAAGCGTTTCTTTTTTCAATGTAAACGAACAACGACCAATATCCGTTTTACGTCTCGGCATGATGGTTAAAATCCCTGACTGGACTATTAATAATATTATCATGGAGATGCATGTTCATCAAATTCTTGTCAGACGTAATTTAATAATGGCGAGGTGCATGAAACACAAATCCCCCTTCCGTCCAATCTTAACTTGACTGTGAATTCTTCGGAACGAATAGTTCACAGGCGAAATTAAGAAAAGCCGAGTTGCACTTCCAGCGAAACTCCAAACACAACCACTCTTCTCTAAAGTTTTTAACTCAACACGACTTGACAGTTTGCTGCTGGCTCGACAGTTTGCTACTGACTGCATCTGAGGCAATAAGCTCGTCCACTAGCTAAGCTGTAACTGGGTTGATAGACTCACCCCAGGCTAACTCGTAAACTGTCGCCTCAGTAACTGAATGGAGATTATTGGAATAAATTGAAACGTTAAAACACTTAGGCCTATAGTAGGCGATGTAATGAAGATAGAGATTAGCTCTCCCGGGCTTTCTTGTAGAACTTTTCATGCTGAACAATTCTTACACTCATAGTATATAGATTTTTTAACGGTTTGCCCAGCGTAAGTTTAAAAAGCGCACGGACGCCAGTATTTTTTCGACCTTCCCACAGAAATCGTTAGTGCTTGACTTCCTTTGGTCATAAATAAATTATTTTCTACAGAAACCTTCCTCGAGATATCCTTTAACGAATGGTGAAAACCGCATCAAAATCCATCCAGTGGCTCTCGGGTTTACCCGTAACATCCAAGAATCGGGGACTTTGTTTTATACTAAGTAGAGATAACACAGATGTTTGTCTTAACTTAAAAATGTCAAATTCACAAAACTGATAGGTCCTCGCGAGGCTAAAGTCTACTTTCACGCACTCGTGTCAAAAATGTCTTTAGACTGCTTACTGATGTGTGTATTACTCCCTACACTACCACTACTGTCAGTAATTCCTCTCCTGCCTCAATAAACTGGGAGTTATGGTTCCGTATTACCCCCACTTAGTTCAGAGCAATACTCAAAGAAATGGACTCTAATGTCCTTCGAGCAGAACACTTCGCTAGTTTTGTCCATACTATAATTCAAAGCACTTTTCTCTCTGACTTCTTTTAAAAATATTCTTATTTCTAGGACGAATTAGCACTTTCAAACTGAGATCTTTTTCGCCCAACATCCGGGACTGTCCATCGCAGGCTACCACGGCCTCGAGTACTTTCAAACTGTGATGTTTTCCCCCCAATATCTGGGGTAGACCGTCGCAGGCTACCGCAGCCTCGCGTACTTTCAAACTATGATATCATGGCTGCTTGTTCGTTCATTATATAGAATCTCAGTGAGGCCCAGGAATCGGGATTGATATCGTGACCTTTGCTCCGTAAAAACTGGGTCAATCAACTTAAGATTTTTATTTTCGTATAGTTCACGACTTCCAGATTCTGATTCTGATATTAAATTTCAGAATCGTTCGTTCGAATTTTGGTAATTACCTACTTGTCGGCATAGGATCTGCGTATAATTTGGGGATTTTTAACAGCATGCCACCCACTTCAATTCGGCCCTGACGAGAGTATATCACATTTTAGCCCCTAAGAGCGTAATTAAAGTAATTCACTCATAATTTCAGCCTTTTATTCGCTCATAAATTGGAGCGTATTTTTATATGTATTGGGCATCATTTTCTTATTTCTAATTGACCTAGATTAACCTTATTAGTGTATATTACTGATGGTCACGTGCTGTGGATGATAATTGACTCCGCCTCCTGCACAAGTACTGGAGGTTTCGTAATTCCCTTTCATCTGATATCGTAAGACTATCTCGCCTCTGATTATATAAAGCGATATCTGTAGCCACCTCCTGCCTGTTTCTCAAATCTGTGACCACTTATTTCTTTCTTCACGCTGTGCCCGATTGGATCAAGATCCAAATGACCACATTTTGAAAAATACCAAAATCAGATAAGCACGAGAAAATCTAACTCAGGGTCTATCTAGGCAAATAATTGGTCTATCCGGCATCCCTGATTTTGGTAATTCTCAAGTAGGTAAGGAGTAAAATTATTTTTGGAAACACACACTTTCTTAAAATATCTTAATTTATTGATAATTAAAATTTACGTTGACTGGCAAAAATTATCAAAACACAAACAAACAACACACTCATTTAAAAAATCAACCTTCCTATCATTCACCACTTCGCAAAATTTGATAATCAGAAATCAAAGTCCATCTGATATCAACAATAATAAAAAAACATTTTTTGTTACATATTTACAGTAGATAATCACTTTTATTAAAGAGTCCGAGTGATTCATCCTATTTACATATCTCGTTTCACATTACGAAGATTCGTCGTTCGTTGATGACATTCGCAAAATAAAAATATTTATACACTTTTCTTTTTTTCCCCCTTTCACAAAAAACAATATATATTATTCTGTTGATTCTTTGCTAACTCTGTCTTATGAACCTCATATTAAGATTCGGCTTAACAAAGTCGGATGTTAATACGGTTATTATTTTCAAAAACTTTGTTTCAACAATAAACAAAATTTATGAAATTTTCATCAAATTGAAAATTAAATTATATCTTATTTATCTATAAGTCTCTTTGTTCCAAATGAACAATGTTCAAAAATAGGAATTTCATCATTTGAAATTTATTATTCATAATTGACATTTATTTGTTATAAACAACACAATTGTTGCAATTTATTCTCAGTTGACTGAGTTTCATGCCACAACATCTTCTCACTTAGAAAATCTGTGCACTGTTTCACAAAAATTTAAATTATAAAATTCTCTGAATTTATTATTATTTTTAATTATTTCCATAATTCTCTTAGAATTTTATTTACAACAACGTTTCACTTTTCATCTGGTGAATATTAACTCCTCATATCAAAAGAAAAATTCTTTTTATCAATACTCAAAGCACAAAATATAAATATTTAATTATTTATCTCGTTAATCTTTGCATTTTCCAACTTCTTTTTTTTAAGGTTTCTCAAAATCTAAACTCAGACTGTTTAAATATTTCGGCATCAGGATTGGAAAATTGAAGTTGATCCAGATAAATTTTCATTTTTGAAACCGACAGATTTAGTGGAATTAGACTAGAAATATGGGGCGGTCTAATAATGCCTTACCCTTCTTTTACAATTCAGAGCCCATATGCTCTCCATATACATTCACATGATACACACGTATATCCCTGTGTGCGCAAGACAATGGGTGTCAAAGCCCTCATGGACGACCCATCTGGCCTCCTCACCAAACTTAAGTGTTGACAATTATATCCACACACTAAACAATTATATTTGACTTCATCTATTATCTTTTTATTTATCCACCAAACACTTTTATATATTTTTCTCTTTGTAATATCCTGTCTTACCACTCTTCGTTTTTCCCAAATTTTATTTTTATAAGAAAAGATGTATTTATTATGGTCAACATTTCCTGGCCTTCCCTTTTACATAAATTCTGCCCTAGAGTTATACATAAGTACCTGCCTTATTGTTTTCTTTGGATATTCGTTTATTGTTTTATTTGTTTTTGGAAAATTTTATTGTGCTCAAAATTGATTACATTTCACCTTCATTTACCAACTCATTCTACCTGTTTATAAATTTCAAATTCTATTTCACAAAAATTATCGCATTTAAAACCTTAAATTTAAATAAATTCCTCCACAAATTATTATTTTTATCAATGGCAAAAAAATTGTTTATTTAATAATGCTTTCCTATTACTTCATAAGGATTATTAATGCCCTGTTTCACTCCTAAACAATTATCTAACTCCTTGTCGCGTATTAACTATAACACTTTATTATTATTATTAATGCAGTAAACATTTAACTCTATTTAGTTTTAGTAAATGGTGCTATTACAAAATTATCTTTTACATCGTTAAATAGTGTTTCAATCAATAACATTACGAAATTATTTTATTCATATTTGATATTATTATTATCTTTGTATTATTTTTATATTTATTTATTTATATATTTATAAAATTAAATTATTCAAATAATCCAAGATGTAACTTAAACCTCTCATAAGAATTTACTTAGATTCTTCCTATCCTTTGGAAAAATTTTATATCTTTCATGTTGCAGAAAACATGAACATGACTGTAGTCTGGACGAAATAGAAAATACGGCAAAATAAATTGTCAGACTTTCATGTCGCTCCATTTGCCATCCTGGACAAATATGATATTCAAAATAAATGGAGGTGTTGATTTCTTAAAATGACTGAGTAAAAAGAATTCCTAAAATGCTCTACTAAGCTAGTAGATAGTACATGAAATAGCTCTTACTTCATTGATGCTGTGCTGGCGATGCGTGTCCTTCAGTAAACGCTATACCCATAACGTCTCCCATGGTCATCTGCAATCCATTTCAAATTCGTTGGTCCCACGTCACACCTATCCTTAATTCGTTTAACGGCGCATGTCGATTTATTGATCGCTCGTTTAAAACATACACTCCCGTATTCTTCAACGCAAGGTAACATTTCAAACTGTAGCAATAGTTCCAAATGAATGTGTTACTCTTGCAATTTCGTTTATTTGAACAAGTTCCACGTTTGAAAATACTTTTCTGATCGCCCGCTCGCATAGGAACACCCATTAGCAGTTGAGACTGAACTCCAAGTTCACAGTCTGTCCTGTCTAAAGTTTGAAGTGCCTTGTACAGTTTCGCAAATAGAAACAACAAATTATTGTAGGCGACTTCAGTGAATGGTTTAACAAATAACCATCACTTGTAGATTACTTGTAAGAATATCTGACTGTAGAGTCCTCTAATATTCCAAGTCCTTTGTTGAAAATTTCTATCACTTTGAACATAGCCCCAGCCCACATGGCTTACTTGGTGGCAAAGTTCCTTCGGCGTGTAGTATGACGTAGTATTCACTGTTATGAAGCGTAGCAGCGAGTTCCTCCCAAGCAGTTGCTTGCTAGGAATGACTTGACTGTCTTGCAAACCTGGCCCTTTGTATAGGTCAGCCAGCAATCTTTCTCGAAAGTTCCATTTCCAGATCTCGGTTCCTGGTGTACGGATTCTTCTGCTCCATAGCTTAAAATTCTTCTCTTTTCTGTGCCAGAAAACTGGGCTACTTTTTAAGTCGCTACTCGGTCTCCTTGAGTAAATTTTATAAAAATTTCAACTCATGACGTAGGCTAGCTTTACGTCACGCCTCCGCGTCACTCACTCCTTTCTCTATATGCTTCCCTCAACACTCTGTCCTCCAAGCGCGTTATTCAAACATCATTAGTCATGTTGTCTCTCTGGACTAGCGTTCGTTCGTTACCATCAGCTCGTCATTATGTCACGGACGTTTGCACGATCCGGGGACTTCCACCCCTTACGCCATAAAAAAATGATGTGAGACGTCACATATATTTTTTTTCGTCTGGCTCTAAAATTGCCTTCTTCTCCCTCTGCGTTTCCTCTTCTTTATCCTTTTTACAGCTGATGCCCTGTTCTCCGATGGCAGATCTTCAAGTTTGCTGCATTGAACCTTCCCACGATATTACCCGACGGTTCTTCAATTAGTTGGTATCTTCCGTTGTCAAAACTCTCTATAATGCGAAATGGACCGTAGTATAGGCTGGCAAATTTTGAATACACTCTATTCAAAACATCTGATGGGACGGGTTTTCTTACAAGGACCTAAGTTCCGATATTCAGAGGCTGTCTGAATCTCTTCCTTCGAACTCTCCTTTCCCTCTTAGCTGCTTGTTCTCGAATCCTTTCTAGTGCTCGATTCTCTCTAAGTTGCATGGGATGTAACATGGTATATTTACTGAAAACATCCATGGTTACTAATATATACCTATTTCCCCTTTTTGATTTTGGCAAAGGCCCATAAATGTCTGTGGCGAATAATTCCCGTGGTTTCTGAGGAATAATGGGACGAGTTGCTTCTCTCAATAGCTTGGTGTTGTGCTTACTCCGTTGACACAAGTCACACGTCTTGATCGTCTGTCTGACAGTATTCCTTATCTTGTCCCACGAAAATTTCTCTTGTATTAGGCTTACCAGTTTATCTAATACAGCGTGCCCCGACATTCTATGTGCTAACCATATAATTCTCTTCCGCAATACGGGTGGTACCGCCACTCTTAGTATGATTCGCATCTATGAATTTGTATATAATATTATTCCTCACCACGTAATTCCTTGCAATTTTCTCAGTTTCAGGATAATCTGCATCATTGTTGTCCATGTTTCCTTTCAGAAATCTATAGATTTTTCTTAAAGGTGCGTTCCTTTTCTGAGTCGCAGATATTCTCTCTAATCATTCCAGGGTTTCTTCGTCTTCCTGTACCAGATTGATATGCATTACCTTAAACGTTGTCTCAACCGCACGATTTAACAAGTCGGCTCCTTCGTTGGATTTCCCTGGTTTATGCTCTAAACTGTTGTACAAATAAAGCCCATCGTGTTATTCTCTCACTAGCAAAATTTGTCTTGAGAATAAATTCAAGAGCATGAAGGTCAGGACCGATGATGACAGAATGACCAATCAGCATCTTTTTCCAACTTTCTAAGGCATGAACTATAGCAAGAGCTTCTAGTTCAGTCGTATAGTAATTCCTCTCTGAAGGTCTAAGCTTTCTGCTGATAAATGACAAATAATGCCTAGTGCCATCCACATCCTCTTGCAATAGGATTCGCTCCTTTCCCTACATTTGAAGCATCCGATTCTATTATGAAGTTTTTCTTAAAATCAGGATATTCCAGCTTCACATTCTTCAACAATAATTATTTAGCTTGTTTGAAGGATTCTTCGTGTTCTTCACACCGCTTCCATCTGTTTCCTTTTCTCAAAAGACTTTTCAATGGCGCTACAATGTTGGTGTAGTTAGGACAATGTCCAGCGAAGAATTGGCAGGTCCCAAAAAAACTACGGACATGCTTTATCCTCGTGGGTCTAGGAAAATTAGCTATTGCTTGAATTTTATCCTCATTTGGACGATAGCTTTGTCCATCCAGGATATGCCCTAAGAATTTAATTTCCTTCTCGAAAACTTGGCATTTCTTTAGATTTACCTTGAAATTTGACTTCCTCAAGTCATTGAACAAATTTCTCAGGTGTAACAAATGTTGTTCTTCGTCCTCAGACGCAACCAGTATGCCATCGATGTAACAGATTACAGAATTCTTAACTTCCGAACTCAGGTTTTTGTCTAACGCTCTAATTAAAACGGATCCTGATGTTTTCATTCCGAACGGTAGCCTTTTGAAAACATAGGTCTGTTGTTCAAACATGAAGCCCGTGAATTGTTTTGATTCCTCACTCAATTTCACATGATGGTATGACGAAGTGAGATCAATAGTGGAGAACCACTTCTTTCCTTTGAATTTTCTTAATAATTATTTTATGACAGGGGGTCGGTCGTATTCTGGTAGAATTTTGGAATTCAAAGATCTTGCGTCTAAACAAATACCCAGACTTCCATCTGGCTTTGGCACAACCGCTAATGGACTTACATAAGCTGTAGTGTATTTTTCTACCTTGTCATCTCTTTCCAAAACCGAAATAATGTTTTTCACCTGTTCACGATATTTCCCTGCAATTGGATACAGTCTACAATTATATGGTGCTTCAACGCTGACTTGGATGTGATACTCGAAATTCTTAATCTCCCCTGGTTTTGAATCGAATATGTCTCCAAATTCCAATAGCATCCTATTCAGATTATGCGTTTCCACTATCTTGACTTCTTCTTCTTCTTCTTCTATTATGTTCTGGATAACCTGTGACCATCGGATATTTCCCTCGGTGAATTTCTCTTCGTCATCCTCAAAATCTTCCTCTCCTGTCTGATGAAAACGTATGGTCTCTTGACTTCATATCGATGATAGCCTTATATTTAGTAATAAAGTCATTTCCTATGATCATGTCATAGATAATGTCCTTCATAACAACAAAAACATGCTCGAAATAGCATTCCCCAATTTTCTGACTCAAATACAACTGTGTTTTGCATGTTGTCACTTTGTATCTTTGCCTTGTATCTTAATGCCTGATACAGGAATCTCCTCTAAACTTTCCGTGAGCTTCCATAAAGCGTAGACCTTTTCGCTTACAACACAAAGCATTTCTCCAGTATCAATCAGGGTATGAATTTTCATGCCATAAACTTCACATTCTATGATGGGTAATTTTGATCGTTTTTCTTGTCCTATTCTTTCTTCTTTTAAGTCTATCAAATCCTCGTCTTCGACTTGCCATCTAACGAACTTCGCAACGTAACTACTTGTTAATATTTTGGAGTTTTTTCATCATTTACTACCGGCTTTTGTAACCCGGAAGTACTTGGTTTGTTATGCAGCTCATCTAGGTACTGTTTCTCTCTTGAGGTCTCTTATCAATATCTTCCCTAGCCTGTTGCTTAAAATTTTCTCTCTCTTGTAGTTCATCTCTTTTGTTATGTTATGTTGATCTTGTGGTGGGGCCCTATTATAGGGTTTTGATAGAAAATCAGGTTTATTCCATTCATTCCACCTGTTTTGATACTTGTACGATCTTACATACGGTCTATTCTGGTAAGGAGTGTCCCTAGTATTGCTCCATTCTTTATTATCAACATTATCTTTCGGTTTATTCCACGTCTGGTTCGTTTGACTGTGACGATCAGTCACAACCGTATTTGTGGTATGATTCTCAGTTTTACTCCCTCTCAAATGAAAGACCTGTGCATTGGCATGGTCTAACCTCTGCAATACCTCATCAAATTCTTCCATATTTCCTATATTGGCTGCAATTAATGTTCTTTGTACTTCTATCGGAAATTGTCGGACCAATGCGGATATCATCTCGAAATCTGGCATGGGCGGTTCTAAAAATTGTAGTTTAGACAACTGCTGTGAAAAATATGCTGAATATTTCGTTGGCTGGGATGTCGAATATCGTTTGGCATTCAATTCTGCTCTTATTTGTTGCTGCGTTTCCGGCGACCAAAATTTTCTCATAAGTACTCTAGAAAATTCTTCGAAGTTATGAAAATTTGACCTGAACGCGCGGAACCAAACCAGTGCAGGCCCATCCAAAAATCTGCTTACTACCCGGATCTCTCTCTCTTTCGAAATCTTCGAGTCCTGGATGTAATCTTTGACCTCCCGTAAAAATTCGTCAGGTGGAATACTCCCCGTTCCGGTAAATTTTTCTGGCTTGTCATCCTTATCTTTGTAGATTGCAATGGGAACAGAATTTGTTATTACTCTTGTCTCTTCAAATTCTTTAGGAATTTCTTTCTTTTTTCATTAGTTGGCATCTCTTGCAATTTTCTCTGGTCTAGTTGAGTTTTGTATAATGAAAGCTTCTCTTCCAATCTTCCCACTGTTTTCTTCAACTCTGAATCATATGTTTTTATTTCCATTTCTCCTTGGATTTCTTCACGAACTCCTTAGTAACAGGATCGATCTCTTTGCTTTTCACGTTTTCGTTAGTCTCTTGAACGTCTTTGATTAACCCCTTAATTATCACTTCGTGATTCTTCACAAGGTTAGTTACATGAAATACGTCTTTTTGTATCTTTCCCACATCTTCTGATATCACCTTGACATGTGTGGAAAAGAGCTTCTCGCTTCGTGGACATCCTCTTTAGCTTCATACAAGATTGATCTTTTGATTTCAGTAAGTGCTGTGTCTTTCACACTCTCGCAAAGTTCTTTGATTACTCGGACTCCTTTAAATTGTTCTAAAATAGTTTCCCGGAAATCCGTTGCTACCTTCTGTAAAACCTGCCTTGCAGTGATGTTACATTCTTCGGTAATCCTGATTATTAATTAACCAAATCGTTGGCCACTTTGTTGGAATGTTTTTCAAAGTTTTCTTCCATGCCTTTCAATTTATGGTGCGTCCTTCCTAATTCGCCCTCCAATGTTTTCGTGCTTTCATTAATGTTTCCAATGAAACTCTATTCTCATCTAACCTAGTCTGTAAAATCTTGGATTTTTGAAACAATTCCCCTAACTGTACCCCAAATATTTTAGACTTCTCTGCGAACTGTTTCCCCAAATTTTCGGTCAAACGATGCTCTAACAATTTGGAATTATCGGCTAAGTCTATTCTCAAAGTTTCTGAGATACCTATGATTTTTAGATACATTAGGCGTGAACTTTCAGTTAATATATCGAGTGCTTTGGAATGTTCCGAAATCTTTTCTTCCAAAGATTCTCTTAACGCGTCAGTGCTGATACTCAATCTGTCTTCAAAGTGCTTAGAACTCTCTGAAAGTTTACTATCTATGTCGTATTTTAGGGAATTTGAACTTTCATTTAATTTAGTTTCAAAAGACTCGTTTAATGATATAGAGCTTTCATATAAATTATCCTCTAATGAATTAGAATGTTCAGATAATTTATCCTCTAATGATTTAGAACTTTCTTTTTGGGACTCTTATTGATTCATTCAATCTACTTTCTAAATATTGGGAATTTTCTTGGATCTGTTTTTCCAACTTTTTGGAATTTTCCTTCAGTTTACTCTCCATAAGAGCTGCTTTCTCCAAACTCTCCTTATTGTTCGACTCCAGTCGAGCTAAAACCTCCAATGCACTATACATGTTTTCCAACAGAGAAATGTAGGATAGGTAGCATTTGAGAATTCCTAATAAATTGAGATTTACCCTACGTCGCTATTTAATGGAAAAAAATTCTCTACTTATTTAAATCTAAAATTCAATCAACAACAACTATTATGCAAAATTCAAAAAATCCCCCATCTGGATACTATAAGTGTGCGTTTTCAATAAAACTAACAACAACTTCCAATTCTAACATTTATTCAAAAAAAATTAATAAAACTCCCTTAAATATTACACCCCAAATTATACGAAATCATCTCAAAATCAAATTCAAAATTCTTATTCCAAAATTACAAACTCTACTGTGTCTTCAAAACACGGACTCAACAAGTCCCTTAAAAATTCTTTTGTTTTGTCAAAACTCAAAAGTCTACACGAAGGCTTTTTCGAAAACAAGTTCGAAAGACCAATTCGGGCCCGACGTTGGGCGTCAAACTTCCCTCGTCTACCTTATGTTCCCGTTTGGATCAAGATCCAAATGATCACATTTTGAAGAATACCGAAATCAGATAAGCACGAGAAAATCTATATCGGGGTCTATCTAGGCAAATAATTGGTCTATCTGGCATCCCTGATTTCGGTAATTCTCAAGTAGGTAAGGAGTGAAATTATTTTTGGAAACACACACATTCTTAATATATCTCAATTTATGGATAATTAAAATTTACTTTAACTGGCAAAAATTTTCAAAACACAAACAAACAACACAATCATTTAAGATATCAACCTTCCTATCATTCACCACTTCGCAAAATTAGATAATCAGAAATCAAAGTCCATCTGCTATCAACAATAATAAAAAAAAAACATTCTTTGTTACATATTTACACTAGATAATCACTTTCATTAAAGAGTCCGAGTGATTCATCCTATTTACATAGCTCGTTGCACATTACGAAGATTCGTCGTTCGTTGATGACATTCGCAAAATAAAAATATTTATACACTTTTCTTTTTTTTCCCCTTTCACAAAAAACATTATATATTATTCTGTTGATTATTTGCTAACTCTGTCTTATGAACCTCATATTAAGATTCGGCTTAACAAAGTCGGATGTTAATACGGTTATTATTTTCAAAAACTTTGTTTCAACAATAAACAAAATTTATGAAATTTTCATCAAATTGAAAATTAAATTATATCTCATTTATCTATAAGTCTCTTTGTTCCAAATGAACAATGTTCAAAAATAGGAATTTCATCATTTGAAATTTATTATTCATAATTGACATTTATTTGTTATAAACAACACAATTGTTGCAATTTATTCTCAGTTGACTGAGTTTCTTGCCACAACATCTTCTCACTTAGAAAATCTGTGCACTGTTTCACAAAAATTTAAATTATAAAATTCTCTGAATTTATTATTATTATTATTTTTAATTATTTCCATAATTCTCTTAGAATTTTATTTACAACAGGGTTTCACTTTTCATCTGGTGAATATTAACTGCTCATATAAAAATAAAAATTCTTTTTATCAATACTCAAAGCACAAAATATAAATATTTAATTATTCATCTCGTTAATCTTTGCATTTTCCAACTTCTTTTTTTTAAGGTTTCTCAAAATCTAAACTCAGACTGTTCAAATATTTCGGTATCAGGATTGGAAAATTGAAGTTGATCCAGATAAAATTTTCAATTTTGAAACCGACAGATTTAGTGGGATTAGACTAGAAATATGGGGCGGTCTAATAATGCCTTACCCTTCTTTTACAATTCAGAGCCCATATGCTCTGCATAAACATTCACATGACACACACGCATATCCCTGTGTGCGCAAGACAATGGGACTCAAAGCCCTCATGGACGATCCATCTGGCCTCTTCACCAAACTTAAGTGTTGACAATTATATTCACACACTAAACAATTATATTTGACTTCATCTATTATCTTTTTTTTAATCCACCAAACACTTTTATATATTTTTCTCTTTGTAATATCCTGTCTTACCACTCTTCGTTTTTCCCAAATTTTATTTTTATAAGAAAAGTTGTATTTATTATGGTCAACATTTCCTGGCCTTCCCTTTTACATAAATTCTGCCCTAGAGTTATACATAAGTACCTGCCTTATTGTTTTCTTTGGATATTCGTTTATTGTTTTTTTTTTTTTTGGAAAATTTTATTGAGCTCAAAATTGATTGTATTTCACCTTCATTTACCAACTCATTCTACCTGTTTATAAATTTCGACTTATATTTCACAAAAATTATCGCATTTAAAACCTTAAATTTAAATAAATTCCTCCACAAATTATTATTATTATTATCAACGGCAAAAAAATGTTTATTTAATAATGCTTTCCTATTACTTCATAAGGATTATTAATGCCTTGTTTCACTCCTAAACAATTATCTAACTCCTTGTCGCGTATTATCTATAACACTTTATTATTATTATTCATGCGGTAATCATTTAACTCTATTTAGTTTTAGTAAATGGTGCTATTACCAAATGATCTTTTGCAATGTTAAATAGTGTTTCAATCAATAACATTACGAAATGATTTTATTCATATTTGATATTATTATTACTATCTTTGTTTTATTTTTATGTTTATTTATTTATTTATTTATTTATTTATAAAATTAAATTATTCAAATAATCCAAGATGTAACTTCAATCTCTCATAAGAATTTACTTAGATTCTTCCTATCCTTTGGAAAATTCTATATCTTTCATGTTGCAGAAAATATGAACATGACTGTAGTCAGAACAAAATAGAAAATACGGCAAAATAAATTGTCAGACTTTCATGTCGCTCCATTTGCCATCCTGGACAAATATGATATTCAAAATAAACGGTGGTGTTGATTTCTTAAAATGACTGAGTAAAAAGAATTCTCAAAATGCTCTACTAAGCTAGTTGATAGTACATGAAATAGCTCTTACTTCATTCTTGCTGTGCTGGCGATGCTAGTCCTTCAGTAAACGCTATACCCATAGCGTCTCCCATGGTCAACTGCAATCTATTTCTACTTCGTTGGTCCCACGTCACACCTATCCTTAATTCGTTTAACGGCGCATGTCGATTTATTGATCGCTCGTTTAAAACAAACACTCCCGTATTCTTCAACACAAGGTAACATTTCGAACTGTAGCAATAGTTCCAAATGAATGTGTTACTCTTGCAATTTCGTTTATTGGAACAAGTTCCACGTTTGAAAATACTGTTGTGATCGCCCGCTCGCATATGAACACCTATTAGCAGTTGAGACTGAACCCCAAGTTCACAGTCTGTCCTGTCTAAAGTTTGAAGTGCCTTGTGCAGTTTCGCAAATAGAAACAACAAATTATTGTAGGCGACTTCAGTGAATGATTTAACAAATAACCATCACTTGTAGATTACTTGTAAGAATATCTGACTGTAGAGTCCTCTAATATTCCAAGTCCTTTGTTGAAAATTTCTATCACTTTGAACATAGCCCCAGCCCACATGGCTTACTTGGTGGCAAAGTTCCTTCGGCGTCTAGTATGACGTAGTATTCACTGTTATGAAGCGTAGCGGCGAGTTCCTTCCAAGTAGTTGCTTGCTAGGAATGGCTTGACTGTCTTGCAAACCTGGCCCTTTATATAGGTCAGCCAGCAATCTTTCTCGAAAGTTCCATTTCCAGATCTCGGCTCCTGGTGTACGGATTCTTCTGCTCAATAGCTTAAAATTCTTCTCTTATCTGTGCCAGAAAACTGTGCTACTTTTTAAGTCACTACTCCGTCTCCTTGAGTGAATTTTATAAAAATTTCAACTCATGACGTAGGCTAGCTTTACTTCACGCTTCCGCGTCACTCACTCCTTTCTCTATATGCTTCCCTCAACACTCTGTCCTCCGAGCGCGTTATTCAAACATCATTAGTCTTGTTGTCTCTCTGGACTAGCGTTCGTTCGTTACCATCAGCTCGTCATTATGTCACGGACGTTTGCACTATCCGGGGACAACGCTTAAAATGTTAAAATGTAATTTCCTTTCGCTGTCCATTATATATCCATGTAATGAACTTATTTATCCAGCCTAGTTCAATAGGTCTCACTCCATTACAATGAGAATTTGTCTCCTAGAATAGATAGTTTTCAATATCGGTGATTGAGACGCCTCCCACAAGATGGAATATTTCTAAGACGAACCACGGGAATTAAATTTTAGACATGTCAAATGCACGTCTTCTATGTTTTACGAAAAGTAAGTTACAGAATTCAGTGGCATTAGATAATGATTGTTATCATAGCCCATCCTACGAAATATCTGTTCAATCGCTTGAATAAAATACGAGAAATAAACAAGTAGTTCCATGAAGAACAAAATAGCCTATTTCCATATATCCCACTGGTATTTTCCATTAAAATTCTCCTGCCTATTAAAATGAATTTCCATGTAAATAGCTTTTCGTTCACGTCCAATGTCTTCACCAACTCCATTATGTGCTAGAATATATAGTTTTCGATATCGGTGATTAAGACTACTCCCGCGAAATTGCATCTTTCTGTAACGAACCACTAGGATTAATCTTTAGAACATTCAAATGCACGTTTTTTTCTATGATTTACTGAAAGTAAGCTACAGAATTTAGTGGCACTAGATAATGATTGTTACCAAAGCCCAGCATACGAGTTCTCTTTTGAATAGCCTGAATATGACTCTAGAAAAAAAAAAAAGGTTTTAAATTTTTAAACCGATGCATCTTCAATTTTTGAAAGCAATTGAACATCATAAGATGTCTCTACACTATGCTCTTAATAAAGATTCCCTGTAACAGATTTCATTGCACTCGGGTGTTTAGATCGCTGTAAAATGTAATTCAAATATTTGAAAATCACTTGGCCGCTATGATGTTTTTGTGTTTCTCAGGATTTGGAA
This sequence comes from Meconema thalassinum, assembly GCA_946902985.2. Lineage (NCBI taxonomy): Eukaryota > Metazoa > Arthropoda > Insecta > Orthoptera > Tettigoniidae > Meconema > Meconema thalassinum. Next base: position 1,425,019,875 of record OX336389.2, on the reverse strand, counting down.
AGTCACACATTTGTCGTGAAATGGTTTGTGTGGATGAGACAAGGTAGTTTCCCGTAGGTCAGCCGAGTGGTAATGTTGGGCTCTGGGAGTATGGATGATGAGTTCCGGGAACTTATAACACCAATGTTGCGTTGCCCGTAGATATGTTTACTAACATGTGGCACACTGTGCCGTGCTATATAAAAATCCACAATTAGAAGGCATGTTCTCGTTCAGCATGGACAGTTCGTCCGCTGAGAATATGCTCTACTTAACTTCTTGCAGAATGACTACTTGTAGACTAAGGACTGACTTGACTTGACTTGACGATATTCTATAAGTACCGGACCATTGTCTGATGTGGTTTGAATCACATGATTCACGAATTAACCTAAAGTCCTGACTGGAGCTTGACGTAGAATCATCTACTAAGATGATTGATCCATCAGGATTGACCTGCTCATTGATCAATGATGATTTACCTTACATGGTTCACTGACCAGGAATGACCTTGCTAGCTTGACTACGCAAGATTGACTATACAAGATTGACGTCGTTCCTAATGAATCCTGGACTTAAATAGGAATATTCCCTACTCTCTAAATTGGACTTTGGCAATCCCCTTCTCTGGAGAAGTAGGTGGTAACAGTTAACTCCGGGCTAAACGGCCTTGCATAATGCTGCGCTCTGGTGGCCGCTGACAGGCATGATGGTCTGCTACTCGCCGGTACATAGTCCATAATCGAGACCCGGGTGAATCATGGTTCACGACTTGAACCCGACTTGGACTCTGAGCAACTCTTCTCATGATTCATGTGCATACATGAGATAATCGCGCTGTGACGATTTGACCATCTCATATCCTGAACCAACAATATTTCTTAATGTCTAGCTTTGACTGGTTAATACGATTCCTAACAATATTTATTTATGTTAGTAGAACTCCTCTATTACTTTATTCTGAAGGGGAGTTGCAGCCTTCCAGAATAAATCAAATTTTTACTTGTCTTATAGACTGTAAAGATGTTGATAACATTAGCTGCACTGCGTTCTGCTGCACGGCTGAAAGCAACGAGAAACTAAAGCCGTAATGCTATTCCCGAGGATGCACCTCTCTATGCATAATTACATGTGATGATGGCCTCCTCTCTTGTAGAATTCCAATCCAGAGGTAAATTAGTCCCCTGTTCGGATCTCCGGGTGGGGACTACTCAAGAACGAGTTAACATCACAGAAGTGACAAAGTTGAAATCTGACATTTTACGGATCGGAGCGTGGAATGTTAGAAGCCTGATAGGCAGTGGAAGTTTAGAAAACGTAGAAAGGGAAATGGATAGGTTGAGGTTGGATTTGGTTGGGATTAGTGAAATTGCGCTGGCAGGAAGAACATGACTTTTGGTCAGAAGACTATAGGGTCATTAGCACTAAATCAAACAACGGCTATGCGGGGGTAGGTTTCATATTAAGTACAAAACTTGGACAGCGGGTGGGATATTATGAGCAATATAGTGAAGGGATTGTGCCCTCCGTGGCTTAGGCGGCAGCCGTGGTTCAAATCCCGGTCATTCCATGTGAGATTTGTGCTGGACAAAGCGGAGGCAAACAGGTATTTCTCCGGGTACTCCGGTTTTCCCTGTCACTAATTACATTCCAGCAACACTCTCCACTTTCATTTCATTTCATCTGTCATTCATTTAATCATTTCCCCGGGGAAGTGCGACAGGCTTCGGCAGCCAGCACAGTTCATATCCTCGCCGCTATATGGGGGCTTCATTCATTCCATTCCCTGACCCAGTCGGTCGACTGGAAACAGGCCGTGGATTTTCATTTTCATAGTGAATGGATTATTGTAGCAAAAATCAATATAAAACCTCCTTGCACCACAGTGGTACAAATCTATATGATGAAGTTGTTGAAAAGGTCTACAAAGTAATAGATGAAATTCTGAGGTATGTCAAGGGTGATGAAAATGTTATAGTAATGGGAGATTGGAATGCTGTGGTAGGAAAAGGAAGAGAAGGGAAGATAGTAGGAGATTTCGGATTAGGTGAAAGGAATGATCGAGGAAGCAGGCTGATGGAATTCTGCACCGAGCATGAGTTGGTCATAGCTAACACCTTATTCAATAACCACAATAGAAGAATATACACATGGATGAGACCAGGAGATACAGGGCGTTACCAAATCAACTTCATTATGGTCAAGCAGAGATTTCGAAACCAGATTTTGGTTTACAAAACATATCCTGGTGCTGACACAATTTCTGACCACAAATTGGTTGTTATGAAATGCAGATTTAAGTGGAAGAAACTGAAGAAAAGTCAAAAACCAAACAGGTGGGCAATAGACAAACCACAAGAGAAGGGTGTAAACGAAATGTTCAAGAAGAGCATAAAGGAAGGACTAATGAAAAGCTCTAAAAAGAACTTCAATTGCAGACGAATGGGCACTTTTGAAGAATAAAATAACAAAAACAGCAGAACAAAACATTTGTAGAAAACAAGGAATAGGGAGAGAACCATGGATCACTCAGGATATACTAGAATTGATGGATGAAAGGCGGAAACACAAGAATGTAAGATATGAAAAGGGGACAGCAGAATACAGACGTCTGAGAAATGAAGTTAACAAAAAGTTCAAGGAAGCGAAAGAAGAATGGTTGAAAGAGAAATGTGCAGGTGTAGAAAATTGTCTGAAATTAGAAAAAGTAGACACAGCTTATCGAAGGATTAAGAATACATTTGAGGAAAAGAAGATAAGTGCTGTAATCTTAAGGACACATATGGAAAGCCTCTAACAGATAGGGAAGAATTGGTTGAGGGATGGAAAACTTACATAGAGTGTTTTATAAGGGATAGGAGATTGAGAATCATGTTATGGAAATGGAAGAGGAAATTGATGAGGATGCGAAAGGAGATTTAATATTGAGAGCAGAATTTGACAGAGCTTTGGAAGACTTAAGCAGGAACAAAGCACCAGGCATAGATGATATACCGATTGAGTTGCTACGCTGCATAGGAGATGAAGGTCTGATCAGGTTATTTCACTTAGTGTATAGGATTTATGAGACATGTGAGATACCCTCTGATTTCAAAAAGAAAGGTGTCATCCCTATACCGAAGAAAGTAGGAGCTGACGGATGTGAAGATTACCATACAATCAGCTTGATTAATCATACTTCAAAGATTCTGTCTAGAATAATTTACAGGAGGATGGAAAGCCAGATGGAAACGGAGTTGGGTGAAGACCAGTTTGGATTCGTTAGGGATGTAGGACAATGCAAGCTGTACTAAGTCTTAGGCTGATTTTGGAAGGTAGAATCAGGAAATATAAGAGAACGTTCATGGCATTTGTAGACTTAGAAAAGGCTTTTGATAACGTTGATTGGGCTAAATTGTTTGATATTTTGAAAAAGATTGGAATAAAGTACAGGGATAGGAGGGTGATCTACAATCTATACAGAAACCAGACAGCAGTCATGATAGCTGAAAGACATGAGAGAGAAGCTGGTATTCAGAAAGGTGTGAGGCAAGGCTGCAACTTATCAACCATACTTTTCAATTTTTACATTGAACAAGCAATGAAGGAAATTTGAGAAACGTTTAAAGTGGGAGTGAAGATTCAAGGAGAAATAATATTAACTCTGAGATTTGCTCATGACATCGTCATCTTGGTCGACACGCCAGAGTATTTGAAGGAGGTTTTGAATGGTAAGGACTCCGTCTTAAGGAAATAAATAATTCATGATGAAAATTAATAAATGTAAAACAAAAATATTTGAATGCAGCTGAAATAAATCAGAAACCCCTATGAAAATCCAATTTGCAGGTGAAAAGTTAAAGGAAGTAGGAGACTTATGTTACTTAGGAAGCAAAATAACCAGCGATGGACGAAGCAAAGAAGATAAAAAGTAGGTTGTCTCAGGCAAAGAAAGCATTTCTACAAAAAAAGGTATCTGTTGACATTAATTATAGATTTAGGTATTAGGAAGTCAATTATGAAAGCTATTGTCTGAAGCATGGCTCTCTGCGGAAGTGAAACTTGGTCTATTGGTGCAGCAGAAAAGAGGATAATTGAAGCGTTTGAAATGTGGTGTTACAGGAGAATGTTAAAGATCAGATGGGTAGATAGGGTTACAAACGTAGAGGTATTTAGACGAGTGGGAGAGGAAAGATGTTTCTGGCGACTGCTAATGAGGAGAAGAGATAGATTGGTAGGACACGTATTAATACACCCAGGAATAGCAAGTTTAGTTATCAAAGGAAGGGTCGAGGATAAGAACTGTAGTGGTAGACCAAGGTTAGAATATGTTAAATAGATTGCCTCGGATGTAAATTGTGGTAGCTATGTTGAGATGAAACTATTAGCTCAGGACAAGGAGGCATGGAGAGCTGCATCAAACCTGTCAAAAGACTGAAGACTCAAACAACAATAACAACAATATTATATAATACATTGGTTCTTTAGAATCATGAATTACATGCGTTATACGAAGTGCGTACTACATTGTTTTACACTTTATTATACTTTTCTTCTTAATGCTGCCTGATGTAGTTGAAGTTAATGATAATCATGTATTTTCATCGAGAGTAGTTCGACGATGTTTAATTCTCATGTTGTTGAAGTATTTATGAGTATCTATGTTACTCCAGAATTGTCCATGGTTGTAGTCAAATCTATCTGGTTACTATTGGAATTTGACCCAAATGAATTTCCAGTTATTTTCTCTGGCCTGTTTTTAAGTTTTCCATATTATTTCTCTGTAGAACGGCGTTCTTTCGTTAATAAAATAAACTAGATTTAGTGTTCTGATGAGTAAATAAATTTTGCCGTTTTGTTTTCTATAAAAATTCATTCGTTTTTGCTACTGAGCTAAATTTAATATTATAGGGAGGATTTTGTTCTTTTTGATTTGCAGGGGGACCTGTATATTTCCTCTACACCAAACATGTTAAGATAGACTTCTAGAGTCTCTGCAAATTTGTGTACTACTTTGTCCAGGTATTCGTTTTTCGTGCGCGGCACTTCACACATTTCAATGTACTGTTGCCTACTGTTCTGTTCCATTGTATGCAATTTCTCATTGAAATCTGATATTATTTTTTCTTGTATTATCTTTTTTTCTTTTAAGGTTTTTATTTCTAATAATTCGTAATAATAGTTATAATATTTATGGTTATAATAGTAATAACAATAATAATAATAATAGCAATTCAAATAATAATAATAATAATGATATTAATAATAATAGTAATAATAAAAATAATAGTTAATATAATCATAATAATAATTGATTTTGCGTTCCCCAACAACAAGAATCTACAAATAAAGCATGTTAAAATATCGGCAAGTATAGCGAGTTGGTTAACCCCATCAAGAGGCAATGACATGTAGATCGGGAAGAGTACGGGCCTGATCGCAATTAGCTTGCTCCAAGGTCTTAAAGAACTGGAACTCGATACTCAGTTGAACAAACTAATGCAGAAGGCAATAGAAATCTCAACAACCCGAATCGTAATGAAAGTCATGAGTAGTGATTTCGGCTTTGCAGACTGGATCTTTCAGCGACTATGCGTTGGTTCCTTGAAGCCCGTATAGCAAGTTGTGAAGTTTCAGCACCGTGCTATGCCTATAAGTTAATGTCCTAACAATAATAATAATAATAATAATAAAAATAAAATATAACACAAATGAAACTGTTGTAATAACATTGCACCCTTCCCAACCCTGACGTTAGTGGGAGGTTGGGCGCGATAGCTCAGGCGTCAAGTTGTTTGTCCCTCATCAAGGTTAGAATCCCTGTTAGTGCACGTGAGATTTTTGAAGTGAAATGTCATGTCCTGTAGTTGCAATTTCATTTTAAAAAAAGTAGTCCCTTCGCTCATGATGGTGAGATGAATATTTACTTTAAACTGTAAGCTTCCTTCCCTTAACTGGCATTATTATGGTCAAGGATTGTTTGCCTCTACGTGGGCGGCGGTGATTCCCTGGGGGGAAGTTTGAGAATCTACACTCCCTGTTAACTCCATGGATCTCCTAACTTCAGCTTTTATTTGTCTTAATGAATCTTGACTTAGCTCGTTCGGCTACTCTGCTGGGACACGTATATTGATATTGTTACGGCTGTGAGTTTTTTTCGTCGCCTCGCAGCGTGAGTCACCGCCGCCCCCGGACTATGCTCTGCCTCTGTGTATTACCTGCGCCTTATGCAACAGGGCTACTAGGACAAAGGGATGGTCCAGAATATTCGTGACCCTGCCAGAGATTGAAATCTCGAGAAGTCGTGAATCCTGGACGATTCTAGAAGCATTCATTGAGTCTCCAGCCTGCTATATAAGCGGCCTCATCAGCGTGGGAGGGACAGTGTTTTTTCGAGCTAGTGCGAGCTTTTACCTGAGCGACAGTTGTTGGCGACGTGACTTGCGAAACCCTAGTAAAGCTGATTCTCTTGACAGCGAAGGAGTGTGAAGCCTACGGAGAAACTGTGTCTTGAGCGAGTGTGTTTTCCAGTGCAGCAGAGGTTAGTGTGGTGAATTGCGAAAGCACCGGGGGCTGTTTCCCTAGCCAGTGGACAGCGAAGCAGAGTGTAGTGGTGACTGACCGGCTATCGTAAATAACCGTAGCTGTGTATTCAAGGAAGTGTTGCAGGTAGTTCTACCGAGGCCAGCGGTTCCATTAGGAGGGATTAACTTCTGTGGCTTATTGACAAGTGAAAGGCAAGTGTTCCCTACAGGAGGAAACTAGAGTGAGATACTAATTGCTTGTATTTGCTATTTGTGTGGTGTATCTTTCTGGCCCGCAATAAAGCTAATACGTTTCTTTAAAGGAACAATTCGTGTTGTGCTTCTACCCACTGTAATCCAGTTAACGGAAGTGCCACTAGGGGGTGGCACGTAACAATATTGTTGTGACAATGTTCAAACTAGCTTTCAATCATAACCCGTCGTTGACAGATTCATTGAGTAAAGGATGTCATCTCCCCGTCACCAAAAAGATAAAAGAAATAAGAAATAAAAGTCCAATTACAGACAAGTGGAGGACAGCCTAGCCCTCTAAATCGCTAATACAGTAGAGGATTATGTTACATTAGTCGCTAACTTTGGAATGTACAGCACATCCTTTGTCAAGAAAGAACCGCTGGAGTTAGGCAGCAATGAACATGAAATATGTCTTAAGAGAACAGATAATCCCTACAGAGTGTGCATGAACTCCCACCACGGTCCGTGCGAAGTGAGACATACTGTATGTATTAGAAACCTCTTGTGACATAATCACGACTGGAAGGTCAAAATATTCTCAGATTGGTGGTACAGTAGCACCGAGCTCTTGTCATGTCAAGCAATGGATGCCGCCTTACTGTCGGGATTTCAACCCCCGCCCATCTGTGGTACATCAGTAATGTAAGGGATAATTTTTAATTTTAGGGATCCCTTCCACATAAATACGAATGTTTTGGCATCAACCGATAACAAACGGCCAAACATTAAACAGAGGTCTTTATGCAACTCATCCGGAGTAAATACAAATATTTGGAAGAACATTAAAATGTTGAGACATGAAGCTTAGAAGTGGTGGTGGGGAGGGTGATCTCACTCATCTACCCATCCTGTAGTTAAATGTATGAAACATTGTTCACTGAGATATCGCTGGTTGCGTCATTCAGCATGACCCTGATCCAGAATTCTTGTACAACGTCTGAGAGTGCGCCTGGTTTTCGACAAAAAAAAAAAAAAAAAAAAAAAAAACGGATATTTTGGCTATCTCATCGTAGATTTTAATAAATGGGCACTGCTCTTTGACCAGAAGGCTGCAAGTCATGAAATTGAAGCAGCTTTGTCTCCAACGTCTCAGGGGAGGTCTAAAGACAATCCCCAACTAAACCAAGTCCATTGGGGGCTCCTGAGGGGGGCTCAACGGTAATTGGGGCAAGGTCGGAGGTTGTAGGAGACGTTTCAGCCGGGGAGATGGAGTCCGCTGAGGAGAGAGACAGGAAACGCAGCATTTCAATTATTTTCAAACAACTACACGACGTAATGCGAAACAAATGAATGTCACGTCCGAGGAAGTCGTTAGGGGTGACCTAGCAGTATGTATATATGCCCGGAGGGGGTTGGGCGTCATCCCTCAATATCAACTATGTGTAGCCCAAGCGAAAGCCACATTGGAATTGCTAGACTAATTACATTCACCGAGCTCTCTGTCCCACACAGAGAGTCGTAATAACGTTCAAATGCCAGGTTAAAGTCATCCATTTTGATTTCGAGTTAAAACAAAACTCGGTTATGTTGGTATTACTGACAGCAAGGCTCAGGATTTAAACTTCGTGTTACGAAGTACAGTCAATGAAGCAATTAAACATGCATTTGAAGCTCGAGTCATTCCATTCGAAGCGATGAAATAAGGAGAATTTCCTTCGCAAACATAAGACAAATGTGGAGTTGAGCATTAAAGGATACTGTATTTCCTTGACAACGATCACTTAATTAGTACTTAAGATAAAAACAAACCCGGTCAGGACGGAAATGAGGTGTTGTAGTTCAGTGGCTAGAGAACCAATCTGCTGATCGTCCCAAGAGATCACCTTGGCCTACCTGCTTGGCTTCAACAGTGGCACATTACGAGCCTGTTTGTTTTCAGTCCACCTCGTTGTATAGTGGCTAGCATTCTTGCCTGCCAACGTGGAGGCCCTTGTTCGATTCCCGGTTCTGCTTAAATATATAATTCTGGTCTTCAGGCTGAACCAGGGTACATTCAGCTTCGTGAGGAAAAACTGAGAAGAGGCGGGTTCAATTCATACCTCAGTCATCCTGGAAGTGGTTTTCAGTGGTTTCCGACTTCTACTCCAGACAAGTGCTGGGCTGGTACCTAACTTATGGCCACGGCCGCTTCCTACCCAAATCTTTCCTCAATTACAAATACATACACTAGTACACACATCACAAAAATGTCACCGTGGCTTAGGTGGCAGCACGCCGTTCTATCACAGCTGGGTCCGTGGTTCAAATCCCGGTCACTCCATGAGAGATTTTTGCTGAACAGAGCGGGGGGAGACAGGTTTTTCTCCGGGTACTCCGGTTTTCCCTGTCATAATTTCATTCCAGCAACACTCTCCTTTGTCATTTCATTTCATCTGTCATTCATTTATTCATTGCCCCAGGGGAGTGCGACAGGCTCGCCGCTAGATGGGGTCGACTAGAAACAGGCTGTGGATTTTCATTTCAGTACACACATCACAATGACACAGGTTAAAAAAAGAAGGAAGCTTGTAGTTTAACGTGACTGTTAATCTCGCGATTATAAGCCACGGGACATCCTTTTTACGTGGAATCCGAACTACAGGACATGGCATTTCACTACAAAAATCTCACATGCTGACACAGGTTATCAGACCACGATGTCACAAAGTCCGTAGAAGAAACAACAACAAAAATAACAACTGTTTTGTTTTGCGGTGCTGAACAGTGACATTACCACGGCAATGTTGACTATCTCCATGCTCACTCAGGTAAACGCTGGGATGGTACCCTACTTAACGTTCTGAGGCTAAACGAAAATACATTTCTACAGATACCAGGTAAACAAATGTTGTGCAACAGTTTCCACCCACGAACAATTAAACAGAGAATCCGTGTTCTTTGAGTGTAACAAACATTAACACGCACACAATCACATGGAGCTGATGGCCGATGTGTCCCTATTCCCTCATTTAGAAAAAGGATATTGGTCGCTTTCAGATGGCGATATCAATCCGCAAGTAATTCTGCAAATATCATTTGAAAGTGCGCGGCCTTGTTCTAGACTACACACTTGACCACTTCTTCGCATAATGGCTACCATTCTCGGCTGTCACCCCGGAGGTCCAGGTTAGGGTCCCAGCTCTGCCAACATATTTAATTATGGTCTGAGGGCTGAAACGAGGGTCCACTCAGTCTCGTGAGGAAAAGGTAAGATGGTTGGATTTCTACCTCAGTCATCCTGGAAGTGGATTTATGTGGTTTCCAACTTCTACTCCGGACAAATGCCAGGTTGATTTCTAACTTAAGGCCACGGCCGACTCCATCCCAATCTTCACCTGAATCACAATTAAACACACTACCACAGGCACCACAATAACGTAGGTTATCAGGCGAAATTTCACGCACACACAAGTACACGGGGCTAAATGACTACGATGCGCAAGACCCTAAAATGAAACAACAATAATAATCTCTCATCATCACATCTCTGAAACCCCTGAACCTGGAACCTTCACAGTTTTATTGTGGTTCCCAGGAGTGTATAGGCAATGCATAACATGGGTGTGTGAAATAGGGGTTGAAAAGTAGGCTTTTTCCAAAATCGCTTCAGCTACAGACGCGAAATTTGACATACGTTCTGTTTGACAAAATCGATGAGACCAGTATTCAAGGAATTTGCGATCAGATGTAGCATAATATTGTGGGGGAAAACGGAGGATGAAAAATTATCTTTAAATGAGTGTGTATCTCTGTAACTGCTTGAGCTAGAAATGTTGAGGGAAAACACTCTTCTTGAAAAAGAAGGAAGCAGGAATTCGACTGGGTCTTCGAAAAAAAAACCTTTTTGACGGATGTCAGGTGAATTTCTTCTCTCCAACCCTCTGTTAATCTGGGTACAGCATTCCCCTTCCTTATTTGTTATTATTATTATTATTATTATTATTATTATTATTATTATTATTATTATTATTATTCAAATCCCGGTCACTCCATGTGAGATCTGTGCTGGACAATGCGGAGGCAGACAGGTTTTTCTCCGGGTACTCCGGTTTTCCCTGTCAAAATTTCATTCCAGCAACACTCTCCACTATCATTTCATTTCATCTGTCATTCATTTAATCATTGCCCCAGAGGAGTGCGTCAGGCCTCGGCAGCCGGCACAGTTCATATCCTCGCCGCTAGATAGGGGCTTCATTCATTCCATTCCTGACCCGGTCGGAGACTGGAAGCAGGCTGTGGATTTTGTCATTATTATTATTATTATTATTAGGCCCTATTATTTGCTCCATGATTGTATAGGGGTGGCGTGGATGGTTTCTGATCTGGTGGTTCCGAGTTTGATCCTCGGTTCTAGTTGACGTATAATATTGGAAGTTGAAAAAAACGAGGTTGATCCACAATTCAGTGGACATTTTGGAAGCTGTATGATCAAACATGAAGCCAGGTTTTGCCTTAGGGATTACTTGCTGCGACAATCCGTGGGCCACGTTCCGACAGAAAGTTTAATACCACCCCTATATTTTCCCCGAATCCACCAAAAACGAGACTTGTAACACGAGGGCTTGAGTAGGATGCACTCAGACTCGTGAGGACCATTGAATAGCTGCTTGCCCAATGACCTAAACCAACGAAATTCCTTTGGAGGTGCCGTCACGCCAGCCACGCATCTCCCATAATCCGTGGGTGGCAGTCGATGTTGGATTTTGGGGTTAATTATTAACAGAAGGGTACGAAATGCAAGCTTATGATTTCTATATTTAATTCATGTGGCTTTGGACCTCCAAATGTCAAATGCATTATCCAGAAGTCGATGTTCGTCTTCCTTGGCCGGCAACAAGCAGCTAGGCCACTACGCTACACGTCCAATTTTACTATTACTATTTTAATACAAATAATGTCTAGTCCCCTGCTGTGATTGTGGTTCATCGAATCAGACCACCAGGCACATTGTTGAAGACTGACAAATAAGAGCATACTTAGGTGTCCCTATCGATTTTTTCAGTGCTACACCATCGAGCTTGGAATGGATTAACAGACTGGACATAAGGTTATAGGTCGATATCTGTGCTTGTATGTACTTTTTATTATTATTATTATTATTATTATTATTATTATCTTATTATTATTGTGTTTTGTGTATTTCATGTGTAGGCCTAATGCCATACCCTAATTTAAAAAAACTTTCTACGGCTCTTCCCAATTAATTGGGGTCGCCGGAGCCAACCAGGCTCATTTTGGTTTTGGCCGGGGATTTATGGCCGGATGCCCTTCCTGACGCCACGTGAATTTTCAGGTGAATATACCACCCCGCTGTCACCGGGATTCGAACCCCGGCCGTCCGGGTGAAAGACGAGCAGCTAAGCCACTGCGCCATCACGCTCCCCTAATGCCATACGCTAAATAAATACAAATAATATAACTTTTTATTTTTTTATATAGACTATCTAATGAATACAATACGAACATTCAATTCCCGAACCAGGAGAATAAATCATATGGGATTCAAATCCTCAGGGCCTGGTGGGAATCGAACCCCTGACCCACAGACACTTAGCCGGACATAGGCCTACATTGAGTACTAAAATACGATTTAGAGACCCATAACCAATGCCACACTCGAACCGACAGGGGACGAAGAGCCTCACTTGCTGCCCCTTAGTTACGCTGCCAGAAGTTTGATAAGGACCGAAGTAAAAAAGTCAACACCAAATAATTATGAGACTGAGCTATCGGGTCATCTAGCAGTAATTAACACTAATTTTGCAAGTAGTAAGATTTAAGAAGATTCTTTGCAACGCTGACCACGCTATGCCATTTGTTTGTTTGTGTTCGTGCGTGTGCGTGTGTGTGCGCGCCTGGCTATGAGCATGTTCTATTGCTTGTTATGTTTCGCAGTTGCTGTCTTGGTGTTCTAAGTTTCCTGAAGAACAAGTGTGCTACATACCTGAGAACAACGTGTTTTTGTTGAAGACTGTACCTGCTATTACTTGTGGAAATGGAAAGCGGATTGGTTGAGGATTTAGTAGAGCGAGGGCGAGAGATGGGACTTACAGCTACGTGGTAGTCATTTTAAAGCTTTTCATTGTATTAATATTTCGTGTATATGTTGGCTTGCTTGCGCTCTCTGGCTGGGTTGGAACATCGTTTCCATAACGTGGGATATAATCTAATGAAATAAGCACTCCTCACCCAAGGGGCGCGGGGCGGGGTGCGAGGAGTGGGGGTCTATGTTGTTTGGAGTAGACACTCCCCGTGCCGTGTAGGGATATATAAGCTTGCTACTAACTGCATAAAGCCAAGCTTAATTAAAACATATTAGTACGCCTGGAGCCCGCTAGAGAGCACCAAGCAAAATGCTATTAGGGATGACAAATGACAACAGCCAAGCGTTAGCTGATGTTTGTGTTGTTTTACTGCGATTAAAACCTGCGCGAGAGCAATCTGTGGACCAAACAAAAGCCAGGTTTTGACGTGCAACATGGCCACCATGCGCATCTCCCCCACCCCCACCCCCACCCCCACCCCCACATTCCCTCTCGGTTCTCCGCCTTTACTTGTAGAACATAGCGTCCTCGTCCTTTAGCCATGCTAATTACACTTTTTAACAGCCACAAGTTTGATGAATGTAAGCGGAAATATAACAGCCGACAAGTGGTCTAGTTTAAGATACCTTACACCACACCTCCAGTTCGTCTCTCGTTATATGCACCAAGAGTCCTTACTCCAAAGATGAGGGTTCGACTCTCGTTATATGCACTGAGACTCCTTACTCCACTGCTCCAGTTCGACTCTCGTTATATGCACCAAGACTCCTTACTCCACAGCTCGAATTTGACTATCGTTATATGCACCAAGACTCCTTACTCCACAGCATTGAGTTCGACTCTCGTTATATGCACAATGACTCCTTACTCCACAGCTTTGAGTTCGACTCTCGTTATATGCACCAAGACTCCTTACTCCACAGCTCCAGTTCGACTCTCGTTATAAGCACCAAGACTCCTTACTCCACAGCTCCAATTCGACTCTCGTTATATGCACCAAGACTCCTAACTCCACAGCTCCAGTTCGACTCTTGTTATATGCACCAAGACTCCTTACTCCACAGCCCCAGTTCGACTCTCGTTATATGCACCAAGACTCCTTACTCCACAGTTCCAGTTCGACTCTCGTTATATGCACCAAGACTCCTCACTCCACAGCTCCAGTTCGACTCTCGTTATATGCACTAAGACTCCTTACTCCACAGCTCCAGTTCGACTCTCGTTATATGCACTAAGACTTCTTACTCCACAGCTCCAGTTCGACTCTTGTTATATGCACCAAGACTCCTAACTCCACAGCTCCAATTCGACTTTCGTTATATGCACCAAGACTCCTTACTCCACAGCTCCAGTTCGACTCTTGTTATATGCACCAGGATACCTTACCCCACAGCTCCAGTTCGACTCTTGTTATATGCACCAGGATACCTTACTCCACAGCTCCAGTTCGACTCTTGTTATATGCACCAGGATACCTTACCCCACAGCTCCAGTTCGACTCTTGTTACATGCACCAGGATACCTTACCCCACAGCTCCAGTTCGACTCTTGTTATATGCACCAAGACTCCTTACTCCACAGCTCCAGTTCGACTCTTGTTATATGCACCAAGACTCCTTACTCCACAGCTCCAGTTCGACTCTCGTTATATGCACCAATACTCCTTACTCCGCAGCTCCAGTTCGACTCTCGTTATATGCACCAAGACTCCTTACTCCACAGCTCCAGTTCGACTCTCGTTATATGCACCAAGACTCCTCACCCCACAGCTCCAGTTCGACTCTTGTTATATGCACCAAGACTCCTTACTCCATAGCTCCAATTCGACTCTTATTATAAGCACCAAGACTCCTTACTCCATAGCTCCAGTTCGACTCTTGTTATATGCACCAAGACACCTCACTCCACAGCTCCAGTTCGACTCTCGTTATTTGCACCAAGACTCCTTACTCCACAGCTCCAGTTCGACTCTTGTTATACGCACCAAGACACCTCACTCCACAGCTCCAGTTCGACTCTCGTTATATGCAGCAAGATTCATTACTCCACATCTCTGGTTTCAACTCTTGTTATATTCACAACAAACATCATCGTCTGTTTACAGTGTTGCCCAAGTAAGAAGCTTTCCAGTCGGTCAACACGAGGGTCTATAGTGGGGAGTGAACATCTGTACAGGAACAGCCCCAGGTCAGCTATGTCAATAAAACAGCAGTGTCAACTCAGTTACATTGAAGTGTTTACCCTAACCTAACCTAACCTAACCTAACTAAGCAACTGAAAAACTCACCAAGTAAGAAATATATTGATAAGTAACAGTTAATCACAAAACAGTCTTGAACGCAATCACTGCAAAAAGTCGCTACGGTAGAATTTAACGATTCAGGACGGTTCAACACTTACACACAATAAACACAACATTCAAGATTAATGGAATAAAATAAACAATTGGTTAAAATATCCGACTCGTTATAAGGTAGGCCTACAATTAAAATCTTCTGCGAATACCGTTCTTCATAAGTAATATACTGTATGCATATCTACTGATCTTCAACTTAGCCCAACTGATTCGAATCTGATGATGTTAGCTTGACGAAAGAAACTACAGATCCACTTTAGACCCCCATTTATTTGAGAAATGTTTTATTTACTGTATGAAAAATCAAGAACTAGGGAATTAGTTGGAATTCCACTCCGAATTAAATTGGATACACTGTTGTTGACCAACTGAAAATCAAATAACAATGGATCATCATCATGTTCCTTCCAGTCATAACTGAGCTCGAATGCTGTTATTATATTTAAAGCAGTCTATGGGTTTTTGTTTTCATTAGGTTGTCATAATTGGTGAATTAGTAACATATTTGTAGCTATGGGATAGGAGGATTGATGCCACTTGTCGTGACTGTCATCAGCATATGACGGCGATTGATATTCCACCAACTCGGGCTGAGTGATGGTTGCGCATGTCTGCAACTTAAAGATGTTTTTGCTATCACAATTTCTCAGCGTAGCTTTGAAAATGAAAATAGGAAGATAAATGGCCACACCAAGACAACGTGGGAGTAGAGGGGAGTAGCAGAAAATGTTTCCAAATATCTCAAGCAGTTGCATGCCGATATAAAACTGTGTGGCGAATTCGTGTCTATAAGATCTGGTACAGTAGGGTCTACTCTGACCAACAACACGTGCTCATAAGGTCTGGTGCAGTAGGGTCTACTCTGACCAAAAACACGTGTTTATAAGGTCTGGTACAGTAGGGTCTACCCTGACCAAGAACACCTGTATATTAGGTCTGGTACAGTAGGGTCTACTCTGACCAACAACACGTATCCATAAGGTCTGGTACAGTAGGGTCTACTCTGACCAAAAACACATATTTATTAGGTCTGGTACAGTAGGGTCTACTCTAACCAACAAACACATGTTTATTGGGACTAGTACAGTAGGGTCTACCCTGATCAACGACACGTGTCTATAAGGTCTGGTACAGTAGGGTCTACACTGACCAACAACACGTGTTTATCAGGTCTGGAACAGATGGGTCTACTCCGACCAACAACACGTGTTTATTGGGTCCGGTACAGTAGGGTCTACTCTGACCAACAACACGTGTTTATTAGGTCTGGTACAGTAGGGTCTAGTCTGACCAACAACACGTGTTTATTAGGTCAGGAATAATAGGGTCTACTCTGACCAACAACACGTGTTTATTGGGTCTGGTACTGTAGGGTCTACCCTGACCAACAACACGTGTTTATTAGGTCTGGAATAATAGGGTCCACTCTGACCAACAACACGTTTTTATTGGGTCAGGTACAGTAGGGTCTACCCCGACCAACAACACGTGTTTATTGGGTCTGGTACTGTAGGGTCTACTCTGACCAACAACACGTGTTTATTAGGTCTGGAATAATAGGGTCCACTCTGACCAACAACACGTTTTTATTGGGTCAGGTACAGTAGGGTCTACCCCGACCAACAACACGTGTTTATAAGGACTGGTACAGTAGGGTCTACTCTGTCCAAAAACACGTGTTTATTAGGTCTGGTATAGTAGGGTCTACTCTGTACAACAACAGGTGTTTATTAGGTCTGGTATAGTAGTGTCTACTATGTTCAACAAACACATGTTTATTAAGTCTGGTATAATGGGGTCTACTCTGACCAACAGCTCGTGTTTATTGGGTCTGGTACAGTAGGGTCTACTCTGACCAACAACACGTGTATATGAAGTCTGGAATAATAGGGTCTACCCTGTCCAACAACACGTGTTTATTGGGTCTGGTACAATAGGGTCTACTCTTACCAACAACACGTGTTTATTAGGTCTGGTACAGTAGGGTCTACTCTGACCAACAACACGTGTTTATTAGGTTTGGTACAGTAGGGTCTACCTTAACCAACAAACATATGTTTATTGGGTCTGGTACAGTAGGGTTTACCCTGACCAAGAACACCTGTTGTATAGTACAGTAGGGTCTACTCTGACCAACAACACGTGCTTATTAGGTCTGGTACAGTAGGGTCTACCCTGACCAAGAACACCTGTATATTAGGTCTGGTACAGTAGGGTCTACTCTTACCAACAACACGTGTTTATTAGGTCTGGTACAGTAGGGTCTACTCTGACCAACAACACGTGTTTATTAGGTTTGGTACAGTAGGGTCTACCTTAACCAACAAACATATGTTTATTGGGTCTGGTACAGTAGGGTTTACCCTGACCAAGAACACCTGTTGTACAGTACAGTACGGTCTACTCTGACCAACAACACGTGTTTATTGGGTCTGGCACAGTAGGGTCTACTCTGACCAACAACACGTGCTTATTAGGTCTGGTACAGTAGGGTCAACCCTGACCAAGAACACCTGTATATTAGGTCTGGTACAGTAGGGTCTACTCTGACCTACAACACGTGTTTATTAGGTCTGGTACAGTAGGGTCTACCCTGACCAAGAACACCTGTTTATTTGGTCTGGTATAGTACGATCTACTCTGACCGAAAAAAAACGTGTTGTCAGTCGAAGTAGAATACAAAGTATATCTCTATTCCACGAAAACACAAACCATCATAATATTTACGACTATGTACAGTACTTCAATTATGAATAAAATGTATTTGCACACATAATGCAATATAATAAGCAATCAGCATGTTCTTTTAAAGAGTGATAATTGTTATATTTTCTACTCCATGATGACTCATTTCCAGCAGTTGCTCGATGTTCCTACGCCCGGTCACATTTGTTGATTTTGAGATGGACATATGTGACAAACGGTTCCCTTGTCAACAATAAACGAATCTTTGCCTTGGGTAGGCGAACTAGCACAGAAACACCTGTATCATTACTCGTAGATGTGTTTCTAACATGGGTGTTTTCAGTCTCTTCACCATCTAGGGCTCAGAGAGTTCCTCACTTAGACGTACAGTATGATAAAGAATTCTCTTATCAGTATTCGGTGCTAGTATATCTTCTTCATTTGTACCTATGGAAGGTATATCATCAGTCTGTACTTTATCGACTTTTTCTTTAGAACTGGAGCCATTGCCTGATCCACCTTCTTCTTCAGAAATCAATGATATAACCGTCTTTCGAATTTGGGGTTATCACCTCTTGTGCAAAAACATGAACAACGTGCAGTTACTTACCAATACGTGAATGACAATTTATGAGGTTTAAAAATTATTATATTCCTGATAGTGGTGTTATTAATTCTTTTACCTTGCCAAGTTTAGCATACGTAGTCACAATACATAGTAAAATTTACAACGCAACCGTTTTTACTAGCGCAACAACATACTCACTCTAGCAATATACGCTTACTGACAAGGCTCGCGTTATTGTTGGAAGGTACTGAATAGGACAGCAATCTGGCGCGAGAAGCATAGCAGATAGGGCATTGTTGCCAAGTGTGCTTTGTAAAAATTACGATGCTTTGTATTCTAGGATTAACAAGAAATTGGCACCGTTCATGCCTCAATATGGCTTGGAGGGGATTGTTCAAGTCTAGGATTTGAACACTGTCACAGCACGAGATAGCACAGGGACACAAGACAACCTCCAATACCCTAAGTGGTCTTTCAGAATATACAATTGAAATTCCAAACCTTAGGTCACTTTGGAGATATCACGGGAGCTTCAGGCTGCAACGCCTCACGTGGTTGACGATCTACAGCTCAGCTCCATGCACGAATTATGTACCCCACCTTAGAGCCTCAGAGATGTAGCTTTTAATTATATTATTCTATTATGATATTATATCAGAGCCTCCATGGCTTAGGTGGCAGCACGCAGGCCTCTCAACGCTGGGTCTATGGTTCAAATCCCGGTCACTCCATGTGAGATTTGTGCTGGACAAAGCGGAGACAGACAGGTTTTTTCTCCGGATACTCTGGTTTTCCCTGTCACAAATTTCATTCCAGCAACACTCTCCACTGTCATTTCATTTCATCTGTCATTCATTTAATCATTGCTCCAGGGGAGTGCGACAGGCTTCGGCAGCCGGCATAGTTCATATCCTCGCCACTAGATGAGGGCTTCATTCATTCCATTTCATTCCCTGACCCGGTTGGTCGACTGGAAGCAGCCTGTGTATTTTTATTATGATATTGCTTCACAGTATTTGACTGGCCTTATCTTAAGAGTGTAGCTACGCCGTTCTAACTAAAGCGCACACATATTGTGAGAAGGGAAACAACTCCTTATTTCTGCCATGCAATTGTTAGGGCGTTAGCTACTGTATTATTGGCTGTCCACTCTATCATGTGACGTTCCATAACATACACGGCTCATGCTCGGTTCTTGTATCAACCTGACCGGGGTTTGATTTGTAAAAATTAATGTAATCTTATAAGCCAATGGCCAGCTATTAAATACAAACATACTATGCAAGTTGAAATCATCATTCCATTGTATCAGATACCACTCAGCCACGTAGATGAATCTGTAAACCCCGCAGGGGCTCACATCTAGTGGGACGTAGGTTGGCGACCACGAGGCCCCAGCTGAGTCCGGCATTGCTTCCACTTACTTGTGCCGGCCTCCTCTCTGTCTTCTTTCCTTTCGACCTCACTTGGACAACTCTTGTTCTCTTCCGACCCCGACTGTATTAGGGTATCCGAGGCCTAGGGAGTCTCTTCATTTCCTGCCGTAATTGGCCCTTGTCTCATCTTTTCTTATTCCCTCTTTCTGCGAGGGGTCAATCCTCTTTTTCTTTTCATGTTATCTCCTGCCTTTTGCTCAAGGCCCTCAATGAGGCCGGGTGTATGTATCCCCACAACTTCTGGTGAACCCTAGATAATGTTACACCCTCAGGGGCTCCCGGCTGGTGAGTTCGGGAGTTGGCGATCCCGAGGGATTCCTGAGCTGGGTCCGGTTTCCCCCTTTTGTCCCTTACCTGTGGGGAGACCCTCTACTCTTTCACTTTCCTATCTGCCTTTCATGGCTCTCCTTCCTTCCTAGTCCCTCAATCCGCATTCTTCGAGGGTTGAGGGCATTTCTTTTCCTCCTGAACTTTATTTGCCTTATTCTCCTTTAGTTTTCCATTTCTTCTTCTAGTATGTAGGTTAGTGGTTAGTTTTAGTTTAAAGTTTGCATTTCATTTTCATCTTCACGATCACCCAAACTATCAGGGGCCGATAACCTAGATGTTAGGCCCCTTAAAGCAACAATCATTATCATCATCATCAATCTGTAAGGTCAGTAGCTTAGCACGGAATACCAAGATAAGCAGGCCTACCGTACGCACGTTATGCTAGAAACTTAACTTACGCAGCGCGTTGAGGAAGGTTGCAATGCTTCACGCGTTTGACGGTGTACAGCGCGAAGTCCATTGCTCCGTGCACTGAGCATGCGCTGGGGCGGCTCAGTTGTGCATGCCTGAAGTAGATGCTTCGAGAAAGCTCCCTTATCTTTGAAAATCCACTGCGTGTTTCCAGTCGACCGACCGGGTCAGGGAATAGATTGAATAAAGCCCCATCTAGCGGCGAGAATATGAACTCTGCCGGCTGCCGAAGCCTGTCGCACTCTCCTGGGGCAATGATTAAATGAATGACAGATGAAATGAAATGATAGTAGAGGGTGTTGCTGGAATGAAAGACTTGACAGGGAATACCGGAGTACCCAGAGAAAAACCTGTCTGCCTCCGCTTTGTCCAGCACAAATCGCTCATGGAGTGACCGGGATTTGTACCACGGACCCAGCGGTGAGAGGCCGGCGTGCTGCCGCCTAAGCCACTGAGGGAGGCTCCATACCCTTACCTTTGCAGTAGCGAAATAGACCACAGGCGTGTTCGGCGGTTGTCTGACTGTATGAGTGTTGTTGTTGATTCATTTAGGGAATTGGTGACATCGTGGTTATGAACAAAGAAATACGGGATGGAACGGGGCACACTCAGCATGCTGAGGCAGCAGAGAAAAAGAAGTAATATTTCGTGGTTTTCCACTCCTACTCCAGGCAAATGCCGGGATGGTACCTAACTTAAGGCCGCGGCCACCTCTTTCCAAACCTGAGCTCCAATTACAAATACACACTACTACAGTCAGACAGTTTCGACACTCACCCAAGTACACGATGTTGCAAAGCCCTTCAATAATTCAACAACACTGTTTTCGGTAAGCCGTGAAGAAACCAGCTCGCAGATCCCTCCTCAGTCCACCAAGTTCTTACAAAGCATGTGCAAGCATTTAAGAACAACTGCAGTTAGAACTGCGAGACAATCTGCTGAAGAAGCTCCCCATTAACTCTTCTACTTAACAGGGAATCCTGACCTGCAGCCAAACGGTCACTGGTTCATGTTTAGCAGCATTTAATAGCACAGCTTAGCTGTAATTCAGGCTCAGCTGGTGATTTCACTTCCAGAGGAAATAATTGAGTTCGCTTTGCCCTCCTGTTGCCCTGTGCGTATGATTGAATAGTTTAGAACGAACAACTTGTGATCCTGTTACTAACCCCCAATTTACTCATCTCTCAATCTACGTTTGAAATCCCCAGCGAGGGCTTACGCGGCTATTGTGGTATATGTGCACTTTGCATAGAAACAGCTCACCTACAGTCCAGTTAACAGTTACAAACGCTGCAATAAACATAAGCGAGATGCGAAGAGCATGATACTTGATAATTTTCACTCACAGTTTTCAAAAAACACGATGTTCAGCAAAGAACATATAGCCTACTATCTCCTAAGTGCATGGCTATAGTTATAGGCCTACCTCATGGTCCTTTTCAAGGAGTATAATTGAATGTTGGTTGTAGTAGCTTGCTGAAATATAATGTGGCGTATTATACGTTGATTGATTGAGTGTTGCTTTAAGGGTTGGAACAGAGAGTTCATCTGCCCCAATAAATTTCCAATCAATAAGGTATTTCTTGAACCTATCTACGATTTCTTTACACAACGTGGTCGAGTGGTCTAAATGCTTGGCTCTAACCCGTGCAGCCGGGGTACGAATATGTAAAACTTGGGCTTTTATTAATTTGTGTTTTATTTTATTTGTTGTTTTACAATTACCTATATTCATTCATTCATTCATTCATTCATTCATTCATTCATTCATTTACTTTATTTGCAAATGGGGGCAGTTTTCCGGTGGCAAATTGAACAATTACAGAAAATTTCCAACAATAATATCAAACACAATATAAACAAGTCGCGATTTGGGAACTAGCCTATAGTAATTACACAACATTTCAGTCTTCTCTTAAACACATCAATATGTTTGGGGAAAGGCTCTAAGACTGAGGCAGGTCACGAGTTCCAATTATCAATACCACGGTTAATGAAAGAATATTTCCCAGACGTTTGCATAGTTCTCCCCATGCTGGCTGATTAGTGTAAGTGTTCAACATAGCGAATAGTCTGGATTTCGTCCTTCTAACATCCAGAGGTTCCCACGCTAGTTTTCTATCATTCGAGTTACACTACTTCTAGGATTAAAATCGTTGAGCACAAGCCTACCAGTCTTTCTTTGTACCATCTCCAGTTCATTGATGAACCCTACCTGATACGGGTCCCAAACCGCTGAGCCGTATTCCAAGATTGGCCTCACCAGGAGACGACACAACCCACATGGGTACTCCATTTCATATTATTCCATACATGGATGCCGAAGTATTTGCACAAGTCTTCTTCTACAAGTCCGAGCCTATATTATATTGAGAATCATTCCTTCGCCCTCTCCCTATTCTCATGAGGCTACATATACTCGTATTTATCTTCATTTTGTTGACAACTGCCCATTCATGAACCAGGTTGAGGTCAGTTTGTAACTGAGCGTTGTATTGTGAGCTATGAATGTATCGGTATAATACACAATGATCCGCAAAAAGTCGGCAATCACTTCGAATCCCATTTGGTAGGTCGTTAATAAGTGCCAGAAATAACAGGACTCAATCACGCTACCCCAAAAGACACTTGACGTTATCGAATTTTCCTCCGAGAATACATTACCTATTCTAAACTTTTGAGACTGACCAGTCAAGAATTATTGAATTCATATAATTACCCTTTTATCAATCTTCGTTGCCACTAATATACGGAATAGTAGGCTATGTCATGTGCGACGACATCAAATGCCTTCGCAAAATCTATACTTACGGCATCAACCTGGTCTAGCAAGTCATTAATATCCTGAAAGAGTGATAACATTAGGCTCTTGCATGAGTTCCCGGGTATAAATCCGTGTTGTTTCTTATTAAGCCAGGATAACTTTCCCCACTGTTCCCATAAGGAATCAGAAATAAGGTGCTCCATCAGTTTACATGTGATGGATCTGAGGCTAACAGGCCTGTATTTTCCCATTGCCAATCTATTCCCTCCCTTGAATATTGGAACTATTGTAGCTCTTTTCCAGTCTTCAGGAATTTCCGTGTTATTAATTGATACATTAAACAGCACCCCTAAGTATCGCCCAATGCCTATACCTCCCAATTGTAACACATATCCACAAATATTTTGTGGGCCTTTCGATATATTTCTAATTAGCTTATTAATTCTTGCTATAATTGAGGAAAAAAGACAGTATATAAATACATATAGATAACGAGGTATGGATGGGGAGATAGAAGAACGAAAACTCTGATAGACTATGTCTTAGTCGAGAAAGGACATCGGAAAGAGCTAATGGATGTCACAGCCATGCCAGAGGAAGCCTTTGGAGGAGACCATAGGGGAGTGGTAGCAAAATTAAAAGTAGGAAAAGTTATGAGATTACCTGAAAAAAGGGAAAGAAAGATTAAGGTCTGGAGACTAAAGGGAAAGGAGGTTGCAGAAGAGTTTAAGAAAGAATTGCAAGAACAGATACCAAGGACGGATATTACCCATGTGGAACAAGAATGGGAAAAGTTCAAGAGTGCATTTGTAAACAGTGCAGAGAAAACATGTGGTAGAACATCAGAAAAGGTACGGGAAAAGCCGACAAAATGGTGGAATGATAGAGTGAAAGAAAAGGTAAGGGAGAAGAAGAAAACTTGGAAGGAATGGAGAACAAACAAAACTGAAGAAAGTAAAGCAAAATATATAAAAGCAAACAGAGATTGCAAGAAAGTAATTGCAGAGGAAAAGAAGAAAAGCTGGGAAGAATTCACTCAGGAAATAAGGGAGGATTCAAATTGTGGAATGAAATTGATATTTGGAATTATAAAAAGTAGAAGAAATGAAAAGGTGAACACTGGGTTCATGAAAAACAAAAAAGGTCAAATATTGACAAGACCAGAAGAGATAACGGACAGATGGAAAGAATATTTCAGCGAGCTGTTGAATGTGAGACGCCAGACATGCGGAGAAGTTACGCAAACAGCCAAAGCGGTGGAGGAAAAAATAGAAGAAGAACCAGACATTACTCTGGCAGAGGTGGAATGGGCAGTTAGGAAGATGAAGATGGGGAAAGCTGTGGGAATCGACGAAGTGGCAATAGATATGATCAAGGCGGCAGGACCAGTGGGACTGCAGTGGACATACAGACTTCTCAGGAGTGTGTAGAGAGAGAAGAAAGTTCCTGAAGACTGGAAAATGGGAATAATATTGCCAATATTCAAGAAAGGAGACAGGAAGGTGTGTGGTAACTACCGAGGAATCACCATCATCCCGCATGCTGCCAAAGTAATAGAAATAATCTTAGAAAAAAGAATTAGAGTAAAGGTAGAAAACCAAATAGAAGAGGAGCAGTTTGGATTTAGAGGGGGCAGGTCAACAGTGGAACCCATTTTCATTCTGAGACAGAACATTGAAAAGAGTTGGGAATATGAGAAGGACATGGTAATGACTTTTATTGATCTAGAAAAGGCCTATGATAGCATCCCTAGAACAAAAGTTTGGGAAAGCTTAACAAATAGGGGTATAGGCAAGGAACTGAGAGACATGATAAAAGGAATGTGCATGGATTGCTACAGTAGTGTGAAGACTAGAGTCGGGACATTGGAATGGTTTAAAATTGTCACTGGACTAAAGCAAGGAAGTGTTTTGTCACCATTACTGTTCTTAATGGTGATGGATGACATCATGAAGGCAGCAATGAAAGACTATAGTACGGCAAAGATAAAGGTAATGTTGTTTGCAGACGTTGTTGTGATCTGGGGCGAGGATGAGTTGGAGGTTCAAGAACAGTTAGACGTAATAAATGAAAAGATTGAGCAATGGGGATTGAAGATAAATGTGGAGAAGAGTAAAACGGTGGTGGTGAGTGGAGGTAAGAAAGAAGGAAAAGGAGTAATCAAAGTCGGAGATAAGGAATTGGAAGTGGTGAAACACATCAAATACTTGGGAAGTGCAGATGGAAGACTAGATTTGGAAATTAGCTGAAGAATTCCAACTCGGGATTGCTTTCTCTCAACAGGTACGGGGACTAGTATGGAACAAGGATATACCAATTAAGGCTAAAGAAGTTATGTACAAAGCATATGATGTTCCTATGATGACATATGCAGCAGAAACTTGGACAATGACCAAGAGGGATGAGAGCATAGTACAGGCTGCTGAGATGAGATTCCTGAGAAGTATGGTCTAGAAAACGAGGAGAGACAGAGTGAGAAATGAAGATATAAGGAAAGAACTGGTAGTAAAGAAACTAAATGACAAACTGGAGCAAAAAAGATTGAGATGGTTTGGACATGTCAAACGGATGAATGAAATAAAGCTACCAAGACGATCACTGGAACGACGGATAACAAGGAAGAGAGGACGAGGAAAACCAAGAATGCGTTGGATGGACTCGGTGAAGAATAGCATTAGTAAACGGTATCTGGATTGGAACACCGTGTCGGAAGAAGAATGGTGGAACGACAGAACAACGTGGAGAGGAACCATATTTGCCCCCGCCCAGTGTCAGCTGGAAAAGGGGAAATGGAGATGATGATGATGATAATGATGAAAAATACATATAGTGCGTATATTGTAATGGAAAGTGAATACGAATGATACAGCAAGCTTCCACAACAATGAGACTACACCGTCCCTGGGCAGAAAAAAAATCATTACCTACTAATAATATAATTAATACTATTTCGTTTACGTGTCATGATATATGTTGGCTGTAGGGACTCGACCGCCGTTGTTCGCCTCGTTTCGTAGTGCTAGAATTCCTGGTTTTCACCGTGGAAGCCCGGGTTCATTTCCGGAGTCTGCCAATGAATTTAATTCTGTTCTGAGGGGTGGAACGAGGTAAACTTAGCCACATGAAGCATTCCCCACTTCTAATCCATGGATCCTTATTTAAGGCCTCAGCCACCTCCTACCCAAATCCCTCCTCTTTAACAAGAACACACACTAGTACATCACAGTGTCACTGGTTATCAAACAGCTTCTACACACACCCAGGTACATGGGGATACATGCCTATTAAGAATGATAAACAAACAACAGTCTATACCGCGAATCAAGGACAACGAACGTAAATCGCTGTAGTAGCGTGTTGAAATACGTGGTGCTAGAAGTATATACATGTATAATACAGGGTCTTTCACTCAAAGTGGGGCTGGCGCAGCACTGCAGGTAGAATGTCGAGCCAAAGGTCAGACGAGCACATTGCAACACTGAGCTGAGACAGTTGCGACGCAGGATTTGACGAGTAAAGTTGACTTCGTTATTACGTTTATAGGCTATTTTAAGTTATACGTGTTATAAATTAATAACGTGTGTACGTGGTTATTGTTTAATTGTTATTGTGTTTCAAAATTGTATAACGTGCTATTGCTAAGTGTTAAACCCTATTGCTTAATTTTTTTTATTTATGGGGAAAGTTGAAAAATAAGGTTTATGCAACAAACTATCACACTATATGAGCTCAAACTAAATATCACAAGATAAATTGAGGCTATCTCGGTAGATGAACTAATGCATGTGAATGAAAATATCCTTAGTAGATGCCAGAAATGTGTAGAAGCAGATGGAGGACATATTCAACATGTTCTGTGACAATGATTTTACTTTGATTATGTGTTAATATTGTGTGCTTGTTATTTATAGGCGCTCTCTCGACCCCAAGCTCAGTGAGTAGCCATGTGCTCGCCGAACCTCCGCATGCCCCGCGGCCGGCCCCACTCTGAGTGAAAGACCCTGTATTTTCCATTGCAAAATTCACACCATATACCAGGTGCATCAGGTGTCCCTAATATTAATGATTTATGCAGCCTAACTACCGTTGTTATCAGGAAGATGGATACTTCCCTGCTTGCCTCCTGTATGATACTAATGCACTGCAGGCATATCCTGTCTAGCATAATCTGTTGTCACATCTAGCACAAAATAAGAAAGTTCAGTATCGTTTGGAGGATATGCTTGCGCTGCATTAATACCGCACGGGCTTCGAGCAGAAAAATATAGACCACCCTGACAAGAAGCGATAGTTGGGCTGCATAAAACAATATAATTAGGGGCAGCTGATTCACCTGGTATATGCCTAATATATGCTTAATAAGTAATTACAAAACAACAAAAATTTTAAAAATCAAGTACAAAACCTCACCCCTACTGGGATTTGAACCCTAGTCCTCCGTGTGACAGTCTTGAACGCTAACCCTTTTTTTATTACTTGTTTCTGTTTATTTGTTTCCAGTGTTTCGTTTCTTTGTACATGAAGACGTCACAAATGCCCAGTCCCCAAGCCAGACGAATTAACCTCAGGAGATTTAAGTCCCCATAGCCTGGCCGGGAATCAAACCCGGAACCGTTAAGGAGAGCCAAACACGCTAACCTATTAGCCACGGAGCCGGAATGTCTCTTTGGATAAATTTGACCGTTGCTAGGCTGCCTGGCATATAATGTCTTGGAGTGAACGATTTATTCAGCGTATTACGCCTTAATTATTAAACATTTCATTCTAAATTTATATTATTTCGTTCAGTACATTCCATAAACATTTTCAAGCTACTGAAATATGTCCAACCAGCAAACAATAGTCACCATTTTCACCAGTGAGCTTGAATTGAGCAGTTTGAGACGGCATGGCTGGTTCGATCAGTAATCACTGCTACATTATAATATTCTATTACAAAATTATAATATCCAATAGGTCAATTTCTTGAGGAGAGTTTAAACAACCCTTGTACGATAAGCGGAACTGGTGAGGACGGGCATTGTTGGATCATAAGTTATGAATTAGCCTATAATGATTGCATGATTCACTCGGCCGATGGCTGATAACCTTGTAGTTTGGGAAAAATGTGGTAGTGATCGGACGATTAGGTTAGTCATAATTTGAACATTTGGGTGGCCACCATTTTGTATTCGTCAAGATGGCGGCAATTTTAAACAAGAAACTGAGTTGTCATTTTCTAGTGCTACGTCGGTACCAAATTTGGATCAATTCGGTTTTGTCGTGTTTGAATTGATAGGGGGGATCGACTTGCAAACATACACGGCCGCCATATTGAAATTATTTGACTGATGATCTTGTAGTTTGGGTGGCAGACGCATCCTACATAAAAGTATGTTTTTCCAAAATTTGGTTAATACCGCATGGTTAAAATAGTAGCAATTTGATTTAAGCTTTGAACAATTGGATGGCCACCATTTTGTTTTTGATAAGACGGTGGCGAAGTGTCCTTTGCAAGCGCTACCTGTTTACCAAATTTGGTTCAATTCGGATTCGTCATGTTTGAATTGCTATGGGGAACATACATAATTATACACATACACACACTCTCACACACACACACACACAGACAGACGAACTTTTGACTCGTGTAGATCTTATAAGTCTACTTCCAATGTTCGCAAAAATTGAAAGTACGCTAAAATGATCATACCTTATTATAGCCTATTTGATTTCGCATGGGTCAATGTTATCTTGTTGAAATATTTCCAGCTCCAACGTGTGGTATTGCAGTGTGTTCTGTACAAGCCTATATAATGAAATCTTAAGAGTATCTGTAATTGGGACTTGGGTTGGTTCAGTGGCGTACGCAAGATTTCCTTCGAGGGGGGGGGGGGGGGGTCGTTAATATAGTAGGGTAATTGTGTACATGATTAAAGGGGCATATGATCTTACTGTTTCTCCCCTTAAAACGACAGTCATCTTCATAATTAAAATGATATTTCGATTAATATTCATAAAATACAATAATGAAATATCCGCTCTCCTTGCAAGAAAACCAATTTAGGACTCATTATTTTTACGACACAATAAAGAATGAAAGAAAAATATAAAAAATATGGAAAACAGTAACTAAATATTAAAACTGAAACAATGCAGTGGTATCATCACGACCATAGTTACGTGGTTGTTTAAAATATTGATAATATGTGAGAGAAAAATAATGATTTACTCTCCGGATTCCTACTGCCGTTAATATTGACTCTCTAAATCTGCTTATCTTGATGACTTTATCTGTATCTGTAAATCGAATAAATTGCAGAAACTCCTCATGTACTGAATTATCTTTAACTAAACGGACACACAATTAAAGCTACCCGAAGCAACGTGAATGAGGTTACCGATCGCACACTTTAGCAGCACAACTGATCTATGGCTAGCTCCAACACTGAAGGAGGAGTCTCGCTGAGAGTAGAGTGAAGGACATTTACCAAGGGAGGATCGTGATCACATTTAAAATATATACAGGAGTAAGAAGCCTCAATAGCGGTAGCGTAAAACACGTGATAGGTGGGACCATATAAAGATTCAAGTAAAGAAATGTCTCGGGGGGGGGGGCTTAAACCCTAAAACTTCCCCCGTCGGTACGCCACTGGGTGGGTAGTGGTCAAAGTTAGGAACAATTTCGGCATTTGCGTGGAGTAGAAGTGCGAAACCAAAGAAAGCCACTTATAGGATGGTTAAGGTGGGAATCGAACCCACAAGGTTTAGGATGGGTAAAATCTGTATCAATTCGGGCAAAAGTGCAGCTGAAGAATGATATAGCCTTTTTCAATAATTATAAAATGTTGATGCCTACTAAAACCAGTAGTTCTTGTTGTAATAAAAATATATTCTTATCATTACAGAAAAACACACACAAGTAGAAATGATCGAAGTATGAAAATAAATATTAGGGGGATCCCGCCGCAATTATATTTGGATTTCTTTATTTAACTGTTGTATATACCATTTTCTGAACGGGCTTTCACCACCTCGTTATAAGCTGGCATTTCTAAGATTCCAAATTCCATCCATGACCCTGCAGATATAGGTACGGTCTGGTACGGTCTGGTACGGTCTCGTACGTTCTGGTACGATCTGGAACGGTCTTGTATGGCCTGGTAAGGTCTAGTAAGGTCTAATACGTTCTTGTACGGTCTAGTAAGGTCTTGTATGGCCTGGTACGGTCTAGTAATGTCTGGTACGGTCTGGTAGGTCTGGTAAGGTCTAGTACGGTCTGGTACTGTCTGGTACGGACTTTTGCAACCTCGAGATTCGTAATTAAAACACAACTTGGTCGCTAAACAAATAATAGAGTGTATTAAATAACTATGTTGCAATTGAATGGTTGATCTTGGATAATATGTCGAGGGTTTACAGAGTCATATTCTACTGATACAGATTATCATATTTTAGACACATATTTCTGTGATACCAGCCAAGTTCTGGGGAGACACTACTGATAGGGTATATCATATTGTACACACTAATTACTGTGATACCAGACAAGTGCTGGAGGGAAGGACACTTCATACTGTGCCCGTTTGCCCAGGATGGCGGAGTTGTAATCTATTCCCATATGAGCCAGGGTCCAGAACAACAGTACACATAACCCCTCATGTATCTCAACTGGGCCCTATGAACGTGATCCCTGTTTCGAGACGTAGCGGGCAACAATTAAGAAAATAGGTTTAGCTCAAGTCCAGAATGCATGCTACTTTTAAACAATAAAAATGTAAATAAACACACCAGTTTAAGATAAAATACTGAAAAGTTTTAGGATTTATTTCCTAAGATATCCATAATAATTTTAAATAAAAAATTAAATTATTTTATTAATTAAAATTAAGGTTTTGACTCATCCTCCAATCTACATTTGACCTTAGCCTCCTCTCACGTTGGTTACTAAACGTTCTACGTAATATGAACCCTCCTGAAAATGAAACATCATACTTGTGAGTCCTATGAATATCCCTCAGAGAAGTCATATCAAGTGAAATAAACAGCACATGGTTAATGACGAAGGGAAAATAATCCCTATCTAACATACAATGATAACACTATAAGCGATAGTGACATTGATCCTACGTCAGTTGAGAGCCTGATCCATGAATGTTGAATATAGCATGACGGGGCCCATTAATAATAATAATAATAATAATAATAATAATAATAATAATAATAATAATAATAATAATAATAATGATCATCATCATAAATACACCTAGCTAAATTATGTATCGTTAAATCTAACTAAATCCTACTGCTATTCTCTTTCATTCTATCATACTATAAAGACATAAATCATTAATAACTATTTACAATGTCGTCATCAGAGACTCGGCCATACAGTCGTTAACTTGTTTACCATGTGATCATAACATTGTGGTGTTTGAAGCCATATTTTCAGAGTTGCCTTAGTAAACAAGAGTTTAGTGCTTTTCAGTGATCATAAACTACGTCTTTTATCATTACGATAAAAATAAATAATTATTATGTCCAATTTTTCGAAACAATTGCCGAATTGTTATTATTCCATTGTGTTAATTTTATCATTTTTTTTTTAAATCGATTTTACCCTCCAGGTTGGTGTTTACCACGGACTCAGCGAGGGAACTCACCACTACCGCCTTTACGGGCAGTGTCCTAGAGCTGGGAACATCTGGTCGGAGTGGATACCACTGAGGAGGTGTAATCAGCACCTCGCCCAGGCGGCCTCACCTGCAAAGCGAACAGGGGCCTCATGAGGGTTGGGAAGGGAGGGGAAGATTAGGATGGATAGTCAAGGAAGCGGAAAGGAGGCGACCGTGGCCTTACAGTTGGAACCATCCTGGCATTTGCCCGAAGGCGAAGTGGGAAACCACGGAAAACCACTTTGAGGATGGCTGAGGAGGGAATCGAACCCCCTCCACTCATTTGGGCCACCCGAGGCTGAGTAGACCCCGTTCCAGTCCTCATACCACTTTTCAAATTTCGTGGCAGAGCCGGGAATCGAACCCAGGACCTCCGGGGTGGCAGCTAACCATGCTGACGACTACGCTGCGGATTTATCAATTTATAGCAATTTAATTGTAATGTTCACATGAATTATTTAAGCGTCTTATTTATAGCATTGTTTATCGTAGCAAACCCTAATCAACTATCATGTATGTACGGTATTATTTATGTCTGTTAGGTTTGCTTATCCCTTGGCTGCCGTATTTTATTCACATCTAATAAACATCCTGTATGCGTATCACACACCTTGTATCATCGTATCACCTTACACAACAGTTCACATACAGTATTTCATTTTTCAACGACGCTTCAATGTGTAGAGGCCAGTGTCATAGATTCGATCAAGGTTAACTTGCAGAAATGTTGCGCGCGCTGTAAGTTAAAGATATTAGTCTGTTGAGATATTACACTCGTTGAATTAGAATTTTCATTGCGTCACAGCCCTCGGTTCGTTTCTTGGCTCAAGTCGCATATGGTCAAAATACTGATACAGGACCTCATATTGTAGATACTGTGATACCAGACAAGTGCTGGGGAGGTAGACTCTACTGACACACTATATCTTATTGTACACTTATGTAGGCTATATTACTGTGATACCAGACAAGTCTAATGGCAGTCAAGTGCTGGGGAGACGAACACTTCCAATTAACAGACCTGTGACGTATGGGAGCTAATTTCTTAATAACGCAGTTCCATACACATATTAATAATTAAGTGTTGGATTCAGTTATGATTTTTTATAACGTCAGGGGTCACTGCTCGCTATGGTTGTGTTTCAAATCTGTTGAACTCTGAATTCTATGTTGTTGTTGTTGTTGTTTCAATATTGGAACTAAGGACAATTTGTGCATTAGCCCCGTGTACGTACTTATGTGTGGGATTTGTCTGATAGTCTACTTTCCTGTGGCATTTGTAGTAGTATGCGTAACTGTATTTATTAGGATAGGTGCTCTGGCCAAATCCTGGCAGTTGATGGCGAGAGTTCAGAAAAACCAGGCATAAAAACACACTCAGAATAGCCAAAATCAGACCCGGGATTTAAACCACCGATCTCCAGACTTGCTGCAGCTCCCCTTCGCAGAATTATATTTTTTGGCAGAGCGGGGAATAGGACCCAAGATCTTTGGATCCAGAGTCTCAAATTTCCAACTCCAAGACCACAGAAGACAAGAGTCACTACCATACAGATATACAATGTGTAGCTGGGTGGTCGGCAATGGACCGACATCAAGCTACGAAAGAATATAGTCTATGTACTATGTTGTCCATAATACAAATACAATTAATTATTCCATAATAGCTGATTTTTACGTGATTTTTACACTTGTATCTCCTGCATGTTGCCGATCTTGCCCTCCTCTCTACCCGCAACGAGGCCGCAGGTCTCGGTTGCACAGCAGTTGACAACCAAGCGCCAGGGATAAGAAATGCACATTACATGAACATATAAATTCTTAACAAATAAGAGGGGGATTATCAAATTATGAAGTGCTTTAAATTGATTCACACGTTAACAAGGTTCTTGCCACATGGATGAAACTACGTGTACCTTATCAAGATGTATGTGCCATTTACGAATATGAGCTTGAAACTGTTCCTTTACCCTCAATCTTTTAGAAAACCACTAAAATATGTCTGAAATTATGAAGCTATTGAAAGAATAGTGGTAATAATTAATATACATAAATTATTATCATTATATTCAATAACGAACTGTAGACTTTCTTCATGCGTTTTAAAGCTAGTTTGCACAATTATTTGTCCATTCGTTCATGCTTGAAGAGTCATAGGGACGTGCGGTAGTTCTTGCGAACGGGATTAGTGAGGTTTATTGCTTTATTGCTGTTAGAGCTCGGCTGACAGGAAATGGCTGAGTGAATGGGGTGAGGTGGGTTGGGTTTTCAGCATGAAACATTCCTATGTAATGTTTAGGTTATGCCTCAGAAAAGTGTTCAAGTGATGTTTTTTACGTGTAGTTTAATTTTCACTGCAATGAAAACATTACGCCGTGCTTGTATAAAATCACCAAATGGATTCTGTTGTGTGTGTGGACAGTTTACTCTTAAAAGTCAACGTGGATCTTTAACAGAGCCATTAAAACAGGCTTAATACTGTTATTTTGGATGTTGTGTTGATGATGAAGGTAATGTGTGGGCTCCGGACGTGCATTACAGGTTATACAAATCTAATGAAGTGGAAAAATGGTGACAAAACACGGTACCAATTGTCTGGCGTGAACCAACTAGCCACACAGAAGATTTGTTATTATTGCCTAACAAAAATTGGAGGACATTCTAAAAGGACAAAATCTAATATTGAGTACCCAAACGTTGGACCTGAACTCCCAATCCCTACACAGGTATAAGAATCCTCTTCAGGAGAGGACGAACCAGATCCACTTCCTCTGACCCAAACTAAAGTCCACAACATGAAATCCCTCCTCTGTAATGAATCCAGACTGAACCGCTTAGTGAGAGATTTGTATCTCACGAAGCAGCAGGCTGAAGTGCGTGGATCGCGACTTCAAGAATGGAATTTACTTCTCCCCAATATTAGAATTTCGTTTCTCCGTAAGAGGCATGAACAATTTTCTGGCTATTATATAATGGAAAATGGCCTCTGTGCATGTATTCATACAGACGGTTTAACGGATGAGCTTGGATTTTAACACATCCCTGAAGAATGGAAACTGTTTATTGATTCTTCAAAAGCAAGTCTTAAAGCAGTATTGTTATACAATAAAAATACTAAGCCTTAAACAGGTCTAGTGCGTTCCGTGGAGTTGAAGAAAACGTATAAAAGTGTGTGTTGTAAAATATTATTCAAGATAACAAGTAGGCTATTGTTGGCATATTTGTGGAGATTTAAAGTTTATTGCCATATTGCTAGGTCAGCAAGGAGGTTTCTTTCTTGGTTTACGGGGCAGTAGGGCAACTGGGCCACACTATAATGTGAAGGACTGGGCTCTCAGAGAAGAGGACAACAGAATGCTAAGTACGTTCCATTAGTTAATTCTAACCAAATACTACTGCCCCCTTTGCACATAAAATCGGGCCTAATGAAAAATATTGGTAACGCCATCGACAAGGATGGAGAAGCTGATGCGTATCTATGAAGTCAGTTTCCAAAGCTTAGTGATGCAAATTCGGAGACTTTAACACGATTATGACTTTGAGAGAAAGTTAAATGATAGAGAGCTAGCAGCCTGGAAGGCCTTTTCTGAGGTGAAAATCCACAGCCTACTTCCAGTCTCCGACCGGGTCAGGAATGGAATGAATGAATCCCCAATCTAGCGGCGAGGATATAAAATGTGCCAGCTGCCGAGGCCTGACGCACTCCTCTGGGGCAATGATGAAATGAATGACAGATGAAATGAAATGATAATGGAGAGTGTTGCTGGAATGAAATTTTGACAGGGAAATCCAGAGTACCCGGAGAAAAACCTGTCTGCCTCCGTTTTGTCCAGCACAGATCTCACATGGAGTGACCGGGATTTGAACCACGGACCCAGCGGTGAGAGGCCGGCGTACTGCCGCCTAAGCCACGGAGCCTTTTCTGAGGTAGTGAATGGATTTCTGGGAAATAGTAAAGCAGAAAACTACCGACTTCTGGAGAGTTACCAAAAACTGGGATGCAGAATGTATCTGAAAGTTCACTTTCTCCATTCCCACTTGGAATTTATTCCTGAGAATTTGGGTGCTGTCAGTGACGAGCAAGGGGAAGAATTCCACCGGACATTCAGAAAATGGTGCAGAGATATCAAGGTAGACGGGATCCTGCACCGCCCTCTTGAAATAAACATATTCTTGGCGTGCCTCCTAGCTGCATCACTGGAACCAACTAGAAAAGAAAGGAGTACGCAGTGGAAATGGATGTTAATTTCTGACCTGTGCTGGGCCCGTACTTGCAGGCCAGATGTGCCGAGCGACTCCAGACTCCGTGAAGGTGGTCCCACGACGAGTGGTAGGAATACCCTCCTGGTGCTAGACAGCTTGAATAAGTTAGGCCTAGGTTTGAAGAGAGAGAGAGAGAGAGAGCGAGCAGCCCGATCGCCAAACACTACTAAATGAGACACATGGGTAAAGAAATGGAAATTTAATGAATTGAAACCGAACACACAAAGAAACCCGGCCAGAATAACACACACAAAAAAGAATACCCTTCACCTAGGGGTCAAATAAAGTCACTTTCAAACGGGGAAGATAAATATAAATAACAATAAATAACTTACGATAGTAAATAACGTTAACAAATTAAATTCATACCTGTGCTCACTTCGGTGAAAACGATGTAAAAAGGGAGGAAGTAAAAGATCAAGATGCAATCGAGCCGGTCGCTGGTCAACAACAATCACTTCTCAGCCTAGAGATGGATGGTTGTCATGACGACCACAAATAACAAGCGTAGCAAAGATAAAACAAGAGGCTGTGTGCGTGTCGCAAAGGCTGTGGCGAGCAATGGGGATGCGATCGAGCTGGCAGTCTCCAGAGAAAAGAAATGCAAAAACCAAAGATACTACAAGGAGAAACAAATGACGTCAAGTGTCCGTGAAATATATCATGATACATACACGCAATCAAACACACAAAATGCCAGCCGTCGATGCAGTAATAAAACACAAAGCAACTCGTGCTTGTAGGTAGTCTAGCAAAACATGCTAAACCTATATGGTCCCCAACTTACGTTCCGAGTTCGAGCTGAATACGGTAAGGCCTACTTAAAGTTACCGCCGTGATCCAGTTGCCCGAAGCATGGAATGAAGGGAAAACATAAGGGCTAAAATATATGGTGTCATGCCTCGTGTTGGGAGAATGGTCGAAACGCC
This sequence comes from Meconema thalassinum, assembly GCA_946902985.2. Classification (NCBI taxonomy): domain Eukaryota; kingdom Metazoa; phylum Arthropoda; class Insecta; order Orthoptera; family Tettigoniidae; genus Meconema; species Meconema thalassinum. Next base: position 1,424,982,719 of record OX336389.2, on the reverse strand, counting down.
AACGTCCACAAACCACGGGAGACCCATTCGAAGATATGCCCAATCAAAACAGCATCAATGCACCTGGCAGCAAGAAAAACATACACTCACAAAATCACTCGCAGATATATTTCACAGCACAAATAAAAGGTTAAACGAAGACTCAAACAAAATAAAACAGGAGACCGCCATTACGATTGGTTCCACAGCAAATCCAAGCACACGACGAAGATCAAAAAGAAAGGTTAAATTTAGGAAATGAGCATAGTGGACACAAGGTTAGATGTATTACTTACATGAGTAAATGGAAGGCTTCGGCATAATAACAATGTTAAATAAAAAGGAAAACATTACATTTTAAATAATAAGGCGGAGAGCCTCAAGGCACATCCGGACAGAAAGTATCTCACATGGCGTCTGAGTCAACCGGGACGGCCGCCAAAGAAAATAAAGAAAGAGATATGTTAAACATGGCTCAATCCTCATATGATGGCGACTATTGCTGGTTTTAAGTTAGGGAGAGTGACACTCACCACAAGAGGAAGAAAAGGGGAGGTGTTAGTCCCTATACTAACAATGTTAAATTGCCACTGGATCCGTTAGCCCCACGTATACCAAATTTGGCATGCTCGTATGGTGATACCTTCTATGTACACTGAGTTTGTTTCAAGACGTTCTTACTGAATATGACATTTTAAGGGATATTTTTCTGTAGTACACAATATTTAGTACATTTTTCATCGAATATTATCTGTAACTTCCATACAACTACAAGATGGGAGTTAGGAGTAATTCAGTAGATTTATCATTAGTATCATCAAAAATCATTTTTCTATGATGAGAAGTTTCTCAAACAATGGGTAATTTATACCCCAAAAAACAGTTTTCACAAAAAGGAACTTAATGTTTCAACATATATCAGTGCATCCCTGCAGCATACTCCGGGTTGCCATCAACATCATCCTCATCCTCAGTCTTTCTACTTTGCCTCTTCTGCTTCCTAGCTTCCTTAATAAAGTCTTTGATATCCTTATCAGCTCTTTTAACTCTAAAATTATCAATTTCTTTAAGCGCTCTCACAGTGTTTTTACCACGTTCAACGCTTAAATTGTTAACACCAGCATCCTACGACATCTTAACCACAACTGTAAAGAAGTGCTCCAGAAGGTCTATACCTCGCGGCTGCCGGACTTCATTCATCCCTGGTCTCACATCAGACGAAGTTACCCTACGAACAGAATACAGGAAGGAATTTGAAGAAAACCCTTTCGGCGAATCAACAGTAGAAGCTGGGAACAGACTCATCTCCGCCATTAGAGATACAAAACGGGATCATTGGGTTAGAACTGTAGAAGACCTGGATCTGAGAAGAGACAGCCATAAGGCTTGGAGACTTTTAAGGAGTTTAAGCAATGATCCGACAAAGACCTCTGTACATTACAACATCACTGCCAACCAAATAGCTCATCAGCTTTTGATGAATGGGAAGCCCATCTATAAGCACAAAGTGCCCAGACATCAAAAAGGATTTCAAGAGGAAAGTGACGATCTTACAATACTATTCACTATGGTAGAACTGGAGAAGGCTATCAAACAGACTAAAAATGGAATATCAGCCGGCTTTGATGACATTCGGACAGAACAAATTAAGCATTTGGGCTTAAAAACCAAGGATTGGATACTCCAGCTCTTCAATAACTGCATGAGGTATTATCAAATTCCAAAGAGATGGCGAAAGAGCCGTGTGATAGCTTTGTTGAAACCTGGCAAAGAAGGGGACAGTCCAAAGAACTTCAGACCAGTTGCACTACTGTGTCACCTCTACAAACTACTAGAACGAATGATTTTGAATCGCCTTTTACCCATAATAGATCCTCTGCTCATACCTGAACAAGCTGGATTTCGTCCCAGCAAAATCTGTACTGTGCAGTTGCTGAACCTTACGCAATTCATAGAGGATGGTTTCGAAGCAGCTAAGGTTACTGGAGTGGCATTTGTCGATTTATCGGCAGCCTACGACACTGTTAAACATCAGCTTCTATTTGCTCAGGTCTACACGCTGACTAAGAACTCCAGCCTAGCCAGGTTCATTGCTACTCTCCTGCAGAATCGGAGATGTTTTGTGGACTTCCAGGGGCAACGCAGCCGTTGGAGACTACAGAAGAATGGCCTACCCCAAGGAAGTGTTCTCGCTCCATTTCTGTTCAACGTGTATACAAATGGCCAGCCGATAACTCCCAACACCAGGAGTTTCTTGTACGCTGACGATCTCGCTCTTGCTACACAGTGTAAGGATTTTGAATCAGTGGAGAACAACCTCACGAGTGCCCTTAAGGATCTGTCCAAATATTATATCGCAAATCAACTGAAACCAAATCCCTCCAAGACACAAGTATGTGCCTTTCACTTGAGAAACAGGGAAGCCTTTCGTAAACTGAAGGTAATATGGTCAGGAGTTGAACTGGAATACTGTTACACCCCAACATTTCTAGGAGTGACACTGGACAGAGCTCTTATCTACAAGAAACACTGTTTGAACACCAAGTCAAAAGTTCACACCAGGAATAATCTTCTGAGGAAACTGGCCGGATTACAATGGGGTAGCCAACCTGACACTATTCGAACATCTGCAATGGCATTGTGTTATTCCGCTGCAGAGTACGCCTGCCCGGTTTGGTATAACTCATGCTAAACAGGTAGACGTAGCTCTCAATGAAACGTGTAGAACTATAACTGGATGCTTAAGATCAACACCAACAGAATGCCTTTACCAGCTCGCAGGAATAGCACTGTAACGTGTTTTTCGAGGGGTTTTATGCAACTGGCATAAGTCAGTAGGAAGCCATTCTATATTTATTTACGCGGCAAATTGTTCAGCCAAGAGAATTTTTCATGTTAATTTATTATTATTATTAATTTATTATAATTATTATTAAGGTATTTTCGGAGCATTTTATAAAAATTATTAGCATTCAGATAGGTTTTCTATGTCTTAGAAAACGCTATCCAGCAAATTATTACGAACGACGATATCATAGAAAATTATCTGATTACGGAATTTTACGGAGTTTTGTCAGTTAGGGTATTTGAGAGAGATGACTCACTGGGATTTCAAGTACAAGCTGATTCCTGTCGAGAAGTATTGCGCAAGGCTGGGTCGCAAGGTCTAGAAAAGGCGAATTGTCGAAACGGAAATCGACTTCTCCCTCCCGCGGAGTGTAATGAGGAAGGAGTGGGGATCTAGCGCGGAGGGTGCAGCCAATCAAGGAGGACGACGTAAGCTAGATGTCGGTACCATGGTAGGGGAGCCGGCGTGTGGATATATCGTTCGACGCGCCGTGAAACGTGGACTATCTGTGAAATACTTGAGGAGTATGGGTGCAAGTGCGTGTCGCTCCGATGTTCAGTGGAGTTCGGGACTATCTGTGTAGAACTTGCGGTGTACGGTCGCAAGTGCGTGTCGCTCCGATGTTCAGTGGAGTTAGCAACGAACTTTTGTAAAACGTAACCAGTGCGGTTTTACGCGAGTTTGGGTCCGAGGTACGGACCATAGAATTATATAATCTACCAGGATATCATCAAATTTCGACGGAGATGACGACGTCCAGGAGACTGTGGGAAGCACACAGCATCATCAAGAACGAGGGAGATGCTTTGGCAATTTCCAATGGTAAGCGCACATGACGCAGAAATACGCAATCTCTCATTTTCTTTGTTTTATATTTCATATTTCAGTAACTTCATAGCTTGGAAATAAGAGTAAAATCAATTTATCAGACTCCGTTTTCACGTAATTTTCTATCGGTAATATTCAAATCACAACGCTCCAATTTAAATTTTAAACTTATTATTATTATTAATTTTGCTATACTTGTTTTATATAATAAATTCATTTCTTTTACAATGCAATCTTTGCTTTCAGTAGGTAGCATTAGATATAGACCAATTCCTTCTCCTGATACAATTGTTTGTTGGGTTAATGATCAAATCATACCACGATCTGAGTGAATAGAGTCTTGAAGGTGTTCTGCCAGAGCTAGACGTTGTTAAATACAAATTTAGATTTCAACATTGCATTGAGGTCTTGGCGCCCATTAAAACAACATAGCTTAGGCAAAGGTAAACAGTTACATTTCTCACCCAACAGTGTGGGCTAGCGAGACCATTACATTTGTACGCTCAACGTGGAGCAAAGTAAATACCGTTTCACTTGTCATCCCAGCCTAAGAAAGAGAACGTTACATTTGTCGCTACCAACATGGGGCACTAACTAATAAACGTTACATTTGTCGCCGACAACTTGGGGCTGAAAACCTAATAACATTTGTGGAAGGAGAAGGGTATATATTTCTGTGCCTGTATTTTGGGGGTTATTTGTCTTTATCAGTGTATATCATTATGGGGGATGAGAAAGAAAGACAGATGAGGTTACGTAGTGGTCATCAACTGGAGAATGATGATACGAGCAGTATGTCGAGTGATGGTAGTACCGGGGTAGCGGAGGTAAATCCCGATACTGAAACAGGGAGTGTAGGCGGCCAACCAGAATTAAAAACTTTACTTCTCGAGTTCATGTATCAGAACAAAGTTAGTAGTGATGCTTTAAATGCAAAATTAGAACAGAATAATGCAAAATTAGAACAAAACAGTAGGGAAAATAAAGAAAGTACAGATGCTTTAAATGCAAAATTAGAACAGAATAATGCAAAATTAGAACAAAACAGTAGGGAAAATAAAGAAAGTACAGAAGCTTTAAATGCAAAATTAGAACAGAATAATGCAAAATTAGAACAGAATAATGCAAAATTAGAACAAAACAGTAGGGAAAATAGAGAGAGTAATGAAACTTTAAATGCTAAATTAGAACAAAACAGTAGGGAAATGAGTGACAAATTCGAACTGATTAGAGGTGAGATCAGGGGGGTGATGGAAGAAAAGGCTAAAGAGATTATTGCAGATGTAGACAGAAAATTAGGAAAAGTACAGGAGGAGTTGGAAATTAGAATCAGTACACAGGCTGAAAATTTAAAAGAACTAGTGCAACTGGAAACACAGCAGGTCAAAAAGCAATTGGGGGGAGAAATTGACAAAATTCAGGTAGCTACTAAAGAGGTTAAGGAACAGCTGGGGGGTAGAAGTGAGAAAGTCCACTCACAAGTAGTTGCAGAAGTAAATGATTTAAGAGAGAGTAATAGGGAAAGCATTAGCAAGATTGAGGAGAAACAAGCAAAGCTATATGATAAAGTAGAAGAATCAGAAGGAAACATTAAATTAACAGTAAACAGTATTGAGAGGAAGGCTGAGGAGAAAATCGCAGAATTAGAATTAAAATTAAAAGCTAGGATCAGGCAAGAAAATAGTCAGAATAGGCCAGTTTTTGTGAATAGCACATACAGGGAGGTAGAACTGGGTAAGTTCAGCAATCGACAGGGGTGCCCAATGGAGTTCATGAACACTATAGAAAATAAATTCGGGGAGAGGTTGGAAAATGGTAGTATTGAGTGGTGCCAGGTAGTTGAAATTTTAGAACAAGTGTTTGTGGGGGAAACGAGGAATTGGTTTGCTGTCTACAGAGACAAGTTTACTGATATCAATGATTTTAAAATGAAATTCTGTGAAAAGTTCTGGAATGAGGTTATTCAGTCGCAGCATCGTGAGGGAGTAGTGTGTGGTAAATATAACCCTAAAGGAAGCTCCACCATGACCGAATACTTTTTAGGGCAGGTATTAGTGTGTAAATATCTGGATGGCTTGAAGGAGGAAAGTGATGTGGTAAGGTTGCAACTTAGGCACTATCCCTATAGGATCAAGGAGGCTGCTTGTATCCAGAATGTAAAGACTATATCACAAGTAGAAAATTTGTTAAGCACATGTGATGCACTAGGGAAAGGGGGTTATGAGGACAATTTCAATAGGAACCAGGGTAATAATAATAATAGACCTAATGAAGCCAGGCATCAGGAAGTTCAAGGGAACGGTGGCGAAGGGGCCAACGCTCAAAATAGAAATAATAATAATCAGCTATATCAGAACAGAGGAAATGGCTATGGTAATCAGTATCAAGGGAGGAACAATGATTACAGGGGAAATCAAGGGAGAAACAATGATTTCAGGGGAAATCAAGGGAGAAATTATAATGACAATAATTACAACCAGAATAGGGGTCAAGGAAGAGGACAGCCTAGTGGTAGTAATATACAGCCAAACAATGACAACACAGCCCAGAACAACCAGACCAGTTTAGTAGTTAGTAGTACTACGGCCAGCTGTAGCGGTTCTTTAAACGCGAACCAGGCTGCGAAGTAAGGTCAGAATCTCAGTCTGTAGCATGCCCTGTCCATACAATTATACAGGAACCCTATGACCTAAATGTAAGAAATGAATTATTACATGAACTAAATGATGAAGGTATTATTCAGGAAGTGGTTAGTAAGAGCCCCATAGTTAAATTTAACGTGTCCGAGGCGTACACAGATGTTTTAATTGATAGTGGTTGTATGAAGAGTTGCATAAGTAGTGCATTTTATGATAAAATGAAAGGAACTGGAGTAAATTTTGAGGAGATGCCAATTAAAAGCACTTTTGTTATCACAGCTGTTGGGAAGAGGTCTAAAGTAATTTCTAAGCAAGTTTTAGTAGACATTAAAATTAATAATCATGTAGAGAAGCAGATTTGCCTTGTAATTCCAAATTTAGTATTCAGTGTTATCTTGGGTTCAGAGTGGCTAAGTAGAGTGTCTGGTAACTTATGTTATGATGTAGGGAGTTTGAAATTTAAATGGGGAGATTCTGAAGTAGAAGTAGCGTTCAATGACCATATTCAGAGGAGTAGTATTGTAGGTGTGATTTGTACTTTAAATGAGATATCGCCAGCCGTAGAGCGGGGTTCTCCATGTTTTGTGGGCAGTGTGATCACGAACGGAAGTCTAGAGGACTCGTTACGTGAGGCTGCATTTCAGGGAAATATAGAGGATGAACAGTGTGTTCGGCTCTATGATGTGTTATGGTGTAATAGGAGAGTTTTTGAGGATCGCATTGGTATGACCAATTGCTATACACATTCATTGAACGTTATTGATAGGTCAGTATTCACAGGACATAGATATCCTGTACCTTTCGCTTATCAGAGTGCAGTTGAGGCACAAATTAACCAGATGCTTGAAGATGGGATTATTGAGCACTCGAACAGTCCATATGTTAATTCTTTGATCACGGTACCCAAGACCGACGGCACTGTTCGTATTTGTTTAGACGCTCGTTTGGTTAACAGTAGAATTAGTTCAGATCAGCTGAAATCTATGTCAATAGAGGAATTAATGCAAACATTTGAGGGGAAGAAGTATTTCACTTGTGTAGATTTGAGTTCCAGTTTTTGGCAAGTGCCACTTATGTACGAAGATAGACCATTTACAGCTTTTAGTCATAAATATAACCTTTATCAATTTTGTAGAACACCTTATGGGTTAAAGAGTAGTTCAGCTGCTTTAATTAGGGCTTTAAACATCGCATTAGGGGATGACACAGGAGAGTTTGTAACCATTTACATAGATGATATGGTAATTAGTTCACGCAGTTTTGAGGAGCATCTACGTCATTTAAATATAGTTTTTCAGAAGTTAGATCAGGCAGGGTTCACTTTGAAGCTGTCTAAGTCGTCATTCTGTCAGTCAGAAGTGACATTTTTAGGTCATAGAGTGTCGAGTAGAGGTGTAACACCAGAAGAAAGTAGGGTTAATAAGATACTTAACGCAGAGGTGCCACAGAATGTTAAACAGTTAAAAACTTACCTGGGAATTTGCAACTTTTTCAGGAGGTTCGTTCTTAAATACTCAGGGTTGGTAGAACCATTCAGGGAATTGCTTAAAAGTGGGACTCGGTGGAGATGGGAGTCTAAGCATGATCAGGCTTTTAGAGCGCTGAAGGAAGGTTTTGAGAAAGCTGTAGTGCTGAAATATCCGTTAAAAGATAAGGAATATGTGGTTATGACAGATGCTTCACATATAGGCATTGCTGGAGTATTATGTCAGAAAGATGATGAGGGTAATCTGTGCATTGTATCTTTAGCCTCGCGAGGACTGACAGCAGCAGAGAAAAGATACACGATTACTGAGTTAGAGCTTTTAGGTATTGTTTTCAGTTTAGGGAAATTTAGAATGTATTTAGTAGGGGGGAAATTTGAGATCCACACAGATCACCATGCATTACTGTATATGAGGACTTGTAAACTCAGTTCTAACAGAGTTAGTAGGTGGATTCTTGCTCTGCAGGAATACGAATTCACAGTAAAATATATTAAAGGTAAAGATAACATTCTTGCAGACATGCTATCGAGGGACACTAATTTATGTAGGGATTATCCTGTGGTTAAAGCAGAGGACGGTATTTTAATATGTGCATGTGTGGACAGTAGCAACAGGGCATCGTTACAGACACTGAGAAAGATGCTAGGTAGAGCAACGTGATGACGTTAATTTAAGGGAGCCACTGGCAAGGTTGGAAGCAGGTGACGCAGTACCATTTATCGTTTCCAAACGTATTGGCAAAACAGCATATGTGCTGGAGAATAGTGAGGGAAACAGATTATACGGAACGTATAATATACATAGTCTACGAAAATATGTGTCATAAAGTGAGTGTGTTTAGCTGGCGAGCCAGCCTATCAAATGAGCAAGTGTGGTATTTGGTGCGTGGGAGAAGATGGTCTTCCAGGCAGGCGTATCAGAAGTCACACAGGGGGGTAGTATGTAAGTAACTGAGAGTTTTTAAGGTACAGGGAAATATGACGGGATTGTCGGATGCTCTTGAGCACTAAAATGTCTCGATACACCAAGGCCAGAATTTGGTAGCGCTGGTGAATTCCCATTTGCCTCCAAGAGATGGGTGAGCGCTTGTACATGGTATTTTTGCTTAAGGCGTCCACGAGGCAAAAGATGGGCCATCAGAATGCGAGACAGTCCTTCATGAAACTCATACATATCAGCACACGTGATTTCTGTTTACGGCCTCGCCATGTAAGATTTGTAAGTGTGTAATTTAAGATAATTTGTACAATGGTATTATTTGTGTGAGGAGAAATGGTCTGTGTTGAGAACTAGTATTAAGTAGAATATGGTTAACGGGAACTTAACAAGACAGGGCGATTACGGCACAGAAATATTTGGTGTTATATGTAATGCGCATTTACTGTTTTTTTTTCAGAAGTCAATATTAATTTAATCTACTTTATAGAGAGATTAAGTATTATGGTCACGAGGCGCTGCCACAATAGTGTGATCGTGTGCTCAGTGATAAGTGGAATTAAATGTCACCATAAGGAGGGGACCTCCAGTGAAATTAGGAAGTTCTATGGTGATATAAATATATCAGAACACCTTCAATGCGTGTGATATGACATCATAAATACATAGTGCTCACACATTAATTATGTCTATTTCTCCAACATAGAGAAATTTGAGAGGCGGAAATATCCGTGGAACACTATTCCCTATGTAAAACATTGAACTGGTTGCAAAGTGCGATCCATAGTGACAACAAACTTTGACGCAAAGTGCGTGAAGAAAAAATATGAGTGAATATATCTGTAATTTAGGGTGATTTCATTTATGTAATATGTATTTTGGATGGGGTTTATTAACGTGTCTGGGATAATCGGATAATGGACCGTCGTCACGGTAAATCATCCGATGATCCGAGGCGAATATGTAACGTGTTTTTCGAGGGGTTTTATGCAACTGGCATAAGTCAGTAGGAAGCCATTCTATATTTATTTACGCGGCAAATTGTTCAGCCAAGAGAATTTTTCATGTTAATTTATTATTATTATTAATTTATTATAATTATTATTAAGGTATTTTCGGAGCATTTTATAAAAATTATTAGCATTCAGATAGGTTTTCTATGTCTTAGAAAACGCTATCCAGCAAATTATTACGAACGACGATATCATAGAAAATTATCTGATTACGGAATTTTACGGAGTTTTGTCAGTTAGGGTATTTGAGAGAGATGACTCACTGGGATTTCAAGTACAAGCTGATTCCTGTCGAGAAGTATTGCGCAAGGCTGGGTCGCAAGGTCTAGAAAAGGCGAATTGTCGAAACGGAAATCGACTTCTCCCTCCCGCGGAGTGTAATGAGGAAGGAGTGGGGATCTAGCGCGGAGGGTGCAGCCAATCAAGGAGGACGACGTAAGCTAGATGTCGGTACCATGGTAGGGGAGCCGGCGTGTGGATATATCGTTCGACGCGCCGTGAAACGTGGACTATCTGTGAAATACTTGAGGAGTATGGGTGCAAGTGCGTGTCGCTCCGATGTTCAGTGGAGTTCGGGACTATCTGTGTAGAACTTGCGGTGTACGGTCGCAAGTGCGTGTCGCTCCGATGTTCAGTGGAGTTAGCAACGAACTTTTGTAAAACGTAACCAGTGCGGTTTTACGCGAGTTTGGGTCCGAGGTACGGACCATAGAATTATATAATCTACCAGGATATCATCAAATTTCGACGGAGATGACGACGTCCAGGAGACTGTGGGAAGCACACAGCATCATCAAGAACGAGGGAGATGCTTTGGCAATTTCCAATGGTAAGCGCACATGACGCAGAAATACGCAATCTCTCATTTTCTTTGTTTTATATTTCATATTTCAGTAACTTCATAGCTTGGAAATAAGAGTAAAATCAATTTATCAGACTCCGTTTTCACGTAATTTTCTATCGGTAATATTCAAATCACAACGCTCCAATTTAAATTTTAAACTTATTATTATTATTAATTTTGCTATACTTGTTTTATATAATAAATTCATTTCTTTTACAATGCAATCTTTGCTTTCAGTAGGTAGCATTAGATATAGACCAATTCCTTCTCCTGATACAATTGTTTGTTGGGTTAATGATCAAATCATACCACGATCTGAGTGAATAGAGTCTTGAAGGTGTTCTGCCAGAGCTAGACGTTGTTAAATACAAATTTAGATTTCAACATTGCATTGAGGTCTTGGCGCCCATTAAAACAACATAGCTTAGGCAAAGGTAAACAGTTACATTTCTCACCCAACAGTGTGGGCTAGCGAGACCATTACATTTGTACGCTCAACGTGGAGCAAAGTAAATACCGTTTCACTTGTCATCCCAGCCTAAGAAAGAGACCATTACAGCACCACCCTCTATTCGACGAGAAGTAGCTGCAAACAAGGAAAGGAAGAAAGTCGTCCAGGAAGCAACCCATCCTCTACATGGGCAGGAACTACATGCTCTGAGGCTGAAGTCCAGGAAGAGTTTCCTAAGAACAACCAAAGAATTGAAGACTACATGTGAAAAAGCCAGGCTAGAATCATGGAAAGCTAAGAAATCTCCTCTCCTGGGCTGGAAAAGGATAGCCGAAACTTTACCTCCTGGTCATGATCAAGATTGGGCTACATGGAAATCCTTGAATAGATTAAGATCAGGAGTGGGCAGATCTAAGATCAATCTTGCAAAGTGGGGCTACATTAAGGAAGATGACATACAGTGTGCCTGTGGAGAAGATCAGACTGTGAAACATATGCTTCAGTGTAGACTGTGCCCGACCTCCTGCACAGAAGATGAACTTTATAAAGCATCACAGAATGCAGTGGAAGTGGCCAAGTTTTGGTCAAATATTATATAATGTTTGTAGTCATAGTATTTGTATCTGTGTTTATTTGATGTTTTCTGACTCGAGAATAATAACGCTTAAATGTTTCAAAACGCATATCCTTCCAAAATTATCATCATTGAAGGTCAATACAGCATCAAATACACCAATGCACAGAGTTTCCAAACCAACAAACACATTATTAGGGATTCGAGTCCACACAACATTGTTGAAAGACTCGTTGGGGATTTCCGTCTTGCCGTGCAAACATTTCTTCAGCAAATTTGGATCAGCAAGATCCCTGTAAACTGGTTTTATGATACTCCAACTGCCACAGGAAGTGAATGTTTATGCCTGTATTGATCTCAAGTAACTTGTGACTCGTTATATTTACACCACGATGATTCGCCTTTTGGACAGAGATAATGCTGTGGGAGACTGTCAGTTGAAATTTTGTGGAAATATTGTAACCTTTATGCATCTGTGATTCCATAAATTTTACATATTTATTTCGACAAGTTTTTTTTAAGCTGATGTGAGAAAGACGTTGCCTGTAGACCAGAGAGTAACAAAGGAGGGACCCGTACGTGCTTTTTCTACAACTTTTACCGAGCGCGGACAATAGAGGAAGGAGGAGGACGGCGAGCATCTGGTAACCACATGGACTTAGACAACGTGAAACGGTCATTCAACCAAGCGGGTAGATACGAAAATTTCAACGATCACTTACTAGATAAACCCCGCCCATTTGAGAGAAATTGGAGCAGTAATTAAAATGCAGAAACAGGAATTACACCATCGTAAAGGGGGCAATCCCAGCCTCTCAGAAGTATTTTCAAAATTTAAATTGTCATTCTGTGATTTTTGCCAGAAGTAAAACGAAATTAAGGGGCGGATTTGATACTACCAATAGCAGCGAGGGACACGAGATGCGCCAATATCCCGCCGAAATTAAGGAACAATGAAAGAAATTACGGAGCTCATTATCTAAGAATCCAGCGTTCGAATTTTGGATTAAAAGAAGCCATGAGACATTGAAAATGAGGACGTTCGAATGAGCTAATTTACATATTCATGCGAGTGTTATTATAGAATAAAATTCTAAAAGCTCCCCACTCCCATTACTCCTTCGGCAAATCATATAATAGCTGGACACGCAGTGAAAACAGTTCTACTTTGAGCACCGCAGAGGCGCGAGCCCACGCCCGTCGCATTCTGAAATTAAGAAAATTTTACAAGTGTAACAGTTCTACTTTGGGCACTGCGGAGGCATGAGCCCAGGCCCGACGTATTCGGAATTTGCCGTAATTTTATAAGTATAAACAGTTCTATCTTGGGACATTTGAATATCGTTAAGTATTCGCGAGTGCGGATCGAAACAAGTATCGCGAAAGTGCATACCGTTGACAGTACGAAACAGTTGTATGGTACAGATAGCCACACGTGCTATTAGCATCAAAGTCAGTGAGATAGAAGCTATGAACTATCGGCTGAATTGAGTAAGTTGATGATAGCTTTAGGAATTAGGAGCTCCACACGCGAGAACCGTGCATTGTAATAATAATAATAATTCACAGTGGACCTTTGCTTTGGTGAACTTTTTTTGGAAACCGTGTGTAAAATTCTCCTCCTTGCAAGATGAACCAATTGATCCAGAAGGCTGATATCAAGGACCAGATCATCACCATCATGATGTATACGAGATAAGTAGATATTGCATGGGGCATGTTTGCCATAGCGCATCCCATCATGGGAGTCGGATAAGTTTATCTCGATCATAAATTATTATGATAAAATAGATATTTTGGGCACAGCAGGCATGTTTTGTGTAAATTTGTGTATATTTGTCATTTATGATTTTTGTGTGTTTTTTATAAGATAAGATTCGTATATGAGCATCAAATCTTGTTTAATTTGGTTTTGTTTGAGGGTTTCAGTAACTTTGCTGAATGCACATTTAAGGGGATGATTGGGTTGATAGTGCTTACGCACGACCATAACGTAAAAGATAGTATGGGGGATATAGCTTGTCATTGTGACAAGACCAGTAGTGACACAGCATTTTGGTGAACCGTAAGTAAGGTATTGATGACCACACCAAGGTAAAGAAAGGTAAGATGGAATGGCTGGATGACAATATAATATTCAGGAAAGGTTGAGAGTTGATCCTTGGTTGAGCTGAAATTAAAGACGGAGGTGGTATTCCCGTGTTCTACGATGATATAAATGGTAAGTGAATTAATGGCGGAGGCGTAATTCCAGTGAATCTACGATGATATAATTGGTAAATTGAAAATGAAAATCCACAGCCTGCTTCCAGTCTCCGACCGGGTCAGGAATGGAGTGAATGAAGCCCCTATCTAGCGGCGAGGATATGAACTGTGCCGGCTGCCGAGGCCTGACGCACTCCTCTGGGGCACTGATTAAATGAATGACAGATGAAATTAAATGATAGTGGAGAGTGTTGCAAGAATGAAATTGTGACAGGGAAAACCGGAGTACCCGGAGAAAAACCTGTCTGCCTCCGTTTCGTCCAGCACAGATCTCACATGGAGTGACCGGGACTTGAACCACGGACCCAGTGGTGAGAGGCCAGCGTGCTGCCGCCTAAGCCACGGAGGCTTTATATAATTGGTAAATTAAATGATTGAATTCATTTTTTGATGAGAGTGCACTTTAGCTCCGTCGGAATGGTAACTGTACAGCTCTAGCTCAAGGCAGTCATACGGAAAGCAGGTATAAAGATTGTGGTCAGCCGTCTGAATTCTGAAAAGAGCAGCGAAGGTCATTGCTTGCCCAGCTGGTTTATTATGGTGTGGGGATGTCTGTCACAAGGTCGGGTAGACCACTTTCGATGGTATTGTTTTCTTTTTGTGAGGGAAGGTAGTCGAACTTCCCAGGGCTTGTTTCTTTTATTACTGCTTCAGGAAGCGATGTCATGTAATATCATTATCATTTTGAGTGCATTCATTATAGTTGTTTGTTTATTAAAATTCACGGGGCACCGGCCACCGAGGTGTGTTTATTTGATGCTTCATGTATTTTGACTTGTTTTTGGTTTACCTTAATTAGCAGAGTTATCGCTCTGAGTGAGTTAGTTGTTTTATAAGTTAGAACATGCACACATGCCTGTGACCTAGAATAAGCCTATTGCCTTCATCCTCGGACTCTTGTGAGAAAGAATGATCATTGTACGAGAGAGCATGTCCGAACCCCAAAAACCAATTTTGTAATTGTAAACATGAGTGCGCATTTTGACAGAATGTCTGGACTATTCAGACCATAGTTTGATAAATTAAGTCTGTTGACATTTTATTTTTGAACTTGAAACAGTGGACTGCAGTGAATTAGATTATTTTCTTTTCCTGGTTTTCAGCCAGTGTGATTATCATTTATATTTTCCAGTTGAATTGTGTGATTAGAATCTTAGCTTGTGTTTAGAATAATTTAAGGGAGATATTTTGTGTTTTGTTGTCTGTGAATGGGAATAAGCAGGGAGATGCTATTTTGTGAATAAATTATTTTTATTAGGAGTTCTCTGACATACTGATTTTAAGTTATTCCTCCTGTGATCCTTGATGATATCCCTAGGGTGTTTAAATTAAGTTAGAGCCACACCGAACAGACCATTACCCCGAGCTAGAGTCGGAATCCTAGGAGCCATTGAAGGGTACAATATGTAACCCACACAGCATGTCTCATACTTTCCAAGGAATCCGCATTATTTCTGATTGCCGAGCCATAGTAACATTGAAGAATGTCAATTTCTTTGTCAGTCAGTCTACCATTTCCTGATAAAACTTGCCCATCTTCAAGTTTCTTGCCTTTCATATCATAATGATACCACCACAAAATTTGTCACAGATAAAGAAAGGAACAAAAGAATAACGATGTTCGCATGTCTACTAGATGACTTACAGAGTCGCTAATATGTATTACACCGAAAATAAAATGTCTCTCAACTCGAAAGCATGAAGCATTTCAGAATTATACAAGATAACTGAGGAGCGAAAGAAAAAGGGGGTGTGGCACCTAATGCAGCATGCTTACAGTATTAATCGTCTATTTAAACTACTTGGAGGGTCGTTAGAGGTAAAATTTTGCTTTGGGCACGTAAGTGAGGTTATAAGGGACACACAACACACTAATGTTGTTTTTTGATTTTTTTCACCCAATTGGGCTAACACCTCCTTTTCTGTAAGTCTTAAAATTAAATGTAGCTCTCACATTTATAATCCATATTACCTGTATGCTGCATGTTTGAGTTAAGAAGTAGTACTACAGGGGTTGTTGACTATTAATTCTCAGATTTTCTTATTTCTAATTTACAGTTTCAAGTTGTTTAGTTTATCGCAAAGACTAGATACATTTATTACAT
The DNA here is from genome assembly GCA_946902985.2 of Meconema thalassinum. Taxonomy (NCBI): domain Eukaryota; kingdom Metazoa; phylum Arthropoda; class Insecta; order Orthoptera; family Tettigoniidae; genus Meconema; species Meconema thalassinum. The sequence continues at coordinate 1,424,966,750 of OX336389.2, read as the reverse complement.
TTTACTGGGGTTGAAAGACAATTTGTCAATAGTAGCATCAATGTATTCCTTTTATATTACCTCATACGTAAAGTTGAAGCATTTTATAACGCAATTCCACAATCAAATTATTTATATTTGTGGCAATATTAGAATTATATTTAAATTAAAATAAATTTTAAAGCCTTTTTCCCTAGAATCGTACACAGTTCCTTCACAGAGAAACGTTAAGTATTACGAATATTTTACTGGCATGTTCCTGTTAAGATGGTCTGGTTTATATAAAATGACCTGTTATTGTCAAATTGGCAGAAAATAAGTTGAAATTTGTTGACTAGTGATTATTTCTCTGCTCACCGTCGTGGTGTGAGAACGGGTTTTATGAGTGTTCTGGCCCCACATCAACTCCCCCACCTCCAGGATGGCAGCCGTAGCTTAACCTTACCTAACCTAGCCCAGCCTGGCCTAACCTAACCTCCTTCCAAGTTGGCAACCGTAGCTTAACTTAACCTAACCTAACTTACAAGGTGTGATCATAAAGTTTCAAAATGTTTGTCAATAGCTTCCTCCTCCTCCTCCACCTACTCCTCCTCCTCCTCCTCCTCCTTACTCCTCCTTTCAAGATGGTGGTCGTAGATTAATTTAACCTAGCCTAACCTAACCTAACAATATGGCCGAAGTAGGTAACTTAACCTAAGCTGACCGAATCCCCACCGATGCCTAGCGTCGCGGAGCGTCGAAGTTAAATAGTATATCTCTCTCGAACGGTTAATCGGATGAAGTCGTGTGACGACTTAATCGAAAGATCGTAATGCCACGTTTGCAGAGGGCGGATCATTTTTCAATTTTACTATAGGATCTAAATGGAAATTTTGAATCGAAACCGAACCAAACCAAACCGAAACCGAACCAAACCGACCCAAACCGAACTGAAAGCGAACCAAACCGAACCGAAACCAAACCGAACTAGACCGAACCAAAACCGATCCAAACCGAACCAAACTGAACCAAAACCGAACCTAACCAAACCATAACCGAACTGAAACCGAACCGAAAATGAACCGAACTGAAACGGAATCGAATCGAAACCGAACCGAACTGAACCAAAATCGAACCGAGATCGAACCGAAACCGAACCAAGCTGAAACCGAATCGAAACGGAAACCGAACCGAACTGAACCATAACCAAACTGAAACCAAACCGAACCTGAACCGAAACCGAACCAGACTCAACCGAAACCGATCCCAAACTGAACCGAAACCGAACTGAACCGAAACCGAGCCGAAAGGAACTCAACCTATGTTCAACGGTTTAAACAAAAGTGCGCAACGTGTTCTAGTCCTAGGACAGGTCATTTTTTTTCCAATTTTGCCCAAGGGTCTAACCCAACGCTTGTAGAGCAGCGCTGAGGTGACATTTTTGCACAGACAAACTAAAGCCTGTTACAAAGCAGCATCTGACGCAATATGAAGCAACGTTAGATATTTTTAGCCTATATTATTGTTATAAAAAATTAGGCTTATGAGATCACCTTTTGTCCGTGTGTAGGTGTGTGTGTTAGTGTGTACGTCCCCTTCTAATAACTTCTAAACGGCTGGAGCGATTTCAATACAAATCGGTATGGTCATAATACTATTACGGCCGATCCCGACCGTACTCTCCAAAATTTTATTACGTCTCACTAATTCAATATGGCAGCTGTGCGAAATATTTCACCGGCTTTCTATATCTCCGAAACTATCACCGATATGACCCTGAAATTTTGTACAGCGATAAAGGGCACTACTAAAAGTGTACCTAAACGACTTTCAGAAACGTTCTAACTAAAAAACGAACAAGGCAGACAAGCGAAGTTGAAACCTCTAAATAGACTTTTCAGGCAATTTAACTATCCAAATACAATGCAACTTGGTACAGCAAATGCTTATGCACATTGTAGTGCACTGGCATCTAATTTAGTTCAATTGTTTACATAACCTCAAGATGGCGGCTGTGCGAAGTATTTCACTGACATTCTATATCTCCGAAACTATTGCTGATAACACCCAGGAATTTTGTGCGGTGATAAAGGGTCCTACTAGAAATACAGCTATGAGCCTTCCAAAAACCTGTAAAGTACAAAACGAACATGTCGGCCAAGCGAAGGTGAAACACTTTTTAGACTTTTCTCGCGATTTAACCATCTGAGCGCAATGAAATTTGGTACAGTAAATGTTTATACACATTGCAATGCACTGGCATCTAATTTAGTTCAATTATTCACAGAACCTCATGATGGAGGCTTTGCGCAATTTTTAAATTAAGTTTTTATTTCTTGTGTTTTATTCATGCGATCGAAGTGGACGTTTGAATAATGAACCTACGCCAAAAGCGTCATATAGACTAAATACTACATAACTCTATGGCCTACATATATAATAATCCAACATGGCGACCCACCGATATATTTAGACGATTCTCGACTTTTTATGTAGATAGAGGCAATTAACGTAAGTAGGATATATGAAAATGGGCTCGATAGTTCTTCACGGAACTACGAGTTAGAAATCGTTTTTTCTGTGGTTGGTTCATGCAAATACCAAGATTGTGGTTACACGTTCTCTGTAAGGTAGTCAACCCAGAGGCTGGTTGGATCTTTAGAACATACCGCTACTGGTTAGGTCGGTAGATACATATAGAAACCTAAGACAGCACTATAATGAGGCATACTAGGCAATGTAGCATATTCTTACAATTTAAAGTTATTGCATTCCCCTATCATTTGTAACCACTGGAAAATTGGTGAATTAGCCTATATACGCCCAACTACATATGGTGCCGATGACCAACAAAAATTATTCAGGAAAACATGTCTCAATCTCTTACACTCCCGCAAATTTATTCGACAAGATTGATATATAGCTAGCAATCTCCGTGGTGGATAGGTGAATACCAGTTAGTGGATACTAAGATCTGTTTGTCCCCCCATCGCCCACGTGAATTAACAAATACATAAACTGCAACAGACACCACAATGACACAGGTAATCAGACAGATTCCACAAACACCAAGTACATGGGTTTAAATGGTCACAATATCGTAAAATTCCCTGTAGTCTGACCCAGTGGCTAATTAGCTAGCATGCTAAACATTGGCCTCAAGGACCTCGATTTCACTTTTAGGTATTTTAATATGACATGGTTAATTCCCATTGTTGGATGACTAAGTGTTTGTAACACGTTTGTGAAAGAAAAAGGTACGAAATAGAAGAGTCTGTCTCAAAATGTTTAACAAAATTACTTAAATTTAGGTTTACGCTTAGTGGAACATGAGTTGGCGACAAAGAGTCCTAAACCATGTATGGTATGGTTTATTTATTACTTTATTTACCCATATATCATTCATTATTCTCCAGTAACACCACATTTCAAATGCTTGAATTATCTTCTTTACTGATGTGTTTACAGTCTAAGTAAGAGATAGGTTGGTAGGACACACAATAAGACACCCAGGAAAATTAAATATAGTTATGACAAGAAGGGTCGAGGCTGAGAACTGCAGGGTAGGCCAAGGTTCGAATATGCTAAAGAGTTTATCTTGGATGTAGCTAAAGTTAGCTTACATTGGACAATGTACCGGTATATAGCTAGCAATACAAGTGGTTGATAGGTGAATACTCATTAGTGGATTATATCTAGTTACTTGCCGTGTTATTATGTAAAAAAAATCATTTAGATAGAAATAATATTTTTTAAAATTTTGAGCACAACTGACATAATTCATTTTCATTCATTGTTGGCACACTTAAACGTGTTGGCGAGCTGTTTTTGGCAATTGCAAACAAAGACACCCACTAAGACATCCAGGCTATGGAATGAAGGGTTGAGGCCAAAAACTGCAAGGGTAGACCTAGGTTAGATTATGTTAAACTGATTGCCTCGGATGTAAGGTGTGCTAGCTATGTAGAGATGAAATGAATAGCTTAGGACCGAAAAGGTATGGCCAGCTGTATTAAACCAATCAAAGGACTTAATCAACAACAACTAAAGCATTTCTACAGAAAAGAAAATAATTGACATCAAATACAGATTTAGGTATTAAAAAGGCATTTAAAAAACCTTTCTATGGAGCCTGGTGCTCTATGGAAGTGAAACGTGGACTATTAACGGATCAGAAGAGAAGAGAATTTAAGCGTTTGAAATGTGGTGTTACAGGAGAATGATGAACATTAGATGGGTAGATTGAGTAAGGTTTAGGTATTAGAGAATTATTTTAAAAGCCTTTGTATGGAGCTTGGCGCTCTATGGAAGTGAAACTTGGATTTTAACGCAGCAGAAAAGAAGAGAATTCAAGCGTTTGAAATGTGGTGTAACACGACAATAATTAATATTATATGGGTACATGGAGTAACAAATAAAGAGGAATTAAACCGATTGGGTGAGGTGTTTATAGCAACGGCTGTCAAATAATAGAGATAGGATGGTAGGATACACACTAAAACTCCTGGGAATAGTAAACATTGTTATGGAAATAAGGATTGAGACTAATAACTCCAGGGGCAGACTAAGGTTAGGAGCTGTTAAACAGGTTTCCTCGGATGTAAGGTGTGCTAGCTATGTAGAGATTAAATGATTAGCATACGACGGGAAAGGTCTCGACAGCTGTATTAAACCGATCAAAAGACTCAATCAACAACAAAAGCATTTCTACGGAAAGAAGTAATTGTCGTTAAATATAGAATTAGGTATTAGAAAGTCGGTTTGAATGCCTTTGTATGAAGCATGGCGCTCTATGAAACTGAAACTTGGACTGTTAACGCATTAGAAAAGAAGAGGATTGTAGCGTTTGAAATGTGGTGTTACAGGAGAATGATGAAGCCATGGATATCCGCATCCAGAGGTATAAAAACGATTACGTAGAAAAGGTGTGAAATTCTCTTGGATACCATCACAAGCGGCTGCCTTCGAGGATTCGAAGTTAGCTTTAATTAATGCTCCTATTGAAGCCATTCCTGACTTTTCTAAAACCTTTGTTGTACAAACTGACGCATCAAACAGAGCAGTAGGCGCAGTGTTATTACAGGAACACGAGACAGGGAGATTACCTGAGGCGTGTGCATCAAGAACCTTAAAAGATTCTGAAATGATTTATTTTGTGTACGAGCTGGAGGGACTCGCAGTAATGTTTGCTCTGGAAAAATTTAAATTGTAGAACATGTTCAATTCGAGCTTGAAACGTTAAGTTGGGTCCTTGATAAGGCTAGGAAAACAGGACGAATAGTGCGCTGGACAACTCGAATCTTGTCATTTAAGTTTTCTGTTCGTCATATTCGTGGTAGTGGCAATGTGATTGCTGATTGTTGAAGCAGAATGTATAACGATGAATCTTTGGTTGATGATAGAAAAGAAACATATGTTAATGCAAAATTAAAGCCAGATTCTGTTACTGTTATTCTGTCCAACAGTCCAGTTTTGTTTAGAGACGTGTCTTCATACGAAAAGGAGGATGCAGCCAGTGATGAGATAATCATGAAAATTGAAGGAGGTGGAGTTGTTAAACCTTATTCAATTAGGAACGGTGTTTTGTGTTGTTCTACACGTCACAATAAACAACCAGAGATTGTATTAGGCCTATCTAAAGTTTTAATTTCAGAGATTTTCAAGTATTTTCATGAGTCTCCTATTGGAGGACATTAAGGAGTTTTTAAAACTCGACAAAAATTAGACAAAATTTCATTTGAAAAGGGATGGATAAGGAAATCCGTCAGTTAGTAGCGAGTTGTGGCACTTGCAGTATTAGTAAACCCGCTGTAAGTACGAAGGTAAGGTTCTTGTCTTCGGTACAAGCAACTCGACGAATGGAGAGATTGTTTATATATTATGTTGATCCGTTCCCAACGTCTAAATCTGGAAGCCGATTTGTGTTCGTGTGCACAGATGGATATAGGCCTACTCGTTTCAGTTGGTTATTTCCCACTAGATTGGCAACGATTGAATCAGTCATTAAATGTTTCAACTTTGTGTTTTCATCGTTTGGTCCATGCTAATTTTTAGTTTCTGATAATGTAAAAACTTTCGCTTCTGATTTTTTAAAATAAAATTTGTTTTGATTTTTCAATTTCTCATGTTAAAACTACTCCCTACTAGCCCAATCCGTCTCTCGCAGAATGGGTAAACAGAAACCTCAGGTCAGCTCTAATTGCTTATCACCACAATGACCATTCAAGTCAGGACTCCTGTATGCACTGGTTTGTATGCATTCAATACTGCAGTGCTCGAAGCACACCAAGCACGTACTTTATCTTTGATGTTTTCTTATGCGCCTAACTCTCCCTCGACTAATCTCTGGTCAGTCCCAGCTCCTGCCCGACCTGGTAAGGAGATACAACCGTGGTCATAAGCCTTCCAAGTACAATACTGGTGACACTGCTTTTGTGAAGAATGTTTCTCCGAAAATCCGTGGTAATGAGGATTCGGGCAAGTTGCAGCCTTGGTACCCTGCTCCTTGTATTATTGAAGGATTTGTTGGTCCTGTAACACTTATAGTCAGAAATTGTGAGACTAAGGGAATATATAGAGTCCACATTACTCAAATTAAACCTGGAAAGGAGAAACTTGATGGTCAAGAATGATTATTTCTTAGTTTTGACTCAAGGTATTGTGGCCATTTACGATGGTTTGGTTGGGCGTGAGTTTGAAAAGAGCGCGCTAATGACGTCAGCGAGGCGGTGACAAGCTGTCGACCCACCATAGTATGAACCAGCCGCGTGTCCCGCGTGCAGCCAGCGAATATTGGAACGCTGTATACTTGTCAAGATTTTGTTATGGAAGAAGATTATATCAGCTCTTCAGAATTACATTTGGAGTAATTCACCAGTTTATTCCTCATGTTATAATGGAAATTAATAACCTTCTGGATGCTTCCATGATGATGACCAATGGGATGTAAGATCTTGCATTACGTAATGCGAGTTGAACCATCGATATGAGCCCTTGAGACTGTATAAAAGCCAGCTCTGTTAGAGGTCAGACACAGTCGTCCTACAAGTTACTGTCACTTGTCTACCAGTCTACGTGTGTGTGTCGCTAAGAAAGTATAATAAGCCGTCATTATGAGCGAGTGCTCCTTGGAGATAGGCAATTTCTACCATGTCCAAAGGACATAGCCTTGTGCTGCGCTAGTGGAAACGTCAAAGTGTTACCAATTGCTTCAAAACTTATAATTATTCATCATGTTGAATACTTCAAGAAATTCACAGGTATGTGAGAGTGACTTGTTCTACACAAGTGTTTCACTATTGATTGTGTGTCACTCATACCACATACACAACACATAGGAACTGGGACCACATCTAAGTTAGCCGTAGAACATTTTGCAAGTGCTAATAAGCTACCCTAACAGCTTATATTTTACACGGGGAATATCATGCCAGATTCCGCCCATGTTTGATAGAGACATTATTACCAGGAATTATTACCATCTGCCTGTCCCGTCATATCACTTGGACATATAAGTGGATTTCATAATAGACAATGGGCCATATTAGCAGCATGCCTTGTGTGCATTGGAACCCACCCCGTCATATGATAAAGTCACCGCCCCAATTATCGAGGATGACTAGCAGCTAAAGCGGCAGTATGTGAGAGGAACATGCCAGGATGACCCGCTAGGGATGAAGAGCCATGCCACCTGCGGCTTATTTCTGTAGACGACAGGGGAGCTGATGATACATGTCCCATGCCCAGCGTTTAGTCTTCACGGATCCGTGGTGCCCGGATTCGATCCGCACCGAGGGAGGTCCAACCGCCACAGAACCCATGATGTCGTAGACTTCCGAACAGCATAAACATTTTCTAGAGCCATGAATGTTCCTCCGTTCCGATAAACCAGTTCACTTTCTCGATTGTTACGAAACGTCTTTATAGTTAGAATGGTTACATATTTTTAGGCGTAGTATATTTGTCCTTGTAGTCACTTTAGACTTGCAGCTGAGGTGCAATCCTCAAGGTTTTCATTTGATATTGTGGTAAATAATATGGGAAGTCCTACCCCATTCATAACGCAGCATATTCATGACACATAATATGCATTAACAGTTTTTCTTCTGTATGACAGAAAATATTTTTCTAATAATAATAATAAGAAATATTCCCATGAATTAATAATTAATGAATACTGTCTTCTAATGAACAGCCGTGGAAGTAATATTCCTTAAGAATGGTAAACATAAAAGAATATGATAAATTTGTTGAATAGTGATTAGACAATTAATTGTTCATACAAATCTGGGATATTACGATCTGTTATCTCATAGGATGTTGATAAATGAAGCTTAATTGATGTTGATTATGTGCCAATGCACTTTGTGATGCGAGTTAAATGAGGCGTTGATCCTCGTATTGAGTGGATGTTGCGGGAGTAGTATCCTGATCCACCGAAAGCTGTGTGCTTTTAAGTAGAAATAAAATGGGAGTTGCGGGAGTGATATCCTGTCCCACAATGCTTCAATGTGTTCCAAATCCTAAAGATTTCCCCTGAAATATTATCAGCTCAGATTGCTGGTTTATTACAAGCAACGTTGTCATGCCAATTTTTATTGTGGCCAGCTGAATTCATGTTCAATGCATTAGATCCTGAAATTTATGAAAGGATATTCAAAGCTAACTTCGATGAAGCCAATAATGGTTATTATTATTGTTATTATTTTTCTGCTGTAAAAATTTAACTGCTGTGCCCCAGTAATAATCACTGTGATGCATTTAAACAAACTGCGTTAAGAGTTATGTGATTTCGTAGAAATGAGAATCGAATGTGAAACTAATCCAAGCCCGTGTGTATAATAAATTTTAAATATGTGAATAGGGTTATTTAACAGTTCAATCTAATAGAGAAAATTTAAAGATTATTTTATGCCATCTCGGATTGTATAGATTAACAATTTAACGTGTGGTTTCCAAACATAGTCTAAACCAACGGACACTTTTACATAAGACTATGATTTGTTTTATTTTTGAGAGGCATAAAATAGATAGGAAGTGCGTGTTCTATTGTTTTTGCTTCTGCCAGCAGGCACTTGTTTTTCTCGAATGAAATTTATTTGGTGAATTGTTTTTTTCTAAAATATGTCTTTAATCTTCTTTTATGTGTTCCTTTACGGGGAGCATGAATACATTGTGTAGTAAATATAGCCCATGCCCAGAACGCCCCGAGATTGATCTAATGCTAACACTGTGTTTACTGCTGCCTCTCATGTGTTCGCCTGTCCACTCAAGGTGCACAGACGGGCACAGTATTGTAATTTTATTGTAAATAAGATGGGTTCAGAAATGTTTAAATAATAATTTATTATGCAATATTGTTTTAGAGTTCGGTAAATATTTTCAAATGTCATGGAACTTCATAAAGTGTTTTTAAGAAGGACTACTTAGTGTAGACAACCTATCGTTATTAAATTCATTATGGACTGCCATGTGTCGACTTCCTATCATAACCTTTATCCCCAGAATGACTATGAACTGACTCTGTTCGAAAGTGATTCAGTTGCAGGTGCACGACGGTGACCATACTACAAGATCTAGAGAATGGTGAAGGTATGAAGAAGTTTGTTCTGGCGCTGGAACTTACCTCGAGTATGCATTCCCTCTTCGATGTTACTGCTGGCCAGGAATCCTAGGAGACGGTGTCTTCCTGATTCCCTAGGCATGTCCTGTCCTGCTGCACTCTACGACAGATAGTAGGACACCAAACCTACCTGAATACCAATTACAACATAACAAGTAGGATGCATGTGCCATAAACTTTGCATATTCTGAACTATGTAACTCTACGATCGTTGTAGAAATCGAAACTTATCTTGTAACTGTTTAATGCATGTTGTGAATTGTCAACGTTGAGGAGTGGGACACCTGGATTCCCACTTCAAATTTCTGAATGCGCCCCCATTATTTTCCCGTCGTCTGAAGCAACTATTTTAGGTGACCTCTTCGAATGGACGAGAGTCACCAATACATCAAGACTTAAAATCCGTCAACTTCTCTATAGGAAGCCTTTCCTATAGTGTATCCCGATGAATAGGGGAAAAAAACAAGATAATTTATTTTTAATCATGACCTAATTGTTCTACGCGCTCATTTTACACTCTTTAAAATACAAATTTTAAACTAAAAGATTAACATCGAACTAAGGTACCGTATTGTTTTATTTCTTGCAGCTTGTATTTTATTTTTATTTCTTTTCCTTGTTGTCTCTTGTGGGTTTGTTATATTTATTGATATGCATGTGTTTGAGGTTACTCGTTCTACTAACCTATCTTCTATAGTCTTACTTTAACATGTGTTGTACCGAACTGGGCAACCTCCATCTATCAAATTTGGTTGACTAGGACGGTATTTTGTAACCAATTAACTTATTTTCTCTTTCCCTACAGTCCTAGTCTTTAGCATATCTCAATATCAGCTCCGTGTTACATATAATCATTGGAATTTTTATTAATTAATTAATTTAATTTATTGAATTATTGTCTTCGGGTTTTAGTAACAATTCCTAGAGTTGGATAAAGGCTATTATTTGCTTTCTGCTCGTAAATTCTTCTTTGAAGCAGAAGCAATGCCCGTATTATTGTCTGTGGATCTCTTGTTGCTTTTTTTTAATGTGGAGATGAATGTCAAACTTTGAACTGACTGGTCACATTTTCCTTGAACTCAAATGAGTTCCTGAAATCAAAATTTTATTTACCTTTTGGTATTATTGTTTAATATCTATTAATTGCGCTGTCAATTTGAGATTTTCTTCGACCGGTAAATATTTACTTTACTTAATCTGCGGATATAATTGCCTTGTACTACATTAGGGTCCAGGCATTGGAGTATTAACTCTCCTTGATTTTTTGATTTCTGTCCTTTTTGGATTTCGATTAATCTCGCTGTGATCCCTTGAAGTAAGTGTAGTTTCTTTCTCATTATTTTATTGCCTTGTAATTACTGTTCAGGCCTTTCTTGTACAGTAGTTGCGTATTTCCTTTTTTGAAGTAAATATAAAATAACTTTATCCTTCCTCATCAGATATAACATTTCCGGAGCCACCCTTATATAGATGCAAGCAATTTACAACCCCATAGGAATTTACGCCCATCCCATACGATAGCAAGGGGCCAAATTATTTAATTACCCGCCCATTCAGATCCCCAGTGCTTAGGCAGGATAGCGACGGTGATATTTAATTCACCAACCCCGTAGAGTAAAGGGGAAAATACATAGTTACCGTGACATTCTTCACACGGCTTGAATAGCCCATACACACTCGCATTTTCCGTTACAACAGGAATATAGGATAGACATAACAATTAACGCATCTCTACAGAGGATACACCTCATTACATATACCCATGCTAACTGCCAAGAGCAAGGTTAGGCGCAAGGGTAGCGTCATAGCCCAATACCTGGCCACTAATACCAAGCCACTACGCCCTAAAATCCACGTATCTAACGCAGACCTCATTAATGAACACAACGTAGGTCGTTTGCTCTCAAAGCTGGAAGCCGGAGCCCTAGAGCTCAGATTAAAGTACCCTAGCGCAGCAACACGCGCATCCCCTCTCACTAACACACAGGCACAGAACGCTCGACGACCATCACATAGTCACACCAGCGAGGACCTAACCCCCACATTCTTACACGTGCCATCCAGGAAGCCCACGGCAAATTACATACCCGTATCCGCCGGTTAGACAAAACTGTGCGGGACACTGAAAGTGCCGCCCTCATCGCGGACATACAAACCGCCAGCGAGGCACTAAAGCACACTATCAGTAAAACCTTTCCCACGAAGCGCACGGTCCCAATTGACCAAGAATTATCGCTGGACGAAATTCAGGGCACTGAACTACTTAATCCACAGGACACGCCACGCTCTCCCCCGCACGAGCCGGGTACCTCACGGGCTAGGCGCTCACGCCGCACGCAGGTGGTATCAGCCAACCTCCCACAAAATCACGAACAAGCCGCCGCCCCTTTACACGGTAAAACCAAGGCCAAGGCAGCCACGCACCCCACCATACATCCCACAAAGTATTCGGGGGACAAACGGCATCCCGAGGAATACCGGAGGCGAGCGTACTACCCTTTACGACACTGCAAAGATATGCCTCAGAGGGCTAGCTCACCTCCGTGCGGGCAGACCCACCCTCCCCCACAGCATAGAACAGGCGTACGACCCAATCAAAACCCACCCCGACGTCACCCAGGAGACCACCCTCTACGATATAGGGACGATCCAACATGGCGTCGTGAGCCACATGCGGAGGACATACGCCACGTATATACGCCTCCACATCGTAGGCCGAATAATCCCCCGCAATATGCGAGGAACGGTCCTCATTATGAAAGACCTCCCACAGCGTATACTCAATACGCCCCTGTCAAACGGGAACGGGGACCAGAGGACTACCCATTGCACGACCACCCTCCGCGGGGATAAGGCAGATACCCCCCCCCCCCCCAACAACTTAAAAGGGTGTTACCACCCACCCCCACACATGGGGCCCAACCACACCAATGGCAGGACAATGCACTCAGGGGTCACCTGCGATACTTAGAAAAGCGGGAAACTATTATGCACATAACGGGGAGATCACATGATGAATATCACCATAGAGGGCACATCTTCGCCATACCATTCCACCATGTCGGTTGAGGGTGCAGCATGCGATTTTGCAACGCCATTTCGCACAGCTCGTTGCCGAATACAGGCAGCTGAGTGTCCAGTTAATCGAGCTACACACAGCCCATTCTCATTAGGAAGGAGGGTGGCGTGGCCATTACATATATGCCACGTACCGCATACTGGACCCACACTTCGGAGCAATACACAATTACATACATTTAGGCCTTCACATCCACATAATCCACCCGCCGTACTTATGTTGCCCCCTAGTAGGTTCGTGCATGTGGAAACGAACAACGGCTATACGTACCGCCGAAAAGCCATACTAGTTCACAGGCCAATCCCATTTGCACACACAGAGGAGCCAAAACGGCTTCAACCTAAAATCACGCTCCTCCAAACGCCCCGAACACCGGAGGCATCCCCTGAGTGGATTCCGGGTGCTAAAATTGCATTAGCCATCCGAGGGCAAAAGCGGTACACCTTACGTTAGAAACCGGCTCACGGCCTAGCATTGGAACTCACACAACTAAACTCCAGGGCCATTTTTCCTTTTAGACACATAATAGAGGTATACATAGAGAGTAAGACATGTCGAGGCTAGCTGCACATGTAGCAGTTACACGTGTCCCATCATCCCCATACGTTCCCAGGGACATAGTATCCTAGGACAACATGGGCAAAAGTGCCAAACGCGCTATGGCATCTGGTAGCCATATTCACGACTACGTGTCGGTACCAATCCCACACAATGTCCAGATATTACCTAATTATAAGTTGCATGCTTAAATGATTAACAGTGTATTGCTATATATATTGATTATTTCCATTGTGTACTTGTATTAAACTCAGTTCAAATAGCAATTGCCAGAGGAAGGATTATATGTACTGAGAAACACCTGTTTTCACACAAACAGCCAGCACAGGTCACTCCCACCCAACTGGATGCTATCATCCGACACATCACATTGACGCAGCAACTGCCACGCTCGTATAGCAACAGCCGTGCACTGCAAGGCACGTGCCCGGACACACGCATACACAGCCATGCGTACTACAGTACATTCACCCGGAGTACAAGCGTAAAATCGCAGCAAGGTTCACCTGTAGTAGACTCACACACATATCGTATAGGTCACACATTAGTATGACAGGAAACATATCCGCGTCACATTTTCACACTAAAAACCACACCCAGGCACAGGTCCATTAGCTGACCAACGAAAGATTCAATTACCTTACGACAGGGTCCGTAGGACATACATGCATTCACAAAATACAGGTCTAAACATTCTATACTAATAACGATCTACATACGGCATAATCGTATACACAGGTCCATTAGTTGACCAACAGAAGATGAATATACCATAGTATAACAATTAGTTGCACCACATAACATGGCAACAGCCATTCTATACAAACACATCCATACTAGAATTACCGCGGACAGATGATGATACGCATAGCCATACTTCCCACACAAGCACTAGGTGCACGGTTTACGGAAGCGACCTCACACAGAGGCGAGGTTATAACCTCCTTCCACTTAATTATCACCGAGTCAGATAATACTTTAGCAGGATTCCTTCCATATAACGTGTCCACATACGATTACAAACGTAGATTACGGTTAACCTCATGGACACCACAATAACACAGGTTAGCGGCCTTCAGTACAGGTTCAGATCCCCATTACAATAACGCAGGTTAACATCCTTCAATATAGGCAAAGACTCCTTACCACACCAACACGAGCTCGTTGCATCCACAATGCTCATTACAAGCGATCACAATAACACAGTTTAGCGGCCTTCCGCACAGGCCAAAAAACCCTACAATTGGATACAAAAGGTCATCAGGAACACACACTTGTCGGAAAAATGGATAACGGCATACATACAGAGGTCACATTGTATCACACACTTTAAATTCATGTTACATTCTCTCATACATTTCCCTCAGACCCCACACACGGGAAAGCGCACTCATTCTAAGCAGTGACGCGCGATCCATCCACGATACCGGAAACAGTATTGCTACAACAGCATCTCAGCCTGTGCATAGCAGGGCATCTAGCACATACAGGCCACATATGGCGCTGTAACTAGCCACACAGCCCCTTTTATATACATTTTTTCCTAACATGGGATCTTTCATTTTTCTTTTTGTTCAACGGTGGCATTGATCACACAATAACGTCATAAGGACATGCATAACAAACAATTCTCCAACTAGGCATCATCATTCTTAGCCGACGATTAGGGACATGCACTCAAAATTTAGTTATTTCATCCATTTCTTAGTCTACGGCATGATCGGACTCACAGTTAAGCTGTGGGATTGGGGCGATTCCTCTAACGGTCCAACTAAGGCACCATTTCATCATCCCTACGCCCAGTTATGAACTGTTCGTCATAGTATGCCATATGCCGACATAACATTAAATAATAAATTAACGACATACCTTAACAAGAGCCGCAAGGCTACCACAGGACCCAAAAGTCCTTATTTCGATCCCATTATATCTATGTACACATTCGTTACACGCTTGTAACCACAATCATTAGTTGGCCAAAATAAACATCTGTATTTTCACTTAGGCGCCGACTTAAACCAATATACATATCACCATATGTATGTACGCGTAGCATTAACGCTATGGCTCATAAATATCCTACGTTCAGTGGAAGAGTATTGTGGTAAGCCACATCACAGAGTCCCTTCTCAAAAATAATATAGGATAAATATCCAGCCATTAGTGTATATATATACAGGCAGCCACTACGTCCATGGTCCATAAATATCTTACGTTCAGTGGAGGAGTATTGTGAGACACATCAAAGAGTCTCTTCCCAAAAACAATATTGGGTAAATATCAGCCATGGGCATAGAAATGCCAAGTTTTGTAGAAAATAGGGAACGAAGGCCTAATGATTTGCTTCCTTAGACACAATAAATATGCACTTGTGCACACAAACATTTTATACACGATGAGAGAACATACTCTCCCTACTAACACATTGCATTACAGTGCTACCACATACAGCTGTCACTTCCATACAGCAGGTTGTCCGGTAGACAAAGCCCATTACGACACCACACGGACAGTAAGGCATTTGCGACATCCAGTAGAAATAATACTGACGACACGTAAAAATGCCAAATTTATACACCCCGAGGGAACTATTATTGATCCCCATAGCATTTTTTGCATTTTCCCGGAGTGAGTGGGACCATACCACGGAAATAATTTTTCTACGGGAAGACACACAGGGCCTTACACGCGAACAGGGTCGCAACAGGCCTAAATACATTACCAGTACTCTATATACAGCAGACATAGAAGCCCCAGTATTTTTGTTTTCCTATCTTTTGCCCCATTTTATCACGCTTTTATGATCGCGAATCCCTCCAACGTCCCCCACCTTAGAGAGAGATAATTCGCTTTCCTGTTGCATATACAATGATACATTACAATCACACCCACACTCTGTCATCCACAGGCTATCTCGCATGCCAACTTTGCGTAGCCGTCACATACTCGTGTCACAAGACGACACGTGCGTTTGACAGTCAGCTCGCGCAACGTACACACACATCGCCATTTTCTTTCAGTAGCTCACAAAGCTCCTGTCCAATCAGCATTGCCCGCAAGTAGACGATACTCCCAAAGAGCGTCGTAGCCATTTAGCACAGCGTATTCCGCCCAGCGGTAACCGCTATCTGACTCTACACGTACAGACCTCTTATCTCGGTTCTGTCGTCACTCATCCTCCACTAAACCTGACCCAGAGCGGCCATTATTTTCGCACAGCGACTCGTCATACACGAGCACGCCATTCACATGCCATTGCGCCCGGGACATTTACTTCCCGAAGTATACACTGCCTCGCAGGGTAGACCAACATATTTGATAGCATTCATCCCCTCACACACCCCCTAACTAACGCAGAGAGCACATATTTCACGGCTAAATGTCCGTATTAGCAGTGATACACATGGAGCGCATAGTTACATACGCATCGTTATATCTTTGGCCCTTTTTCACAAAACACTTGCCCTTACTACACCCTCGTAAGGACACTGCCCTCCGCTATAGGCAGGTACGGACATTCCCCACAAATACATGTACATAAATGTCCACGCTATTTTAAAAAAATCCAGGCATAACGAATTTTAATAATAACACTGTATTCCAGTTAGGGACGAGACAAATCGTTCACAACGGTGGCCCAACTATATTCCCCGCCACACCCCTCTTACCCCCTCTCGGATCATTATTTCACACGCCTACATCTCTTGGGATTTATAGACACAGATGACACATGTTTCGCATTTATATTTACCCCCCAATGTTAAGGGTGGCAAGACACACTTTTGCTCCCACACACTTCCGCCTGGCAAATAATATATTTTTGAACAATATCCCCCCCCCCCTCTACTGGTGAATTTAGCCCACAGGAGAGGATACTAAATAGAACCCGCAGAGGCGGCACTCTAGGTTACATATTCAGAGATGATACGATTTGTTCAGAGCACGACGGTGCACAGAGGTGCAGCCTACTATCTAAGGTAAAGATATATTCCCCACACAGCAACAGTCGGCAATGCCAATACCGATAGACCATTCGCGGACGCGAATTTTCAGACAGCGCCCGTTATACTTTTGCATCGGGATTTAACACTTATATAGCAAGTTCATCCTACCAATTGATTATTTTGAGAGCACCCACGAGACGATATGCCACTGGAGAGATTTCAATCACAGGGGATCCTGACATATCCCTGTGACCCTTCCGGAAATGTATAGTACGATGTTACTATAATACCAGGATCTTTCTATTAACCTGACCAGTATTAGTCCATAAGATATCTAGAAAATAAGTCCAGATTATGTATTGTGCATGGCAGGCAGCAGTGTGCTACGTTATACGGCCGCAGATGCCATAAATCACAGCACGTTGATCCAAGCATAACAATATCCCCCTCCCATGACACAGCATTTACACTCTACATCTTACACATTATCGCCCCCGTCCCATATTAATGCGAAGCACTTGGCGGTCATGCAACTGCCAAGGTGGACAACATGCTTTTTCGCTCTTGGCTACATGTTATTTAATATTTCGGAACTATAAAGCTAACAGCTTAGCGTAAAATAATTACCCGCTAACATGATTGTATCAGTTATTATATTTTTATACCGCATGCCATTTTTACCCTGATAGGGATCTTTAACGTTGCATGCGAATCTCTAGCTAATACGTACCCATACCTACTTCAGTACGGACTATAACAACCGCACTGTAAACCCAGTTCCTGGCCACTTACAATCCTAACCCTTACCAGTAGAGCGTTTCTTACCTTTAACGCTTGTCCCACATCCACTTAGGACCACAATTCCCTAGTCCTAATTAACCATCCCATCCCCCAACTACGAAAAACTTTAACATGTATACATTCTCCCACTAACAGGAGAACACCATCCTACATCCTCAGCTTTCCGACTAGCATGTGAAAGAATAAACGCAGCTGAAATTAGCTAGCCATCTGAAAGCCAGGCGCAATGAGGTGCACTGTGCCAAAAACAGTCCCCCCCCGGAATGGATACCACCCCCACACAAACATAGAACTCGCTTGACACTTTTAATTATATGGCTTGTGCACAGAGGTGCACTTTGGATGATGTGACGCTATTTTCCGCTGGAAAATAGAATTTTGGTAACTGTTGACCTGGACTTAGGGCCATCACAGCCCATAACGTGGACTCTGACGAACGACGGAAGGTCGACGCGGCGATGACGTAGTGCGGGCAAGCACCGAAGCTGACGGGTGTACCTAGCCTGTCCCCCGACGCGATGGGGGCTACACCCTTTATGCACTACTGTCAGCAAAGCCCGACCCGTGGGTGGACTCTTGATGGTTGGATGGGAGAAATAGCCCACTCAGCGTCGGACGGGATAGAACATCCACCCAGGGACGACTAAATTTACTAGACTTTTAGTTAATTTATATGTTAAGTAGTGTCTCTACGGCGGGAGACAAGTCTTCCGTTCGAAGGGAGTGAATAAACACAGTCCGCACCCGGACGTGCGGTGGAGAGGACATCCACACACTGCGTGACGCACACACCCATGTTGAATCCCACGCCCGCTGAACTTGAATTAAATAAGGAATGTAGGGCAGTGCATTCGACGCCGCCCACTTACATGTTGGTCAGCGGACCTCAAGTTTTTTCATATCGACATTGCGCGTCGCCAGGGCCTGGGCAACCATTACACACGTCACGTAGATAAAATCTTGGCGAAATAATCACGATTCACCCCCCTGGCCGAGGTAACGGTCACCGATGGTCTCTTTGATCCTACCCCAGGCGGGGGGACATATTTGTATTACCTTGCGATTGCGTCCTAGGGATTCTATGGTCTCTAGCCTCTTTCAGGCGTTCCTTTGCGATGATATATGATATGCAATTTGCGAAGTGCTACTGCAGCAATTACACAGGCCTCCACACATACAAACATATTAGTTATTAAAGGGGGAAAGTCAACATCTAGGTTAAGGAGGCGAGGGATGCAAGGACTCAGTCTGGCGTATTCTATTGGGGACCGGCCCCAGTAGAGTATGCATATGCCCTAGGAACCTCGATCAAAATTCTAGTAAATAAGACGGTTGCATTTGGCAGGCAACTTAGTTAAGCAAATTTAGTAAACCGCTGTTGCAAGACAGTAGCTTACCAGGGGTATTTCGGCACTAGGTTAAGTCAACGTTTCGAGCAATTTTTTTTCTATACGCTACATTAGTCTGTAAGTAGATATAAGAGACACTTACAATGGCGAGATCGATCATCGATCGGCCTCGGACTGCGATTTTACGCAGCCGTGTAAGCCCAACAACTCGATACTTCGGTATCAACATGATACTTTACCGTTGTAAGATGCTAGATACGCGACGATATGCGAATGACGAAATGCGATATGCGATTTACAAGATGCAATTGACGAGATGCGAGATAAGAGATGAGAGATACGATATGCGATTTATGATGTGCGATAATCAGCGATATGCCATCACACGACTTTGGACATACACCTACACTTATAGAAAGAGACACATACACGGGAGCGATCGAGTTATAATCGATCGGCATCGGCCTTTGACCGTACGTCAGCCGTGTAAGACCGATAATACGCTACGATATCACCGAATAGGAGATGCGATACTTCACCGTCGCGATATGCGTTGCGGTGATAGTGCACTTTGCACAGTTCCAACCTGCGATTCTACACTGGAACGATCGACTGATCATCGATCGGCGTCCACCTGTTGACTGCATGTCAGCCACACCAGTTCGATAATATTTCCACAGGGGTGGATGAAATCAGTGTAGAAATGATAAAGGCTGCTGGACCTGTTGGTATGCAATGGTTGTATCGACTGCTTAAGTGTGTGTGGAAACGGAAATGTGTACCAGAAGACTGGGAGAAAGGGCTAATAATACCAGTGTTTAAGAAGGGGGACAAGAAGGTGTGTGATAACTATAGAGGGATCATCCTCTTATCACAGATAGTAAAAATACTGGAAAGGATATTAGAAAGAAGAATGAGAAGAAAGGTGGAAGGAGAGTTGCAAGAGGAACAGTATGGCTTCAGGAGTGGAAGATCCACAGTGGACCCAATCTTTAGCTTGAGGCAGGTGATGGAAAAGAACTGGGAATATGGAGAGGATTTGATCATGACTTTCATAGATCTAGAAAAGGCATATGATAGTGTCCTCAGAGAGAAGGTATGGGAAACCATGGTTAAGAAGAGACTGGGAAGAGAACTGTTGGAAATGGTGCAAGCAATTTACAACAACTGTGTTAGCAGGGTACTGACCCCAGTTGGAAAGACAGATTGGTTTAGGAACAAGACTGGACTAAGACAGGGGGGTGTGCTGTCACCTCTCTTGTTCATAATGGCGATGGATGAAATTGTAAAGGAAACAAAGGAAGCATATGGACATAAAGAAATGAAGTTACTGTTATTTGCAGATGATATTGTGGTCTGGGGAACGAACACCGAAGAAGTGCAAAAACAACTAGATGCACTGAACGAAAATATTCAGAAGTACGGCCTGAAAATCAGTATAGAGAAAAGCAAGACCATGGTGATGACAAGAGGGGAAAGACAAGCAAAGGGCACTGTGAAAATAGGAAGTCAGAGTTTGGAAATTGTGGACACGTTCAAATACCTAGGAAGTGAATTGATGCAAACTGGTAGGTTGGACATGGAGATTGGCAGGAGGGTACAGCAGAGCAATGCATTCTATCAAAGTGTAAGAAAACTTGTTTGGGATAAGGAAGTACCATGGAAAAGCAAGGAGGTAATGTATAAAGTGTACTATGTACCCATAATAACTTATGCAGCTGAGACTTGGACACTGACAAGCAGGTAAGAGAGTAGAATCCAAGCCAGTGAAATAAAATTCCTAAGAAGTGTGATAGGAAAGACAAGGAAAGACAGAGTGAGGAATGAAGATGTTAGGAAGGAAGCTGGGATGGGAAAACTAAATGAGAGAAAAAGCTAAGGAAGGAAGCTTGTAGTTTAACGTGACCGTTAATCTCGCGATCATAAGCCACGGGACCTCCGTTTTACGTGGAATCCGAACCACAGGACATGGCATTTCACATCGAAAATCTCACATGCAGTGACCGGGAGTCGAACCCGATCCGCCTTGGTGAGAGGCATACAGCTTGACCGCTGCGCCACCACCAGAGAATTGAGAAGAATAAACTAAGGTGGTTTGGACATGTAAAGAGGATGGAGGAAAATAGAATACCAAGACAGATGCTGGAGGCGAAGTGCAAGGGTAAGAGAGAAAGAGGAAGACCTAGAACAAGGTGGATTGATTCAGTGAAGAACAGCGTAAGAAAAAGAAATCTGGACTGGGATAAGATCGTGGAAGAAGAATGGTGGAAGGAAAGAGGAAAGTGGAGAAGTGCCATAAATACCCCGACCCGGCAGGAGCTGGATAAGAGGAAATGATGATAATGATGATCCTTTTTACAGGTCACCTCCAGCGTGGGACACCAGCGGAAGCCATATAGTACCTAGGGGTGCTTTCACTACATGTGGCGTTCAAACGCGTCAGTCGCACATTATAATTCCTAGATGTTCATTTGTATTTATTTACATTTTATTCTCCATGTTTATCTGTTTTACTTGTATTTTACACCCCCACAGATGAGAACACAGCTGCAGGCGAAGAAGACATTATACACCATGGTTTCCATTTCTTTCTCTCCCCACAGGTGGCGTTCTGTATATAGCCCCATGTATATATCTTGCCCACGCCCTCACACGCGCCAGTCGCACCCTCTACCGTACACACAGAGCCAACCCACCCACGGCTCTCACACTTTTTCCCCCACAGCTTTCTACCAGTACTCAACTGATATCCGTCCCACGGTTAGGGATAACTGTGGGATATCCACTCCCGCTGGACGGATCCCAAAGAGGCACCTATAATGAGAGGTGTCATACAGTAGCGAGGATCGTGCCCATAGAATGTAAGGGACAATCTCCCCCCACAGGGGACGATCCATAGAGGTTTAGTTTATCTGCAGTGGCCATAGGTTAATTATTGCCTAAGTTAATTTTAGATACTAGCGAGTTTAAGCTACAGGACACAGGTTCCTATTTTGTAAAGGTATTCCCGAGGGATAATATTGCTCATGCGATAATTATAAAGGTACATATTAGTGCTCAGGCACAAAGGATTTGTATGCGATTACGGCCGATATGGCAAGGCCAACACCGTTCAAATGATTTCTGGCTACACACTGTTTACATGTCACACGCACCACAGTTGTTACTATTAGACATTATTTTCTTTTTCCTTTCCTTTCTTCTAAAATATAACTTGTAAAAATGCCTCCTTTCACCCCACACAATAAACTCATCTATATATATTCCCCTAACTTTACACACCGATGCATTTATTTCACTTTCTCTATTCTATCCCCTATTGCACATTGTTAGTTATGTATGCACATTGTTTACCTGAGGGCAGTTTTTCACCCAGTCCTTCATAACACGGACGGAGGGTAGATCCCACCCTTTTAGATGTTTTTTCCCTCAGGGTAGCCACCCCTTGTGTTGATTTCTTGACTTGATTATGATTTATTGTACGATGGTATTTACAAATGTTTTTGTTGAATTCTATTCTTATATGGCGAGTTCCATGTACCATGTTATACATTGTTATGTGCCCAGGGCACCCATGTTGTAAAGTTGATATGATTCTACCCAGAAATATTGTCCCCCCCCCCACACCAAAAAACCTACACATGATTGCTAGACACGAACCGGAGGCAGACTTCTTCTACCAGGCACTGTACACTGCCTCTCCCCACACTTCCGTTTACGATACTACCCACCTTTCCATCCATGAGCTTTACACTTCTGCACCTCACCCCACACGGGGATAACCACACACCTACACCGACGTCACCACCTTCTTTCCGAAGGGATCTAATACAGAAACAGAAGAACCCAAGAGAACAAAAGAAGAGACAAGATATTACAAGAAAGAAGAAGATGACCGTTCACACACACACAAGACAAACTACCCCTACGGCCTAGTCCTCGTCCCGTCATCGAGGACGATGACTAGCTCCGTCGAAGGAGTTGTTGCATCCGGGGGATGCACCCCCATCCCCTTCTATCTACGACACATACATCTATCCTCAAACAAACGCCTTCGGAATACATTACTAAATTCTAACATACATCCAAGCCTAATACATAGCAACAACGTCCAATAATCCCGGCCAACTCCTCACATCCTGTGAAATGTGCAATTCCGCACACTCGACACTCAAAAGGCTATAAAACTGGAGAGGTGAGGTAACTTGAGGACAGTCAGCCAGTCAGTCAATCTTCCTCAGTGCCACTTTGTGCCAGACCGCTGCCGAACCCCGCTCCGACGACCGCGAAAGGGTAAGTGTCTAAGCGATCTACACTTCCTCACACAGACATTCACACTCTCACCCCTTAGTGCTTAGATTGTGATAAGCATCTGGTTTAATAACTGTTCTGCAAATTCTAGGAGTACTTCAAGTCTGAAGTACTCATTAAAGTCATACATCTCATAAGTATCTGGTCATTAATTTATTTGCATAATTGTTAAGATCCTACCCTTCATCCCTCGTCCCGGTAGGATCCAGCTAACACTTAGTTAATTGTTTCGTGACGCCCGTAGCCAGCTATTCGCATACGTCAGACTGCTTGCCTCGCTTATTAGCGCGAGCCGTCCGCTGCCCACGTTAGCAGTATTCACAACAGCGACCCAGCTGTTCAGAGCTTCCAGCACCAAACCGCCCTTAATCCCGATATCTTATCCCCGAACTACCTGATCAAACAGTACATTCGGGAGTTCTCCTTTCGAGTGCTTACACGCCCTCGAACCAGTCCATAACCGAAACCTCTTACACTCGAGCTCCAAGCAACCCCCAGCTACTTATATTTCATCCCCCCAGCTATTACATTGTAGAGGGCACCCTCTCAGGTCCCCTACACTATGATCACCATCTTGAAAATCTTTGATTACACCTCGTAAGAGGAGGAGGTTATGTTAGGTTAGCTTGTCCAATACACTGGAGAAGTTTCAACGACATCCAATTCCTTGTGCGTTCGGGTCTTCAGTCTTTGGACTGGTTTGGTGCAGACCTCCATGCTTCCCTGTCCTGAGCTAATCGTTTCATCTCTACATAGCTATCACATGTATACATCCGTTACAATCTGTTCAACATATTTTAACCTTGGTTATCCCCTACGGTTCATGTCCACAACCCTTCCTTTTAGAACTATGTTTGCTATTTTTGGGTGTCTTAATGTGTCCTACCAACCTATCTCTTCTCTTCATTAGCAGTCACCAGAAACATCTCTCTTTTCTCACTCGTCTTAATACCTCTTCATTTGTAACCCTATCTACCCATCTATTCTTCATCATTTTCCTGTAACTTCACATTACAAACGCTTCAATTCTCCTCTTTTTCCGCTACGTCAACAGTGCAAGTTTTACTTCAATAGAGTACCACCCTCCAGACAAAGGCTTTCAAAAATGACTTCTGAATTCCTAAATCTATATTTGATGTCAACAAATTTCATTTCTCTAAAAATTGCATTCGTTTTCTGAGTCAATCTAATTTAGATATCCTCTTTGCTCCGTCCATCACTGGTAATTTTGCTTCCTGAGTAGCAGAAGTCTCTTACTTCCTTTAGATTTTCACCTGCCAATTTAACATCAAAAGGTCATGCTGATTTTATTTGGCTGCATTCTATTATTTTGTTTTAACTTACATATATTGATTTTCATCATGTATCCTTTCCTCAAGACAGAGTCCATACCATTTAAAAACTCATTAAAATCCTCTAATCAATCAGCTAAGATCACAATGGCAACATCAAAACTCAGAGTTGAATTATTTCTTCTTAAAACTTTACTCCTACTTTAAATGTTCCCCTAATTTTCTTCATTGAATGTTCAATGTCTAGATTGAAAACTATGGGTGACAAGTTGCAGCCTTGCCTCACACCAGTCTGAATACCAGCTTCTCTCTCATGTACTTCGGCTTGAATAACTGCCGTCTGGTCTCTGAGGCTATAGATTGTAGATCACCCTCCTATCCCTGTACATTATTACAGTCATTTTCAAAATGTGAAACAACTTACTCCAATCAACGTTATCAAAAGCCTCTTCTAAGTCTACAAATGCCATGAACAATCTCCTATATTTCTTTGTCCTACCTTCCAAGATTAGCCTAGTACATAGTACAGCTATCTTTGTTCCTACGTTTCCACTGAAACTAAATTGGTCTTCACCCAACTCAGTTTCTATATGTCTTTTTAATCCTCTTGTATATTATTTTAGATAGAGAGATAGCCTACTGTACATAAAAATGAGGGGACTCGATAGACCAGATGTTAAAATGATGACCTTATGTGGTTTAATAACCACTCAGTTGCACTAATCTCAAGTCAAGAAGAGGTTCATCCTCGTAAATTGCCGTACATTTGGTTAATATTATGTCATTTTTTGAATTTTGAGGCAAATATGATGTATTTAATTGTATGTCAGATAATCTGTGTTATTGTGGTGTCTGTAGTAGCAGGTCAATTTAACAATTATAGATATGATTGAGAGGGAGGTAGTGTGACTTGGTAATTAGCTAGTGGGTAAGAACACATAAAAATAAGAGACTCCCTAGGCCTCGGATATCTAAATACTGTCAGTCGGGGTTGGAATATAGCAAATGTTGTTCCAGGGAGGTTTATAAAAATATGAAAAAAAAAAGAATTCTGCACCAGCAAGTGTGTTAAAATTTAATGATAAATCCCCGAAAATCACTTGCACAGTAGTGAAGTAAGAATCTGTTCCAGCAGTCTTTAGCAATGAGTTGTTACCTCTAGTACGTTTTGGCTCACGGATATTATATTACTGATGATATGACAACAGCCACAAACGAATCTAGTATCTGTGTGTAACATCGCTAACATTTAGTCTTGTATACTTTAGTAGCCTATGTGTAGTGGTTTTCGAACATCTGGGTCTTCAGCTCTGTGTACTTAAGAGAGTGTAAAAACTTGGGATTATTTCAGTCATCAAACAGTCAATATGACAGCTATATACAGGTAAGAAAATACAATAAACTTTAGTAGAAATGTTGGTGTATTCTTGGAATACACGGTAAGATAGAGTATTCTTTTTAATGCTCTTTGCTTGTTCATTTCATCCCTTTTCTCAAACACCAACAGTGATCTCCTAGTTTCTCTTTGGTGGTCATGTCTCTTATGTTACTGTGAGTCTGTTCTAGATATATATCTTCCATGACCCACCTAGCGTCATCTAGCAGCGAATCTCTGAAGCTCCTCAATTCTTCCTGGTGCAAGAGGACTTCCTTTTCCATCTGGCCACCAGATCTCGTTGCCATCGCCAGCTATTATCTCTGTGGTCAAGAGAACTTCGTCTACTCTTTCACCTACCAGGCTGTGCTAGTATCGCCTGCTATCAACTCTTTGAAGACCATTTCCTCAAGAGAATTTAAGTTTACAATATTGGTCATGCTTATATGTTTTCCTTTTGTCTCCTACCCCCACTCTTTTCCCTTCCTTGGACCCTCCGCGCTTCGCTGAGTGGGTCTCACTTGTAAGTCGGCAGTTGACTCGGTCAGTCAAGGCTCAACTAGAGCCAGTCTCCTCAAACCAAGAGGCACTCTCTACGTTCTACGCCATGTTGGCACATTAGGTATCCGTCAAAGGGAACTTCATCTTCGCCATGCAACAAAGATAAGTACAGACTTAAGGTTTTAACCTCATCTTCATCAGTTTTATTATCTACATGCTTTTATTGATCATTTTATAGACAGCGTGAGAATACTTATTTGGGGCGGTAATCATTCTTCGCGGGATTTGCCATGTTGAGCTTTTGTCTGTCTAAGCCAACCTCAATAGAAAGTAGCTTTTCTTAAGCTATTTAAATGAGAAATCTCCTCACCACGTGGGATATTATCTAATACCCGCTGTCTATAAATTACCAAGCTAGTTCCTCCGCTGGATTAACTTTGGCCCCATTCTTCTATTAAGATCGTTCTGGAACCTTCCAGATCCTGTACTTTATCTACAAGTCCTGCCGTCATGTATTTTTCACTCACTTGTGAGAATACTATTTAAAATTGAAGAATCTCACTTCTGAATTAAAGCTCAATAGCGAATTTTCTTCCACCGTTGGAATGTTCTATGGCGCATTTAATTGTAATCCACAACTTTCTCAAGCAATATACTTTCGCCTATCTAGTGCAACCAGTCCTTTTTCATAATTGCAATAACTTTCTTTGCCATAAACTTTCGTGTTACTACAGTGAATTTTTCATCTATTCAAAAGACTATAGTGATAACTAGTGCTTGTTCAACTTTTCTACCGCGTCGCGATCGTCCGTTTACATTAAATAAGGCCATGAACATTGATCCTAAATCCCAATTGATCTTTCCTAAACCTTCTACTAACAAACCATATTAATAAAATTGTAACTCTAAATCATTTTCTATGAGGTGTCACTCTAATGAAGTGCCCTTCCATTTTGCTTGTTTATCATTAATTAATTTCTGCATAACTACGTGTTTTATACACGGTTCAAGCTTACATTGTTTCTACCCTATAATCAGGGAACCCAATTCTTTCAACTCATGAGTGAGTTATTTCTAGGTCTCACGAAAGGGAAACTGCCCCATTTGGCTCGTGATTCCTACTTAAACATAGGAGGTCGAGAACCTTCCTTTTGACTTTCTCATCAGGTTTCACAGTAAGTGACCTGCCCTTATTTGTATAATAACCAACAGTAATTCTGTATAAATATAAGAAGTTATAGGAACTTCTCCTTTATTCTACCCGCTTTCTTTTTTTTGTTATTTTCGAAGTTGTAACTTTTTCTAAAATAGTTACCTGGAAATTTCTTAAAGTACACTCCTTGTACTCAATTTAATGTTTAAACTTTAATCACTTCATTTGTCTTTTTTTAATCTTACAAAGATTTTAGTACATATATAAGGTTTGAAACCTAAA
This sequence comes from Meconema thalassinum, assembly GCA_946902985.2. NCBI lineage: Eukaryota > Metazoa > Arthropoda > Insecta > Orthoptera > Tettigoniidae > Meconema > Meconema thalassinum. The sequence continues at coordinate 1,424,938,525 of OX336389.2, read as the reverse complement.
GAATTGTTAATTGCCTGGAGCAAACTTTAAATGTTAGGAGGTCTGCGACCCCAAATTGTTACTAAAAATTGAAACTATATACTTGTCAAATTTATTAGACTCTTTTGCCTTGTTAAATAAATTAAATATTTGTTTTTGGATTTATCATTTCTCTAATACAACGGTTAGGCAAGATCCTGTCCTCCTTGGCTCTCCCTACTCAATGCCATTAAATCTATTGATAGGGCTTTCACCACTCGTTGCATTTGGGCAAGAACTCTTAGTGGTAATCTCGTTAAAGTTTCTCTTAGCTTTAATAGCTAATTCTAACTGGCCAGTAAGGCAAGTATAGCTCGCTACGCCAGCTACCTGCTTGTGGAGATCCTCTCCGAAAACTTATGGTTGGTTTTCCAAAAGATAATTATTTCTCTTTGTCTAAACTTTTAGCCGGCTCCTTGCTGAGTAAAAGCTTAGCCATTTCCAAATGCAACCATTGGTTCACTTACCAAAATTACTCCCCAAGGTATAATTTTTTATCACTATCCTTCTTGGAAGCACTTGGTCGCTTTTTCAGGAACTCTATAACTTCGAAAACTGGAAATACCAAACCTGATTCAAATTATTGGCATTCTTTGAATTACTTTGCAAAAACGAATTTCTTTGAACAGACATACAATAAATCTGTTACTCTCAGTCTTGCCAGACCATCACCCTTCCCCATAGTAAGCAGATGCATGCTTGAGAGGGAATACGCTAAAGCCTTCCTCTGGCAAACCGCCCAAGTCCTAGCTGCGGTTCCCGTCAGCTTCGACCAGGTCCTTACCCACTTTAGGTATCAGAGAGCGGATTTGCGGTGGCAACAGCCTCTAAGTGCATTTAAAGTTAAATTCATAACCTTTGTGGGACTCTCCTATTTTTCTATCCTTTTTCTCCAGTCCGAAACCTACCTTCATTTCTTAATCATCTTCCCTTGGTGGTTAGGTTATTCTCCAGCCAATAATCTACCCAAAAATTGATGCCAGAAACCCGGGAGAGTCCACTTGTCATTTTTTCTGTTTAAAAGATTATTTGACCATACCTTGCAAATTATTAATATCTGCTTTGAATCTTTCAGCTATAACTACATCATGCAAAGCCTGTGAAGGGGAAAGAGGCCGCTCCTGTCTCCCGTGGTGTATCCCTTTCTTTCAACTCATTTGCTGCTGCCTGCTTGACAGCATTTCCAAGGTTCCACAGTTTCGTGAGTTAAATTTCAATTTATTTTCTTTGACATGGCTCCTACTGAAAAGGATAAGGATGAAAAACTTACTTCTAAACGAGCATCCTATAAAGGGCAAATTACCCGATTCAGAAAGTACATAAAAGAGTTAGATCCCTCAGAAGCTCAATTAGACTTGTTGAAACATCGTGTAAGGGATTTTGAACGTTCTTATGAAAATTATTGCAACATCCAAACTGAAATAGAAACTTGTATGCTCAATCAAACCGAAGATCGAGTCGAAGTAGAAAACCAATATTACGAAGGCATAGGTTCTGCTTTCAAAATAATACGCCAACACGAAGAGGAGCAGAAAAAGGACGCTTCTGTTCTTGGTTCCCTTCATGAACCACAAACTTCTTTCCGTGATGGTACTTACAAGCCCAAACCAATTTTACCTAAAATTGATTTACCCCATTTCTCTGGAGATGAATCTACTTGGGATTCTTTCTATGAATTATTTTGCTCCCTTGTTCATGACAATGAAGACATTCAAGTCATTTACAAGTTTCATTACTTGAGATCTATCCTCCGAGGTCAAGCTCTGCAGTTAGTTGAAGCACTCCCTTTAAGCGCCGAAAATTACCCCATTGCCTTTAACTTATTAAAAGAAAGATATGGAAATTTACGGTTACGTATTCAACGCCATATGATGGCTCTATTCAACCTACCTGCGTCACAGCACAATGACGTCACTAGTTTGCGTACTCTAGTTGACATTACACAACTTCACGTTAAGGCTCTGTCCCAATTAGATCAACCTACTGAACACTGGGATACTTTCCTAATTCATTTAGTGGTTTCTAAAGTTGATGCTGCTACCCTCAAAGCTTGGGAAATTGAACTTTCTAAAGAAGACGACTACTCTTACGAGCATTTAGTCACTTTCATAAACGCTAGATGCCAACTCTTAACCGCTCTAGCTAATCAAAGTGAACCCTCTTCCCCGAGTTCCAAATTTGAATTAATGTCTATCAAACCTAAAAGCGAACGCTTAGCGTCTAATACCCAAAAACCCGGGTCCAGCTCATCTAAATTTAAATCAAACACTACTGGTTACCCAACTAGGTCTAGTGAACGTCGTGTTGCTAGCTCTATTGTTTTAAACACTCAAAGCGAACCTCGCAAGAGTTTAAACGAACCTTTAAAGTGCATACTTTGTAAAGATCCCCATGCCCTATACCTCTGTAAATCCTTTAAAGAAATGTCAGTCGACGACAGAAGAAAATTAGTTTCCCAGAACAAACATTGCTTCAATTGCCTAGCGCCTACTCATTCTGCTTCTAATTGCAAGTCCACAAGACTTTGCTACCATTGTGAAAAGGCTCATCACACTTTGCTACATCGTCATGATCAGGCAAGGTCATCGACAGCATCTACTTCTCCGAAAAATGATAGTGCTAACAGTTCTAATGCTTCATCGTATATTCAAAATGCCAAGTCCATTCGCAGTGCTCAAGTATTGTTGTCTACTGTCCAAATCGAAGTTCAGGATAACTTTGGCAACTGGGTCCGTGCACGCGGTCTTCTAGATTCAGCGGCAACTCATGATTTTGTGTCTAATTCCTTGATTAGAAAACTAGGCCTACCTGTAAACCCCACTTCTATTAACGTGTCGGGCATCAACAGCTCAAAATCGCAAGCTTTACAATTCTCAAAGCTAACCATAAGAGACATTTGTCATAGAAACAACTTTCTTAAACTTAATTGTCTAATTCTCAATAGCATTGGAGAAGACACTCCAAGTCACTCTGTGGATATTTCAGCGTTAAACATTTCCTCGCACTTAAGGCTAGCCGATCCTTTGTTCAACATGCAAAACCCTATTGACATACTCTTTAGTGCCAATGTTTTCTGGAATTGCCTTCGTAAACAGGTTCGCAAGTTATCCTCAAACGTGGTCGCCAGAGATACTAATTTTGGATGGATCGTCACAGGTCAACTTCCCCATTATTCTCCCCAACCCGCATCGCAATGTTACTTCTCCAATACTGATCTGGAACAGTTTTGGAGGCTCGAAAGCGTTGATCCTCCTAACGTAACCTCTTCAGAAAATGAATTCTGTGAGCAACTTTTTTTGAACACCACCACTCGTTCTTCTGATGGCCGGTTCGTTGTTCAAGTGCCAAGATTACATAATCCTCCAAAACTTATTAACTCTCAGCCCAAAGCTCGAAAAGCTCTCTTTGCTATCGAGAGCAAATTCAAGAAATAACCTCTTGTTAAACAGCAGTACACTGATTTCATGGATGAGTATGAAAGATTAGATCATATGGAAGTTGTTAACAAATCTGATGATGAATTGCACCCCCCAATTGAAACGGTTTATTTAAATCATCATCCCGTGTGGAAAACCCCTCTTGTAAAGGATAAAATCCGAGTTGTTTTCAATGGTTCATCACCCGACGTGAATGGCAACAGCCTTAACGACACCCTTTACTCTGGTCCTGCTATTCAATCAGATCTATCTGCTATACTCTTAAACTTTCGATTATTTCCCATAGCTGTCATAGCTGATATAAAACAGATGTACCGCCAAGTTTTAATTCAACCGGAACAACGAGATCTCCAAAGGATCTTGTGGCGTGATGAAATCAGTAAGCCCATTAAGGTATTTCGCTTAAAAACGGTTACTTATGGCTTAAAACACTCTGCTTTCCTGGCTATCCGATCCCTACACTTGCTAGCCTCACAAGATGGTCATTTATTTAATTCCAAAGCCTCTGAAGCACTAACTACGTCATTCTATGTTGACGATTATTTACAATCCATCCCCACTTTGGAGGAAGCTTCTTTTGTGTCTTTAGAACTTCAGGCATTGCTAAGGAATGGAGGTTTCCCACTTCATAAGTGGAATTCCAACTCCCCTGAGTTTCTCGCCCAGTTTCCCATCGAAGACATAGATCCTTCTTCTGTCGAAATTTGTGGAATCTCCGAATCCATAAAAACTCTAGGAGTTCATTGGTGCACTAGCACTGACACTCTCATCTATAAAGTTTCGCTCGCAGAAGAGCTTCCTAACACAAAAAGACAAATTCTCTCTGAAATTGCAATTTTTTTTTATCCACTTCAATTCCTTGCCCCAGTTATCGTTATAGCCAAACTCTTCATGCACGAGCTGTGGTCGATCAAATGTGAATGGGATGACACTGTTCCTCTTTCTTTTCTTAATCGTTGGCTCTCGTTTCGCAGCAATTTGCTGGATCTTTCCCTTATTGAAATGCCTAGGAATTTAATTAACGCTCATTCTAATGCATCCTTTTTCCTTCATGTGTTCGCGGACAGTTCCGAAAACGCTTATGGTTGCTGCGCATATTTAGTTTATCGTGGTTCATTAAATGGATCTTCAGTTTCTAACCTTGTTTGTGCCAAATCGAAGGTCGCTCCTCTTAAAACTATCACTTTGCCTAGGCTTGAATTGTGCGCTGCACTCATGGCTGCAGAACTTGTTAAGAAATTACGGGAAGTATTAAAAGTCAAATTCTCGCAAATTTATCTCTGGAGCGATTCCATGATCACCCTTTCTTGGATCGCCAAGAACCCCTCTCACTGGCAATCTTTTGTTGCAAACAGGGTTTCCAAAATTCAAACTCTTTCTTCTGGATGTCAATGGAGGCATGTGCCCAGTGCTGATAAACCAGCCGATATTATCTCTCGTGGTTGTTTACCCTCTCAATTGGCAGCTTCCCAGATGTACTGGCATGGGCCCTCGTGGTTAATCAAAGACTCTTCATCATGGCCTTCTAAACCTCCAGCTACAAACTCCAACTTGCCTGACGCTAAAGTACCTCTATCTATTGCTTCGTGTCTTGTTTCCAACGCTTCTCATCCCTTGTTGTCCCGCTATTCTTCTTTTCCTAAATTAATACGAATTGTCGCCTATCTCCTTAGATGGCAATATTTTGTGGTTGACCAACCTCCTCTCCCCAAACCGCACCTTACCAATCATGAATTGAATCTCTCTACCATTAAGGTTTTACAACTGACACAGCAAGAAGCCTTTTCTTCTGAATTGTCTTTACTTTCTTCTAAAAGGGATCTTCCCAAATCCAGTCGTCTCCGTGCTTTAGCCCCGTTCCTTGATGACCATGGGTTACTCAGGGTAGGTGGTAGGCTCTCGCAATCTTTGGTCTCTGAGGACAAAAAGCATCCCGTTATTTTGCCTTCTAAACATCACGTAACTTCTTTAATTATACGTGACTTTCATTATCGTAATCTGCATGTTGGCACACGCACTCTGCTTTGCCTCTTAAGGGAAAAATACTGGATTATAAATGGAATTCATGAAGTTTCTTCTGTAATTCACAAGTGCATTCCTTGCTTCAAAGCGAAACCTAAAATCAATACTCAATTAATGAGCGATCTGCCCTCTTTTCGCTTCTCTCCTATACGCCCATTTGCTCTAACTGGTGTGGACTATATGGGTCCGTTCCAATATCAACGAAATTCCCCAGAAGCTAAACGCAAATTGTTTGGTAAGCTTTATGTTTCTCTCTTTGTTTGCATGGTTACTGGCGCAATCCACTTGGAACTAGCAACGAATGCTTCTACTTCTTACTTTTTATCAGCTGTCTCTCGCTTCACTGCTAGGCGTGGTGTTCCTTCAGAGATGTTCTCTGATAACGCTTTCACTTTTCAGGGCGCAGCTTCCCTGTGGAAGAAAGCTCTCACTTCCTCTCCTGTCATGGAACAAATTTCTAATTTTTCCTACTCAAAGGGTTTCAAATGGCGCTTTATACCTCCCTACGCTCCTCATCACGGTGGTAGGTGGGAATCTTGCGTAAAGCTCACTAAACGTCATTTAAGAAAGGTCTTAGGTAATCGAATTCTGACTTATGAAGAATTCAATTCACTGTCCGTTCTGATTGAAGGTGTTGTTAATTCTCGCCCTTTAACTCCGCTTTCCAATGACCCCGATGACTTGCTTACACTCACACCTGGTCACTTCCTTATCGGCACTTCTCTTTCTGCCCCTCCTCCTCTTCCCAATTCTTACAGGGATTCTAATCTACCTATCGTTTGGCGTAAACTTGAAGCCCTCCGTAATTCTTTTTGGAAGAGGTGGAACTTGGAATATTTAACTTCCTTGCAACGGGGACAGAAGTGGTTTCTTTCCAGTCCCGACATTAAAGTGGGGGACTTGGTCTTGGTTAGGGATGTCTCTCCCCCCCTGGTTTGGACTTCTGGTAGAGTGACCGAGTGTTATCCTGGAAGGGATGGGAGAGTCAGGGTGGCCAAAATCTTGACCACTAATGGTCCGATCACAAGACCAATGTCTTTGATCGCTCCATTACCTCTAAATGTTTAACTGTTTATTTTGTTCTCTGTTGGTGTTTACCCTCCCAGTATGGTGTATTCTTGGAATACACGGTAAGATAGAGTATTCTTTTTAATGCTCTTTGCTTGTTCATTTCATCCCTTTTCTCAAACACCAACAGTGATCTCCTAGTTTCTCTTTGGTGGTCATGTCTCTTATGTTATTGTGAGACTGTTCTAGATATATATCTTCCATGACCCACCTAGCGTCATCTAGCAGTGAATCTCTGAAGCTCCTCAATTCTTCCTGGTGCAAGAGGACTTCCTTTTCCATCTGGCCACCAGATCTCGTTGCCATCGCCAGCTATTATCTCTGTGATCAAGAGAACTTCGTCTACTCTTTCACCCACCAGGCTGTGCTAGTATCGCCTGCTATCAACTCTTTGAAGACCATTTCCTCAAGAGAATTTAAGTTTACAATATTGGTCATGCTTATATGTTTTCCTTTTGTCTCCTACCCCCACTCTTTTCCCTTCCTTGGACCCTCCGCGCTTCGCTGAGTGGGTCTCACTTGTAAGTCGGTAGTTGACTCGGTCAGTCAAGGCTCAACTAGAGCCAGTCTCCTCAAACCAAGAGGCACTCTCTACGTTCTACGCCATGTTGGCACATTAGGTATCCGTCAAAGGGAACTTCATCTTCGCCATGCAACAAAGATAAGTACAGACTTAAGGTTTTAACCTCATCTTCATCAGTTTTATTATCTACATGCTTTTATTGATCATTTTATAGACAGCGTGAGATTACTTATTTGGGGCGGTAATCATTCTTCGCGGGATTTGCCATGTTGAGCTTTTGTCTGTCTAAGCCAACCTCAATAGAAAGTAGCTTTTCTTAAGCTATTTAAATGAGAAATCTCCTCACCACGTGGGATATTATCTAATACCCGCTGTCTATAAATTACCAAGCTAGTTCCTCCGCTGGATTAACTTTGGCCCCATTCTTCTATTAAGATCGTTCTGGAACCTTCCAGATCCTGTACTTTATCTACAAGTCCTGCCGTCATGTATTTTTCACTCACTTGTGAGAATACTATTTAAAATTGAATAATCTCACTTCTGAATTAAAGCTCAATAGCGAATTTTCTTCCACCGTTGGAATGTTCTATGGCGCATTTAATTGTAATCCACAACTTTCTCAAGCAATATACTTTCGCCTAACTAGTGCAACCAGTCCTTTTTCATAATTGCAATAACTTTCTTTGCCATAAACTTTCGTGTTACTACAGTGAATTTTTCATCTATTCAAAAGACTATAGTGATAACTAGTGCTTGTTCAACTTTTCTACCGCGTCGCGATCGTCCGTTTACATTAAATAAGGCCATGAACATTGATCCTAAATCCCAATTGATCTTTCCTAAACCTTCTACTAACAAACCATATTAATAAAATTGTAACTCTAAATCATTTTCTATGAGGTGTCACTCTAACGAAGTGCCCTTCCATTTTGCTTGTTTATCATTAATTAATTTCTGCATAACTACGTGTTTTATACACGGTTCAAGCTTACATTGTTTCTACCCTATAATCAGGGAACCCAATTCTTTCAACTCATGAGTGAGTTATTTCTAGGTCTCACGAAAGGGAAACTGCCCCATTTGGCTCGTGATTCCTACTTAAACATAGGAGGTCGAGAACCTTCCTTTTGACCTTCTCATCAGGTTTCACAGTAAGTGACCTGCCTATATTTGTATAATAACCAACAGTAATTCTGTATAAATATAAGAAGTTATAGGAACTTCTCCTTTATTCTACCCGCTTTCTTTTTTTATTTTCGAAGTTGTAACTTTTTCTAAAATAGTTACCTGGAAATTTCTTAAAGTACACTCCTTGTACTCAATTTAATGTTTAAACTTTAATCACTTCATTTGTCTTTTTTTAATCTTACAAAGATTTTAGTACATATATAAGGTTTGAAACCTAAAGAATTGTTAATTGCCTGGAGCAAACTTTAAATGTTAGGAGGTCTGCGACCCCAAATTGTTACTAAAAGTTGAAACTATATACTTGTCAAATTTATTAGACTCTTTTGCCTTGTTAAATAAATTAAATATTTGTTTTCGGATTTATCATTTCTCTAATACAACGTTTAGGCAAGATCCTGTCCTCCTTGGCTCTCCCTACTCAATGCCATTAAATCTATTGATAGGGCTTTCACCACTCGTTGCATTTGAGCAAGAACTCTTAGTGGTAATCTCGTTAAAGTTTCTCTTAGCTTTAATAGCTAATTCTAACTGGCCAGTAAGGCAAGTATAGCTCGCTACGCCAGCTACCTGCTTGTGGAGATCCTCTCCGAAAACTTATGGTTGGTTTTCCAAAAGATAATTATTTCTCTTTGTCTAAACTTTTAGCCGGCTCCTTGCTGAGTAAAAGCTTAGCAATTTCCAAATGCAACCATTGGTTCACTTACCAAAATTACTCCCCAAGGTATAATTTTTTATCACTATCCTTCTTGGAAGCACTTGGTCGCTTTTTCAGGAACTCTGTAACTTCGAAAACTGGAAATACCAAACCTGATTCAAATTATTGGCATTCTTCGAATTACTTTGCAAAAACGAATTTCTTTGAACAGACATACAATAAATCTGTTACTCTCAGTCTTGCCAGACCATCACCCTTCCCCATAGTAAGCAGATGCATGCTTGAGAGGGAATACGCTAAAGCCTTTCTCTGGCAAACCGCCCAAGTCCTAGCTGCGGTTCCCGTCAGCTTCGACCAGGTCCTTACCCACTTTAGGTATCAGAGAGCGGATTTGCGGTGGCAACAGCCTCTAAGTGCATTTAAAGTTAAATTCATAACCTTTGTGGGACTCTCCTCCTATTTTTCTATCCTTTTTCTCCAGTCCGAAACCTACCTTCTTTTCTTAATCATCTTCCCTTGGTGGTTAGGTTATTCCCCAGCCAATAATCTACCCAAATGTATGTGTACAAGTTTGGGATAGCCCGCTCGGGTACGATGTCGTGTTAGTCTGGTGTGGTAAGGCTTGTCTGACTTTGGTAAAACATCTCTCTAGGGACTCACAACAGTACTCAGTGTTGTCAATACAGTGTCGAAGTTAGTCCATATTTAGCTTTCTGCTAGATACAGTACTGTTAATGTTGTTATTGTTGATTGTGTCTTTTAATTGGTACGATGCAGCTCTCTATTCATTCCCTGTTCTGAGCTAATTCCTTCATCTCTACATAGCAGGCCCACTTTACATCCAAGGACATCTGTTTATCATAGTCTAACCTTGATCTACCCCTACAGTTCTTGGTCACAACTCTTCTTTCCTTAACTACGTTTGCTACTCCTAGGCGTCTTAGTATTTGTCGAACCAACCTATCTCTTTCCTTCATTAGCAGTCGCTATAAGCACCTACCCCACTCGTTTTAATACCTCTGGTTGCGGATATCCGCGGCTTCATCATTCTCCTGTAACACCACATATCAAACGCTTCAATTCTCTTCTTTTCTAATGCGATAACAGTCCATGTTTCACTTCCATAGAGCTCCACGCTCCACACAAAGGTTTTCAAAATGAATTTCTAATAAATAAATCTATATTTGATGTCAATATTTTTTTCTTTTCTGTCGAAATGCTTTAGTTGCTGTTGATTAAGTTCTTTGATTGGTTTAATACAGCTGTCCATACCTTTCCGGTCGTAAGCTAATCATTTCATCTCTGAATAGCTAGCACACCTTACATCCGAGGCAGTCTGTTTAACATATTCTAACCTTGGTCTACCCTTACAGTTCTTGGCCTCAACTCTTCTTTCCATAGCCTAACTAAGTTCATTATTCCTGGATGCCTTAGTATTTGTCCAACCAACCTATCTCTTCTCTTAGCTTGCCACGGAGGGTGAGTGGATAGCGTGTCGGTCTACTAACCCCAATATTGCAGGTTTGCTCCTGGCCGTGGTAAGTGATTTTTGAAAGGCGCCAAAAATACGACACGCATGTCATACGATGTTGGCATGTCAAAGAATCCATTTGAATTCAGTAGGCCGTGTTCATAATGGCAAAATTAATCCTGGGAATTTCCGCCAACACAAAGTTCCTAATTTCTCTACTACAGTAGAAAGCGCTATAGTGTTCAAGGAGCTTAGATATCTAACCTCCTTGACTTTCGTAGTGATTCAAGGAACAACGAAATTCGACATGCAAGCTACCCTCTGGGTGTCAAATTACAGAGCTTGCACCCGGCACCCGAGGCCAAACGATATTATTATTATTATTACCACTTCTCTGCGTTTGCAGTTCCCAAAAACAGCTCGCCCAGTCGATTTAGTGTGTCAACAATGAATGAACATGCATTATGTCAGTTCTGCTCAGAATTAAAACATTAGTATTTCTATCTAAATGATTTTTTTACATAATAACACGGCAAGTATATAATCTACTAATCAGTATTCACCTATCAACCACTTGTATAGCTAGCTATATACCGGTACATTGTCCAATGTAAGCTAACTTTAGCTACATCCAAGATAATCTATTTGGCATATTCAAACCTTGGCCTATCCTGCAATTCATAGCCTCGACCCTTCTTGCCATAACTATGTTTACTATTCTTGGGTCTTAGTTTGTGTCCTACTAACCTATCTCTTACTTAGACTGTTAACGCATCAGTAAAGAAGAGAATTTAGGCGTTTGAAATGTGGTGTTACAGGAGAATAATGAATATTATATAAGCAAATAAAGTAATAAATAAACAATACCATACACAGTTGAGGACTCTTTGTCGCCAACACATGTTCCATTAAGTGTAAACCTAAATTTAAGTTATTTTGTGGAACATTTTGAGATATTTTCCTTCACAAACGTGTTACAAACACATATCATCCAACAATGGGAATTAACCATATCAGATTTTAATCCCTAAAAGTGAAATACAGGTCACTTAGGCCAAAGTTTAGCATGCTAGCTAGTTAGCCACTGGGTTGAAATTCAAGGAATTTTATGATATCGTGACCATTTAAAACATGTACTGGTGTTTGTGGAATGTGTCTGATTACCTGTGTCATTGTGGTGTCAGTTGCAGTTTATGTATTTTGTAATTCACGTGGGCTTTGGGGGGACAAACAGATCTTAGTATCCACTAACTGGTATTCACCTATCCACCACGGAGATTGCTAGCTATATATCAATCTTGTCGAATAAATTTGCGGGAGTGTAAGAGATTGAGACATCATGTTTTCCTGAATAGTTTTTCTTGATCACCGGCACCATATAGTGGGGTGAGTAAAATTCACCAATTTCCCAGCGGTTACCAAAGAAAGAAGAATGCAATAACTTTATAACGGTTAGAATATGCTGCATTGCCTAGTATGCCTCATTATAGTGCTGTATTAGGTTTCTATGTGTATCTACCGACCTAACCAGTAGCGGCATTTTTTAAAGAACCAACCATCCTGTGGGTTGACTACCTTACAGAGAAAGTGTAGCCACCATCCTGGTATTTGCATAAACCAACCACAGAAAAACGATTTCTAAAAATAGCTAATGTTGCTTCCTATTGCGTCAGATGCTGCTTAATGACAGGCTTTAGCGCTGCTGTATAAGCGTTGGGTTAGACCCTCGGGAAAAATTGGAAAAATGAACTGTCCTAAGAAAAGAACACGTTACACACTTTCGTATAAACCGTAGAACATTGGTTAGGTTCGGTTCAGTTCGGTTCGGATCGGGTTTGGTTCGGTTTGGGTTCGGTTTGAGTTCAGTCAAGTTCGAGTTCGGTTCTGTTTCGGTTCGGTTTTGGTTCAGTTCGGTACGGTTTCGGTTCGATTTGGTTTCAGTTAGGTTCGGTTCGGTTTCAGTTCGGTTCGGTTTCGGTTCGATTCAATTTCAGTTCGGTTCGGTTTCTTTTCGGTTTCGGCTCAGTTTTGTTTCGGTTCGGTTTCGGTGCGGTTTAGTTCAGTTTGCTTCGGTTTAGTTTGGTTTCGGTTAAGCCGAAATTCTCAGTTAGGTCCTTTAAATTGAAAAATGTTCCACACTCTGCAATAATGGCATTACGCCCTTTCGATTAAGCCATCGCACGACTTCATCCGATTAACCGTACGATAGATATCGACTATTTTAACTTGGACGCTCCGCGATGCCAGGCTTCGTTAGGGGGGATTCGGTTAGCTTAGGTTAAGTAGCTACCCAAAGTTATGTTAGGTTAGGCTAGATTTAATTAAGCTACGGCTACCATCCTGAGAGGAGGAGTGAGGAGGAGGAGGAGGTGGAGGAGAAGGAGGAGGAACTTTTGTATCGCACCTCGTAGGTTAGATAAGATTAAGTTAAGTTAAGCTACGGCTGCTCTCTTGGAGGAGGAGGAGGTTAGTTTAGGTTAGGTTAAGCTAGGCTAGGTTTAGTTAGGTTAGGTTAGGTTAGGTTAAGCTACAGCCGCCATCTTGGAGGAGGAATAGGAGGGGCCAGTACCCAGGAGGAGGAGGAGGTTGGTTCAGAACTTAGGTTACGTTAGTTAAGGTTGGTTTAGGTTACGTAAGGATAGGTTACATTAGGCTAGGTAAGGTTAGGTTACGCTAGGCTAGGATAGGTTAGGTTAGTTAGGATAGCTTAGGTTAACTTACCCTACGGCCGCCATCTTGGAGGAGGAGGGTGGAGGAGAGAGGAGGAGGGAGAGGGTTCAATACTCAGGTTAGGTTTGGCTAGGCTAGGTAATGTTAGATTAGTTAGGTTAGGCAAGGATAGGTTGGGATTGGTAAGGTTAGGCTAGGCCAGGTTTAGTTAGGTTAGATTAAGCTACAGTCGCCATCTTGGAGGACGAGGAGGGTCCAAAACGCAGGAGGAGGTGGGAACAGAACTTAGGTTAGGATAGTTAATGTAAGGTTAGGCTAGGTTAGGTTAGGTTAACATAACCTACTGCCGCCATCTTGGAGGAGGCGGGAGGCGGAGGAGGAAGATGGTTCAAAACTCAGGTTAGATAAGGTTAGGTTATGTTAAGCTACGTCCGCCATCTTGGAAGTGGATTACAGCAGTAGTGGCTACACCATCATGGATTAAAGTAGTAGTGGCTATACCATCATGGATTACAACAGTGTAAACTAAAACTTCACCTTCCAATTAAAGCCCCCATTTGTTAGAGAAGTGTATACATAATTCAGTAGAATGATACTCCCCAGCGAATCTAATAATAATGTTATTGGTTTTACGTCCCTTTTAACTACACTGGCTTTTAGAGACGCCGGGGTGCCGGAATTTTGCCCCGAAGGGGATCTTTAACGTGCCAGTAAATGTACTGACACGGCTCCCTCGCATTTGCGCACCCTCAAATGCCAGCTGACTGCGCCAGGTTTCGAACCTGCAACCTTGGGCTCAGCAAGCGAGAACGTTACCCCTGAGCCACGCAGCCAGACCATCCCAGCGAATCTGTTTGGGCAGACGTTTGTTGAATGGCTTAAGTGTCAGTCAGGTTATAGTGTTAATCACATGTGGCATTCTGCCAAATGACAGACGCATTTGAGTACGAATCGGTTCAATTATTCATACAACAGTTCGCAAAGTAGTGGTCATCAGTTCAGAATACACAACATTTTGGCGTCTTTATTGACCATGAGTTAGGTTGAGGAAGTCAATATTAGTTGATTGAGTACTTACTTTGCCGGTGATATCAAATTCGACTTAATCAAGTTTTTCTGAATATCATTTGCTGAGAGAATGGTGGAAGAAAAAAGTCTGAGTAATGCGTTTCTGTGGGTGGGTGTTGGCCACACCATTGACCACGTGCGGTCGCGTGGTTCTTGAGCCAAGAGCACTTTTACTGAATTTATTGTACCTCTTGGCACCGATCGATATCTTCCAGGGAGAGCAGGACTCAAGGAGTAGATCATCCATGGCTCTAGCACTCAGGGTTACTCTTTTTACGGCAATTAATTGAAAGTATGAGTTGTTTGTTTCCAAAAGTCTACATCTGCGTTTGTCCACATGATTCACTTTGATTTATTATTTCTAAGTCAATGAATTAATTAGAAATCTTGCTCACCTGTTTCAAAAAAGAACGGCAGGACAGATTTATAAAACACTTAAAATAGGGTAAATGAAAACCAATGCGTATCTTAACTAGTCATTGTACCATTGTTTCTGCATGTGGGTATATCAGAGTGGAAAAAAGAAAGAAAGAAAGAAAGAAAGAAAGAAAGAAAGACTGCATGAAAGAAAGAAAATAAGAAAGAATGAAAGAGTGAAAGAAAGAAAGAAAGAAAGAAAGAAAGAATGAATGAATGAATGAATGAATGAATGAATGAATGAAAGAAAAAACGAAAGAAAGAAAGAAAGAAAGAATGAAAGAAAGAAAGAAAGAAAGAAAGAAAGACTGCATGAAAGAAAGAAAATAAGAAAGAATGAAATAGTGAAAGAAAGAAAGAAAGAAAGAAAGAATGAATGAATGAATGAATGAATGAATGAAAGAAAGAAAAAACGAAAGAAAGAAAGAAAGAAAGAAAGAATGAAAGAAAGAAAGAAAGAAAGAAAGAAAGAATGAATAAAAGAAAGAAAGAATGAATGAAAGAAAGAATGAAAGAAAGAAAGACTGCATGAAAGAAAGAAAAAAAGAAAGAAGGAAAGAATGAAAGAATGAAAGAAAAAAAGAAAGAAAGAAAGAATGAAAGAAAGAAAGAAAGAAAGAAAGAAAGAAAGAATGAATGAATGAAAGAAAGAACGAAAGTAAGAAAGAAAGAAAGAAAGAAAGAAAGAAAGAAAGAAAGAAGGAGAGAAAGAAGCGCTGTATTTTCGTAGAGGGTTTAAATCTCCTCGGCTTTAATGACTTGGGTGAGTGCTCTGATAGTAACGAAGCACTACATTTGCCAGATCCAGGAACATAGGTAGGGGCCTACTCTTTCTCATTATACGTGCAACATCTTGGTCATACTGTATGTTGAGCCGGGAACACATCACAGCACAAGAAGCTATTAATTAATTAATTAATTAATATCGTATGGCCTCGGGTGCCTGGTGCAAGCTTTGTTAATTGACACCCAGAGGGTAGCTTGCATGTCGAATTTCGTCGTTCCTCTGAACGCTATGAAAGTCAAGGAGGTTAGATATCTAAACTCCTTGACACTAGAGCGCTTTCAAGTAGAGAATGGAGGAACTTTGTGTTGGCGGAAAATCCCGAGATTAATTTTGCCATTGAACACGGCCTACTGAATTCAAATGGGTTCTTTAACATGCCAACAACGTATGACATGAGTATCGTGATTTTTGTCGCCTTCAAAAATCACTTACCATGGCCAGGGGCGAACCTGCAATCTTGGGGTTGGTAGTCCGACACTATAACCACTCACCCACCGTGGCAAGCACAAGAAGCTATTGTATTCATGTTACGTGAGATAGCCTATGCAATTATGTTCTATTGCCCTACTTCGAATGATTCAAACATTTTTTGTCTTTTAGTAAATAATGATAATTTTCTACGGTTAATGGTTTAACGGTAGGAAATAAGTCTTCACAGTTGATAGAGCCATTCAGCATTCTGTCTGCGAGTCTCTATTTCCAACCCATGACACATTTTCATAATTAATTCTTTCCTCAAGGCAGAATCTATACCTTTACATACGCATTCAAATAAATCCTCTGATGTTTTGGTTAAGATGACGATGTCGTCATCAAATCTCTGAGTTGAAACTATTTCTCCTTGATTCTTTACTCCTACTTTGAATTTCCCTCCAATTTCCTTCATTGCTTGTTCAATATTTAGATTTAAAAGTATGGGTGATAAGTTGCAGCCTTGCTTTACACCTTTTTGTATAGCAGGTCCTCTCTCATGTCCTTCGGCTCGAATAAGTACTGACTGGTTTCGGTATAGATTGTAGAGAACCCTCATATTCCTGTACTTTATTCCAATCGTCTACAAATGTCAAACAACTTACCCCAAAGAACGTTATCAAAAGCCTTTTCTAGGTCTACAAATACCATGAACGTTCTCTTATCCTTCCTTATTATAGGTTCCAAAATCAGCCTAAGACTTAGTGCAGCTTCCCTTGTTCCTACGTTTCTCCAGAAGCCAAGCTGGTCCTGACACAACTCTGTTCCTAGCTGTCTATCCATCCTCTTCTAAATTATTCTTGTCAGGATCTTTGAAGTACTGTATGAGTGATCAAGCTGATTATACGGTAATCTTCGCATCTGTCAGCTCCTGTTTTCTTCGGTATAGGGATGATAACATTCTTCCTGAAATCCGATGGTACCTCACCTGTCTCATAAATCCTACACATTTTTCTTTCTTAGTCGTTTTACCCTCCAGAGTTGGCTTTTCCCTCGGACTCAGCGAGGGATCCCACTTTCACCGCCTCAAGGGCAGTATCCTAGAGCTTTGCACTTCGTATAGGGGGATACAACTGGGGAGATTGGACGAGCACCTCGCCCTGGCGGCCTCACCTGCAAAGAGAACAGGGGCCTTATAAAGGATAGGAAGGGATGGGAAGAGTGGGAGGGATAGGCAAGGAAGAGGGAAGGAGGCGGCCGTGCCCTTACGTTAGGTATCCCATCCCGGCATTTGTCTGGAGACGAAGTGGCTAACCACAGCAAACCACTTCGAGGATGGCTGAGATGGGAATCGAACCCCCTCTACTCATTAGGACCACGCGAGGCTGAGTAGGCCCCGTTCCAGTCCTCATACCACTTTTCAAATTTCGTGGCAGAGCCGGGAATCAAACCTCGGACCTCCAGGGTGTCAGCTAAACACGCTGACCACCGCGTAGAAACTTTAAATCCTACACACCAAGTGAAATAACCTGATCAGACCTTCATCACCTATGCAGCGTAGCAACTCAATCGGTACATCATCTATGGCTGGTGCTTTGTTCCTGCAGAAGTCTCCTAATGCTCTGTCAAATTCTGACCTCAACATTAAATCTCCTTTCTCTTCCTCATTAATTTTCTCTTCCCTTTTTCATTACATGATTCTCAATCTCCTTTCCGTTTTACAAACACTCTATGTAATCCTTCCATCTCCAACCATTTCTTCCCTATCTGTTAGAGGGTTTCCATCTGAGTTCTTAATATTACAGCATAAGTGCTTTCCTTAATCCTTCGATAAGCTGTATCTACTTTTCCTAATTTCAGAAAATTTCCTATATATGCGCATTTCTCGTTCAACCATTCTTCTATTGCTTCCTTGCACTTCTTGTTAACCTCAACTCTCAGACGTCTGTATTCTGCTTGTCCCCTTTCATCTCTTTCACACTTGTGTTTCCGCCTTTCATTAATTAATTCTAGAATATCCTGCGTGATCCACGGTTTTCTACCTATTCTTTCTTTCATACCAATGGTTTCTTCTGCGAATTTTGCTATTTCATTCTTCAAAAGTGGCCATTCCTCTGCAATTGAAGTTTGTTCAGGGATTTTCATTAATCTTTCCTTTATACTCGTCTTGAATCGTTTGTTCACATCCTTCTCTTTCAGTCTGTCTATTGTCCACCTATTTGGCTTTTTAATTTTCATGATCGACTTAAAAGCAATTAATAACTAAGGCAACAATGATAACTGGCTTCCAACACAATAATATTCTATTTAATATCATTTAATAACCGTGCACATAGCAAACGAAACACCACTGCACATTGGAACGTTTCATTGCGGTGATAGGAATTCGAATGTCTTATCAATACCATATATAGACCACTCCTAATTGTTAGGGAGAAATGGATGATGAATAGGTTGCTGATGGAAATGGGTACAAATTGCTTACCTTTTTATGAGAATCATGTTTCTATAGCAACATCCACAAACAAGGGCACAATGCAAAGCATGGTGCAGTAGTATCAAGATTCGATAGATTTTTTTGACATTACCTAAATTAATATATATAATTTTCAAAAGAAAAATATATGTATTGTCCGTTGAGCCATTATATATTTAAACACAAATTGTGATAAATGTTCCGGCATAACTCAACAAAATGACAGTGTTTCGCCCCGGTGTGCAATTGGGCTCTTCAGTTGGTTAAAGCACACCTCACCAAGACACTGTCTAGTACACACTGGGAAGGCCATTGCAAGACGTATTTGATACATGTGTATCCACGTCACGAGCAAAGCCAGTGCACTATGGGAGTCGAAACTCCACTCCAAAGCAATTATAACCTTACCTTGGCATTGAATATATAATTTTCAAAAGAAAAATATATGTATTGTCCGTTGAGCCATTATATATTTAAACGCAAATTGTGCTAAATGTTCCGGCATAACTCAACAAAATGACAGTGTTTCGCCCCGGTGTGCAATTGGGCTCTTCAGTTGGTTAAAGCACACCTCACCAAGACACTGTCTAGTACACACTGGGAAGGCCATTGCAAGACGTATTTGATACATGTGTATCTTTTCTTTTGAAAATTATATATTCAATGCCAAGGTAAGGTTATAATTGCTTTGGAGTGGAGTTTCGACTCCCATAGTGCACTGGCTTTGCTCGTGACGTGGATACACATGTATCAAATACGTCTTGCAATGGCCTTCCCAGTGTGTACTAGACAGTGTCTTGGTGAGGTGTGCTTTAACCAACTGAAGAGCCCAATTGCACACCGGGGCGAAACACTGTCATTTTGTTGAGTTATGCCGGAACATTTAGCACAATTTGTGTTTAAATATATAATGGCTCAACGGACAATACATATATTTTTCTTTTGAAAATTATATATTCAATGCCAAGGTAAGGTTATAATTGCTTTGGAGTGGATTTTCGACTCCCATAGTGCACTGGCTTTGCTCGTGACGTGGATACACATGTATCAAATACGTCTTGCAATGGCCTTCCCAGTGTGTACTAGACAGTGTCTTGGTGAGGTGTGCTTTAACCAACTGAAGAGCCCAATTGCACACCGGGGCGAAACACTGTCATTTTGTTGAGTTATGCCGGAACATTTAGCACAATTTGTGTTTAAATATATAATGGCTCAACGGACAATACATATATTTTTCTTTTGAAAATTATATATTCAATGCCAAGGTAAGGTTATAATTGCTTTGGAGTGGAGTTTCGACTCCCATAGTGCACTGGCTTTGCTCGTGACGTGGATACACATGTATCAAATACGTCTTGCAATGGCCTTCCCAGTGTGTACTAGACAGTGTCTTGGTGAGGTGTGCTTTAACCAACTGAAGAGCCCAATTGCACACCGGGGCGAAACACTGTCATTTTGTTGAGTTATGCCGGAACATTTAGCACAATTTGTGTTTAAATATATAATGGCTCAACGGACAATACATATATTTTTCTTTTGAAAATTATATATTCAATGCCAAGGTAAGGTTATAATTGCTTTGGAGTGGATTTACGACTCCCATAGTGCACTGGCTTTGCTCGTGACGTGGATACACATGTATCAAATACGTCTTGCAATGGCCTTCCCAGTGTGTACTAGACAGTGTCTTGGTGAGGTGTGCTTTAACCAACTGAAGAGCCCAATTGCACACCGGGGCGAAACACTGTCATTTTGTTGAGTTATGCCGGAACATTTAGCACAATTTGTATTTAAATATATAATGGCTCAACGGACAATACATATATTTTTCTTTTGAAAATTATATATTCAATGCCAAGGTAAGGTTATAATTGCTTTGGAGTGGAGTTTCGACTCCCATAGTGCACTGACTTTGCTCGTGACGTGGATACACATGTATCAAATACGTCTTGCAATGGCCTTCCCAGTGTGTACTAGACAGTGTCTTGGTGAGGTGTGCTTTAACCAACTGAAGAGCCCAATTGCACACCGGGGCGAAACACTGTCATTTTGTTGAGTTATGCAGGAACATTTAGCACAACTTGTGTTTAAATATATAATGGCTCAACGGATAATACATATATTTTTCTTTTGAAAATTATATATTCAATGCCAAGGTAAGGTTATAATTGCTTTGGAGTGGAGTTTCGACTCCCATAGTGCACTGGCTTTGCTCGTGACGTGGATACACATGTATCAAATACGTCTTGCAATGGCCTTCCCAGTGTGTACTAGACAGTGTCTTGGTGAGGTGTGCTTTAACCAACTGAAGAGCCCAATTGCACACCGGGGCGAAACACTGTCATTTTGTTGAGTTATGCCGGAACATTTAGCACAATTTGTGTTTAAATATATAATGGCTCAACGGACAATACATATATTTTTCTTTTGAAAATTATATATTCAATGCCAAGGTAAGGTTATAATTGCTTTGGAGTGGAGTTTCGACTCCCATAGTGCACTGGCTTTGCTCGTGACGTGGATACACATGTATCAAATACGTCTTGCAATGGCCTTCCCATTGTGTACTAGACAGTGTCTTGGTGAGGTGTGCTTTAACCAACTGAAGAGCCCAATTGCACACCGGGGCGAAACACTGTCATTTTGTTGAGTTATGCCGGAACATTTAGCACAATTTGTGTTTAAATATATAATGGCTCAACGGACAATACATATATTTTTCTTTTGAAAATTATATATTCAATGCCAAGGTAAGGTTATAATTGCTTTGGAGTGGAGTTTCGACTCCCATAGTGCACTGGCTTTGCTCGTGACGTGGATACACATGTATCAAATACGTCTTGCAATGGCCTTCCCAGTGTGTACTAGACAGTGTCTTGGTGAGGTGTGCTTTAACCAACTGAAGAGCCCAATTGCACACCGGGGCGAAACACTGTCATTTTGTTGAGTTATGCCGGAACATTTAGCACAATTTGTGTCTAAATTAATATGTTTGTTCATATTATTTAAGTTACTACAGCAACCTCAAACAACACGACGGAAGACTTCTTTGTTTGAAGAAAGATTTACAAATAAACTAGTTTTACAAGATTTGATCAGACCCGAGTCCGAATCACTGTGGCGTACAAGCAATTATTACGTTTGTTGCTGTGAAAAATTAAAACATTTTATGTTCATAGACGCTATGAACATAAGTTCACATATGGGACTTTCAATAACCTGGTGGGCACAAATCCAACATGGCGGCGACGCGAAATATAAATATTTAAATGGACGTTTCTCGCGAATTAACCATCCGAGTGCAGTGAAACTTGGTACCGTAAATGCTTATACAAATTTTAATTCACTGCCATCTACTTTATTTTAATTGTTTTCATAACCACAAGATGGCAGCTTTGCGAAATTTTTAAATCTCGCTTTTGTTTCTTGTGTCCTAATCATGCGATTGAAGTGTAAATACTACACAATAATCTTCATGTAATAGTAATAATACATAACTCTACGACCTACATATATAAAAATCCAACATGGCGACCAACCTAAATATTTAGACGGTTCTCAATATCTACGATTCTATTATAGCAATCAAACTGAAATTTTGTATGTTGATAGAATCAATTTACATAAGTAGGATATATGAAAATAGGCTGTATACTTCATCACGGAACTACTTGTTTCATAAATGAAAATAGGCTAAAATTGTGCTTATGAGATCACCTTTTGTCCGTGTGTTGATGTACCGATGATAAAAAAATATGTGGAAAAATAGGCTTACGAGATCACCTTTTGTCCGTGTGTGTGTACATATGTGTGTGGGTTTCCCTCTAATTACTTCTAAACGGCTGGAGCGTTTGCAATGAAGCTCGGCAAGGTCATAGCACAATTTAGGCCGACCCC
This sequence comes from Meconema thalassinum, assembly GCA_946902985.2. Lineage (NCBI taxonomy): Eukaryota > Metazoa > Arthropoda > Insecta > Orthoptera > Tettigoniidae > Meconema > Meconema thalassinum. Next base: position 1,424,916,417 of record OX336389.2, on the reverse strand, counting down.
GACCGTTCCCTTTAAATTTTATTACGTCTCACCAATCCAACATGGCGGCTGTGCGAATTATTTCACCAGCATTCAATATCTCCGAAACTATTACCGACATCTTCCTGAAATTTTGTACAGTGATAGAGGGCGCTACTAGAAGTTCACTTGTGAGACTTTCAAAAACCCTGGTAACTACAAAACCAACACGGCGGCCAAGCGATGTTGAGATATTTAAATAGACTTTTCTCGCGATTTAACCATCCAAACGCATTGAAACTTGGTACAGAAAATGTATATACACATTACAATGCACTGGCATCTAATTTAGTTCAAAAGTTTCCATAACCTCAAGATGGCGACTGTGCGAAATATTTTACCGGCATTCTGTATCTCCGAAACTATTACTGATTTCACCCCGAAATTTTGTACGGTGATAAAGGGCACTACTACACGGTTACCTATGTAACTTTCAGAAATCTGTAAAGTACATAACGAACATGGCGGCCCATTGAATTTGAAACATTTTAATAGAACTTTCACGCGATTTATCCATCTGAGCGCAGTGAAATATGGTACAGTAAATGTTTATTAATATTGTAATGTAGCCTACTTTCATCTAATTCATTTCAATTGTTTACAGAACCTCAAGATGGGTGCTGTGCCAAATTTTAATATTAGGTTTTTATTTCTTGTGTCGTAATCATGCGATTGAAGGGAAAGTTTGAATAATGAACCTACGCAATAATTTCCCTTTAATGGTACATAATGCTATGGCAGTAGGGGGATGATAGGGGTTCTAACTCACCCGGCGTTGCTCGGGCGGCGTCCATGTTAAATCATTAATATCTGGCCAACCCATGGTCCGATTTTGACAAATGAGGTGTCGTTGGACTCGAGTTGACGCCCTCATTCCAATGGACCACTCATTTCAACCCCTAAATAAAACCTACCCCAATTAGAGGGTTAAATTGTAATTTTTTTGTGAAAGTCTCTTTTCAAATGCGACATGTATAAGGTGCGCTGCTAAAATGAACTTAAAGGTTGTTGCTCATATAACGCATGCGTTTTGTTGGATGCCCTTATGGATCAACATTTTTGTTTTTGTTTTTTACGCATGCGCACTTGGGATTTTTGTAAGAGGGCGAGCTCTTAGAAAAAAATGATTGATAAGAAGGGGTTTTGGTGGTGAGGAGAGAACCAGATAGTCGCCTACTTTCCTACGAAGTTTGCCGATATCTCTCGAACGCAAGGCCGGATTTGGATGTGTGACGTGTCAAATCGCTTGTCTCGAAGCCCTATATATGTTACTAATAGGTTAAAGTTTTGAGAAGAGGGTAACAGGCTTTTTGGGGGTAAAACCATGATTTTAGACTTTTTCCGATAGCTCACGAATGCATGGTCGGATTTGGTCCTATGACGTGTCAAATGGCTTGTCTCGAAACCCTCTTTATTTTGGTAATAGGTTAAAGTTTTTGAGAATGAGGGAAACAGAATGTTTTGGGGTAAAACCGTGATTTTAAACGTTTTGCTATATCTCGCGAACCAATCATGCTAGAGGCGTGTACGAGGGGTCCAAGGACTCGGGCTGACGTCCTCTTTGCTATGGACCACTCTTTATATTTAAAAAAAAATTGGAAACTCGATTTTGGGGTAAACAAGTGTTTTTTGTAATTTTTGCTGATAACTCACGAACCAATAAGCCTAGAGACAAGTGCGAGGTGTCAATTTTTTCATCGCGTTGCTCTCTTGCCGAGGATTTTCGTGTTGAGCAGGAATGAAAAACCCTGTTGAGGTAAAACCATGATTTTAGACTTTCTGCTTTATTTCGCAAACCCATAACGCTAGAGACGTGTACGAGGAGTCCTAGGACTCGGGATCACGCCCCCATTTAGAAACTATGTTTGACATTTTGACAAAGGGCCTAACGCCATACATGTTGAAAAAAAAATCTTTACCGATACCTGTTTATAATATTCATGAAGCGTGGTGGTTGAGAAGGACGATACTGCTGGGTGTGTGTGTTTCAACGAACCTGTCGCTGACCACGGTGGCTGTGCTCAATAGATCAATCGCTATTTCGACAGATCGGTTTATGACAGAGTGAGGGTGCGTTTTTTCTGATACTTTACCCCGAAGATGATCTTAAACGTGTAAACGGTGATGAGAACTTGGTTCTATGTTGGTCGAAGCGAGTACAGAAAACAAACTTGCAGAGGAGCAGGATGTGAATGTCATTTGAGCTTATTGGAATGCTCTGATCTGACTTGACAACAGGTGCAATGGAAAATGACAAAGACGCAGAGGACACTTGAAGGTGAAATTATCTGACCATTGTGGTGGCAGGGAAGAGCGAAATGCATGCATACACGTGTGAGATGACATGTACGCTAAACAAGTTACATCCTGTTTGCTTCGTACGTGACAAAATGCAAGTTCATGTGCAATTTGATCCGGCGCAGGTGTTCACTTTGGGCGTTAGCTGACCACGTGACCGATAACAGGATGTTCAAAGCGTGGGAAAAAATGATTTTACATGCAATGTAACATATATAAAGACATGTCGTTATCATTTGCACTCTCACTTAGGTGACTACCTTTGAACACATTGCGTTGTGTGAAACCCCTGGTCTTGTTTAACAGTTTTGGTGTTGGTGGAAAATACTTAACCTTGTTGTGGGGTAGGTATTTATTTATATATTTATTCATTTATACATTTATTGATTTATATATATATTACAAGCAATTATTTATTGATTAGGTAATTAATGATTTTATTTATTAATTTGTTTGCAGATAACCGGTATACTTTACATGTCTGAGAGAGAAGAAACCATTGCAATTTTGAGCCCACTAGAAGGAAACAGCAACAAGCCACTGCAAGTAAAGGTGAGATGATTTTTTTAACTAACTTAATTCATTTTTTTGTTTTATGTTTTATTTTATGAAATGCATGTATTAACCTGAATTTAGGTATTTATAGCGGTTTATTTTATTTATTTTTAGAAACTTGGAAAGAAAAGCCTTACCGCCGTAGCAGTTGCTGAAAAACCCGAAACGCACTAAAGCGAAACCACTGCCAAAGAGTGAACTGTTTAAAACTCAGGTAAGTCTAACTTAAAAATGCTATTCCATTTTACCACTACTGAAAACTCATAGACAAAAAGAAATCATTACCTGTACATGACTGGGACAATGATTGCTTTCTTGATTATTGGCTATGTTGTTGTTGTTGACTGGGAAAAGTACAAGGCCATGTTGGATTTTCTAAAAATAAAAAAATTTAATTTAATTTATGGGCGGTTCCCTATGGACTCAACGAATATCCACAGGTTTTATATATTTGTTAAAGGGGGGGGGGGGGATGTAATGACTGTAGCTTTATAAAAAGAAAATAATTAGATGGGTTGCTGTTAGTGCCAACATACAGTTTATTTTTAATGGTGTTTTGATATATTAATGCCAATTAACGTTAACGTTTTATTTACAAGTATTGATTGATTGATTGAGTGAGTGATGGGTGATTTTGTTTGCTTTTAGGTGTCGTCATGTGCCGTTAACGTAATGAACAGACAGTGAACAAGCATGCATTACGCTTTAAAGTACTCTGTGCTCTTGTGCATTTTAATAACTTACAATAAGAAAATGTCTTATAATAACACATGGCGTTAGTACCAAATACAACAAGTGAGCAAGTTGGTTTACCACGTGGGTTAAATTTCAAATCAGAACATGATCGAGGGTTAACATTTGAATCCTGGTCTGTAGGCTTTTTGTCGACACATTAACTTGCAAAAGCCGGGCTTTTTTACTTGAGCCGAGAAGGTGTGGTGCGCTGTGTGTTTTGTCGTATTGAACTCTCACACTGGGAAGAAGGGGATGATCCCTTTAGAGACCATTTGCGATGGTCTCCTCATTGTCCCTACATGCTTGGAAAGCAAGTGGGTAACCTACCCGTGCATTCATTTTACCGAACCACAATGCCTTTGGCCGCTACTTACGTTGCTGAATCACAAATAAATAATAATAATGATGTATTACCAGCCAACGGTAGTGTCGATATATGTGGTCCATATGCCATAGACAGTGTTGAATTGGCGTGTGCTTTTGAAAAATTGGGGGTTTGCAAGACTAAAGCACTAGCACACCCAAGTTTAACCGCATGCAAGACGTGCTTGTATAAGTTCTCTATTTAAACTCAATATACAATTAACCACTAAATGTTCAGAACTAACATGTATAGCCAGGTTTAGGGTATATAGGAGACCCTTAGGAAGAAAGGCTGTCTAACCCACGAGTGTACAGTTTTGTCATACGTAGTAAGCACCTGTTGGCAGAAAACAACAACAACAACAATTTGAGAAAGCCATCAGCATATCCATTAATGTATTTAAAGAAACAGTTTCTTGCATGCGGTTAAACTTCACAAGTGTCACATGCAACACGCAAAGTATGTGTCCGCTACCTAGCGGTAAATATGAGCACTACCTGTACTACTAGCAGGCTACCTAGCGGAGGATATGAACACTTACTAGTAATATCCAAAGTGAGCTGAGTTTAGGTTAGGTTAGGTAAAGTTAGGTTAGCCATCAAAATAAGCCATCAAAAATAATTGGTTTTTTACCCCTGAGGTCTTGGGTTCCAACTCGACTATGCACAGAATTTAATTAACATCTGAGAGTTAAAAGGTTAGGTTAGGTTAGGCTAGGTGAAGTTAGGTTAGGTGAAGTTAGGTTAGGTTAAGTTAGGTTAGTGAGCTGAGGTTAAGTCTTTAAATATTCTCTCTCTTTCAACTACTTTCCAACACCAAGAAAAAAATCCACTAAATACATTGACACAAATAACTTGTCAAATAAGCCAATACAAAAGCCAATACTAAAGCCAACACAAAAAGCCAACACAAAAAGCCAACACAAAAGCCAACACAAAAAGCCAACACCAAAGCCAACGCAAAAAGCCAACACGAAAAGCCAACACAAAAAGCCAACACAAAAGCCAACACAAAAAGCCAACACGAAAAGCCAACACAAAAAGCCAACACAAAAACCAACACAAAAAGCCAACACAAAATGCCAACACATAAGCCAATATATAAGCTTATGGTAGGTCACTCCATCAGCAAAACAGTTGTAACCTTTGTAGTGTGAACATCGTACTGACAGGTCAGTTACTACTATGGAACTTATTACAACCAACAAAGGTAGGCTACGTGCACTCTATCAAGGCTACTCTTATAACTATAATCGCCAGAATGTGAATGGAATAATATTCTGCCAATGCTCAAAAGAGAGGTCAACAAAATGTCGAGGCAATCTGAAAAGGAAAAATGGCAAGGTTTTAAGTGTGAGTGTTCATCAATGTAGTGCTCTAAACGAACCACGCTTGCTGTTTACAAACAATTATCAAAATGCTAAAAAGCAAGTTCAAGAAAACGATATTGCGGCTAAAGATAGTGCAGTGTTTGTTCAAAAGGATTTATCATGTCCTCAAAACGTCATGTTAGGACAGTTGTCAACGTCCAAGAAACCTTCAACACTATCAAAATCAACTCAGACTATAAATAAAGTAGTATTGCAAGAGGATCAAAAAGGACTATATAGTAACAGTGATGATGGTCAAGATGATAATGGTGATCATGATGATGATAATGATGATGATGATAATGATCATGATAATGGTAATGCTTTGTTTACACCTAAAAATCCATTTGTTAAATTTGTATACTGGAACAAACCCCGTAAGCTAATTCAACGGCTTCGACAATTGCATTCTTTACAACAAGCTGGGCTTACCGGTCATGATTGGGAAATCAAAGAAATTGAACAAGAGCTTCGTCGTGCTGAAATTATTGTGTAATGGGTCTACCACTTTGCGACCACTTTTATCCCCACTCATGTTTCTAATATTTGCTTATTTGCTTCCACTTTTACCTGAACTCTTTGGATCCATATTTGCTCTCACATTAAACTATTATTCTTATTACCAAGTTGACTTTACTAGAGGTTAGTGTATGCTTGACAGTTAACATGGAAGTATCAGTGACTAGGTATGGTAAGCCTTACGCATACTATAAAGGATATTCGTATATTGTGAAACGAACCAATAAAAATGGAACTGTTATTTGGCGTTGTTCAAAGCAACGTTCCAAATATTGTCGTGGTGACCTAAAAAGTAAAAATAGTGAGGTTTTAAGTGTCAGTGATCATCAATGTAGTGTACTGCATGAAACACAGTTGCCGTCGACAAAAAATCAAGAAAACCATATTGCTACTCAAAATAGTGCATTGTTTAATGAGCAACGTTTAACCCCTGTTCTAAAAGTTATTTTTAATCCATCTTCCACGTCGCAAGAGCCATCAACATCACAAACTATGCAAGAGGTAGTGTTGTTGTTGTTGTCGTTTTAAAGAGTGGAACAACTAGGTCATCTGCTCTTGATATGCAAGGGGATCAAAGTGACTAAATAGTAATAACAATAAGGTGTTTATTCCTATACAACCATTGCGGCATCCCCACTTTTCGAAAACAACATTGAATGGACATTGCTATAAAATGATCTACAACAAGCCTTGTGTTTAAATCTATAACAGACTATTGTAAAGTGAGAAAGGCTTGTATTCAGTGTGCATCTATTGTCATAATCATGTATACTCTGCAATGTTAAATATACTAACTTTGTATAAAATAAAACAACATTGTAACATCATTTTGCATTTATTTACAAACTTTATGTACATTACTTTTTTTTTGTTTCATCATAATATTTTTAAAGACAACACTAAACACTAAAACATTACTATTCTATACACATATTTTTTTCTTTTTCAGTATATTGTCATTACTTATATTTTCCATTATTATTTCACATTTTTTAAATTTATTTAATTAAAACGAACCATGCACCTATTGTTTTAAAACCTTCATAAATTAAGTGTACAGGTTGCACAGCATTATTGACTTCATCAAAAACACTCTCCAACATATCATTAAACCGTATAGGCTGAAATGTCTCAAAGTTTTCACATACACAAAGTACACGATCACCATATGCTGTTTTCAATTTCCGAATCTTGATAATGCGGAATGGAATATGCGTTGGCAATTCGCTGAGCTTCTTTGTCTCTAAGCCACATGAATGTCCCACAGCATTCAAAACATTCATTGTGGTAGTCTATAAACAAAACAAGAGCATATCTATTAACCTCTAAAACAGCTTTAATAATATTGTTCAATTAGGGGTTTTGCACTATGCATGACGAATAAATTATACTAGTTATGCAAGAAATGCCCTAACTGTAGCAGATACTACTTTTCTGCATATAGCAGAATTGTTAAGTTCTAATGCACACTTGACACATGCTATCATGTGTCCACAAGGCAAACCTACAACACCTAGTTCATCATGATTAAAAAAATTACATAATTGTTGGTCACACTTTTGTATCTGTTCGTAAGACAAGTCTTTTCATTCAGCCTTATGTATTTGCTCCGCGTGTTCTAACTCTAAAGGCACTTTTATGTCTTGTGCTGCAATCACGTTTTCTTTACGAATAGTGTTCACAAATTCCTGACCTTTAAGCAACACCATGTATTTACAGTTTGGTATCCAACGAGCGTGTTGCACTAAAGGGTCATCAGTCATTTGCCAATCCTTTAAAGCAAATCCACAATAAAAACATATTGTTTTATCCCCTTCACCAGTATAAAAAATCATCCAGCTTCACTTAGCTGTTTGGTAAGGTATTTAATATTAATGGCCATACATTTTATAAGATTCTAAACGTTTTTCAACAGAGCTGTACTCTGGGTGTGCTAGTGCTTTAGTCTTGCAAACTCCCGATTTTTCAAAAGCACGCGCCAATTCAACACTGTCTATGGCATATGGACCACATATATCGACACTACCGTTGGCTGGTAATACATCATTATTATTATTTATTTGTGATTCAGCAACGTAAGTAGCGGCCAAAGGCATTGTGGTTCGGTAAAATGAATGCACGGGTAGGTTACCCACTTGCTTTCGAAGCATGTAAGGACAATGAGGAGACCATCGCAAATGGTCTCTAAAGGGATCATCCCCTTCTTCCCAGTGTGAAAGTTCAATACGACAAAACACACAGCGCATCACATCTTCTCGGTTCAAGTAAAAAAAAACGGCTTTTGCAAGTCCATGTGTCGACAAGAAGCCTACAGGCCAGGATTCCAATGTTAACCCTCGATCATGTTCTGATTTTAAATTTAACCCACGTGGTAAACCAACTTGCTCACTTGTTGTATTTGGTACTAACGCCATGTGTTATAATAAAACTTCTTCTTATTGTAAGTTATTAACGTTGCACAAGAGCACAGAGTACTTTAAAGCATAATGCATGCTTGTTCACTGTCTGTTCATTACGTTAATGACACATGACGACACCTAAAAGCAAACAAAATAACCCATCAATCAATCAATCAATCAATACTTATTGGCATTAATATATCAAAACACCATTAAAAATAAACTGTATGTTGGCACTAACAGTAACCCATGTACTAATTTTCTTTTTATAAAGCTACAGTCATTACATCCCCCCCCCTTTAACAAATATATAAAACCTGTGGATATTCGTTGAGTCCATAGGGAACCGCCCATAAATTAAATTTAATTTTTTTATTTTCAGAAAATCCAACATGGCCTTGTACTTTTCCCAGTCAACAACAACAACATAGCCATTAATGAAGAAAGCAATCATTGTCCCAGTCATGTACAGGTAATGAATTTTTTTGTCTACGAGTTTTCAGTAGTGGTAAAATGGAATAGCATTTTTAAGTTAGACTTACCTGAGTTTTAAACAGTTCACTCTTTGGCAGTGGTTTCGCTTTAGTGCGTTTCGTTTTTTTTTCAGCAACTGCTACGCCGGTAAGGCTTTTCTTTCCAAGTTTCTAAAAATAAATAAAATAAACCGCTATAAATACCTAAATTCAGGTTAATACATGCATTTCATAAAATAAAACATGAAACAAAAAAATGAAACAAGTTAGTTTAAAAAAATCATCTCACCTTTACTTGCAGTGGCTTGTTGCTGTTTCCTTCTAGTGGGCTCAAAAGTGCAATGTTTTCTTCTCTCTCAGACATGTAAGGTATACCGGTTATCTGCAAACAAATAAATAAATAAAATCATTAATTACCTAATCAATAAATAATTGCTTGTAATATATATATAAATCAATAAATGTATAAATGAATAAATATATAAATAAATACCTACCCCACAACAAGGTTAAGTATTTTCCACCAACACCAAAACTGTTAAACAAGACCAGGGGTTTCACACAACGCAATGTGTTCAAAGGTAGTCACCTAAGTGAGAGTGCAAATGATAACGACATGTCTTTATATATGTTACATTGCATGTATAATCATTTTTCCCACGCTTTGAACATCCTGTTATCGGTCACGTGGACAGCTAACGTCCAAAGTGACCACCTGCGCCGGATCAAATTGCACATGAACTTGCATTTTGTCACGTACGAAGCAAACAGGATGTAACTTGTTTAGCGTACATGTCATCTCACACGTGTATGCATGCATTTCGCTCTTCCCTGCCACCACAATGGTCAGATTATTTCACCTTCAAGTGTCCTCTGCGTCTTTGTCATTTTCCATTGCACCTGTTGTCAAGTCAGATCAGCGCATTCCAATAAGCTCAAATGACATTCATATCCTGCTCCTCTGCAAGTTTGTTTTCTGTACTCGCTTCGACCAACATAGAACCAAGTTCTCATCACCGTTTACACGTTAAAGATCATCTTCGGGGTAAAGTATCAGAAAAAACGCACCCTCGCTCTGTCATAAACCGATCTGTCGAAATAGCGATTGATCTATTGAGCACAGCCACCGTGGTCAGCGACAGGTTCGTTGAAACACACACACCCAGCAGTATCGTCTCTCTCAACCACCACGCTTCATGAACATTATAAACAGGTATCGGTAAAGATTTTTTTTTCAACATGTATGGCGTTAGGCCCTTTGTCAAAATGTCAAACATAGTTTCTAAAAGGGGGCGTGATCCCGAGTCCTAGGACACCTCGTACACGTCTCTAGCGTTATGGGTTTGAGAAATAAAGCAAAAAGTCTAAAATCAAGGTTTTACTTCAACATGGCTTTTCATCCCTGCTCAATACGAACATTCTCGGCAAGAGAGCAACGCGATGAAAAAATGACACCTCGCACTTGTCTCTAGGCTTATTGGTTCGTGAGTTATCAGCAAAAATCACAAAAAACACTTGTTTACCCCAAAATCGAGTTTCCAATTTATTTTAATTTTTTTAATTCCATAGCAAAGAGGACGTCAGCCCGAGTCCTTGGACCCCTCGTACACGCCTCTAGCATGATTGGTTCGCGAGATATAGCAAAACGTTTAAAATCACGGTTTTACCCCAAAACATTCTGTTTCCCTCATTCTCAAAAACTTTAACCTATTACCAAAATAAAGAGGGTTTCGAGACAAGCCATTTGACACGTCATAGGACCAAATCCGACCATGCATTCGTGGGATATCGGAAAAAGTCTAAAATCATGGTTTTACCCCCAAAAAGCCCATTTCCCTCATTCTCAAAACTTTAACCTATTAATAACATATATAGGGCTTCGAGACAAGCGATTTGACACGTCACACGTCCAAATCCGACCTTGCGTTCGAGAGATATCGGCAAACTTCGTAGGAAAGTAGGCGACTATCTGGTTCTCTCCTCACCACCAGAACCCCTTCTTATCAATATTTTTTTTCAAAGAGCTCGCCCTCTTACAAAAATCCCAAGTGCGCATGCGTAAAAAACAAAAACAAAAATGTTGATCCATAGCGGCATCCAACAAAACGCATGCGCTATATGAGCAACAACATTTAAGTTCATTTTAGCAGCGCACCTTATACATGTCGCATTTGAAAAGAGACTTTCACTAAAAAATTCCAATTTCACCCCCTAGTAGGGGTAGGTTTTATTTAGGGGTTGAAATGAGTGGTCCATTGGAAAGAGGGCGTCAGCTCGAGTCCAACGACACCTGATTTGTCAAAATCGGACCATGGGTTGGCCAGATATTAATGATTGAACATGGATCCTGCCCGAGCAACGCCGGGTGAGTTAGAACCCCTATCATCCCCCTACTTATGGCCTATACATATAAAAATCCAACATGGCGACCATCCGAAATATTTAGACGGTTCTCAATATCTACGAATCATTTACAGCAATCAAACTAAAATTCTTTATGTTTATAGAGGCTATGAACATACGTTCACCTATGGGACTTTCGATAACCTGTTGAGCACAAATCCAATATGCTGGCGACGCGAAGTATACATATTTAAATGGACGTTTCTCGCGATTTCACCATCTGAGTGCAGTGAAACTTGGTACGGTAAATGCTTGTACAAATGTTAATCCACTGGCATTTAATTTATTTCAATTGTTTTCATAGCCACAAGATGGCAGCTGTGGGAAATTTTAAAATCTCGTTTTTATTTCTTGTGTCCCAATCATGCGATTGAAGTTTGAATACTACTCGTACACAATTATCTTCATGAAGTAGTACACAACTCTAAAACCTACATGTATAATATTACAAATATTAGACGGTTGTCAATACCTACGAATCTATTACAGCAATCAAACTGAAATTTTGTTTGTTGATAGAGGCAATTAACATAAGTAGGATATATGATCTGGTACAAGTATATGCTCCACAAACGGGGAATAAAGAAGAGAATTTAGAAGAATTCCTAGAAGAGGTGGAAACATATATAGAAGATAAGGAAATAATGGTAATGGGAGATTTGAATGCACAAGTGGGAAGAGACAGACAAGGAAGACAGGAGATTTTGGGACCATATGGTTATGGCGGTAAGAATCCAGAAGGGGATTTCTTAATGGACTTCTCTCAGCGGAACCAATTAATTATAGGGAATGCATGGTTCAGAAAGAAAAGTAGTCAGAAGATAACGAGGTATGGATAGAGAGATAGAAGATGTTTTAGTCGAAGAAGGACATCGGAAAGTGTTAATGGATGTCAGAGCCATGCCAGAGGAAGCCTTTGGAGGAGACCATAGGGCAGTGGTAGCAAAATTAGAAGTAGGAAAAGTTATGAGATTACCAGAAAAAAGAGAAAGAAAGATTAAGGTCTGGAGACTAAAGGAAAATGAGGTTGAAGAAGAGTTTAAGAAAGAATTGCAAGAACAGATGCCAAGGACGGATATTTCCCATGTGGAACAAGAATGGGAAAAGTTCAAGAGTGCATTTGTAAGCAGTGCAGAGAATACATGTGGTACAACATCAGGAAAGGTACGGGAAAAGGCGACAAAATGGTGGAATGATAGAGTGAAAGAAAAGGTAAGGGAGAAGAAGAAAACTTGGAAGGAATGGAAAACAAAAAAGACTGAAGAAAGTAGAACAAAATATATAGAAGCAAACAGAGATTGCAAGAAAGTCAATGAAGAGGAAAAGAAGAAAAGCTGGGAAGAATTCACTCAGGAAATAAGGGAGGATTTAAATTGTGGAAAGAAATTGTTGTTTGGAATTATAAAAGGTAGAATAAATAAAAAGGTGAACACTGGGTTCATGAAAAACAAAAATGGTGAAATATTGACAAAATCAGAAGAGATAACGAACAGATGGAAAGAATAATTCAGCGAGCTGTTGAATGTGAGACGCCAGGCATGCGGAGAAGTTACGCAAACAGCCAAAACGGTGGGAAAAAATAGGAGAAGAACCAGACATTACTATGGCAGAAGTGGAATGAGCAGTTGGGAAGATGAAGATGAGGAAAGCTGTGGGAATCGACGAAATGGCATTAGAAATGATCAAGGTGGCAGGACCAGTGGGACTGCAGTGGACATACAGACTTCTCAGGAGTGTGTGGAGATAGAAGAAAGTTCCTGAAGACTGGAAAAAGGGAATAATATTGCCAATATTCTAGAGAGGAGACAAGAAGGTGTGTGGTAACTACCGAGGAATCACCATCATCTCGCATGTTGCCAAAGTAATGAAGAGAATCCTAGAAAAATGAATTAGAGTAAGGGTAGAAAACGATAGAGAGGAGGAGCAGTTTGAATTTAGAGGGGGCAGGTTAACAGTGGAACCCATTTTCGTTCCGAGACAAAACATAGAAAGGAGTAGCGAATATGGGAAGGATATGGTAATGACTTTTATTGATCTAGAAAAGGCCTATGATAGCATCCCTAGAACAAAAGTTTGGGAAAGCTTAACAAATAGGGGGATAGGCAAGGAACTGAGAGGCATGATAAAAGGAATGTGCATGGATTGCTACAGTAGTGTGAAGACTAGAGTCAAAGGAAGTGTGTTGTCACCATTATTGTTCTTAATGGTGATGGATGACATCATGAAGGCAGCAATGAAGGACTAATAGGGAAAAGATGAAGGAAATGTTGGTTGCAGACGATGTTCTGATCTGGGGCGAGGATGAGATGGAGGTACAAGAACAGTTAGACGTAATAAATGAAAAGATTGAGCAATGGGGATTGAAGATAAATGTGGAGAAGAGTAAAACAGTGGTGGTGAGTAGAGGTAAGAAAGAAGGAAAAGGAGTAATCAAAGTAGGAGATAAGGAATTGGAAGTGGTGAAACACTTCAAACACTTGGGAAGTGAACTGACTGAAGATGGAAGACTAGATTTGGAAATTAGCAGAAGAATAGAACTCGGATGTGCTTTCTACCAACAGGTACGGGAACTAGTATGGAACAAGGATTTACCAATTAAGGCTAAAGAAGTTATGTACTGTACCCTTCCAAAGGCCCTCTAGGATGCTGAATCTTATCTCGGGCGTGGCTCGTTCGGTGGCTAATTAACACTTTACATCCTAGGAATTTCGAAATTTGGATCATGGGAACTTAAAACTATAAATCATATGCCAGGGGAACAAGGAAACAAAATGTATTCTCAGATGTACTACGAGACGAAAAAAAACCAATCCCCTAATAAACAACACAAAACCAACGTAGAACCACAACAAAATAAACTGCGTCATCACTATCCTTCTCTGCCATGACGTCCACAGCGATGGTACGACCAGGGTACCTTAATCTAATTAATTCGGGCAAAGCCTCAGCTTCCCCTGACCAAACACTGCAGGATCATGAAACTCCAAATAAAACACAAATCCAAATAAAATAAAATCAAAATCACCCCAGGTGAGTTCAAAATGCAACATCAAAAGATTAAATTAATGCTACAAGAATTGAATCATTACGTTAATCAGATCAGAACACTATACACTCCAACGGAGCATCAAATCAATTAAATTTTACAAGCTGGAATCTCATTTTAACGCTCTCTATTTGGAAAAAGTGAATCGTACAGACGAGATCGTTCCGTTTGGCAAACAGACCTCCCTTCACGACCTCCGTTAGGGTCGTGTACGGTCAGCATGCAGTGCGGCCACACAAACACTACATTAAGATACAACGTGCCTACCTCATTCACATACAACTGTTCCCGTGTGAAACATTTATCAAGACATCAATTATAACCGTCTAGCGGCCACACAGAGGGTACAAATTCTGATACACTAGTAACGTGGGTCCACAATAAAATCAAAAGCACAACAAACCGGAATCCCAGAATCAATAACAACAAAATATATAAACAAACCAGCCATTTAACTTTTACCAAATAACCTCGGACAGACTCAAGGCCAAGCAAAAGCACCCCGCGGCGAGGAGTGGCTACCTGCTTTCACTACAACCACAGCTGACGTGTACTGACTGAAGCACGTGCTCAATATGGCTCAATTCAACAAGCCTCTCAGAATCATCACTTAGCACGCTGCCTGCGGGCATCAGACCGACCCCAGCATCATGGCCGTGATTTTTACCTCGTGGGAATTACCTCGTCGGAATTATCAAAATACTTACGTGGTTTTGAACATCCACAACTTACCAACATGGGTGGGCACCACCCTCCACCAACTCAACCAAATACACGTGGGCACAGCATCCACGACTTACCGATATGCATTTGTACATCCAGTCAGACTCCAATTTATATACCTCAAATCGCCGGGTTTGCCTGCCTTGTCTGTCACCGATCGAAGATTGCAAAAAACCATTACCTGGTAGAACTTACCACAGGCGATCCATGAACCTTATTTACCACAAAAAATATTCAAGATGCTCTGGTTTGCTTACGACCACTGTACAAACTCTCCCCCACCTTCTCAACTGAAAATGTATTTACAGTGACAGAAGCTGATGGCCAGATTTCCTCTGAATGTTACTCTCCCCAAACTACACTGAAACCCTTGACCACACGATACATATTAACACGCACGTTGTATCAACAAACACAACAACCACAACAACAAAAACACAACTAACATTAGGAAATGAATATGTACACTGCCATTGCACTCATGTTGACCCGTACACCCCTAACTAAATTATGCAAGATAATTTGCTGTACTTATCACTATTCCTGGGTCCCAGATCCTCTCCATCATTGCATCGTGCCCCCACGGTTTTGGTTTACGCCATCATTTCACACATGACGAATTCCACGTTTGAAGATCCTCCCATTGTTCCAATTGCAGCATCAGATTCTTCTTGCTTCGGGTACCTCGTGGTAAGGATGAACACAGAATACACAGTTACTTAAATAAGGATGCAAGAAGGTAACTCGCACTCACTGTTCAGAGCTGATAACCCTATCATTCTCCTAAATAGTTACCACCTGAACTACTCAATTCATCCAGATTATCCGTCGTAGCTCCTATCTACACAACTTATATGTTTACCTAGCGCAGTGGCTAGCCTATTTCTCAGCCGAACTTGCACTCGCTAACTAGCGCGCATATCAATATCTTATCTCGACACTGACAAGAACTCGCTCTCGTATGCTATAGTATCTAGACATGATCTCAAAAGCAGCGCCACACTGTCTCAATTTTTACCACCGGACATGTAAAACAACAGAGTCCAAATCACGAACTCGACTGACGTGAAGCGTCCGTAACAGAATCACAAAATCGACTGACTTCACTCTCCCAGATGGAGCTATTTAAGTGTTTGAAGCATAACTGGTCGTAGGAAGGGGAAATATGTGATTTATTTCCAAAATAATAGCTCTGTCCCGAATTGACTTATATCACTGAACTCTTGTGGTGTTTGAAGCCATATTTTCAGTGTTGCCTTAGTAAACAAGAGTTTAGTGCTTTTCAGTCGGTCAACACGAATGACCGAACACGTGTTGACCGACTGAAAAGCACTAAACTCTTGATCACTGAACTCGTTGTAATCCCAATGTCTCATTGGTGATGTCCTTTCCAAGAATCGATCGTGGGCTTCTTATCAAACGAACTCAGTAATCATCCCTCATTGTCTGCCAATTTACGCGCAACACACGGCTTGGTGACGCTTATCCTCTCATTGGCTGACGCTGAAACGCCCCCACATCAGGCATTTTATACTGAATTAAATCAGCCTTACATCCAAATTGCACCAAATTACATTTCTGGGAGGTAGAGAGTCTCCCGCTTCCATATATGCAACTCTCATTGCTCTCCGGTCATTAATTCTTAAGTAGGTCGCATCTGGGCGGTACCAAAACTCAAGCTGTGTCCTTGCCAATGTGCAATTTTCTCACACAAATTCTTGCGTTCAACGATCTGCCGTCCTAGCCCTCGCTCGTCTTCTCACGGTACACCTACACCCTCGGCACTCCCTGGAATCCTGCCAAGTGCATTTATGACCACTCATCCCTCCCGCTATTCTTCGTTCATGTTTCTGCACATCTCCAATAAAAGTATTTGCCGCCTCTGTACTCTGCATCTGCTGTGCCGGTCTGCGTATAGAATTAATGTTGGAAACATAAACTTGAGACTAGATGGATATGCAATATGCCTTAAGGTCTCAGTACAAAGCATATTATGTTCCTATAATGACATATGCAGCAGAAACTTGGACAATGACTAAGAGGGATGAGAGCATAGTACAGGCAGCAGAGATGAGATTCCTGAGAAGTATGGTCCAGAAAACGAGGAGAGGCAGGGTGAGAAATGAAGATGTACGGAAAGAACTGGGAGTACAGAAACTAAATGACAAACTGGAGCAAAACATTTTGAGATAGTTTGGACATGTTAAACGGATGAATGAAGTAAGGCTACCAAGACGAGCACTGGAACGACGGATGACAGGGAAGAGAAGACGAGGAAGACCATGAATGCGTTGGATGGACTCGGTGAAGAATAGCATATGTAAACGGAACCTGAATTGGAACACCGTGTCCGAAGAGGAATGGTGGAACGACAGAACAAAGTGGAGAGGAACCATATTTGCCCCCACCCAGTGTCAGCTAGAAAAGGGGAAATGAAGGTGATGATGATGATGAGGATATATGAAAATAGTCATTAGTTCTTCACGGAACTACTTGCTAAAT
Organism: Meconema thalassinum; assembly: GCA_946902985.2. NCBI lineage: Eukaryota > Metazoa > Arthropoda > Insecta > Orthoptera > Tettigoniidae > Meconema > Meconema thalassinum. Next base: position 1,424,899,013 of record OX336389.2, on the reverse strand, counting down.
GTTATCATTCTTTGTACGCCGTATTAGGGAATTCTGTAAGCGGCGAAGCAAGTTTGCAACCCTGTGACTCAAGGTCAGTCAACTGAGACCGCTTTCCATGGTGCACTAATCAGTATCACCTGATCCCTCCTAGCGAGTGAACGCTTGTTTATGTTTTGTGAATAATGGCTATGAGTAGTAACAAACGGAAAATTGCCGATGAGTACCGAGTGTTCCAAAAATAATGGACTGACCTGTACTGTTTCGTAAATATAAAGAATAAACCAGTTTGTTTAATTAGTAGTGAATCTGTCTCCGTTATGAATGAGTACAATTTAAAGCGGCATTATGACGCCAAGCACGCCTCAAAATGGACTCAATCCAAGGACAATTTCGAATAGATAAGGTACGAGATCTAAAGAAAAAATAGAAAATCAACAATCCTTGTTTACTTGGCAAAACGCTGAAAGTGAATTTTGTGTTAAATATAGCTAAATCATTTCTGAACAAATTGCTAAGAAATCAAAGCCATTTACGGATGGTGAGTTTGTAAAGCAGTGCATGGAATCGGCAGCTGACATTCTATGCCCGAAACAAAAGCATTTATTTTTGAATTTTAACTTATCTGGAGTTACTGAGGCCAGAAGAATCGAAACATTAACTCAGGATATTAAAAACACACTAACAGACCGTGCTTCAAAGTTTGCTTTTTAATCAGTAGCGATTGATGAGAGCACTGATATTACAGACACAGCTCAGTTAGCTATTTATATCAGAGGAATCGACCAAAACTTTTCCATTACCGAAGGAATGGCCGCTCTATTTCCAATGAAAGGCACAACTAAAGGAAATGATATTTACAAGTCATTGACATCAAATTTAAATCGACTTGGACTAAAGCTCAACAATCTGTCCGGTGTTGTTACTAATGGTGCCCCAGCAATGACAGGAAAACATGAAATTGCTGTGGCTCTGATCAGAAAAGACGCGTACGAATAGGCCTATAGACAATTCATGCAATACCATTGCATATCCACCAAGAAAGTTCGTGTGCAAAAAGTGTCTGTTTCAGGGATATAATCAAAGATGTGACTAAAATCGTGAATATCATCACATCACAAGGATTGAACCATAGGAAATTCCAGACTTACCTTAGTCAGATGGATACAGACTATGGTGATGTACTATATTACACAGAGGTTCACTGGCTCAGTCGGGGAAAGTTTCTTAAAATGATTTTTTATCCGAAAGAAGAAATCTGTACATTCACCGAAAGTAAAGGAAAGACAGTTCACCAGTTCAACGACCCCAATAGGATAGCTGATTTTGGGTACCATACGGATATTTCAATGCATCTCAAAGATTTGAATGTTCGACTTCAAATTAAGAACATCATGATTCATAACCTTTTTGATCAAGTTGAGGCATTTGAGAAAAATCTTTGTTTGTGGGAGAGCCAACTACTAAAGGGCGACTTCACACACTTTCCAACACTGTCGCAATGTGAAGTTCAAAACAAAGGAAAATAACGCGAAGCACTCACTGTTCTACGATCTGATTTCAGTAACAAGTTTGAAGATTTCAAGTTAAATAAAACAATGATGAAGCTATCTGTGCTCCAATTTGTGTGAATGTGGAAGACTATCCCGGAAACATACAAATGGAACTTATTGAGTTTCAGTGTAATAGCGATTTACAGGAGAAATTTTAAAAGTTTGGACTTTTGGAGTTTTACTCATTGTATGTTGAAAAAGATCAATTTCCAGCAATCAGATCTCATGCTCTGTCGACAGCATCCCTTTTTGGCAGCACTTAGGCCTACATCTGTGAGCAGCTATTTTCCAAAATGAAGAATGTGAAGTCAAAATTGAGGAATCGTGTTTCTGACAGTCATTTGGAGAACTCTCTTCGAATTGCTTCATCCAACATAATAGCCAATGATGACAGATCAGTGAAAGAGAAACAGGGTCAGATTTCTCATTGAACTAAAAAATATATCATTTTGATATTTTTAATTTAGTTTTGTGTTTTGTAACATATTTTAATATTGATTTCACTGTAAATATAAAACTAAGTAAAACTTATTTAAAAAATGATGTTTCTTCCAGGTTGACAATATATATATAGATAGATAGATAGATAGATAGATAGATATATAATAAGATTAAGATGGCCCTCAAGCCCTTCCATAACAAAAATTTGGCCCTTCATTCAAATAAGGTTCAAGGTCACTGCCATAAAGTTATGTACTATTAGATGCCGATTATTGCGTAGGTTCATTATTCAAGCGTTGACGTTGATCACCTGAATTGGGCACAAGAAATAAAAACTTAATTTTAATATTTTGCACCGCCGCCATCTCGAGGGTAAGTTAGCATTGAACTAAATTAAATGTCACTGCATTAAAATGTGTGTAATCATTTGCTGTAACAAGTTTCCCTGCGTTCGGATGGTTAAATAGCGAGAAAAGTCTATTTAAATGTTTCAACTTTGCTTGGCCACCATGTTCATTTTGTACTTAACAGGTACTTCAAAATTACATAGGTGAACTTGCAATAGTGTCCTTTATCACCGTACAAACTGTCAGGGTGATATCAGTAATAGTTCCGGAGATATTGAATGCCGGTGAAATATTTCGCACAGCCACCATCTTGAAGTTATGTAAACAATTGAACCAAATTAGATGCCAGTGCATTGAAGTATGTATAAACATTTGCTGTGCCAAGTTTCATTGCGTTTGGATGGTTAAATCTTGAGAAAAGTCTATTTAAGGGTTTCAAACTCGCTTGGCCGCTATGTTCGTTTTGTAGTTAACATGTTTTTGAAAGTATCATAGGTGAACTTCCCGTAGTGCCTTCGATCACCGCACAGAATTTCAGGGTTATATCGGTAATAGTTTTGGAGATATAGAATGCCAGTGAAATATTTCGCACAGCCGCCATCTTGAGGTTATGTAAAAAATTGAACAACATTTGATTCTAATGCATTACAATGTGTATAAACATTTGCTGTCCCAAGTTTCATTGCGTTTGGATTGTTAAATAGCGAGAATCGTCTATTTAAAAGTTTCAACTTCGCTTGGCCGCCATGTTTGTCTTGTAGTTAAAATATTTTTGAAACTCTCATAGGTGAACTTCTAGTAGTGCCCTTTATCACCGTACAAAATTTCAGGGTGATATCAGTAACAGTTTCGGAGATATAGAATACTGTGAAATATACACACTCACACACGCACGGACAAAAGGTGATCTCATATGCGTATTTTTTCGTAAATGAAAATAGTCTAATAATGGTTAATCTTAACATTGGATTCGAGAAGTCAAGAAACGATCATAAGAGACCATGAAAGTATCGAAAGGGAGATAGGCAGAAGAGAAAAGAAGGAACCCCCCTCACATTTTCCCTTGGCACTTAGCCCCAGAAGAGCCTTGGCCTACCAAGCGATCGCTGCCCTGCCCTGTTCACCTACAGATTGTGGAGTGACGGGTGGCTAGCAAGTCCGTTGCTCTCGGCCGTTATCTCGATTTTCTTGACCAAGGCGCTGCCTCTCAAATCAGACAGCTTCTCAATTGTCCTCACGAAGCTCTGTGCAATCCTTTTCAGCCCTCGCGTTAGTTTCTAAAATCCATGACGGAGGCAGGAATCAAACGCGTGGCCTCTGTGTGAGACGCACGCCAGTTGAGAAGACAGAAACGTAGCATAATGTTTCCCCTTCCACTAGTCTGTTCTCACGCCACCACACGGTAAACAGGGCGCACTTTTGTACTGACTGTACAGTTACGACTGGAATGTAGAAGCACATTGTGTATCGAGATTCATGCAGTCTTGGCCCACACACACGAGTGGTTTTATGCATCCATAACGCACTTCAGAGGAAACATTTCTTGGAATGTACTTGTGAAGTGGAGCCCAGTGGTTATATGAAGACCCTGTCAGATAGGTCTACTCGGCCAAAAGCGCTCCATTTCGATCCAAATCTCCACTGGTATAAGAGTTTTCTCAAGGTGCCTTGACTTTGGTTTCTCGTCTCCCCTCGACCGCTGCGGTGTAAGACTCTCCATCTGAGAGTGAGCCGAGTGAGTGCCCTGTGGATAAAGCCCTGCGTGGAGGCGGATATCCGCAAAATTTTTCGTCATGCGGATCTAGTTTGCATGTCTGTGCGGATAGCGGATAAGCTGCAGATAATGTTTGGAGTAAATTTGCAGATAGTTTTTAGAATCCAATCCGAACTTGTTGAATATCATTATTAGGACCCGGATGTTTATGACATAGCCTGTCATATTTTACCGTTATATTTTTTCATGACAAATGCAAGATGAAGATTTAAGGTAATCTCATTCAAATTACTGTATGTCATTAAGCATAAATAACATTCCGGACTGTAAAGGGTTGCAATTCTGGCTGTATAGCACTCATTTTAATCATAGCACATGACATGCAAAGCCTAAGGGAGCGATTTTCTTCCCAAATGTGTAAATGTGTTGCTATAATACTTAATGTTTTATCTAAAAGTATGATTGTAATGCCAATATATTCGGATAACAGTTGTGCGGAAGTGAAAAACGTTTTGTTTATCCGCACAGGGCTCTACCTGAGGAGAGTTGGGGAGTAAGAAGCCCCCAATTGTAACAATTAACATTCTTATGGGCCACACCGCAGCATATTAGGCTGAAGACCATCCACACAACTGAAAGTTCACGGGCTCATATACGCTATATAATGATTTTTCTACCAACCGTTGGCAACCTAGAAGGCAATTTTCGTTAACGTGGGCATTTCCTTCACGTCTAGGTTCTGAATTTAAGTTTTCTTTCTACAGTGATCTCCCCCAAAGGAGAGGCGATATGCCATGCCTTCAGGAGTGGTCAGTACGTGTTGAGATACTGAGAGTGTGAAGTAGGGGAATTCTGGGAGATCTGCAATACAGTATACCTCCTCACTTTCCCCTCTTTGGCTGTACGGAATGAACATACCAAACGTAACGTCAATATAGGCCTACTGTATTCGTGCAGACCGTCTGGAGGCTGGCTTCGTAGCTTAGTGTACAAGAAGTTAGCATGTGGAACAAAACGAATTAGGTTCAATTCACGATTTGAACAATCGTATTCCGAACTCCCTGGTTCGTGAAATTAATCCCCATCACGACACGCGTCAACCTGCGCTATGACTCTGCGGTGAAAACGGTCGTTAATTATTTTAATTATTATTATTATTGTTTTTATTATTAGTATCATCAGTCGCCTCCGTGGTTTAATGATCAGCATGATTAGCTGCCACCCAGGAGGTCCGCGGTTCGATTCCCGGCTCTGCCACGAAATTTGAAAAGTGTTATGAGGACTGGAACGTGTCTACTCAGCCTCGGATGGTCCAATGGTCCAAATGATTAGAGGGTGTTCGATTCCCACCTCAGCCACCCTCGAAGTGGTTTTCCGTGGTTTTTCACTTCGCCTTCGGGCGAATGCCGGGATGGTATCTAACATAAGGCCACGGCCGCCGCCTTCCCTCTTCCTTGTCTCTCCCTCCCTCTCTTCCCATCCCTTCATCAGGCCACTGTTCACTTTGCAGGTGAGGCCGCCTGGGCGACGTGCTAGTCACACTCCCCAGTTGTACACCCGACTCAGAGTCTCAAGCTCCAGGACTCTGCCAGTGGCGGTAGAGGTGGGATCCCTCGCTTAGCCAACCCTGGAGGGTAAACGATAACGAAGATTATTACTATCATCATTACTAAACATGCCTCTTCATTTTCGTGCATTTGGTGCCATCGCCTTACGAGAATGACGTCACACACACTGGGCTTTTGGCCCACGAACCCGTACAAGAATGCTCCAGTCTGCAGGTAAGAGGGAGCCTTGCGATTGGAGAATGAAGCTGGAAAATAATTAAATATTTAAAAATATTCTAGTGTGTTTCCTTTATTGAAAACCAATACCAACCCACTGAGTTGTTTCAAAATCAGAACATGTTATGATTTCCACTCACATCCAAAAGTTCTTGTTGTAAATGGATCCCGTGTGAAATGTTTTAATCTCCAGCCCACCCCTTCTGTGCCGAGAATAATAAGACCTGGCTTACATGCTGCTGTGACGTCACGAGTTTTCAACCGATCCCTTGAGGCCAGCCGAATTTTTTTCAATCAGCGCGACAGCAAGCAAACTCACGTTCCGCATTCCCGCATTGCCTGTAAACCTTGCGCTACGTGGCCTCACGTCTTGCCGATTCTGCGCCACATTCTGATCCCAGAGGCCTGCAAAATCATTTTTTTATCGTAATCTGTATGACTATCAGAAATACGTGCATAAAATCATTTCGGTGTATTGAAATATCTAATGGAATTTCCGTTGAAAATAAAACTGATAGGAAATTGTATAAGCCACGGCGGGGAGGGCCTATTACAGATTACCTTCCGCTCAATACAATGTGGGCTCGTGAAGCAAACAGCGTGGATACACAAAGTAACACAAGGCAAATAGTTTGAATATTCCCCCGGCACAACATAAATCTCCGGTAAGAGCTACGTGCGAAGAGCGGGCTGAGGTCTTCCGACATGGCTGTCCTCCATCCGCTTCTCCTCCTTATTTCCTTCCTTCCTTCCTTCATCCGCTTCTCCCCCTTCCTTCCTTCCTCCCCCCCCCCCCCCCCGCCTTCCTATCCTCCATCCGCTTCTCGCCTTTCCTTCCTTCCCTCCCTCCTTCCTCTCCTCCATCCGCTTCTCGCCCTTCCTTCGTTTCTTCCCTCCCACCTTCCTATCCTCCATCCGCTTCTCCCCCTTCCTTCCTTCCCTCCTTCCTGTCCTCTTCCGCGCTTCTTTTCCTTCCTTCCTTCTTGTCCTCCATCCGCTTCTCCCCCTTCCTTCCTTCCCTCCCTTCTTCCTGTCCTCCATCCGCTTCTCCCCCTTCCTCCCTTCCTTCCTGTCCTCCATCCGCTTCTCCCCCTTCCTTCCTTCCCTTCTTCCTGTACTCCTCCGCGCTTCTCTTCCTTCCTTCCGTCCTTCCCTCGTTCCTTCCCTCCTTCTTTCCAGTCATCCATCCGCTTCTCTCCCTTCCTTGTTTCATCCCTCCTTCCTGTCCTCCATCCGCTTTTCCCCCTTCCTTCCTTCCTTCCTGTCCTCCTCAGCGCTTCTCTTCCTTCCTTCCTTCCGTCCTTCCCTCGTTCCTTCCCTCCTTCTTTCCAGTCATCCATCCGCTTCTCTCCCTTCCTTGTTTCATCCCTCCTTCCTGTCCTCCATCCGCTACTTCCCCTTCCTTCCTTCCTTCCTTCCTTCCTGTCCTCCTTCCGCTTCTCTCCCTTCCCTCCTTCCCTCCTTCCTGTCCTCCATCCGCTTCTCCCCCTTCCTCCCTTCCTTCCTGTCCTCCATCCGCTTCTCCCCCTTCCTTCCTTCCCTCCTTCCTGTCCTCCTCCGTGCTTCTTTCCCTTCCTTCCTATCCTCCATCCGCTTCTCCCCCTTCCTTCCTTCCTTCCCTCCTTCCTGTCCTCCATCCCTTCCTTCCTTCCCTCCTTCTTGTCCTCCTCCGCGCTTCTTTCCCTGCCTTCCTTCCTATCCTCCATCCGCTTCTCCCCCTTCCTTCCTTCCCTCCTTCCTGTCCTCCATCCGCTTCTCTCCCTTCCTTCCTTCCCTCCTTCCTGTCATCCATCCACTTCTCTCCCTTCCTTCCCTCCCTCCTTCCTATCCTCCATCCGCTTCTCTCACTTCCTTCCTTCCCTCCTTCCTGTCCTCCATCCACTTCTCTCCCTTCCTTCCTTCCCTCCTTCCTGTCCTCCTCCGGGCTTCTCTCCCTTCCTTCCTTCCTTCCTTTCTTCCCTCCTTCCTGTCCTACTCAGGGCTTCTCTTCCTTCCTTCCCTCCCTCCCTCCTTTCTGCTTCACTTCCTTCCTTCCTTTCTTTCTTTCTTTCTTTCTTTCTTTCTTTCTTTCTTTCTTCCTTCTCTCATTCCTTCACTTCCTTCCCTCCTACCTTCCTTTCCTTCTTACTGTCCTACCTTCCTATCTTCCTTCTCTTCCTTTCCCACTCACTTCTTACTTTCTTTCTTCCTTCTCTTCCTTTCCCACTCTCTTTACCTCCTTTCTTTCCTGCCTGTCTTTTCCCTTTCCTTCATCCTTCTCTTTCTTTCTTTCTTTCTTTCTTTCTTTCTTCATTTCTCCCTTCCGTTCTGTGTTCTCTCCTTTCTTCCCTCTCTCCGTCCTTCCTTCTCTTCCTTCCTGTTCTCTTTCCTTCCTTTCTTCTTTTTCTTTCATTCTTTCCTCTGAATAACAACTTCATTGTACTTTCATTCCAGCGGAGACGTCCCGTCGGAAGCAGGTTCCTTTGCTCTCTGTCAACAGACTGCATTACACCTCAAACACGCCAAGCTATCAATCACTCTGTATCCACAGTGACTGTTCCATTCTGTTTGCTAATCACTCTATATACATGCACAGTACAATATGTCTTCCGGATGATAATGGTGGCGATTCTACGCCTCTTTTACTAGTTCAGACTTAAGGGAATTAGAATAGTCTATAATAATACATGTTAATACAAATTATTGGTTTTACGTCCATTTTAACTGCTGTGACTTTTAGAGACGCCGGGGTGCCGGAATTCTGCCAAGAAGGGAATCATTAATGTGCCAGTAAATCGACTGACACGGCCCCTCGCATTTAAGCACCCTCAAATGCCAACTGACTGAGCCAGGATTCGATCCTGGAACCATGGGAATAGCACACGCGATCGTTACCGCTGCGGCACGCAACCAGCCTAGAGAATTGCAGACGACGATGATAATAATGATGATGATAGTGGTCATAAAGATGAAGATGATGATAATGATGATGATAATTATCATAAAGATGATGATGATGATAGTGATGATAACGATGATGATGCCCAGAATATAGTTATGGAGACGTATTGGCTGACCTATGCAAGTAGAGAATCTTTTTTTACCTATGATAACGTTAGACTCTTGTGCATCATCACAGATAGTTTCGGAAATCATCACATATATTCGGAAATAAGTGTGGACTGCTTTATCTCTATTCTGAAATGTCGAAAGATTAAGTAGACCTAAAGCAAAGTACGAAACAAATAGGTATTCTACAGACGCTCACAGTTTATTGGCACATTGATCCTAAGAATTCTGTTGAAGTAACAAAATTATACAAATTCCGTTCTTCTATATATTCATGATAGAAGCTCAGTTTATGAGCACCATTCAATGAAGCACATAAAAGATAGACTATGAGTAGGGCCTAAAAATTGGCATGTGAGGACTGAATTTTCAGGATATAATATAATACATGGTAATATGGGTCTGTCACCTCAATTAAACTAGTGATTTTCCCTCGGTTGTGCACTAATTACGACATTGTGCGTAGTTTAGCGTAGGCCTACTCTTTCTCTCATTTGAACCTAATAAATAGAAATAGCCACACATTCACAATTATACGATAGCCAGCATATGGTATTTCTGCCTTGCGGTGATCTGCTGGGATCAGAGACAAATTGTCTCGTTAACCAACCCCAGTCATCCCCCACCCCAGGCCCCCGGCAGCCATCGCTCTAACAAAAGTTTCACAGGCACGAATAAAACACTCTTATTTCTCCAAACAGTTGCGCTCTTTAGGGGAGTAATTGGCTGTGAAATGTGTGTACGCCTTAGGGCTCGAACATTCACTGCACCAGAAGCTTCAAGGACGTTCACTTCAAAGGAATCTGGCAAGCGTAGCTAATGGACGAAATAAATCGTTGTGCTTATTCACTTTTTATCATTGCTAGAAATAACAATGGAATACGCGATGAAGGCTGTGTCAATTCTGCCCCGTGGGCACCTTCTAGGCTAGTAACATGTTGAGGGAGCGGCAAGACACTACAGTGCCCGGTGTTTCTCACGACAGGGGCAGAACAAGTGAGCACTATTCATTGGCTGCGTTTTGCTAAGTCCAGTGTTCGCTTTGAAAGAAGAATATAACCTGGTTTAATGCATTAGACTATCTCTTTGATCACCGTATAGAGCGGCATCAAATTAGTGTCCGGCTCCGTGGCTAAATGGTTAGCGTGCTAGACTTTGGCCCGAAGTGCCCTGGGTTCAATTCCCGGTGATCCACCAGTGATAATTCCCGTGGCTCGGGGAATGGGTGTATGTGACGTCTTCACGCAAATTGCCCACGGGCGACAACTAGAAAGGCCTGCCTGCACTCAGCCTCTCCGGAGGCCACACGATCATTAGGCCTAATTAATCAGATACAATACAATACAATACAAAACTCTTTATATTCAGAACCTGCATCATACAGAATTGGATACGTCACATAACCTACAGTTAAATTTACATATTTACAACTTTTTTACATAATTAAACAGTTACATGTTTCTTTAAAATTCACTTAAAGAATACAACACTTTTTGGGCTAGGTATATCTTGAGAGACTTTCTGAATCCAGTTCCAGTCAAAGATTTTAAGTGGTTTGGAAGCTTATTGTGGTATATAGCTCCTTTTTTGAAAGGATCCTTTTCTGCATATTGTTTATTTACCCTCTTTTGAAAATAGTCATTCTGCCCTCTGGTTTCATAATTGTGGACATTCTTGACTGTGACAACTTTATGTTGATTTTCCCTTACAAGCAAGATAACTTTGAAAATATACAATGAAAATATTGGTTAAATATTATGCTTCTTAAATGCTTCTTGGTCCCCTGCGATGACCGTGTTGTTCTGAGGGCTGCTTAAGCCACAGTTGAACGTTGTTGTTGTTGATGATTCTTTAAGGGGGTTTGTGACATTGTGATCATGTAGCCCCGTGTACTTGGGTGTGCGTAGAATTTGTCTGATGACTTGTGTCAATGTGATGTCCGTACTAGTGTGTGTATTTGTAATTTAGTTAGGGTTTTGCAGGAAGCAGCCGTGGACAAGTTTGGTTCTATCGCGGCATTTGCCTGGAGTAGAAAGGAAAACATAGAAAGCCATTTCCTGGATGACTGAGATAGGATTCGAACCCGGCTTTTCTCAATTTTTCCTCACAAGCTGACTGTAGAGCTCAGCGCAGTAAGGCTAGGGAAGTCAGCAGGGAACTAACCTGATATCCATCAACGGATTGACCACACGAAATTATACTTTGAACCAGGTTTCATTTCTAACATCTAACATAAATTTCCGTCAAACTGGACATAGGAAAATGTAGCACATAAAGAGTGAGTTTTTGAAATGACTTATGTTATAAATAATACTACAATATCTATAATACTTTAAATTCACACAATATAAAATACCTTGGGAAGTGATGCTATGCTCTGTTCCTTTGCACAGCTTTGAATAAAACAAACTCAAGTATGGTTTCATATTCAACAAGTGAAGTGTTACAAACCCGTGTGGTTGACTTACATCGAGCGTATGCACACTGTGATTGACAGAGCTGGCAGAATGCTGAATGAGGGAGCAATCATGCTCCTCATTTCTGAGGTGCTTTTCCAAAATGAGATGAACTTTAACGCCGACACACTGTCTACTAGCGCTAAGAGGCGCCCTGACCCTTTTCTTTAATAGAGGTCATAATTTAGGGCCCAATGAAGTAAGGTTCCTTTTAGGAAGCTAGATATCTTGCTTATTTGTAATTAGTTCAACATACAGTTCTTGGACTGTCGACTCTGGCTTGATAATGTCTTCAGTACTGAGGCCCCTAAACCCAATCTCCGGACTTAGGAACCGTTCCCTCAAAATTGAATCACACAGCTTTCATTGTGTGCGTCTCTTCAATGCTGAGGATTCCTTCATGAGTTGAGGGGACAGAACACTCTGCTTCTTCAGTTATATGGTAAAAAGGAGACCTGTGTACCGCAGAGAGTTGTCCATCAGGACTTTCATACCCCCTGGAACATTGTAAGCGCAAACTTTATTGAAGTTGAGTTATTAATCTCAGTACGTTATTTGTCCTCCTCTCTGTCATGTAGGGTGTAATGAGTGGGCGGACAGGACCTGGGTTCCGAGATGTACCATATCAATAAAGGCAAGGAACGTTTTATTAACTTGTCTGCCAAGGAACAGACTGGGGAATGGCGGAAGTGTCTATTTGAGGCGTATAAATGCAAACACCGACTATTCCACTTGTGTTAATTTTTCAGGAAATAGGAAAAACGTTTACCAGGAGAATCCGTTTGTTATTCATTAAATACTTTAAAGGCAATTAATTTACATACACATGTATTCACGGTATCTGACTATGTAGTATACACATCGTAGGCACTTACGTTTTATTCTGCTTGACATACACTACAGATTGACCATCTATGAGTAATTACTTGTGATGAAATATCTGCCATCTGTATGGAAACATATTTCACACCAAAAATTATTCCAAAGACCTTAGAAGTACCGTAGCTTAATACTCAAGAGAACTTTGATGGATGTGATGGTTATCCTTTGAGTAGATCTTAGCTGCCGTTCATAATTAAGTTGCCATCTTGTTCTTTGACAGGAATGTCATGCAGTAGAAACTCACTGTATGTATCGACATAGCCTTTTAATGGAGGCGATATGTCATTGTTGACTCATTCCTCCATTTTATTTTTAACCTTGATATAGAGACTAGCTGTCGGTTTGTTCGCATTGCATTTCGAGGTAGGGGCTTCACTACAAGAGAGAAAGAGAGAGCAGAGATAACTAAAATAGGCGAGGAAGAGAGAGTTTAGAGAGCTGTGAAAGAGCTCACTTGCCAATGGGGTACAATCTTCTTTTTCCATCTACACTTATCTCGAAATGAATCCCTCCAAGTGAATGTGCATTTTCTTCAGAATTATAATGGATTGGCAGGGACCTAACTGCCATCATATAGCGTCATGAAATGATGCCCACCGTACGAAATAAAAATTCTGTTTGTCTTGCAGGAAATCGTGGATTTTCAACGCTGAACATAACTTGAATCTTGCATGGCAGTTCCTTTTGCACAAAAAACTACTTAACCGGTTGAGCTGGAATTCAGCATGGTAGGTCAACATGTAGGTCTGCCCAGAATTTGATATCATGAACTATTTTAAAACGTCGGCCAGTTTTATATAAATATACATTTACCGGAATGTCTTACCTACTAATAACCACGGTTTGTCCTTTCACAAAATGTACTTGAGCGAGGAGAGTTCAGAAGGGGGAAAACTTCTTCCGAAAGCTCGTAACTCGCAAACATGAGTAAATGCATTTTCATTTGAGATTGTTATGCCTTTCAGTCTGCAAGCATCTGTTTGCGAACACGTCGCCTCCACGACCCCCTATAAGCAATTGGCACTACGGCCTCGTCTGCTTCTACACCTCCCAATTTCAAATCGTTCAACACTAAATCTAACCATCGCCTCCTTGGTCTACCTCTACTTCTATTACCCTCTAGACCCGAACCCATTAACCTCTTAGGAAAACTGACTTCCCCTATTCATTCATTTCATTCATTCATTCATTCGTTTATTTGCAATTGGGGGTGTGTCCCCCGGTGGCAAATTAGATATACATAAAAAATAAATAATTGTACATAACAATTCACTAACAATTAAACTGGAGTATTTACACAAACAGTCAGTCATTTCTTAAACACACCTATATGTTTGGGAAAAGGCTCTAAGACTGCGGCAGGTAGAGAGTTCCAATTATCAATGGCACGGTTTACGAAAGAATATTTACCATAATTTGTTCGCTGCGGTCGGCCCTTAACCTTGAAAGGGTGATCGCTCCTACCCATGTAAGTAGGCTTTTCCATACGTTCGCTAAGCTCAGCCCATGCTGGTTGATTTGTATACGTGTTGTACGTAGCGCAGAGTCTAGATTTCATCCTCCTAGCCTCAAGTGATTCCCACCCAAGTTTCTTTAACATACGGCTCACACTGCTCCTGGGTTTAAAGTCACTGAGCACAAATCTAGCGGCCTTTCTTTGTACCATTTCCAACTCATTTATGAGCCCTACTTGATATGGATCCCAAACCGCCGAGACGTATTCCAGAATAGGTCTTACAAGTGACAAATATCCTAATTCTTTAGCAGAGGTACTACTTCCTTTTAATACCCTCATTATAAAGTGCAGGGATTTGTAAGATTTAGAAACTACACATCCTATATGACTACTCCATTTCATATCATTTCTTACGTGAACGCCCAAATATTTGTAAGAATCTTCTTCTACAAGTATTTCCGAGCCAATGTTATATTGAAAATCTTGCCTTCGCACTTTCCCTATTTTTATTAGACTACATTTACTTGTGTTTATTTTCATTTTATTTTCAATCGCCAACTTATAGGTCAACTTGAAGTACTGCATTGTCTTGTGAGTCATGTATCTTTCGATATATTACACAATCATCCGCAAACAATCGACAGTCACTGCGAATTCCATTTGGTAAGTCATTTATAAACGCCAAAAATAACGAAGTTCCGATTACGCTGCCCTGAGGGATACCCGACGTTACGGTAATTTCATCCGAGAATCGGCCTTCAACTTTCACTTTCTGGGAACGACCCGTCAAAAATTCTTGGTTCCATAAAATTACTCTTCTATCAATCTTCGTCGAAGCTAATTTATGGAGTAGTATGTCATGCGGCACGACATCAAATGCCTTCGCAAAATCTATAACTACGGCGTCGACTGAAACTCCATCGTCTAACGATTCGCTAATGTCTTGAAAAAGTGATAGCATCTGACTCTCGCATGAGTAACCTTTCCGAAATCCATGTTGCCTATCATTAAACCATGATAATGTTTCCCACTGTTCCCTCAAGTAGTCGCAAATGAGATGCCCCATCTGTTTACAAACGATGGACGTAAGACTAACCGGCCTGTAGTTGCCCAATTCAAGTCTGCTCCCTCCCTTAAATATTGGGACTACCGTAGCTCTTTTCCAGTCATCCGGGATTTGCGCATTGTTTATGGACACATTAAACATCACCTCTAAGTATCGTGCCACGGCCCTACCTCCTAGTTTAAGTACTTCACTAACAATATTATCAGGACCCTTCGATATATTGTAACGTAATTTTTGTATTAGCTTTACAATTGCTGACTGGTTTATTTGGAGAAGTGGAGCCCCTGATTCACCGATAAGGTCCAACACACAGCTATTGGATTTATTTAACACACTACCATAAAATAATTTAATTCATTAGCAATGGCTTGCTTTTCAGTAATTATTTTACCGTCACCGGACATTATCATCGACAAATTATTTGAATTTCCCTTTCTTCTCCTAACATAACTGTAAAAAAATTTCCACCCATCGCTTCCCGAACCAAGTAAACCTTGCATATTGTTACGGCTGTGAGTTTGTGTCATCGCTCGCCGCATGAGTCACAACTGCCCCAGGGCTGGGCTGTGCCCTGCCTCCTGTATTGCGTGCGCCTTATGCAACAGGGCTACTAGGACAAAGGGATAGTCCAGAATATTCGTGACTGGACCAGCGATGGAAACCTCGAGAAGCCGTGGACCCTGGATGGATCTAGAAGCATTTATTGAGTCACCGGCCTGCTATATAAGTGCGACCTGTCAAGCAGTAATTGGTGTTGTGCTTTATACCCACCGTAATCCAGTTAACAAGGGTGCCACTAGGGAGTGGCACGTAACAACTGGTGTCAGAAGCCGGATTACGAACTCATGCACAAGCACAACACCTGACGGTCCTGGTTTCAAAACCCGAGCAGGTCTTTTTTTTTAATTTTCCTGTGAGTGCATGCCCTTTACAAGACAAACAACTAAAATGGAGGAGAAATTGGCAGCATTGCTAGAAAAGTTAAATGGCATGGAAACCAAGATGGAGGACGGCCAGAAGAAGCTAGAAGACGGCCAGAAGCAGATGGAAGACGGTCAAAATAAGTTAGCGGAGGACCTGAAGAAGATGGAGGACGGCCAGAAGAAGATGGAGGACGGCCAGAAGAAGTTAGCCGAGGACCTAACTGCCAAACTAGAAGACGGCCAGAAGAAGTTAGCCGAGGACCTAACTGCCAAACTAGAAGACGGCCAGAAGAAGATGGAAGACGGTCAAAATAAGCTAGCGGAGGACCTGAAGAGGATAGAGGACGGCCAGAAGAAGATGGAAGACGGTCAGAATAAGTTGACACAGGACCTGAAGAAATTAGAACTTGGCCTGCGTGAGGAAGTCACGGCAGTGGAAAAGAAGTTCGACGCCTTACAAGTGGAAGTTGCCGAGCTGCGCCAACGCCCGCTGATGGGGGTGGAGGAGAAATTCAACGTCTTACAAAAGGAAGTTGCCGAGCTGCGCCAACGCCCACTGACGGGGGTGGAGGAGAAATTCAACGCCTTGCAAGTGGAAGTTGCCGAGCTGTGCCAACGACCGCTGATGGGGGTGGAGGAGAAATTCAACGCCTTACAAGAGGAAGTTGCCGAGCTGTGCCAAAGCCCGCTGATGGGGGTGGATGAGAGAGTCAACGCCTTACAAAGGGAAGTTGCCGAGCTGCGCCAACGCCCACTGAAGGGGGTGGAAGAGAAATTCAACGCTCTACAAGAGGAAGTTGCCGAGCTGCGCCAACGCCCGCCCACCGTTACACCGGGAATATCAGGAACGGGACAAAGCAGAGTGACGCCCCCAACCTTCGACGGAAAGGTCCCGTGGAGCACCTACTTACGTCAGATCGAGGCGGCCTGTTCCATAAATAACTGGAACAACACAGAAAAGGCTACAGCTCTCATCGTAGCGCTGAGAGGTGACGCCCTTAACGTCCTTCAGGCCATCCCGACTGGATCCCAGGACTACGCTTCCCTGATCGCCCATATGGAGTCCCGATATGGAGATAGCCATCTTCGGCAGGCCTATCAGATGCAGCTCCGGACTCGGGTACAGAAGAACACGGAAACCCTGCAGGAGTTCGAGATGGACATCGCACGCCTCGTAAGGCTCGCCTACCCAACAGCGCCGGCCGACTTTCTGGAGCAGATAGCGACGCAGACTTTCACCGACGGGCTACGGGACTCGGACACTCAACAGGCGCTGCGTCTCGCGCGCAATAAGACCCTGGCAGATGCGCTGAGCCACGCACTTGAGTTCGAGACGGCAAAACAGGCATCTAGAATGCACGCGCGGGTGCGTCAAGTGGACGTCGACGAACCAGCAAAACCCAACAAGACCAAGCCCCTGGCCGATGAACTGATGGAGGCGCTAGGCCGGTTCTTCAAGAGTCGCAGTACCACCAACAAAAACGTAGCCGAAGAACATCCGGAGAGGCGGCCCGGAAGAAGACTACCGACCTGCTGGACCTGCCGTAAGAGAGGCCACCTGAGCAAGGACTGCGGTGATCGCCGCCGCCAAGGGTTTCCGTCGGGACAGTCAGTCGTTGGGAAACCGTGCGGCCCAGGAAAGTAAGTATCGGCCAGCCTTGGGGGGCAAAGGTTGGCTTGTGACAGTCGTCAAGCCCCGGCAGTCCAAGTTCGTGTGACGCAGTTACGGAGGGATAATAGCAGCCTGATGGTCGACGGAGTCGTCAACGGAGAGAGCTGGCCCATGCTAATCGACACGGGAGCATCGAGGACCATCGTCAGTCCCACCGTGATTCCGAAGTGGAGAGTGCAACCCACAAAAAGGAACCTCCAGCTAATAACCGCGACCGGAGAGACCGCACCGGTACATGGCGAAGCATCACTGGAGTTCGTCATTGGTCGACGGGCGATAAAGCATCCAGTGCTTGTGGCTGACGTATCAAATGAAGTAATCATCGGACTGGACTTCCTGGACCAGAACAACATCATGTTGGATCTGAGTACCATCACTCTGCATTTCGGAGGTGAGGAACTTGCTTTGCAACCTGCGCACGAGTCCATCACCGCACGACGAGTAAGGTTGAGAGAAGACGTCATCGTTCCCGCCAGGACGGAGGTCAGCGCTGCCGTAATTGTCGACGGAACTGCTGAGGGAGTGGCGGCTGTCATCGAGCCAAAATATGAGGACATCCAGACAAAAGGATTGCTAGTTGCCAAGACACTCATCAACACGACGTCTCGGCCGTACGTCCGCCTGTCCAACCTGAACGACTACGACATTACGGTTCACCGGGACACCAACCTAGGAGTCTGCGAGCCCGTTACCTGGATTGCCCGCATCACAGATACGACAGACGGACACCTGCAGACGGACAACCGAAGCAGACGCACACTGCCAGAAGAACTACAGAATCTGTACCAAGAATCCCAGGACCATTTAGACGAGGAACAATCACGCCAACTTGAGGACCTGCTACGCGAATTCCAGGATGTCTTCTCCGTGGGGAGCAGAGACTTCGGCAGGACAAGCTTGGTCCAGCACAGAATCGACGTTGGGGACAGCGCACCGATTAGGGCCCCATAGTAGAGGAGCAGGGAGGGTTCTGCTTCAAATACCGTTATTTATGCAAATGAGGGGGGCGTGGCAAGGTCAATGACCTTGAGGTAGGTCATGATCAATGACCTTGAGGTAGGTCATTGACCCCCAAGGTCGCCTGGACCCCGGAAGTTAAAAAAACCTTGGAGGGTCCAGGAACCGGTTTGAGGGGGTGTGGGTGGAGGGGAGGGGTGGGGGAGGGGGGTGGGAGGGGGAGGGAAGGGTGGGGTGGGGGGCGAGGGGGGAAGGATGGAAGAGGATCTGCACGAGACCCTCCTCGACCCAGTCTCTCTGTTGGACTGAGCGCCTTCTCTGTTATGGTCTCGTGCTATATAGCTTTGCTTTGTACTTGATGAGATCCGAGTTTTGCCGAAGGTTTCCGAATCTTTGTCGGTGAATGAATCGTCAGATTTGAACGGTCAACTGGCGTGTGTGTGACGTCATAGTATATTACGGGATGTGGAGTAGGTCATGGACGGGAGTGTTTTGAATGGAAAACATGAATGGCGGTGGGTGGTGGTTGTTGAACCCTGGCGTGCTAGGTTTGCGGGTAAATAAACGTGAATGAAGATGGCACCGTGAATGGAGGTTGCGACGTCACAGCAGATTACGGAATGTAGCGCAGGTCATGGATGAGAGTGTTTTAATGGGAAACATGAATGGAGATGGATGGTGGTTGTTGAACCCTGACGTGCTAGGTTGGCGGGTAAACAAACGTGAATGAAGATGGAACTGTGAATGGAGGTTGTGACGTCACAGGCAGAATGTAGTGTAGGTCATGGATGGGGTTGTTTTTTTCTAATACTTAACGGTAAACAAATTGTTAATGGGTGGGGGATACAAAACGCATGGCATGTCGGTTCAGCCAGCTCGACATGAAATAAAAACAAGATGGTGTAATGTCTATTGATGACATTGGAATATTCCATCTAGTTGTGAAGATATGAACTGTGCCGACTGTCGAAGCCTATCGCACTCCTCTGAGTCAGCGATTGAATAAATGACTGATAAAATTAAATGATAGTGGAGAGTGTTGGTGGAATGAAAGTTAGTCAGGAAAACTAGAGTACCCGGAGAAAAACCAGTCTGCTTCTGTTTTGTCCAGCACAGATTTTACATGGAGTAACTGGGATTTGAAACACAGACCCAGCGATGAGAGATTGGCATGCTTCTCCCTAAGCCATGGAGGCATAATCACAGAGACCTAGTGCAGTCGAAGGATTTTCATTTATGCTGACTTGGGAGATTTGAATTTATGTGTTATGGAGCTGAGGATATAGAATGTGTGCTAGATGGTTAATGGACATGGATGGGTGTTAGAATGAATAATCTGATTTGAACGGTCAACCTATGTGTGATGTCACAGGAGTGAATTTATGAGATTGACACCTAACATGTTGGCTCGCTCAGCTTCATATAAAAATAAAAGTGGGAATGATAGACAAATAAATCAATCAAAATAAGAATATTTTTTATTATTATTGTTTTTTTCTTTTTGTTACATTACCACTACTTGTTTAAATTATTTTTTTTCGGTAGCTTCTTCTTCCGCTTCCTCTTCAGATTCACTGTCTTCCTCACTTTCATTCTCAGCCTCCATCATCATGCGAACGAAAAACTCCGCCATGACACGGTCATTTGAAAAACTATAAAATAGAAAAAATGTCTATCAATGTCATTAGAATACCCAATCTAGCGGCGAGGATATAAACTGTCTTGATGTTTGTGTCAGGGAAAACCAAAGTACACAGAAGAAAACCTCCTAAGTTATGGAGGCATACTCCTTGCACTTCTCTGCATCAATGATTAAATGACAGGCAGAAGGTAGGAAATAATGGGAAAAGAAGACTGGCCTCTTGCAGAAGGAGGGAATCAGAAAAGATGTGGCAAGGGCAATTAAGGCGGGAAAGGAAGGGACTCCCTAGGCCTTGGATACTCTAATACTGTTGGAGTTGGAAGAGAACAAGAGTTGGCCAAGCGAGGTTGACAGGAAAGAAGACAGAGAGGAGCTTGACACAAATAAGTGGAAGCAATGCCGAACTCGGCTGGCACCTCTGTAGTTGTAAAACCCACGTTCTGCTATATGTAAGATTTGGAAGCTGAGTTTAAAAAATGTATTGCAAGAAGAGAATAATACTGCTAATTTTGTTATCCTTAATTCAACCTTCTTGATTACTCATGCTTCAAAGATCCTGTCTAGAATGATTTACAAGAGGATTGAAAGCCAGATAGAAACGGAGTTGGGTGAAGACCAGTTTGGTTTCAGGAGAAATGTAGGAACAAGGGAAGCTGTACTAAGTCTTAGACTGATTTTAGAAGGTAGAATAAGGAAAGATAAGAGAACGTTCATGGCTTTTGTAGACTTAGAAAAGGCTTTTGATAAAGTTGATTGGACTAAATTGTTTGACATTTTGAAATCAATTGGAATAAAGTACAGGGATAGGAGGGTGATATACAATCTGTACAGAAACCAGACAGCAGTCATTCGAGTTGAAGGACATGCGAGAGAAGCTGGTATTCAGAAAGGTGTAAGGCAAGGCTGCAACTTATCACCCATACTTTTCAATCTTTACATTGAACAAGCAATGAAGGAAATTAGAGAAAAATTTAAAGTGGGAGTGAAGATTCAAGGAGAAATAATTTCAACTCTGAGATTTGCTGATGACATCGTCATCTTGGCCGACAAGCCTGAGGATTTGAATGAGTTTTTGAATGGTATGGACTCCGTCTTACGGAAAGAATTCATGATGAAAATAAATAAATAAATGTAAAACATAAATACTGGAATGCAACCGAAATAAATCAGAAACCTCTATGGAGATCAAATTGACAGGTGAAAAGCTGAAGGAAGTAGGAGACTTCTGTTACTTAGGAAGCAGAATAACCAGTGATGGACGAAGCAAAGAGGATATTAAAAGTAGGTTGGCTCAGGCAAAGAAAGCATTTCTACAAAAAAGGAATCTGCTGACATCGAATATAGATTTAGGTATTAGGAAGTCATTTTTGAAAGCCTTTGTCTGGAGCGCGGCACTCTATGGAAGTGAAACTTGGACTATTGGTGCAGCAGAAAAGAGGAGAATAGAAGCATTTGAAATGTGGTGTTACAGGAGAATGATGAAGATCAGATGGGTAGATAGGGTTACAAACAAAGAGGTATAAAAACGAGTGGGAGAGGAGAGATGTTTCTGGTGACTGCTAATGAAGAGAAGAGATAGGTTGGTAGGACACATACTAAGACACCCAGGAATAGCAAGCTTAGTTATGGAAGGAAGGGTCGAGGATAAAAACTGTAGGGGTAGACCAAGGTTAGAATATGTTAAACAGATTGCCTCCGATGTAGGGTGTTGGAACTATGTAGAGATGAAACGATTAGCTCAGGACAGGGAGACATGGAGAGCTGCATCAAACCAGTCAAAAGACTGAAGACTCAAACAACAACAATTCAACCTTTGCGGTACCCTACACAGATCTCACATGAAGTGAGTGAGATTTAAACCGCAGATCAGCGGTGAGAAGCTGGTATACTAATGCTAATTTACATAACAGCGCAACACAATTGTAATGTATGAGTAATTATACTGTTACAACTCTAAGATGTTGAAAGCCCTTTTGACATTAGACTGGTATCAAGATTGATGATGTAGGCTATTAACTTTCATTTTTGTTAAAGCAGTATGTCCTGGCAATATAATGAAAGCCATTATATTTGACAACGGCAATAAATTTAACAGGTCTCCAACCGGTAATACAATTTGCATTAAATTACAATAAATTAGTCATGTTTCTTAAGTCGTACTGGGAGAAAAAAGAAAGTTGTTTGTTCCAACAAGTCTGTAGGCAGCATTAGGTCATGGGTGCAAGCTCTCTGCTGACTCGGTAGACGCGTGGGTTCGAGCCCCACCGTCAGCCGTCCTTGAAATGGTTTTCCGTGGTTTCCCATTTTCAACACCAGGCAAATGCTGGGACGGTACCTTCTGATAGACCACGGCCGATTCCTTCCACATCGTTGCCCAGTTTCATTCATCTTCATCCATTCCATCCCGACGCGCAGGTCGCCCACGGACGTCGAATAGAAAGACCTGCACTCGGCCTCTGAGGAGGTCACACGACAAAAAAAAACTAGCTTTGAAATTAAATTAAAAGCTTGGCAGGACGAGTTAATGAGTGATGAAAACTAATGGTAGGTAATGAATAATGATTGTGCGACCTCTGGAGAGGCCAAGTGCATGTCTTTCTAGTTAACACCCGTGGGCGACTTGAGCCCTATGACCTAACGCTGCGCTTTAGCGAGTGGAGCTGCTGTTATTATAGTTAATTAATATATATGAACAAGTGTTGAAGAAAGTACTACTTGCATACAATTTGCATTCTCGACTAGTACAAGTTATTACACAAAGGCTACACCCGGCTAAGTTTATAAAACCTTAACACCTATCTAAGTGTTCAAAGCTACTTGACCACAATTTGACAAACGCTATTAACATTAACAGCAATAGTGCTAGCCAAGCTTGACATTGCATTTAAACAATAGTGTAATAATTAACTTGACTGCTTATTGCGAGACAAGATACAACTATGTGTATAGCTGTGTGGCTCAACTATACTGTTCTTGGCTGCTGTTAGGCTCTGAACTGGAGGGTCCTGGGTTAGATTTTTGGGAGGGTTGTGGGGATTGTATTTTCTGGTGATTAATTCCCCTGGCTTGGGGACTGGGTGTTTGTGTTGTCTTAATTAAAAATATATTCCGGTCCCATGGTTAATTGGTTAGCGTTCTAGGCTTTGATTTAATTTTTTTTAGCCTGGTATCAATTTAAAAAATGAATATTACTTACATGAAAATGTCCAAAGACGAATCCCAATTGTTGGATTCTTCTTCATCAGCATGGGTGTTCTCCTGATCAGACATAGCAGTGAATGATAATTCTTTGTAAAGTAGCAGGTTCATTTATACTAAATATGGAGGTCATCCAGTTACTGAGAAAGCGGACAAACCGGGGCGTTGCCTATGATTGTAAGGGTATATAAGCCGTGACATTATTGTTGCTAGCCAGAGAAGTCCACGAGTTTGTAGTAAACACATCGCTTTGCTGCAAAGATCTTCTATCAGGTAATATTGAACACAGTACTTTTAGTATCTCTAACTGTCGATGGTTACACAGTTGACCTTAACAATTTATCAAGTGGATAATAATAATATCAAATGGGTATATAAAACTATTATTGCAACTAACAGTCATTACCAGGTTTGACGTCAGTTAAAAGAGGTATTACTTTATCTCGCTCTATCCAACTGATTACTGGACTAAGCGCTTTTAGGAGACTGCTCGTCTTAACAAATAAGTTTTGTATACACATTTGATGGTTTAGTCTATAGATCAGGGTTTGAGTTAATGTGCTAATAAATAAAGGTGGAGGGTACCTGAACATTTTTAATAGTTTACCTAAACACTTTATAATTAACTTTCAGAACCAATATGTCTGCAATAACAGTTGCGAATCTCATTGGCAGAGCAACCGGCCTGGAGACTAAACGTTTACAGGACCTGCCAGTTAACGAACCCTATTTGGTGACAGCTGTTCGCAGGGTGAAAACGAAATATGGGGGAAGAATAGTTTGTGAACTAGAAGATTTCGCTGTCTTCTTACCTTCGAGGTTCATGGAACTCAACGACGAAGCTGTAAATGACCTCAACAAAGGAACCATCTACCTAAAATATTTGGGACTGGAAAATAAAAGATGTTTGGTAGAATTTATTGAAGAATCAAATAAAATTTAAAATTTGTTAATGTTAAAACAGAATTTGCAGAGACAATAAACTTTGTTTGTTTTCATTCTCTGCAAACTGTTCAGTGATTTGCTGTTTTTGTAGTAAATGTAATTACTGTAAGTGTCATGATGTCAGCACCAAAACTTAGTTGGCAGGGCGTGGATAGTTGCTTTTATAATAAGTTATGTAGCTTTAAAATTAATAATGATGCTAAATTTTTAGACCCAAATGAATTTTTAAACGCTAGCTACAACATTTTTCAAAATAAAATGCAAGACTGTTTAAGAGAACATGTAGCGTTAAAGATTAACGCTGAGTTATTATGTGATTTTGTTATTTTAAAACAAGGTGTTGAAATAACAAAACCGATTTATTTACATACGAAAATGTGTGAATTGTACCGCACTGATAATATACACAGTTGGTATAGTAAAAACATTGTCGATAAGCTCATGACGCGCTTTGCCGAGTTTCAAGAATTGGAAAGTGGCAAATCGCTGGAAGCTATCAACCATTTTAAAATTAATGTATGCACCTTTGATCCCATGAACAGTGGTTCAGCTCATGTTAATTTACCTAAACAGTTGGAAAAACATCACGCAGTCATCAATGTGGATAATAATGACGTTTTTTGCTTTGTTTGGTCCTTGGCTGCTGGGTTAAGTCCTGCAACTGAAAATGTTCACAGAATGGGAAAATATCACCAGAAATTTATGGAATTAATGATCAGTCTAAATTTAGCAGACATAGAATTCCCAATGGACCTCAACGCCATTTCTCGTTTTGAATCTAAAAATCCGCTTTACTCCATTAATGTATACGGAGTTGAAGGGGACAAAGTTATTGGTCCATTGTATGTGACAAAGGAAAAAAAAGAAAAGCATTTTAATTTACTGTACATTGAAGGGGAATTGTGCAACCATTATTGTTATATCAAAGATCTTTCTAGACTAGTTCGTTCACAAGTTACAAAAAAAAATAGGGTATATATATGTGATCGCTGTTTGCAATATTTTACTAGCAATCAAAAGTTGGCAGCACATACTATTGATTGCATCACACAACCAGCGGTAAAAAATACATTTCCAGAAAAGGATAAAGCCAGTATGAAATTTCAAAATGTGTCTCGTCAAGAACCACTTCCATTTACAGTATATGCAGTTTTTGAATGTTTAACCACACCCATTGACACATGTAAACCAGATCCGACACGTCCGTACACTCAACAAGTACAGCAACATGTGCCATTCAGTTGTGCCCTAAACGTGATTTGTTCATACGACCCTTCACTTTCATACTTCAAATCTTATCGCGATGCAGATGCTGCTGCTTGGTTTTTAAATGAATTGGACGCCTTGGCAGATCGGGTGTACAATATCCTGCAAAATCCAATTCCGCTTCAAATGTCGGACGCAGACGAGGCGGTTTTTGCAACAGCAACCACTTGTCACATTTGTCAAAAACCAATAGCACCTTGTGACACGGCAGTGAGAGACCATAATCGGTACACTGGAAAATTTAGAGGAGCGGCTCATAGTGTATGTAATTTGGCGTATAAAAGAGCACGCTATATATCTTGTTTCTTACACAACATGTCTCGGTATGACAGCCATTTAATTATTAAGGAATTTGCTAACCTTGAAAACCAAAAGTTTAATTTAATTCCACAAAATCATGAAAATTTTATTTCGTTTTCGAAATGGCGAAATGGAATCAGTATACGATTTTTAGATTCGTATAGATTCCTCGCATCATCATTGGATGCGCTTGTTGAAGGGCTTCACCCAAACAATTAGCATTTTGTACGTCAACACTTTACTGATGCCAAACAATTTGAATTATGAATTCGAAAAGGGGTGTTTCCCTATAATTATGTAAACAATTGGGCATGTTTACAGGAAACTGCACTCCCTTCAAAGGACAAATTTTACAATGACTTAACAAAAAGTCATATTTCTGAAGAAGACTATTTACACGCTCAAAAAGTATGGAACGTGTTCAAGATATCAACTTTGGGCGAGTATGCTGATTTATACCTCAAAATTGATACACTACTTTTGACAGACGTGTTTGAACACTTTCGCAAACTGTGTCTTGAAATCTACAATCTAGATCCAGCCCATTACTACACCCTTGCCGGATATAGTTGGGACTGTATGTTGAAGGTGAATGACATAGAACTGGAACTATTAACAGACATCGACATGTTACTCTTTTTTGAACGCGGAATACGTGGTGGTCTTGTTTCGCTTGTGCAAAAGCACGCCAAAGCAAATAATCCATATATGGATACATACAAACCAAACCAACCTACAACATACCTCACCTACCTAGATTGTAACAATTTATACGGATATGCTATGGAAAAACCTCTTCCATATCAAAATTTTCGATGGCTGACTTCAGATGAAGTTTCAAATTTTAATTTAAAAGATGTGTTGAGCAATGACACGCGTGGCTACGTTCTAGAGGTCGACTTATTATATCCCTGTGAGATACACAATGATCATTCTGATCTACCATTTTGTGTTGAAAAATTACAACCTCCCAGTTCACGTTCCAACAATAAAAAGTTGCTGGCAACGTTAAATTCAAAAAATCGGTACGTCATACACATTGAAAATTTAATGCAATGTTTGAAACATGGTTTGAAACTGCAATCCATTCACCGCATTATTTGCTTTGACCAAAAACCATGGTTACAACCGTACATGCAATTGAATACTCATCATCGGCAACACGCCAAGACCACATTTGAATCAATTTTTTATAAATTAATGAACAATGCGTGCTACGGTAAATCAATGGAAAATATTCGAAAGCATAGAACTATTCATTTGGTAAACCACTGGGACGGTCGATATGGCGCACGAAAATATATAGCTATGCCTAATTTCCATTCTGTACGAGTTATTGAAACTGATTTAGTAACCATTGAATTGTCAAAGACAGAAATCATGTATAACAAACCAATTTACTTGGGAATGGTAATACTTGACTTTTCAAAATTTGTAATGTATCAATTTCATTATGAGTTTGCCAAACAAAAGTTTGGAGATGTAAAATTACTGTATATGGATACAGACAGTCTTATTTATCAAACCAATAAGATAGATGTTTACTCAGTGATGAGAGAACATCCAAATTACTTTGATACCTCAAACTATGAGGTTAACAATATGTTTGGCATAATTCCCATGAATAAAAAAATAGGTCTATTTAAGGATGAGTGCGCCGGTGATGTTATGACAGAATTTGTGGCTTTGGCGCCGAAAATGTACGCATTTTCAACACAAAAGAATAAAGGTCAATGCAAAGCGAAGGGTGTTCTTCGTAGCGTCACACAATTCCTCAATGTTGAGGAATATCGTTGTGTACTCTACGCAAACACCTCTCGCTTATACCAGCAAACACGCATTCTTTCAAAGAACCATAATATTTTTACAGTAAATCAAAATAAAACATCGCTGACAACATATGACGATAAACGTCTGTGGGATGGTGTAAATAGCTTGCCTTTTGGACATTTCCACACCTAGTAAAAAAGAACACACTTTCATTTTCAATTCTTTTTATTAAAATTGTATGTTTTTTACAAGAAGAAAACTAAACCATATTTTGTGTATACTATGAACTGGTGGACTGACTCTCAAATAAATACTTAACAATATTTGATTCATGTTTATTACTTTGTCCTTTTCCTCACTAATCCACCACCAATCATTAGCTTTGACTTCATCGCTCCTGCTACAATCAAGGCTGCAATCGTCTCACCAATAGAAGCAGTAGATGACATTACACGCTGCATGGCCCTTCTTAGAAGAATGCGGTCTGCAACTCGACGTACTTCTATATTCTTGTTGTTGTAAGCAATGTCATGATCTCTACACGCTGCATCCAATATGTTGATTCCAGAATTCCCTTGTGCTAGACGTTGGCTTAGTTTAGTTCCAGGTCCACAAAATTGATAGCCAGGAATATGCAGTTCAATGGGAAGTAGATCAATGGCCTTGTTAACAAGACCATGACCAGCAAAGGTCTGGCATATCTTTTTCAAGCGTTGTCTTACTTTTTGGTGCTGGCGATACTGCCGCTGCTGTCTCTTCTTCCTCTTCTTCATCGCACCCATGAAATGACGAAGCAAAGTCTTTACACGACGGTATATTTGTATGCCCGTGGTACAATTTGATGAGCTGACACGTTCCACACTGTTTAATGGAGGGCATTTTAGTAATAGACACTTGCTGGTGATGATTAAAGTCAGTGCATGGTTGTAGTTCGCGCAGACCAGGATCTCTGGTCCACTCACTAGGTACACTGTGCCAAATATTTTTCACCGCGTTTGAAGCAACATAAAAAAGGAACGCCTTGGGCAAAGCGTTCAATTCCTCGCCTGTGAAACTGTCTAGCTTCTTTTTGCAGGCGAAAAACTTGACAATAGCTCGCTCTGTGGGGTTGGCGTCCAAACCTTCAATTGCAGCCATAATTCTACACATCCGCACTGATCGCTGGAATGTCTCACACTGTAGCCGACGTTACAGCGCTTTACACTCAACATGCAAGTTTTGACATGCTTTGCGAGCTAGCCAATCAAAAAGCTTCCAAACATTTTGAAGTGTTTTATTTTGTAGAGGTTCATCAGGCACGGACAGGTTGTACAGTGCAGGACATCCCAGATCATGAAGGTCAACAAGTTGACAAGTTGAATTAACATACTAACGCAACCATTCCTTTTTTTCGCTTCCCTTTACAAAGACAAGGTCAGCGCCAAACAAGTGAGCTTTCAGAACAAATGATAGATGATGGTAAGGAATGTCACCTTCTTTCCAGACTAGTCCCAAATTGCGTTGCAACCACTCTGTTTGTCTTCTGTCCTCGTCTGACTGCAAATGCAATGGAAACGGTGGTTCAAAGATAAAACTGGTTACTCTTGGTGCCCACATGGTTGTGCAGTCAATAATTCCAACTTCTTTAAATACAAACTTGTTTCCGTTCACCTTGAAACCCTGCACGTCGACAATCAATGTTTTCGGCATGGCGACGGATATCACACCTTCCACTACCGCTGCTTCTTAACAACTAACTGATTGGATAGGAGCGAGAAAATAATATACACACAAAAATCAATTACACAATTTTATTCATAAAGTTATCAGTACATCGCTTACAATTTTTTATCATAGGATTTGGACCATCCCAATCACAATGAGAATCTTCTCGATGCATAAAGTGTCTACGACAGGGACGGCAGGCTGCAACATCCGCCGACATACGGAGGTGTAATGGTAGCTAATCCCAATTAAGATCAATGTCGTGTGCACCGTACGCGGTCAGAAATCCAGCTGGTAAATAGGCAATCAGATGCTGCGGCATTTCACGAAGAAATTGCGCTTTATGGTAGGCGCGTATTGCTAAACTCACCAGGGTGCGATAAATCTCAAATGCTGCATCAGCGTCTCGACTTGTTGAGCAACGACCGCATTTGCAGTCCATGCAATCTACCCGCTCTCCAACATGACAAGATGAAGCTTTGGCAACACCATCGTCCACATTATTTGTTTGATTGGTGATGGGCTTGTTGTTGTACCCCCTGTCATGAATACCAAACGTAGACATGAATCCATCCGGTAAATAGTGAACCAGATGCGGCGGCATTCTAAGCACAGTATGATTCTTGTGATAGGCAGTTATAGCTTCACTCACTAGGGCGCGATAAATGGTAAACCTTGAATCTTCATCTGAACTTGGTGAATCACTTTCACATTTGCAGACCCGCCTCGCAGAGGGGGTTGTGACTTCATCGTAGCTCTCCATGACTGTGAAGGGCAATGGAGGAAGACATGCTATTTATACTCTGGTCACCATGTTGGACAGCGGTTGATAAAACACTTGCGCCTCGTGAACAATAAGACAATAGGCTGTTGTTTTTTCTGGAATAACTGTAGATGTTTCAAATTCTAGTCTGATATCAATAGTTGTTTCCTTCATCGACTCCTCCAAATACGAACAGTCCATCACCACCAGAGGCGCCTTGGACTTGAAGTCTTGTGGTGATAATAGCGGACATGCCTCTTTCTGATAATAGGATGACTGAAAGTTTACAAACATGTCATAAAGCTTACCATATTTGTTCTTGTTAAAGTTTAAATCCATTCCCTCATAGGGAAAGGTAACACCGTTCAAAAAGAGTCGTATATTTCGTAATTGGATGTGGTCAAATTTTGATGCATCTTTATTCTGTTGATATTTGCGATCTGTTTGAAATCCAACCAGGACATAGAGGGGACGCTCTGTATACCGTGAGGTTTTTATAGACCAAGTATGTGTATCGGAGAGTGGTAATACCGGGTATTCATGCAGCTCCCAGCTTCTAAATTGAATGGGTAAAGCTGTATCCTTCTCCACAATCTTGAGCAGACTCAATTTTTTCTGATCTGATAGAGTAACGTGCGGTACTTTCCATAGAATTCGTTGCAGTAGAATTTTTGTATCTATTGGCGCTGTATCAGCTCCCTTTAGCGCATTATAATCACTCCTGTCTCGTACAAGAATCAGATCCTGTCTTGCGTTCACAACAATGCGCTTATGATCCTCTGCAAAGCCTAGTATTAATTTTAGAGGTAAATGTCCAGTAAATGTACCATCATCGTTAATCATCCAGTCGTTGGTTGAATTGGGACACCAACCAGCCATACAAAAAGCTTTACTCTCTTCGCTTCCATACGAGGGATAAAGTTTCATGACACTTGTTATGCCAACATTTCGAGTAGTATCCACTTCAATACCGTTGATCACGTAGCGAACCTCAGAAAACAAAAAGGCCAAAGCATTGTTGGCCAACTTTGACGTTGTTGGAATGGTACCATCCAATTTGGTGAGTTGCCCTTCAATCTGGATGTAACTTTCATGTGGAAGCGTGTAGATATCTTGTTGGTTAATAGTAATGCGAATCTCATCATTATTATTTAGTCCCTGAGTATACGGTTGGTAGGAATGGTGTTCAATTCTTACAATACCCTCCTGTACTTCGACAGGGTTTGTCACGTCCAGAATCGAATTCATGAAGTAAGGTGTAACCAAGTTGTTGTAGGATCTGCTTGTTGACACGTGTTAACCTGTACACGTGTTGAGCACAACTAACACCTGTTCTTGACAGCGTTGCCGCTTTATACACTTGTTTCATGCTGGCTTCAGATACAGTTTGTAGGTCACAGGTGTATGAGGGTCTAACCGAATGAGACGTTGGTTTCTATTCACCAGTCTTAAGGTAATATTCCTGATGTTGGTCACACTCACAGGATGATAGAGCACCACCGACGGGTTTTCGCGGATGATGTAACCACCAGGTGAAGTAACAATAAAATCATAAAGCGAATGCGAGGGATCTTGATTGGTGTAGACGTCTGTAATAATATTACACGTGACAGATACGTGATGATCTGCAATTATTTTCACCGGTTGGTCAGACTTGTGTATCACGTTCGGTACTAACACTTGTGGTGAATAGCCTAACAATGGCCCAATCGAATCTGGTTGAGATTTAAAATCAATCCTAAAAGAAGAAAGAATACTGCAGCGATGTGTCACGTTGTTGGCTATGAGTTCAAACTTGCGTGTCCCGTCAAGAAATGCTTTTAGACTAAATTCCTTGGTGAGAGTTGTGTAGATGTGATCGTGAATATCATCTACGGTGTAGCTGCCAGACGGTAGAGTTAACACATAGTCATCGTAGTAGAACTTATCATTGACGTCTTCAATTATGTTGCAGATTCTATTTTAGCCTTCAAACGAAACAAGTCCCAGCACGTAGGGTCGTCGTCCCAATTCAAAAGGAGGATAAAAGTCAACAGTTACTTCCGCACCTTGTCCGTGCACTGTAAACGTTCTACTTTCTGTTGTCATAATGACCACGTCACCCGCCGTGCTCGGTCTTATATAGAAAAGTCAAACATAGACGACCGCACTGTTGCGTGTTAAAATTTTGCACTCGTTTCACATTATAGTGTATTGTTGCACTGCTTCCATAATAGCGAACAAGCTCTGTCGGAGGAGGAAGGTTTCCAAAACTGTCAAAGTACCACACGGTTCGCCCATGCTTTATGTAGGCCACATAATGCGTTCCCGGTCCATGACTGTCATCCAAATTAACAACTGCACTTTCATGGCTCCGTGGTCGAGACGGTAGTTGGTTGCGCATAAACACACCTCGAAAGTGGGAGATCTTTAGCTGTTTTGCATACCTTATAACTTCCTCATGCGTCATGGCTCGTCGTGGCAGTGCATCGATTAACCGTTTTTTGGCGACATGTAAATGCCGAGTCCTTTCTTGTAGGGTGCTAGCTTCATGTTCACACCTTTACCGCGCAGTGCTATGGCCTCCATAGTTTTATTATGCCTTTCACTTTCCTTCAACTGTTGCTTCGCCTCCTCAACAGCTTTCACCGTTCGTGCTACCGCACTTGCTCCTCCAAGAAGTGAACCCAGGGCTGCTAGTCCAGCAAACAGTGCAGGTAAAAATCCACCACGTTTCGGCACAGGAATAACTCGGGCACGTTTTCTAAAACGTAGTTTACTTTTGGGATTCGCATGCAATCGTGCTGCTCGGAGTGCTTTCTTAATAGCCAACTCACTATTTGTTTCTCCGCGCGAAGCTAGACGTGCCGCATGAAGAATAGCTTTAAAGCCTCCCTTTCTTGACAACTTCTTCCTCTTCTTCACCACATATCTCTGTTTCACCATCGCGACCAAAGAACAAGACAACCTCACACCGCAAAGTATTGAACACAACTAACACTCCTCAGGAAGGGAACCTATAATTATTTATTCAATGGTGGCTGTATATTCAAGTTCTATATATAGAGGAAAATCGTTCATCGTTTTCCCCGCCTCTTTTTCTTCAGACGAGAGTTTCAAATGAAAGAATAATTTGTCTCCGGCTTTCACCGGTTGATCAATAAGTGGTTGAACACTACCGTTTAATCGTACCTCTAAATGTTTCAAATCTGGTGCATACTCAATTACACGAATGGCACCATCATACATTAAACGGTAATTGTCATACCCCGAACGTAGTATGTAGGCGAGGTTATTGGGATCTTTTACCGGTTGTTGGTTTACAATGTGAAGCAGAAATATAGAGGGTATTGATTTAATAAAAAGCGATAACCGTTGTTCCAAAAATCGTTTGGTCGTCACGTCGTGAGGTTGCACAGGATCAGCAACTTCGGCTATTCGTCTTCGCTTCATCTGTAGAGCGTTCTCCTTAATTTCCCACACCTTTTCCATTTCAGAGTTTAAAAACCGTTTTGTACAAACATCTTGATCATCTTCAGGATCGGCCACATGCACAAGGCGTGCATTATTTGCTGTATAGCCCTTTGCAGTTAGGGTGGGCACAATACTGAGCACCTGTTTCACCTTGTTATCTACATAGTCCTTTCTAGCAGCGTCCGTGTTGTTTGTTGGAAGAGCCAGCTGAGTGATTCGACGTTGGTGTACGTCATAGTCCTTTGCTTCTGTTAACACCACAGCATTGGTTAACACATAGGCTTTGGTGCACACATCTTGATCGTTCACAGGATCTGCAACGCCCGTAATACGTTTATTCTGAGCCTCATAATCTCCTTTGATACGTCTTAAGCGGAAATAATCTACATACTTTTTTGAACATGCGTCTGAGGGTAATACGGGTTCTGTTATATTGGTCAATCGCTTTCCATTAAAGTTGTAATTGCCATCTGTTGTGCGTGGCAATACATTAGCATCAACATATCGTTTAGTTGCCGGATCTGTATCATGTTTTGGATCGTTTGTCAAAACAAATCGTTCATTTGTTTTAAGAGTTCTTCCAAAGGCGTCCATGGTTACACTGGAACTGAAACACCCGCTTGCCTCATGTATATAGAGACCAGCTCTTCCCCTTTCACATTTAGTTGATATGCAGATTATTAAGCAACAACATTCACTTCCGGTGGGAGACTTGGTTTCAAACCTCTTCTCAACATCGTCCGAACAACGTCATGGATCACTCTTCCCATCCTCCATTCGCTGTCTCATCGCCGGCCCGTCAGGATGTGGAAAAACCAATCTTCTGCTTACCCTCATCACCTCCTTAAACGGAGTGCGCTTTCAAAATATCTATATCTTTGCCAAATCGCTGTATCAACCGCTGTATGTGTTCTTGGAACAGGTCATGTCAGGTCTGCGCAACATGGGCTACTTCACATTCGCAGCACACGAAGATGTCATTTCTCCAGACAATGTTCGCCCCCATTCGCTTATGATTTTTGACGATGTGGCCACAGAACGACAGGGTATTATTCAGGCTTACTTTAGCATGGGACGTCATAAATATATTGATTGTTTTTATCTCGCTCAAACCTATTCGCGAATACCAAAACAGTTAATTCGTGACAATGCCAACGTGATTGTTCTCTTCCGACAGGATGAGCGCAACATGCATCACGTCTACGATGATCACGTGAATCCAGACATGACCTTTCAAGCCTTTACACAGTTGTGTGCCATGTGTTGGAACGCTCATCACCACAGTTGTCTTGTTATTGATAAGCAGAGCAACATCAACAATGGACGCTACCGCATGGGATTTGATCATTTCATTCGTATTTAAGTAGTTGCATTGCTTTTCTGAACATCATTTGTTCAGATGTCATGGCGACAACAGGGAGTAAATTAAAAAAGCACATAATCCGTGCACGAAATAGCATTCGACAAAAGTTTCGCTATCTAAAACGTGCACATGCCGACAGTGAACTGTTTGTCGAAAAACGTTTGAAGTCACCTCTGGAAGCTGTGTTGAAAGGAACATCAAAGCCTATTACACGCTCAAAAGAAACACAAACAATTGAAGAGGAGGAAGAAAATGATGAAGAACCTGACGATGTTTTTTCTCCATTGCTTCCGTCTTCTAGCTCCAAAGAATCACCGCTGCCCCAGTTTTTGAAAACATCAATAATTGCTGAAACACCCACTAGACCCAAAGAAAAGCAGCCTACTCTTAAAGAAATATTAAATACGCCCGAACAATATGTGCGGTTAAAATCCATTTTACTACAAAATTATGGTGCGTTGGTTACTCCCTTCCTTGAAGATCTTTTTACTAAGAAAACTGATACTACCTATGGTGTTCGCTATGAAAACAATAGATTTCGAATTGGCGATTCACCAATCAAGATAAGTGACAATGTTTTGATTGTTAAAACAGTTCGTTACAAATTGACGCCAGGTCTTTTAGAACATTTATTTTCACGTACACCTTCTACCGAGGACTATGATAAAGAAGATCTTGAAAAGTATAAAAACATCTTGATGGCTACAAATGGTTTTAGACGTAATTATAAACATTCTGAAGCAGTAAATGCTAATAAGAGCTTCAAATATAAAACCATCATATCAAAATTGTTTCCCACCTATGCAAGTGTTCGCCGTGCAAATTCAGCGTCCGGTATCACATTTAATACTTTGAAACCTTTCATCGATTTCGCCTATTGGAACAATCCAAATAAGTTGGTTAAACGTCTGCAACTGTTGCGTGCATCAGAACAGGCTGGTCATACCGGACACGAGGCGGAAGTTTTAGAAATAGAAGAGGAGCTTCGTCATGCTGGCATTATTGTCTAATGAGTCAACGTGTTCATACACCCTCGCCTGTTAAGGCTGCCATTGCTCGCGAGTTGCATAGACCAGCTCGTCGTCTCTACCATCGTCGTCATGTCATCACACGGGGCGTTGACGATCTTTGGCAAGCTGATCTGGTTGAAATGATTCCCTATGCCAAAGCTAACAACGGGGTCAACTATCTGCTCACCGTCATCGACGTTTATTCCAAAATGGCCTTTGTTGAACCTGTTCGGAATAAATCTGCACAACTAGTCACCGCTGCATTCAAGACCATCATTCAGCGGTCAAGACGACAACCTCGTTTGCTTCAAACAGATCAAGGCAAAGAATTTTTCAACAAGACTTTTTCCGCTTATCTCAAATCACTTGACATCCATCACTATTCCACTTTTAGCAATCTAAAGGCAAGTGTTGCAGAACATTTCAACCGCACACTCAAGACGCGCATGTGGGAACAATTTACAGCAAGAGGATCCTATCGCTGGCTTGAACTTGTACGCGACCTGATGACACGTTACAACAACACTAAACATAGAACTATCAGAATGAAACCACGCCTTGTAACCAAGAACATTGCGCAATTGGATCGCATTCATCACAAAATCAAAACGGCAGATCCGCGACGTCATCGATTACGTATTGGTGATTATGTGCGCATCAGTAAACATAAAACAATTTTCGCCAAAGGATACACACCAAACTGGAGCACAGAAATATTTCGTATTCGCAAGGTAAAACTTTCTAATCCAGTTGTTTATTTACTTGATGACCTCAACAAGCAGCCAATCCAAGGAGGATTCTACATGGAGGAACTGCAAAGGACGCAATATCCCAAGCATTATCTTGTTGAAAAAATTGTACAAAAACGTGGCAATAAACTTTTTGTTAAGTGGCTAGGTTTTAATGCCACATATAATTCATGGATTAATAAATCAGATCTGGTGTACGCCTTCTTGTTTTTATTTCATGTCGAGCTGGCCGACCCAACATGCTATGCGTTTTGTATCCTCACCCACCCTACCATTTACAGGAAATACTACTCCAGATTCATTGACGTTTGTTTACCATTGAGCACATTCAACAACCAGTTCATTCCCCCTCTCTCTCTCAATCCCATTCACTACTCCAGATACCATTGATGTTTGTTTACCATTGAGCGCTTTCAACCCCATTTTGTTTGTCTCTCAGACCCATTCACACCTAACCAACCTACCACGTCAGGTTTCAACAACCACCATCCATCTCCATTCATGTTTTCCCATTAAGAACACTTCCAACCATGACCTACCCCACATCACATAATCTGCTATGACGTCACACACACACACACACACACTAGTTGACCGTTCAAATCTGACGATTCATTCACCGACAAAGATTCGGAAACCTTCGGCAACACTCGGATCTCATCAAGTACAAAGCAAAGCTATATAGCACGAGACCATAACAGAGAAGGCGCTCAGGCCAACAGAGAGACTGGGTCGAGGAGGGTCTCGTACAGATCCTCTTCCATCCTTCCCCCCTCGTCCCCCACCCCACCCTTCCCTCCCCCTCCCACCCCCTCCCCCACCCCTCCCCTCCACCCACACCCCCTCAAACCGGTTCCTGGACCCTCCAAGGTTTGTTTACCTTCCGGGGTCCAGGCGACCTTGGGGGTCAATGACCTACCTCAAGGTCATTGATCATGACCTACATCAAGGTCATTGACCTTGCCACGCCCCCCTCATTTGCATAAATAACGGTATTTGAAGCAGAACCCTCCCTGCTCCTCTACTCCCCATTCCGACGTGTCCCGCTCGCCAAGCAAGCCGACGTCGACCGGATGGTAGAAGAGATGAAGGAGCAAGGGGTGATCGAGCCATCACATAGTCCTTGGAGTTCTCCGGTCGTGCTTGTGAAGAAGAAGGACGGTTCCACCAGGTTCTGCGGGGACTGCAGGCGGGTGAACGACGCCACGAAGAAGGACAGCTACCCTCTACCCCGGATCGACGACACGCTGGATACCATATCAGGGTCAAGGTGGTTCTCTACCTTGGATTTTAAGAGTGGCTACTGGCAGGTGGAAGTCCACCCTAAGGACCGCGAGAAAACGGCGTTCTCTGTGGGCAGCGGGCTCTGGCAGTTCACCGTCATGCCATTCGGTCTGTGCAACGCCCCTGCGACCTTCGAAAGGCTAATGGAGTCCATTCTGAGGGTACTACACTGGAAGACCTGCCTGGTCTACCTAGACGACGTCATCGTTCTGGGGTGGAGCTTCGAGGAGCACTACAGCAACCTGAAGGAGATCTTGTTGAAGCTACGGGCTGCCCAGCTGAAGTTGAGCCCCAAGAAGTGTCAGCTCTTCCAGAAGCAGGTCCAGTACCTTGGGCATATCGTCTCCGAGGAAGGGGTGCGCACCGACCCAGAGAAGACCGCAGCTGTGAGGGAGTGGCCAGTTCCGAAGGACAAGTCCCAACTACGAAGCTTCCTGGGACTCTGCACTTATTACCGTCGCTTCGTGAGAGGATTCGCCGACATCGCCAAACCTTTACATCGACTGACTGAGAAGGACCAACCCTTCACGTGGACAGCAGAATGCCACAGTGCCTTCGAACAACTCAAGCAGGCTCTGTGCACCGCGCCTATTCTGGCCTACCCCAGACCTGGAATAAGGTTCATCGTCGATACCGATGCCAGCGACTTTGGCATAGGGGGAATCCTGTCGCAAGTAGTGGACGGCGAGGATAGAGTAGTGGCCTACTTCAGCAAGGCCTTGTCAAAGCCAGAAAGGAACTACTGCGTCAACAGGAAGGAGCTGCTCGCCATGGTGAAGACCATTGAACACTTCCACAAGTACCTGTACGGGCAAGAATTCCTCATCAGGACCGACCATGCATCCCTGCGGTGGCTCCTGAACTTCAAGCAGCCCGAGGGTCAACTCGCGCGGTGGTTAGAGAGGCTTCAACAGTAAAACTTTGAGATTCAGCACAGGAAAGGGCAGCTGCGTTCTAACGCCGACGCCCTGTTACGAAGACCGTGCCCCGAAGACTGCACCTTCTGTGCCCGAAGGGAGGAGAACACCGGGATACAGTGCCG
Organism: Meconema thalassinum; assembly: GCA_946902985.2. Lineage (NCBI taxonomy): Eukaryota > Metazoa > Arthropoda > Insecta > Orthoptera > Tettigoniidae > Meconema > Meconema thalassinum. The sequence continues at coordinate 1,424,860,246 of OX336389.2, read as the reverse complement.
AAGGACTACCGTGGAACTTCAAGGGAGCTGGAGCCGCGAATCTTTCACGCGGACACAAGCAGAAGATGATGACCTGGGACTGATAGCCGAATGGAAGGGGGCCTGTGTCCCCAGACCCTGTTGGAACATTGTGAGTGACTGCAGCCCAAAGTTTAAGTCCTACTGGGCGCAGTGGGACTCGCTGATTGTAAGGGATGGCCTCATCTGCCGCGCCTGGGAGAGCACCGACGGGAAGACATCTCGGGAACAAGTCGTCGTTCCAAAGGCTATGACGGAGGAAGTCCTGAAGGAAGTTCGTGGAGGATCATCTGGTGAACACCTAGGGATAAAGAAGACCCTGGAGAAGCTGAGAGAGCGGTTCTACTGGATCGGATACCAAACAGACGTGGGGAACCACTGCGCGAGGTGCCACGATTGCGCAGCCAGCAAGGGCCCAGGACGAAGACGACGGGGTCCACTGAAGACCTACAACGTGGGCGGCCCAATGGAGAGAGTGGCCATCGATGTTGCTGGGCCATTCCCGTTAAGCGAGGAAGGGAACCGCTACATATTGGTCATCAGCGACTACTTTACCAAATGGCCGGAGGCGTATGCGCTCCCTAACCAAGAAGCCGCGACGATCGCAGAGACCCTGGTGAAGGAATTCGTCAGCCGGTACGGAGTACCCCTGGAGCTGCACTCCGACCAAGGGAGGAACTTCGAGTCGCAGGTGTTCCAGAACCTATGCCAGCTGCTGGGAATCCGGAAGACAAGGACAACGCCGCTACACCCTCAATCCGACGGGATGGTAGAGCGATTCAACCGCACCATCGAGAACCATCTCCGAATAGTTGTCAGCGAGCACCAGAGGGATTGGGACAAGCATCTTCCACTATTTCTCCTGGCCTACCGCGCTGCCGTGCATGAAGCCACCGGGTGCACACCAGCCCGAGCCATGTTTGGGAGGGAGCTCCGTCTACCTGTCGATCTTGCCTTCGGCCGACCTGGGAATGATCCAATCCCGGTAAGTCAGTATTGTCAAGAACTGGTCGACCAACTGGAGGACGTGCACGCGTTCGCGAGGAGGAAACTGCGGATCGAGACCGACCGAATGAAGACCCGATACGACCAGCAGACGGATGCCGGAGGATTCCACGAGGACGACCTGGTCTGGCTCTTCGACCCATTACGGAAGAAAGGCCTGTCACCCAAACTGCAGTAGTCCTGGGAGGGCCCGTACCGAGTCGTGAAACGGATCAACGATGTCGTCTACAGGATCCAGCGGAGCCCGAGGGCGAAGATGAAGATCGTGCATCGAGATCGCCTGGCAGCCTACGGAGGGACACAGACGGACCAATGATTGATCGGGACGATCAGCCTTTTAGGAAGGGGGTGGTGTTACGGCTGTGAGTTTGTGTCATCGCTCGCCGCATGAGTCACAACTGCCCCAGGGCTGGGCTGTGCCCTGCCTCCTGTATTGCGTGCGCCTTATGCAACAGGGCTACTAGGACAAAGGGATAGTCCAGAATATTCGTGACTGGACCAGCGATGGAAACCTCGAGAAGCCGTGGACCCTGGATGGATCTAGAAGCATTTATTGATTCACCGGCCTGCTATATAAGTGCGACCTGTCAAGCAGTAATTGGTGTTGTGCTTTATACCCACCGTAATCCTGTTAACAAGGGTGCCACTAGGGAGTGGCACGTAACAATATAATTGTCATGAGCAGCCCTCTTTTTTGAGACGAGCCCTCTTGATAAGGACTTAAATTTCAACATATACTTGTCACTATCATGTCTTTTATTGTATAATTTCCTAATTTTCCGTTTAAGACTCCTGATTTCTCGTGTGTAATACTCAGGATCTGGGTTTTGTTTCAGTAATTTAAATGGAACAAATTTATCAATAGCGCTATTTAAAATTTTCCAAAAGTTAGTCCACAGGATATTAATGTGATTTCCTTCCGAAGCCCATCCTACAAATAGCTCATTCAAATACCCCTGAAATTTGCCCTTATCCGCCCTGCGATACTGGAATATGATCTTATTTGCTACATCAGAGTCTAATTTTGTAATGTCACAGTATCTAATATTTAATTCAACCCCAGAATGGTCACTAATTCCTGGTACTTTCAGACAGTTAATATACAGCTCTACAGGCCTTACGAGATAAACATCTAGTTGGGAAGTCAACTACTTGGGAAAATCCTCCCTCCCTTAAGAATATGTTTGCCGCGCACTGAGCTTGACCACAGCTAGTTGACTCATCAGACCAGTCTACTTTGGGGAGGTTTAAATCTCCGGCAATTATTATGCTCTTTTCATAGCATTACCCGTGGAAGTTCTATCATACAGTGTGTCGAGAAGCGAAAAGTTATCTTTCGGTGCTCTAGACGCCCCTATCACCTGAAGAGGGAATTTATTCCCTCTATCCGAAATTTGTACACATAACATTTCATGATCCGTATCAGCCCACTTTAAGAAACTAGCTATGTTTTTGCGCACACAAATAAATAGCCCACCACCTCGCTTCCCCCGACCCCTTCTGTACATTTCGTAGGTCCCTTGAATTATTTCATTAGTATATATATCCTCATATAATCAAGATTCAGTAGCAATGACAATGTCCGGAGAATACGTCTCTACATGATTCCAAAATTCAATTAATTTATTTCCTAAACTCTGACAATTAATCTGCAGTAATCTTAGAGTCTTACCTCCGCAGCAAATATCCCGAAGTAGCTTCTTCTGTTCCCGTCGGCTGGCAACCTCTGGACATGCTACACCTCACAATGGCCGGCACGAACCGATGACCCTGTCATGTAGGTTCCCTAGGCTGAAATCGCCCCGTCGATTTAAATGCAGCCCGTCTCGGGCGAAGTCACGGCCACCAATCCAGCAGTCAGCATCTACGTACACTAATCCCAGTTGTGCACAAACCCAGTCCATTCGTTCATTTACAGTCTTAACTCGCCTTAACGGAACATCTCCCCACCGAACAATGCCACTCATTATAATTTTTGCATTTCCAAACTTGCTTTTAGTTTTTCTGCCTAGTTCGTATAGCTCTCCCATGATGTAATCAGCTGTAGCCCTCTTCTTCAAATCGTTCTTCCCAACATGTAGCAACAACACTTTAACTTTGTCACACTCATCTACATTTGCTTCTTCCTTTCACATGACCCCACCATCTGATTCGCCTCATACGAACAGCTTCATCTAGCGTGTTCATATCTACCTTATCCCATGTCCCTTCATTACGAGTGCCTTCCAGCCATTGCTACCCTCATATCAGGACCTCTAGCTAATGTATAAGTTATCCTGCTCTCACTTCCACATAGCAAGGTTGGTCTAAATAATGATCAATGCAGGGAGAGTTTCGTCGCTTCTTCTAACAGGATATTGTAAATCTCAACTCAGAACTCACTGCATTGGCTTTTCCACACTTCGACTCTACTGCCTTCCCCATTCAACCATCCTAAGAGCATACACAGCCCAAGTACTTATAATGTTCCACCTGCTCCAATTTACTTCCTCCTACCTGGCATCTATTTTCTTGCGTTTCTTCTCTGCCGACATAACCTTTGTCTTTGAAATGCTGATCTTCAAACCATAGTCGCTACATTTTGTTCACGTTTGAACATGTTTGCTTGCAAGATCTCTACGCAGTCCGCCTTAAAATCCAGGTCGTCAGCATAGGCCAGAATGCTTACCTTGGTTCCACCTTATTGAATCCCACCCAGCCAGTTCATGCCCTTCAACAAATGGGCCATATATAAAATGAACAGTTGTGGTGAGAGGTTTCAGCCTTGCTTCACTCCTGTAACAAACTTGAACCAAGAACTCATCCTACCATCAACTCTCACTGCAGCCTGCTTATGAACATAAATACTTTGATTGTCTGAAGCATCCTTACCTCGATAACATAATCCCTCAGGATGCTCAGCGTCTTCTCCTTTGGTACTTTATGGTACGCCTTCTCTAGATCTTCACAACACAACCACAACTGACTATTCCTCCCTTAGGATTCCTCAATGACTTGTCACTTACTTAATATTTGATCTTGAGTAGTGGTTTTTGGATAGTTCTAGCGCCACCTCCACCTCACCCACCTCACAAGATGGCGGCGGCGCGATATCTGGCGCACCCATGGTCGGAATTTGACAAATGAGGTGTTGTTGAACTCGGGCTGACACCCCCTTTCCATTGGAAAACATATGTCCACCCCAAAATAAAACCTACCCCTACTAGGGGGGGGGGGTGAATGTATTTTTTTAGAAAATCTCGCTATTCAAGTGCGATATGTGGGAGTTTGAAGGCTAATATGAAATTAAACGTTGTTCCACACAAGATACATGTGTACGGTGGATAGCCAATATGAATTAACATGTTTGTTTTTTGTTTTTACGCATGCCCACTCATAGCTTTTGTAACAGGGCGGGCTTTTTAAAGATGGCGGCTGTAGTGTAACCTAACCTAACCCAACCCACGAGGGGCGATCAAAAAGTATTCCAAGCGGCGCTTGTCGATAGGCAAACCAATAATCAATGAGGACATGTAAGGCCTTGAGGCGATAACCCCTTTTGATTGATCCCTGTTGATTTGTCCCTTTGTACTGGTCCCTGTTGACGGGTCATTGCTGTTGAGTCCCTTTGGACGGGTCATTGTTGACGAGTCCCCGTGGACGGGTCATTGTTGACAGGTAATTGTTGACGAGTCATTGTTGACGGGTCCTTGATGACGAGTCCCTGTGGACGGGTCCTTGTTGACGAGTCCCTGTTGACGGGTCATTGTTGACGGGTCCTTGTTGACTTGTCCTTGTGGACGAGTCCTTGTTGACGGGTCCTTGTTGACGAGTCCTTGTTGACGGGTCCTTCTTGACGGGTCCTTGTTGACGGGTCCTTGTTGACGGGTCTTTTTGACGGGTCCCTTTGGACCAGTGTCTTTGGCCTGGTCCCTATGGACTAGCCCATGAATTTATTCAAATTGTGCCAAAGGGCCTAACTACATTTGTGTGTAGAGCAGTGTGTTGAACTGACGTTGTTCGCCAGCCCTCACTACTACAATGTGATAACGATGTGAAAGGAAAGTGTCGAAATACATGTGAACACGTGCGAGATGACATTATTACCGCCTCCCTTGTGAAACAAGTCACATCCTGTTTAGTTTGTATAAGTGTAAAACTTGGTGGATAGACGACATGCCAAGGGGCTAAGTGCAAAACTTGGTGGATGAATATGTTCTAGTGCTTGGGTTAATGAACACACTCTAGTACAAGGGGCACATGCAATTTAAGGACAGGCCAAGATACATAACTTGGTGGATGGATGGGTCATTTGTAGTTGAAAGAAAATAATGCACGTTCTTAAGATGTTAAAAATGAGGAGATTGTACGTGCAGTAAGTCGACTTCTTATTTCCTGTGTCATATTGCTGACATGACATAGAGCGCACAGTTCTGTTGCTATGACTAACGCTGCAGTAATTTGAAACCGCAGATGTTCATCAAGACAATGGGTAATGATCATGCAAAGTTAGCAGTCATTGGATATTACACCGGTGTTCCTTCCGGTGTCATGTTGCTGACATGGCAGAGAGCGCACAGTTCTGTTGCTATGACTAACGCTGCAGTAATTTAAAACCACAGGTGTTCATCAAGACAATGGGAGATGATCATGTAAAATCAGCAGTAATCTGATACCGCACAGGTGTTCCTAATGTACTTTGGACTGACAGGTGTACAGGAAAGGAATTGCAATGATCTGCAAAATTGCTGACACAAGCAATCTCAGCCTATATAAGGGAGGTGTCATATAATTCCCTACTGTCTGTCTTTATTACTCGCTACGATTGAACAGTTATTGCTCAACAGTTGCAAAAAGACTTTTTGGTGGAAAATCATTAAATTATTTTGCAAGGTAAGTACTTATTATTAATGGATTGTAGTATTTTATTACTAATTGATGTTGAAGTTATTGATTGGAATGTATTTATTGATTGATTGTTTTATTTGTTTACAGATAATTGGCGTACCTTTGGGTTAGCAGATTCTAGTACCAAGTTCAGTCAGTGGCAGCAGTTGATAAATTATAAGAGGTAAGTACCCCATCTAATAACTTTTAAACAGCTAGAGCGATATTTTCCAATGTTCACCACTAGATGTCAATGACAATGGTGTATTTGATAGTCAAAGTTGGAACTACATGACTATGATGTGTGAAGCTAAATTTGTAGGTTAGATTTTATTAACACTCTATTAAGTTCCAACGTTCGCTGCTAGGTGTCAGTGACAATAATGTTTGTTAACCAATGTTGGAAATACTCGACAATTATGTGAAGCTGAATTTGTAGGTTAGATTTGATTAACGCTTTATCAAGTTCCAACGTGCACTACTAGGTGTCATGGTACCTGGTAACTTAAGTTGGAACTACTCGACAATTGTGTGAAGCTAAATTTGTAGGTTAGATTTGATTAACGCTTTATTATGTTCCAACGTTCACTACTTGGTGTCAGTGACAATGGTACCTGGTAACAAAAGTTGGAACTACTCAACAATGGTGTGAAGCTAAATTTGTAGGTTAGATTTGATTAACGCTCTATCAAGTTTCAATTTTCACTGTTAAGTTCCAGCAACAGTACCATATTTACTAACTAAAGTTGGAACTACGCGACAATGGTGTGAAGCTAAATTTGTAGGTTAGATTTGATTAACGCTCAACTCCGAATGTTCACCACTAGGTGTCCGTGATAGTGACATATCTGTTAATCAAACTTGGAACTACTTGACAATTGTGTAAAGCTAGGTTTGTAGGTTAGATTTGATTAACGCTCTATCAAGTTCTAACGTTCACCACTAGGTGTCAGTGACAATGATATCTGTTAACCAAAGTTGGAACTACTTGAAATTAGACTTGCTGAGGGTCCACAGACGTTTAATTAAAATACTCTACTATGACCATTGGCTGTAAATTAATTAACATATTTTTCTTTTACGTTGTTTTATTTTTTATTAATATTTATGATTTCTTTCTTTTATAGGTAATTTGGAAAGTGATTGATAATCATTATGTTCAAGTGTAATGATTGTAAAAAGCAGTTTTCAAGACCTGACAACCTTCAACGTCATGCAAGTACAAAACATAATCTTAAAATGTTTGTGTGAAGTTATTGTACCACCACATTTAACAGACAGGATAATCTTGCACGTCATGTAAATTTAACACATGTTAGTTCAGCACCATTTTCGTGTTCAGTTTGTGATCTTGGTTTTTCTGCTGTAAAGCGATATCAATCCCACATGGTTGAAGTGCATGGAGAACACCAGGAATTAAAATCTGCAAAACCATCAACTAGCACGGAACCTTTAATCAAATGTGTTGCTCAAGAGCGTAAACGTTCTCAAGATTGTGAAAATAGTTGTACAACAAAAAGAATGAAAAATGATGAACCTTCGACAACACATTGAGATGTATGTAATATTGATATACCTTTTCCAATGATGCAGGGACATTTGCGCAGTATTAATCATAAAAATAATGCTTGTCATGAAAAGAATTCTGGAAATATTCAGCAAATTGGTAGTGCGTTTAAAAGTCGAATTGCTAGTTATAGACTTCATAGTAAAGAAAAAACTCAAAGTATTGAATCATTTTTAAAAATGTTCAACCTAGTGTGTTTGGCTTGGTAGATAATGTTTTAGTAGAGCATAAAACAATGAAAATGAATTTTGAACTTCTTGGGCTGTATGTAAAAACTGGGAGTGAAGGTGAAATTACGGATATCAAATCCTTTAATACAAAAAACATAATTGTTAGTGAATCAACTAATATCAGCGATACGTACCAAGATATTTCAAGTACTATCGTTGTGAAGAGTGAAGAGGTCCAGGAAAGGGAGACAGGTTGGGCGTTGGTTGAAGTACTTTATTTAGAAACCAACATGAATAAATATAATCCCCTTCGAGCATCATCATACATTGATTTACCAGTTTGGATCAAACGTAACAAAGCATGTGTAAACGTTATGAATAGTGCCCATGCATGTTTTGCGTGGGCTGTAACCTCAGCTCTCCATCCAGCAGGAAAGGCTGTGGAGAGAACGACATCTTATCCTCACTATTCCTCAGTGTTAGATTTAGAAGAAATGGAATTTCCTTTTGAGATAAAAGACATAACACGTTTAGAAGAGCTGAACAATGTAAGTATTAATGTGTAAGGAAATGAAAACAAGAATATAGTTGGTCCTCTATATTATACTCAGGAAAAAAAGATGCTCATGTAAATTTACTATACATAACCGAAGGTGAAAATGCCCACTATTGTTGGATAAAACATTTAAGTAGACTTGTTGGTAGTCAAGTATCAAACCATAAATCTAAGAAGTGGTTGTGTGATGATTGTTTGCTATATTTCAGAAAAGAGGATCAACTAACTCATCATCAAAAATGGGGTTGCAATCATGTTTGTACGGTATTACCTACTCTTAAAAATAACATTTTAAAATTTAAGGACTTGAGAAGCAGCTTCGAGTGCCATTTGTTATATATGCTGACTTTGAGGCTTTGCTTAAACCTTTTAATACATGTTCATTGAATCGAACTAAACCTTTCACCAACATTACTCACATTCATGATCCTTTTAGCTTTGCATATTATATTAAATGTAGTTATGATGACTCGTTAAATAAGTTTGAGCTCTATAGAGGACCTGATGCACCTAAAGTTTTTATGGAAAGACTTGAGAAAGATGCAATCCATATATCCTCTATTTTAAATACTATCATTCCAATGGAGCCACTAACTTCATCAGAGCAAATGAGTTTTGAAACTGAAAGTAATTGTTTTATATGTGGTGAATGTTTACATACAGATAGGGTTCGCGATCATGACCATTTAAGAGGGAAATATCGTGGTGCTGCTCACCAAGAATGTAATTTAAAGTATAGAGTAACTAAATTCATTCCAATCATTCTACATAATGGTAGAAAATCCGATAACCACTTTATCGTTAAAGAATTTGGAGCTTCAGATGTGAAAATTGATGTGATTGCAAATAATAAGGAGCAATACTTATCGTTCACAAGATATATCAAATCTGACACTGGAAAAACTATAAAAATGAGATTTTTAGATTAATTCCGCTTTATGCCAAGTAGTCTTGATAAGCTTGCTAGTAATTTAAAATCAGATCAGTTTCGTGAAATTCAACGTGTCTTTCCTAAAACACATGATTTTAATTTGATTCGTCAAAAGGGTATATTCCCTTATGAACATATTAACTGTCTGGAACGTCTTGAGGGGTGTTCTTTGCCACCAAAAGATGCATTTTACAGTTCCTTAAACACAAGTCATATCAGTGATGAGGAATATTTACATGCACAACGTGTATGGACTCCGTTTGACATTCAAATTTTAGGTGAATTTTCAAACATATATTTGAAGACAGATGTGTTGTTATTAGTATGAAAACTTACGACCTTGACCCTTGTCAGTATTTCACTGCACCTGGATTAAATTTCAGTTCAATGTTGAAAAAAACGAAAGTAAATTTAGAATTAATGACTGATATAGACATGATTCATTTTATAAAAACATCAATTCGAGGTGGATTAAGCCAATGTAGTGGACGGTACTCTAAAGCGAATAATAAATACATGCCTAGTTATAACCCTTGTGAAGAGTCAAAGTATATTGTCTACCTTGATGCAAATAACCAATATGGTTGGGCTATGAGTCAATATCTACCACTAAAAGATTTTCGCTGGCTGACATAATCTGAAATTGATGTCTTACATGTTAACACTCTAAATGATAACGATGATTAAGGATATATTTTAGACTTAAATCTTGAGTACCCTAATGAGATACATGATGATCATAATGATTTACCATTCTGTCCTGAGACTATGAAATCTCCGTACATTACATCACGAACGAAAATGTTAATTGCTAATTTGAATGATAAATGCAAATATGTAATACATTATCAAAACTTGAAACAGTGTCTACAGCATGGATTGAAATTAACTAAAATTCATCGCGTATTACAATTTCATCAGTCAGCATGGCTCAAACCATATATTGATCTAAACAATAATTTAAGATCACAGTCAACAAACGCGTTTGAAAAAGATTTTTATAAACTCATGAATAATAGTGTTTTTGGAAAGATTATGGAGAATGTTGATAAGCGAGTTGATGTAAAGCTGATAACAAAGTGGGAGAATGATGGTAAAAGGTATGGTGCGAGCAACTTAATAAGCAAGCCTAACTTCCATAGCTGTTCAATTATTCATTAGGATTTAGTTGTAATACAAATGAATCGTCTTAAAGTATATTACAACAAACCCATATATGTGGGTTACACCATTATGGAATTGTCAAAAACACTTATGTATGAATTTCACTATGATTATGTAAAGAAAAACTATCATGATAATGCAAAATTACTCTATACAGACACAGATTCCTTTATTTATGAATTTAAAACTGATGATTTTTATGATGATATCAAAACTGAGTTAAATAGGTTTGATACAAGTGACTATCCCAAAATATAATATTTACCATTTACCTCTTGTAAACAAAAAGGTTCTTGGAAAATTTAAGGATGAATGTGCTGGTGTTGTTATAGACACCTTTGTAGGCACAAAATCTAAATCATACAGCTATATGACGATTGAAAATGTAGTAATGAAAAAATTAAAAGGAGTAAAGAAGAATGTTGTTAGTAAAGAGTTAGATATAAGTGATTATAAGAACTGTATAGTCTGTAACCCACCTATATTATATAAGAATATGTGTGTATTTAGAAGTAAAAATCATCAGCTGTATACTAATTTAATGAACAAAGTTGCTTTAAGTAATGAAGACAACAAACGATTCATTATACCCAACTCATTTGATACTCTTGCTTGGGAAACAGTCGCATTGACGACTATTACTTTTCTTAAGTCTAATGTTCACCACATTGTATTAATTGTAGTATGTTTATATTGTAATATATATTTGTAAAAACTGTAAGTAGAATGTATAATGTTAGGCTACTGTAGTTTAGCAAAAATAAGATAAGTAATACATTTTAGTGTAAAATGTTTGCTTTTTCATATTACGAAAAAGATTTTAAAAATGTACAGAATGTGTGAAATAAACAAGAGGAATGTAAAAAATGTAAAGTGGAAATTGTAAATATCCATGTGTGAAAAAATGAAATGGCTATCACCATTTTAAAATTAAAAGACATAGTGATCTGGTAAACCATATTTTTATTTCATAACAAAAATGTACAGAATGTGAAACTAAACAAGGGGAATGTAAGAAAATGTAAAGTGGAAATTGTAAATATCCATGTGTGAAAAAATGAAATGGCTATCACCATTTTAAATTAAAAGACATAGTGATCTGGTAAACCTTATTTTTATTTCCTAACAAAAAACTTGTACAGAATGTGTGAACTAAACAAGGGGAATATAAAAATATGTAAAATGAAAATTGTAAATATTCATGTGTGAAAAAATAAAAAATTAAGAAATGGCTATCACCATTTTTAAAATTAAAAGACATTGTGATCTGGTAAACCTTGTTTTTATTTCACAACAAATAGGGCTTTAGATAATAGAATACAAAGAAATACCAATTCCTCAATCCTTTTTTTTTTGTCAACTTTCAAATCATATAATTCATGTCAGATATGTTGGATTTGTTTTTGTTTATATGTAAAACTATTAAGTACTGATACCTGATTGGTTACACAACTCTTTCATAATGAAAATCTTGAGCTCTGATTCATTGCAGAACTGTTTACGTTTGTCTGAACCAAGACTAACTGACTACTCACTGCTAAGGTTTAGAAATTACATTTACTCAAATCACATTCTGGTAAGAAATCATGACTACTATAAACTGCTACCACTCTTCCACCACTTTACTAACCCTTTTCTGCCATTTGACTCTCACTTTTGCTCTTACTTTAAACTACTCATACTACAAACTATCATTTTTATTATCGAGTTAACTTTACTACTAAACTTGTAGAACATGTCACGTGATAGAAACCAGCGGCCGCCAGTTTGATGATCTAAGTATGACGTCATAGCCAGTCCTAAAGCAAGTCTAAACTTGTAGAACATGTTACGTGACAAGGTTAAGTTAGACTAAGTTAGGTTATGTTAGGTGAGCTGAGGTTAAGTCTTTAAATATTTCCTTTCTTTGAAATAATTTCCAAGACCAAGAAAAAAAACACTAAATACATTGACAAAAATAACTTGTCAAATAAGCCAACACACACAAAACCAATATAAACAAACACAAAAGCCATTACATAAGCTAATACAAAAGCCAACGCAAAAGCAAACACAAAAGCCAATACATAAGCCAACATAAAAGCCAACAGACAAGCCATTGTTTATTTTGCAAGTCATAATCTCCTTTGATGCGTCGTAAGCTGTATATATCAACATACTTTTTAGTACATGCATCTGTAGAAAAATAACTTGTCAAATAAGCCAACACAAAAACCGATATAAGCCAACACAAAAGCCAATACATAAGCCAATACAAAAGCCAACGCAAAAAGCCAACACGAAAGCCAATGCATAAGCCAACATAAAAGCCAACATAAAAGCTAGTTCCAAAATGGCCTAACCTAACCTAACCTACGAGGTATGATCAAAAAGTTCCAAAATGGCTGCCGTAGATTAACTTAACCTTTGGTTGATCCCTGTTGATTGTTCCCTTTTAATTGATCTCGGTTGATGTATCCCTTTGGACTGGTCCCTGTTGACTAGCCCCTGTTGACTAGCCCCTTTGGACGGGTCCTCTTTGAAGGGAGTCATTTTTGACGGGTCCCTCAGGACGGGTCCTTGTTGACGGGTCCTTGTGGGCGGGTCCTTTGGACCGGTCCCTATGGACTGGCCCATGCATTTATCCAAATTATGTCATTCCTCTTGTTTATTTCACACATTCTGTACATTTTTAAAATCTTTTTCGTAATATGAAAAAGCAAACATTTTACACTAAAATGTATTACTTATCTTATTTTTGCTAAACTACAGTAGCCTAACATTATACATTCTACTTACAGTTTTTACAAATATATATTACAATATAAACATACTACAATTAATACAATATGGTGAACATTAGACTTAAGAAAAGTAATAGTCGTCAATGCGACTGTTTCCCAAGCAAGAGTATCAAATGAGTTGGGTATAATGAATCGTTTGTTGTCTTCATTACTTAAAGCAACTTTGTTCATTAAATTAGTATACAGCTGATGATTTTTACTTCTAAATACACACATATTCTTATATAATATAGGTGGGTTACAGACTATACAGTTCTTATAATCACTTATATCTAACTCTTTACTAACAACATTCTTCTTTACTCCTTTTAATTTTTTCATTACTACATTTTCAATCGTCATATAGCTGTATGATTTAGATTTTGTGCCTACAAAGGTGTCTATAACAACACCAGCACATTCATCCTTAAATTTTCCAAGAACCTTTTTGTTTACAAGAGGTAAATGGTAAATATTATCTTTTGGGATAGTCACTTGTATCAAACCTACTTAGCTCAGTTTTGATATCATCATAAAAATCATCAGTTTTAAATTCTTAAATAAAGGAATCTGTGTCTGTATAGAGTAATTTTGCATTATCATGATAGTTTTTCTTTACATAATCATAGTGAAATTCATACATAAGTGTTTTTGACAATTCCATAATGGTGTAACCCACATATATGGGTTTGTTGTAAGTTACTTGAAGACGATTCATTTGTATTACAACTAAATCCTCATTAATAATTGAACAGCTATGGAAGTTAGGCTTGCTTATTAAGTTGCTCGCACCATACCTTTTACCATCATTCTCCCACTTTGTTATCAGCTTTACATCAACTCGCTTATCAACATTCACCATAGTCTTTCCAAAAACACTATTTTTCCTGAGTTTATAAAAATCTTTTTCAAACGCGTTTGTTGACTGTGTTCTTAAATTATTGTTTAGATCAATATATGGTTTGAGCCATGCTGACTGATGAAATTGTAATACGCGATGAATTTGAGTTAATTTCAATCCATGCTGTAGACACTGTTTCAGTTTTGATAATATATTACATATTTGCATTTATCATTCAAATTAGCAATTAACATTTTCGTTCGTGATGTAATGTACGGAGTTTTCATAGTCTCAGGACAGAATGGTAAATCTTTATGATCAACATGTATCTCTTTAGGGTATTGAAGATTTACCTCTAAAATATATCCTTTATCATCGTTATCATTTAGAGTGTTAACATGTAAGACATCAATTTCAGATTATGTCAGCCAGCGAAAATCTTTTAGTGGTAGATATTGACTCATAGCCCAACCATATTGGTTATTTGCTTCAAGGTAGACAACATACCTTGACTCTTCACAAGGGTTATAACTAGGCATGTATTTATTATTCGCTTTAGAATACCGTCCACTACATTGGCTTAATCCACCTCGAATTGATGATTTTATAAAATGAATCATGTCAATATCTGTTAGGTAGTCAGCGCGAAGGCTGGTTGGATCCTCAAAAAGTACCGCCGTTAGGTTATGTGAGTAGATGCCCACAAAAACCCAAGGCAGCGCTAAATTGAGGCGTACTAGGCAAGAAGAGGAGTGAGGTAGTTTGCCATTGCTTTCCTCACTGAGTCAGAACGGTAGTACTAACCCCATGAGTAGAACTTTTCACAGAATCATGTCTATATCAGTCATTAATTCTAAATTTACTTTCGTTCTTTTCAACATTGAACTGAAACTTAACCCAGGTGCAGTAAAATACTGACAAGGGTCAAGGTCGTAGGTTTTCATACAAATATTCCGGATATTTTCAAATACATTTGCTAATAACAACACATCTGTCTTCAAATATATGTCTGAAAATTCACCTAAAGTTTGAATGTCAAACTGTGTCCATACACGTTGTGCATGTAAATATTCCTCATCACTGATATAACTTGTGTTTAAGGAACTGTAAAATGCATCTTTTGGTGGCAAAGAACACCCCTCAAGACGTTCCAGACAGTTAATATGTTCATAAGGGAATATACCCTTTTGACGAATCAAATTAAAATCATGTTTTTTAGGAAAGACACGTTGAATTTCACGAAACTGATCTGATTTTAAATTACTAGCAAGCTTATCAGAACTACTTGGCATAAAGCGGAATGAATCTAAAAATCTCATTTTTATAGTTTTTTCCAGTGTCCGATTTGATATATCTTGTGAACGATATGTATTGCTCCTTATTATTTGCAATCACATCAATTTTCACATCTGAAGCTCCAAATGCTTTAACGATAAAGTGGTTATCGTATTTTCTACCATTATGCTGAGTAATTGGAATGAATTTAGTTACTCTATACTTTAAATTACATTCTTGGTGATCAGCACTACGATATTTCCCTGTTAAATGGTCATGATCGCGAACCCTATCTGTATGTAAACATTCACCACATATAAAACAACTAGTTTCGGTTTCAAAACTCATTTGCTCTGATGAAGTTAGTGGCTCCATTGGAATGATAGTATTTAAAATAAAGGATATATGGATTGCATCTTTCTCAAGTCTTTCCATAAAAACTTTAGGTGCATCAGGTCCTCTATAGAGCTCAAACTTATTTAACGAGTCATCATAACTACATATAATATAATATGCAAAGCTAAAAGGATCATGAATGTGAGTAGTGTTGGTAAAAGGTTTAGTTAGATTCAATGAACATGTATTAAAAAGTTTAAGCAAATCCTCAAAGTCGAAGCTGCTTCTCAAAGTCCTTAAATTTTAAAATGTTATTTTTAAGAGTAGGTAATACCGTACAAACATGATTGCAACCCCATTTTTGATGTTGAGTTAGTTGATCCTCTTTTCTGAAATATAGCAAACAACCATCACACAACCACTTCTTAGATTTATGGTTTGATACTTGACTACCAACAAGTCTACTTAAATGTTTTATCCAACAATAGTGGGCATTTTCACCTTCGGTTATGTATAGTAAATTTACATGAGCATCCTTTTTTCCTGAGTATAATATAGAGGACCAACTATACTCTTGTTTTCATTTCCATACACATTAATACTTACATTGTTCAGCTCTTCAAAACGTTTAATGTCTTTTATCTCAAAAGGAAATTCCATTTCTTCTAAATCTAACACTGAGGAATAGTGAGGATAAGATGACGTTCTCTCCACAGCCTTTCCTGCTGGATGGAGAGCTGAGGTTACATCCCATGCAAAACATGCATGATCACTATTCATAACGTTCACAACAGCTTTCATTCGTTTGATCCATGCATGTAAATCAATGTATGATGATGCTCGACGGGGGTTATATTTATTCATGTTGGTTTCTAAATAAAGTACTTCAACCAACGCCCAGCCTGACTCCCTTTCCTGGAACTCTTCACTCTTCACAATGATAGCACTTGAAATATCTTGGTACATATCACTGATATTCGTTGATTCACTAACAATTATGTTTTTGGTATTAAGGGATTTGATATCAGTAATTTCACATTCACTCCCAGTTTTTACATATAACCCAAAGAGTTCGAAATTTCATTTTGAATGTTTTAGGCTCTACTAAAACATTATTTACCAAGCCAAACACACTAGGATGAACAGTCTTTAAAAAAAATTCAATACTTTGAGTTTTTTCTTCACTATGAAGTCTGTAACTAACAATTCGACTTTTAAACGCACTACCAATTTGTTGAATATTCGCAGAATTTCTTTCATGGCAAGCATTATTTTTATGATGAATACTGCGTAAATGTCCATGAAGGATTGAAAAAGGTATAACAATATTACATACATCATAATGATTTTTCGAAGGTTCACCCTTCCTCATTCTTTTTGTTGTACAACTATTTTCACAATCTTGAGAACATTTACGCTTTTGAGCATCACATTTGTTTATAGGTTCCGTGCTGGTTAATGGTTCTGCAGTTTTTAATTCCTGTTGTTCACCATGCACTTCAACCATGTGGGATTTATATCGCTTTACAGTAGAAAAACCAAGATCACAAACTGAACACGAGAAAGGTGATGAACTGACATGCTTTAAATTTACATGTCGTGTAAGACTATCCTGACTGTTAAATGTCGTAGTGCAATGACTGCACACAAACATTTTAAGATTATGTTTAGTACTTGCATGGCGTTGAAGGCTGTCAGGTCTTGAAAACTGTTTTTTACAATCACTACACTTGAAGATAATGATTATCAATCACTTTCCAAATTACCTATAAAGAAAGAAATCATAATTGTTAATAAAAGGTAAAACAAAGTAAAATATAAATATTTTAATTAAATTACAGCAAATGGCCATAGTAGCGTATTTGAATTGAATAACTGTGGACTCTCAGCAAGTCTAATTTCAAGTATTTCCAACTTTGGTTAAGAGATATCATTGTCACTGACACCTAGCGGTGAACGTTCGAACTTAATAGAGCGTTAATCTAATCTAACCTACAAATTTAGCTTCACACGATTGTTAAGTATTTCCAACTTTGATTACCAAATACCATTGTCACTGACACCTAGCGTTGAACCTTTGAACTTAATAAAGTGCTTATAACCAACTAAATATGATTCTAAAAAGAAAACATACTTACCAGAATAGTAATGTATTTTCAAGTCCTCTTACACCACACAGGTAAGCTGTAGTGATAATACGTTTTCAACTTTCGTTCACGAGATTCAAGTACAAAGTGAGAAAGGCCTTCCCCCTTCCTAGCCTTTTATACCACAAACACACCTATGTCATGTGTGCACCTGTGTCACCTCAAATATCTGTCAATGTAACGTTTCTCATGGTCGATAATAAACGCCTACATCACGTGATGTCATACATCTGCAAGATTTATGTTTCACACACCTGCATCCTGTAACATAGCACCTTACATCCGGTGGCAAGATCATGTTTTACTAACATCCTACGTCTGAAAGGATCATCTTTCGCAAACTTGCTATTTTGTAACACTAAACCTTGCATCCGGTGGCGAGTTTTCTTTCGCTGACATTCTACGTCAGCAAGAATTATGTTTCACACACTTCCTTAACCTAACGCTGACCTTGCATCCAGTTGTAACACCTGCCTCACGTGATGACATACACTGCGAGAGTTGGCTTGGTTTATATCATACATCACAGGCTTGTCTCATCCTCTAGAATAACAGTATGGGATAGTTGCATGTGCCTCATGTACTTTGGTGAGTGCATTAGCCCCGGCGCTAGCTTTCCCTCACCCTTCAGAAAAAAACAGCAAGGAATAGTTCGTGTGCCCCGTGTAAGTGGGTGTATGCATTAGCCTCATTTACCAAGTTTTGCACTTAGGCCCTTGGCATGTCCTCAATTAGGTTTGATTAGGTATACTAGACTAGAATAGCTTGACTAAGATAGGCTAGGTTGAGCTATGCTCACCCATGGCAAAATTTTCAAAATGTGTAGTTAGGCCCTTTGTCAAAATTTGATAAAAATAAATAATGTACCGGATAGGTGGCGTCACTCCGAGTAATTTGACACCTAGCATGACTTCCTCCAATAATTCGTTCGAAAGATATCGCCATCTTAAAATTCCAGCGGTGGAGCGGTGGCGGTGGTGCTAGAACCCCCCAAAAACCACTACTATCTTGACATCCTAGTTTTGGTCTTAAGCTACACTGGTTTCCAACCATATTACTATCGGCCAATGATCGAACTTTCCTTTCTACAAAAACTGAGTGCACTTTGCCTGGGACACATATCAAAGAAATGCCTCTATTATTATTGCCATCTTTTTTGCTACCGTGCCTATAAATTGGGGGAGTATTGCTTTTGTCCAGTCAGAGGGTAGCCAATTCGATTATCCTATGCAACCATTTCAGCTCTGCTTTTCCACTGTTTTTTACCGTTTCTAGCTGAATTTCACATACTCCCTCCCGCTTTGTGACATTGTAGTTAATTTACCACCCTTCTCAATCATGATCGTGTTCTCGTCCTCATTCTCCTCCTGCATAATCTCAAAATCTGCCACATTGTCAGATTTAGTAAGTTTTCGAAGTATTCCTGTCATCTTCCCAGTGCTTCCTTGGTATCTACAATGAGTTTCCCTCAATTATCCAGACCACTGCTCATTTCTCTTTTTCCTCCAATTCTAAGATTCATTTTAACACTCCAGAAAGGTTTTCCAGTCGCTTGACCTAACGTTTCAACTTTATTTCCAAAATACTCCCTTGATTTCCATTTGTATTCTACTATTATTTGTTTGTTTTCGTTCCTCTCCAGTACATGTGGTTCTCTGTCTGCCGAATTCCTTGTTTGGAACCATTTTTGTAAGCCTACAGTAAATGACTCGCTATAAATGGTAGCCTATATACATAACGGAGCCACTAAAGGACTCGCTGGGAATGGTAACTTATATCCATGGAGGAGCCACATAACTTTGGTGAACATCTACACAACTATGGGGCACGTTACTGTAAACGTATAACCATGGCGAAATTACACGTTTTTTAATGGAAACTTCATGTAATAAGCTAGGAACAGCATAAAGAACACAGATTCAAGGCTTTTTTTTAATGCCAGGAGTCGTCTGCCATTCGCAAGAATGGTGATTACGTGCACATGAGATGATGATCACAAGGACGAGTAAGCATACAAGGAAATACCTTTGAAAAGGGGATTCCCATTTTCGTTGTTTTAAAGCAGATCCTACGCATTTATGAAGACACGTCACTTAAGCGCCCCACCCCTTTTATAAAAATCAAGTGTGCCATGTCAAATGGAAATTAAATAATAAAGACATCATTGGAACCAGGAAAATTAGCACATAATTAACAATAATGTAGGCACCCTTATAAATTAGCCATAATTAAAATACGCAATGACCCCACAATATCATAGTCTGCCGCAAAGCACCAAGGCAATGAGAATACATCGGCGTGGTACTTCCCCGTGGAGGAGTATGTGAGTGAATGATGCCATCCCAAACATAAATCTGCACGATCGAATCTCCAAGATTAATATAGCATTCAAACATGCATACTTTACTCTGCAACATGATATGTGCCTTGTCCAGCAAAAACATCAGCGAGTGAAAAACTAATAACAGCAACCAGCGGAGGAGTTATGTTGCGGAGGTCGTATAAGAAGACGTCGATCGTAGGATTTGTGCCCGGATTGGCTTTTCCTAGGATTGGACTCTAGTCCCAGAGAGTGCTCAGTTCACTTAACGGTTAAATTAATACGCACTCTATCCCTGGGTGTGGTAGAACAATTGACTACCTACTGAAATGACACAAGTGAATACGTTTGGAAAGAACAAAAATTTAATTTGCTATAAGGTATAGTAAAAGCACGCCAGGCCCCTCTCGAAAGACTCAAAGAAAGCAAAACCAAAAGAGAACAAATGGTTCCGTGAAAAACTAAATAGCCTATTTTCATACATCCTGCTAATCTTTCCAAATTAAAATCTCTCCCGCTTATTAAAAGTATTTTCATTTGTTGTACTAACTTAAATAGGTTTTGGTATTGTACCCGTATATATCAAGAAGCCACATGCTGGAAATCCCAAGATTGACTGGATTGCAGAATCTTGAAAGTTCCCGGCTAGAAAAAAAACACCAAAATCCTACCAACAAGCACTTCATAATCATACACAGTATCTACGGTCGTGTTATGGATATATATAAAATTATAAAGATGGTAGAGTGAGAAACTTACCAAATTCTCGGGTCGAATAGGGTATAAGACGCCTTACCTGTTCAGGATTACAAAAAACAATCTCCTCTATAATTAAACTAAGTCACCAGACGTAGAAAAAGAACGAAACAATTTATTAATAAAGAAAACAATTTAAAATATACAAACAAAAATCAATTAAGTAAAATAATGAGATTCCCTTTCCCCTCATTTGGCAGAAATGAAGTCCATCACGACTTCCCTACATGTATAAATTACATTCACACCCATATCAGCTGTTTACTGATAATTCATAATGAAATAACAAAAATTGTTGAAAATTACAATCTTTTTACTTTAAAACTGCATATAGGACACCGTGTTTACAGTCGTCAAGGCTGCCTTCCTTTGCCCCAGCAGTATATACACCTTTGCCGTACTTGTTATTAAACCCGCCGTTACATCATAACAGGTTCAGTCTCTTTCTTCCCAGCCGATCAAAACATTACATTCATTCAACACGCAAAGTTATTAAACTCCCCTAATACTGACAATATTGTTTCACTTCTTTCAAAAACATACTACCATTCACATGTATGAAATATTGTCGTTTAATACACTTGACAAAAACGATTCACCTCATGTAATATACTTACGTCGATCTCATTTGACGTAGCTCCATACACTCACATTCTAATACACACAACTGCACACACATAACGAACCTCACTTTCTCAAACGATCTCACATATTTATAGCACGCAAAAATATTATTATTTACAAGTTACAACAATAAACACCAATATAATTAAATATTATTACAAAGTAAATACAACGTTTACAACGGTCTATCAATTCAAGTTTAATTGTTTATATCCGTTTCTAACTCACTATTATTAATATTTAGCAATATTAATATTTAACTGATTTTATTTACAGTAGCTATGCCCCCAAGTCTTATTTAGGTTTAAATTGTTTATATCAGGCTAATATGACCGATCAGTTAAGATAAGTGCATATGATTATTACTCAAATCATGTTTAATAAGATGTTAATAATAGTTAGTCGTCAAAGGTTAATTTTGTTTCCCAGATACGTTTCCGCCAGCATCCTGACTGTCTACCCTTCAATCTCGTTACCAAACTTACTCATCTGAATTATACTCAACATCAACATAACAATGCTTAAAACTTCCATACAACAGTATTATAATGCATAAACTTCTCAATACGAAAATACTCTCTTATTTTATCAAATATCCACATCATCACAGACTTCTATATTTCAATACAACCTCGTATACGGCATTAACTACTCCTCGTATACCCTTAAACAAATTACTGCAACTTTCTTACCATTGTTTCTATCAACTTTCGCGTAGTACTTGCATTAATTCGATATTACATTCACATATCTGTTGTCTATACAACTGCTTACATTGTTACCATAAATATCTGTTGTTAGATCGTAGCTTTCATTATTATAACGACTATTGAAGTTTATATTGGAAGACCTAACGAAGGTTTACTCCGTATAGTTACTTTGCCGTTAACCCTATGCTACTAACATAATTATAATAAGAATAGAATAATACGTCTCACCATACTGATTTCTCATTAAATTACACTGTTGCAAGATTACGCTAACAATATTACGTAACATTGCAAATTGTGTATAATAACAACTATGTCATATAAATGTTTGATAGATATCAATGATGACTGGATTATGATGTCCCTAAAATCCCTACTGTCGAATCAAATTATCCTCTAAGAAGATGTATCTCATTAAAAAGGTTCATTAAAGAAAGATAAATGCTTTCTATCAAATAAATGGTTTGTCAAATTAAGAATATAGTTCCATTCAAGAACGTCGTTGAATACATAAAATTGTAGCATAATCATGTCGAATATTTCTTGCCAGGTCAACGCAGTGTTACTCGAATAACCTTATGATATTTTAACAGTATATCACACGTAGTTTTCTTCTCATAATAAAATATCTTCTTACAATAAAATGCCCAATTCATTTAACCAAAATGAAATTATAATATACATCCATGACGAAACTGACTGAAATTCAGTTTAATGAAAAAAAATGTTGAAAACATCTTAAATGAGGAAAATTAAATTCCATAAAATTTAATCATGTCAATGCAGAAACTGCAAAGTTGAAATTTCATGTTCAGATGAAGAAAGACACTCCTCTAACATGATATCGAAGCACAAAAATTTATAAATGTCGAAGTGAAAACATAATACAAAACATGGAGAAATAATTGCCCAAATATCGTCATATTCTCTAACTACTGTAAAGAAATTTGGTCATTCTACCTTGGTGTTGACTCTTGAAGTTCATAATAGGTATTAGAGCAATACCCAGATGTTCCACGTTCCATAGAAGATGATCTCGAAACTAGGTCTACACCCTCCATGAAGCTGCTACCTCGGGTAAGGACGTCGTTCCTCCCCCAGTAAACTCCTACATCCTTCGGGCATCGAACTGCACACCGTCCCCTCGATCCTCGAGTAACAGACTTCAAGCGTTTGACGGGAGAGCACTGTCATCTTCATTCTTCCAGTGATGAATCTTCTTTCGTCGTCTCCGTTTGAAATTCCTGATCAAACTTGAGCAATATTGTCGATCGATCTCCATTGTTGCAAATAAATTTGTAGATTGTAGATCGAATCACAATTATAGTTGGAAATGTTCATGTAGATGTTCGATGAATTGTAAAAGTTGCTCGTAGTTAAATAGTAGTTGTACATCGTCATACACTAATGTACATAATGGTGTAGTACATAATGTTATGAATATACTTGACATTGTAGATGCTCATGATGCTGTACATAGTTTCTGTAGTTAAAGTTGCTCCATGTAGTCAGCACACAACTCTGTTAAACGTATCCCAGTCACATCTTAATTTTACGCCATATTGACTGTCATCTCAAATGTATAATTCAGCATTCCTTCCAGTTTCATATTTGCATTCACAGGGTAGCTCAAGTAATAGTAGACTTCAATGTTCATAAGAATCACTATATTGTTCGATTACTCACGTTCCCTCGTAGTATGTGACTTCACTCTAAAGTTGAAATGTTCATCAGCTCGTAAAAACTATTCTTCTCCACTGCAGAAATATAATGCCTGTAACTCAACTAATATCCAGAATCTGCTTCTTAAAATTCGAATAACTATTCGTAGAGGCTTAAAGCTGTATATTATTTATAGCTGGTTTCACTGCATTAAACTCGAAGAAATATTCACGAAACACTAAAAAGCCTATCGGCTCAACTTGCAATAACTTGAACTTATTTGAGCAGAATAGGCCTACGTCCGTACATGATTCCTGCCCACGGTGGCTAGGCTTCAGATAGACCCTCAACTCCACACTCGGGTAACAGGTCGCCAGGAATATTCTTCTCCCGTACCTCGACTATCACTCACCAACTCTCAAGACAGAAGAACCCCTCCTTTCTACTCACAGTCTCCCAGCAAAACTCCTGCTGGCGCCTTTTTTGACTCCACGGGAAATTGACGCGCGTACATGTATGAATACATAATACAGTGTACTGCGTACTACCAGCGACTTTCAAAGTACTGATAATTTCTTCTTATAATTTTTTGCAGTTTTCCAAATAATAATAAGTCTTTCTAAAGGCCTAAATACAATCATCTATATTGATTAATGAGGCTTTGACAATACCTCCTTCCATTAGACCTCTTCTCATTGAGATTCTTCTCATATCAAATAGCATAATTTATAACAATATGAAGCTTCAATTCGCGGCAAACTTGCTGTTACCAGGTGAAAACGACCTTAATAGAGCGTCATTTAGTATCACAAATCACGTGACTAGGCTTCGACTCGGCTTGGACTCGCCAACTAAACCGGTTTCTGTCAAATTTACAGCGATAAGTTTCCAATGTTAAATTTTAACATGGGCTTAAAAATATCATCATTTTTACCAGAAATAATTCTAATTCGGGCTCAGTACATGACCTATGTCTCCAAGAACACCATTACAATAAGAAATTATGTGCTTGATTATGTAACTTTCAGTATCGGTAATTAAGACTCCTCCCGCAAGAGGGTATATTTCTGTAACGAGTCAGGGCATTTTGTTTTAAGAAAAGTCGAGTAAATGGCTTATATGATTTATTTTTCGGCAACGAGTCAGGGCAATTTGTTTTAAGAAAATTCGAATAAACGGCTTATATGATTTACAAAAAGAAAGCTACAGAATAAAGTGCCATTAGCTATTGATTATTATAGTAGACAATCATATGAACCTTCCCTTAAATCCCTTGAATAGGATACGACAAATAAAAGAATAAGGTTTTAAAATTTTGAACTGATGATATCTTGATTTCTTGTAAACAATTGAACGTGAGATGTCTCTATACTAAGCTCTGAATAAAGATTCACTGTGCTAAATTCCCTTGTACCTGGGTGATTTGACCGCCAGAAGAATAATTTTAAATATTTGAAAATCACTTGGCCGCCATGTTATTTTTGAGTTTCTTACATAAGTTATATGTGCTTACATAATAGGGCTCTATCACCAATACAAATCTCAGATTGCTTGTTCAATTAGTTTTGGAAATATTGTGAACCGGTGCAATATATTTATGGATGCCAAATCGGATTGTTTGATATATATGATATATATAGAACCTGCAACCCGACCCGGCTTCGCCCGGGAACAGTTATGAATGCATTACGTGATAAGCGCTTTTTATCTTCCAATGTCAATGAACAACGACAAATATCCGTTTTACGTCTCGCCATGATAGAGATGCATGTGCAACAAATTCTTGTCAGACGTAATTTAAGATTGACGAGGTGCATGAAACACAAATCCCCCTTCCGTCCAATCTTAACTTGTCTGTGAATTTTGCGGAACGAAAAGTTCACAGGCGAAATGAAGAAAAGCCGAGTGGCTATTGCAGGGAAACTCCAAACACAACCAATCTTCTCCAAAGTTATAAACTCAACTCGACTCGACGGTTTGCTGCTGGCTCTATCTGGGGCAATAAGCTCGTCCGCTAGCTAAGCTATAACTGGGGTGATAGACTTGCTCCTAGCTAGCTCGTAAACAGTCGCCTCAGTAACTGAATGGAGATTGTTGGAAGAAATGAAAACGTAAAAACACTTACCGTATAGTAGGCGATGTATTGAAGATAGAGATATGCTCTCCCGGGCTTCTTTGTAGAACTTTTCATGCTGAACAATTCTTACATTCATAGTATATAGATATTTTTAACGGTTTGCCCAGCGTAAGCTTAAAAAGCGCACGGACGCCAGTTTTTTTTTTACCTTTTCAATGAAATCGTTAGTGCTTGACTTCCTTTGGTTATAAATAAATTATTTTCTACAGAAACCTTCCTCGCGATACCCTTTACAGAATGGTGAAAACCGCATCAAAATCCATTCAGTGGTTCTCGAGATTACCCGTGATATCCAAGAATCGTGGACTTTGTTTTTACTAAGTAGAGATTATACGCCAATCAGTATAATTTAATATAATATAATCCCCCTTCCGTCCAATCTTTAATTGACTGTGACTTTTGCGCAACGAAAAGTTCACAGGCGAAATGAGTTGCACTTCCAGGGAATGGCGAGGTGAATGAAACTCAAATCCCCCTTCCGTCCAATCTTAACTTGACTGTGTTTCACAGGGTAAATGAAGAAAACGCGAGTTGCACTTCCAGGGAAACTCCAAACACAACCACCCTTCTCAGAAATCTTATCTCAAAACGACTCCATGCTTTTCTGCTGGCTGTATCTGGGGCAATAGGTTCGCCCGCTAGGTAGGCTGTAACAGGGATGATAGACTCGCCCTTAGCTAGCTCGTAAACCGTCGCCTCAGTAGTTGAATGGACATGGTTGGAAGAAATTAAAACGTAAATACACTTATAGTGGGCGATATATCGAAGATAGACATATGCTCTCACGGACTTTTTTGTAGAACTTTTCATGCTGAACAATACTTACACTCATAGTATTTAGATATTTTTAACGGTTTCCCAGCGTAAGCTCACAAAGCCCTCGGACGCCAGGTTATATTTTAGACTTTTCCACTGAAATCGTTACTGCTAGGCTTCCTTTGACAATAAATAAATAATTTTCGACGGAGATCATCCTCGAAATATCCTTTACAGAATGGTGAAAACCGCATCAAAATCCATCCAGTGGTTCTCGAGTTTACCCGTAACATCCAAGATTCGGGGACTTTGTTTTATACTAAGTAGAGAATATATACTGTACTAGCAGATAATTATTATTATAATGGTGGTTCATTATATTAACCAGCATTTGTATCGCTTGTTTAGGACACGGTAAATGGAGATTTTAAAAATGTGCACAGCCACCATTTAATGTTCTCATAATATTGAATTACATTAGATGTCAATATATCAAACCTTGTATGAAGATACACCGGGCCAGGTTTCACAATGCTCAGCTGACCCGAGGGAAAAAATCCATTTAAATATTAAAATTTCACGTCGCAGCCATGTTACTTTTGTGCTCATCAGGTTGTTTAAAGTTCCATAGGTTAATTTATTGTTATGAACTCTATTAGCATACCAAAATTCAGTTTGATTGCTGTAAAATATTCGTAGATATTGAAAACCGATGAATTATTTCAGATGATCGCCATGTTGGATTTTTTCTACATGTTGGCCATTGAGTTATGTACCAGTGGATAAATATTATTGCGTTGGTCCATTATACAAATATTCACTTCAATCGCATGTTTAGGACAAAAGATATAAATAAATTGCTGTAATACATTCGTAGATATTGAAAACCGTCTAAATATTTCGGACGGTCACCAAGTTAGATTTTTATATATAGGCCGTAGAGTTATGTACTATTACATGAAGATTATTGTGTAGGTGTTTTATTCAAACCAAAGTCGTATGATTAGGACACAAGAAATAAAAAAGATATTTTAAAATTTCTCTCAGCCGCCATCTTGTGGTTATGGATGTAATTTAAATGAATTAGATGCCAGTGGCTTAAAATTTATATAAGCATCAATTTATATAAGTATCAAGTTTCACTGCGCTCGCATGGTTAAATCGCGAGAAACGTCCATTTGGGTATTTAAATTTCGCGTCACCGTCATGTTGGATTTGTGCTCACCAGGTTATTGAACGTCCCATAGGTGAACTTATGTTTGCAGCCTCTATACACATTCAAAATTACAGTTTGATTGCTGTTATAGATTAATAGATATTGAGAACCAGATAAATATTTCGGATGGTCGCCATGTTGTATTTTAATATATTTAGGCCATAGAGTTATGTACTATTAGATGAGAATTATTCAAACGTTGATTTTGATCGCATGATTAGAACACAAGAAATACAAACTTGATGTATAATTTCACACAGCCACCATCTTGAGGTTATGTAAATAATTTAACTAACTAACATGTCAGTGCATTGCAATTTGTATAGTCATTTGATGTACCAAGTTTCACTGCCTTCGGATGGTTAAATCGCGAGAAACGTCTATTCAAATGTTTCAAATTCGCTTGGCCACCATGTTCGTTTTGTAGTTAACAGGTTTTTGAAAGTCACGTAAATGTGAACGTCTTGTCTTTATCACCGTACAAAATTTCAGGGTGATATGATTAATAGTTGGGAGATATGGAATGCCGGTGAAATAATTCGCACAGACGCCATGTTGGATTGGTGTGACGAAATAAAATTTGAAGGGCACGGTCAGGGTTGGCCGGAATAGTACTATGACCTTACCTTGTTTCATTGAAATCGCTCCAGCCGTTTAGAAATTATTAGGGGACACACACACACACACACACACACAGACGCACACAAACATCCACTCACACATACACACACACACGGACATAAGGTGTTCTCAGTAGGGGGGTGATGAGAGTTCTAACTCACCCGGCGTTGCTCGGGCGGCGTCCATGTTAAATCATTAATATATGGCCAACCCATGGTCCGATTTTGACAAATGAGGTGTCATTGGACTCAGGCTGGCGGGGGCATTGCTATGGACCATGTATTATATTTTTCAAAAATTTTTTGAATTTTTTTGTTTTCGAAAATAGGCGATAGTTTAAAAACCAAACAGGATAGAACGTTGTGCCATAGCTCAAACAAATTGTCTTTATAACCTTTATTTTTTTGTAATAAACTTTTTTATTTTTTATGTTTTTTTTTGAAAAACTCGAATTTTGAAAAGCCTATATTTTGGAAACTGTGAATTATACAAAAATGTTTATTTGACGTAAATGCAAGGTCCCTATTCCCCCTACCACAAAAATAAACTTCAAGTATCTAGGATGAAAACCTGACAGTAGTGGGATGAGGGGAAAGTTGCGACACTTCTTTTTGAACCCTCCTCGTATTTGCCCCGAACCTGATATCTCGCTAACCAATGGTCGGATTTGAACATACAGGGTGTCCTAGCACTCGTAGTGATGCCCCCTACTTTCCTATAGGCTCTCTATTTAATTAAAAGACCAAAACTAAAAGGTCATCCGCTTTTAATATCTCGCGAACCAATCATGAGAGAGGCGTGTACGAGGGGTCCAAGGACTCGGGCTGACGTCCTCTTTGCTATGAACCACTCGCTATATTTTTTTTTTAATTGAAAACTCGATTTTGGGGTAAACATGTGTTTTTTGTGATTTTTGCTGATATCGCACGAACCAATAACGCTAGAGACGTGTACGAGGTGGCCTAGGACTCGGGCTAACGCCTCCTTTCAAATGTGGCAGATATTTTTTTCCAAAAAATAATTCACAAAGGGCCTAACGCCATACATGTTGAATTTTTTTTTCTAATTCTTTACCTGTTTATAATGTCCATGAAGCGTGGTGGTTGAGAGAGACGATACTGCTGGGTGTGTGTGTGTGTCAACGAACCTGTCGCTAACCACAAGGACCATGCTTAATAGAACAATCGCCATTTCGGCGGGTTGGTGTATGACAGAGCGAGGGTTCGTTTTCTGATATTTTACCTTTAACGTGTAAACGGTGATGAGAACTTGGTTCTATGTTGGTCGAAGCGAGTACAGAAAACAAACTTGCAGACGAGCAGGAGGTGAATGTCATTTGAGCTTATTGGAAGGCGTTGATCTGACTTGACAACAGGTGCAATGGAAAAAATGACAATGACGCTTGAAGGTGAAATAATCTGACCATCGTGGTGGCAGGGGAGTGCGAAAGGCATGTGAACAATTGTGAAACCACATGTAGGCTAAACAAGTTACATCCTGTCTTGCTTCGTACGTGACAAAATGCAAGTTCAAGTGAAATTTTATCTACCTCAGGTGTTCACCTTGGACGTTAGCTGTCCACGTGCACGATAACTGTTAACAAGTTACATCCTGTTTTGCTTCGTACGTGACAAAATGCAAGTTGACGTGAAATTTGATCTGCCACAGGTGTTCACCTTGGACGTTAGCTGTCCACGTGCCAGATAAGAGAATGTTCAAAGCGTGGGGGGAAAAAGATTATACATGCAAGGAAACATATATAAAGACATGTCGTTATCATTTCCACTCTCACTTGGGTGGACTACCTTTGAACACATAACGTTGCGTGAAACACTTGGTCTTGTTTAACAGTTTTGGTGTTGGTGGAAAATACTTAACCTTGTTGTGAGGTAGGTGTTTATTCATTCATTTATATATTTATTGATTTATATATATATTTACATGCAATTATTTATTGATTGTTAAAGTTATAAATAAATGTTTATTTATTTGTTTGCAGATAACCGGTATAGCCTACATGTTGTGTGTCTGTGAGAACGATATTAAAGGAAGAGAGAAAGACAGACGGCTAGAAAAGGAAACCATTTCCACACTAGTCCACGAGACGGGAATAAAGCAAAGCATTACACGTCAAGGTGAGATTTGTTTTATTATATAATATAACCTGTTTGATTTTGTTTTGTTTATGAAATGCATAAACTATATGGAATGGATATACTTATGGTGGTTAATTTTATTTCTTTTTAGAGTATTGGAAAACGCTTGACCTCTGTTGATAACCAGGAACGTGTGTGTTTGGGGCCATTGTCAAGCAGTCTACAGCTGAAAACTCAGGTGAGAGTGTTCTTTCAAAATAATGTCTTTTACTGCTGCGGATACGTTAACTTGGGAGCCCCTTGAGTCTTGTTTCAAATCGCGTGTCTGCTCTGGTCGTGTGGTCAATGTTAGAAAAAGTTTGATTCCCAAATAATTTTTACAATCTTGTTTTGAAATTTTTAAAATTGAAATTTGTACAGCGCAAAGGTTGCATACGGCTTTAAAGGTGAATACAGAACTGGTGTGCGATTTCGTATAAAAAGAAGGACCTAGAGCATAAAGAGACATTTTATATTTGCAGTAAAATGCAAGAGCTTTTGATAGCCGATAATCTGAACGAGTGGTATGAAACCCACGTGGTGAATGCTTTGCTGTCAAAATTTGATAAACTGCAACAAGGACCCAGTGGTTTAGCGTTAGACAAAATTCATCATTTGCAAATCAACATTTGTCAATTCAACCCGTTGAATGCTGGGTCTAGCTATATTAAAACACCACCAGCTATTGCTTCGAAAAAGACTGTGGTCAATATAAAGAATCGTGACAATGATTGCTTTCTGTGGTCTGTGGCTGCGTATTTGCAGCCAGCACAACATAATGGTTGTCGACCAGGAATGGACAAGGCCAAGTTTGATGAATTGAAACAAACTTTAAATTTAACTCGAGTGACGTTCCCTATGGACTTAACCGAGATCCATAGGTTTGAACAAGACAACCAGGACTTCTCGTTCATGGTGTATGGCCTTGATGGTGATGAGATTGTGGGTCCTCTTTATGCCACAAAAGAACCGAAACGACATCACATTCATCTTTTATATCTGTCTTATGGAGAGGTGAATCACTATTGCCTCATTAAAAGCCTGAGTAGATTGCTAAGCAGTCAAGCGTCCAAGCATAATGGTAAAAAGTACATTTGCAACCGTTACCTGCAATATTTTACAACCCCTATACTTTTGGAACGTCATAGGGTAGATTGTGTTTCTCAGGAAGCGGTGAGATTGATATTGCCTCAAGGGGACAAGGCTGTGTTAAAGTTTAAGGACATTCATAAGCGTGACACTGTTCCCTATGTGGTATATGCAGATTTCGAAGCACTCACCACACCCATGGCGGGATGTGAACCAGATCCCACCATCAGCTCAACCACACCCATTCAAAAACATGAACCCTTTGCCATAGGATTTAATGTGGTGTGTGCCTATGACCCCACGCAATCCGTTTACAAATACCGTGAGGGACCTGATTGTGCCAAATGGTTCTTGGATGAACTTGTCAAGTTGGCTCATGATGTACAGAAATTACTGGACCACCCAGTACCCATGAGCCTATCTACAGAACAGCAGCAGCAGTATGAGCATGCCACGACATGCCATATTTGCGAAAAGCCACAGATCAGTGCTGAAGACACCGTTCGTGATCACTCTCACTTTACAGTGGAGTTTCGTGGAGCTGCGCATAGTAAATGCAACTTGAACTTTCCAGCTCCTCGTTTCATTAGTGTCTTTTTCCACATTCTGGCAAATTATGACATTCAGTTTTTGATTCGTGAATTGGGCCATGTCAATAAGGGCTCGTTTACCATTATTCCCCAAAACCATGAGCGTTTTACAGCCCTGACATGGAGGTTGAGCGACATTAGCATTCGATTTTTGGATTCCTTTAAGTTTATGGCATCCTCGCTAGACAGCCTTGTGAATGGCTTGAATGAGGAGGAATTAAAAAATACTAGAATGCATTTTAATGATCATGAGCAATTTCAATTGTGCATTCGGAAAGGTATATTCCCGTATGATTTCTGCAACAGCTGGGACGTGTTAAAGCAAAGAAAACTCTCACCACAAGAGAAATTTTACCCGAAACTAACACGCAGTACCGTTTCCGATGAAGACTATGCACACGCATGTCAAGTTTGGCGAGTGTTTGGCATGGAGACGCTAAGTAAATATGCTTTGCATTACCTAAAACTGGATGAATTGCTGCTCACTGATGTGTTTGAAAAAATTCGTGAGTTGTGTCTACGCATTTACGATCTTGACCCGGCCCACTATTATACGAGTCCTGGGCTCTCGTTTGATGCCGCTTTGAAATACACTCAAGTGGAATTGGATTTACTCACCGATGTAGACATGATTCTATTTTTTGAAAAGGGCATTCGTGGCGGCTTTGTGTCGCTTAACCAACCCCATGCCGAAGCGAACAATGTCTACATGCCTGGTTATTCACCAGACAAACCAGAATCGTACTTAATGTACTATGACGTGAATAATTTGTACGGTTACGCCATGAGTCAGCCTTTGCCCTATGGGAAGTTTGCTTGGCTGACAGAGAAACAAGTGTCAGAATTTGATGTGAACATGGCTAGCCAAGAAACAGGCCGTGGATAAGTGTTAGAAGTGGATATTGAATATCCATCATACTTGTATGATGAACAAGCCGATTTCCCATTCTGCCTTGAGCAAATGGTTCCCCCTGACAGTAAAGTGAAAACTGAAAAACTCATGGGCACACTTTACAACAAAAATCGGTTTGTGCCACATATCCAAATGTTGGTGCAATGCCTCGCCCAAGGCTTGGTGTTGAAGAAAATCCACAGGGGTATTTCATTTGCTCAAAAAGCATGGCTTGAGCCATACATGCGACTCAACATAGAGCACCGACAAATGGCAACACAGCAGTTTGAAATTAATTTTTTAAATTAATGAACAACTGCATCTATGACAAGTCCATGGAGAATGTCCGCAAATACCGTGACATTAAATTAGTGAATGTCTGGGTGGGGCAGTGGGGTGCCCGGCGGTACATTGCCAAGCCAAATTTCAAATCGATCAAAATTATCGATGAGGATTTGGCTACTATTGAAATGAGTAAGACCAGCATGACCATGAATAAACCCATTTACTTGGGCCAAGTCATTTTAGACTTTTCTAAATCGGTCATGAATCGATTTCACTTTGAGTTTGCCAAACGCCATTTTGAGGACGTCTCTCATTTGTATATGGATACGGACTCATTCATTTACCACATTCGCCACTGCAACCCCTATGACGTCATGAGGCAACATAGTGACTGGTTCGACACCTCTTGCTATAGCGCTGACAACGTGTTTCAGCTGCCCATAAAAAACAAGAAGGAAATGGGCGTTTTAAAAGATGAATGCGGTGATTCCGTTATGACGGAATTCGTAGGTTTGCCTCAAAAATGTATGCTTATCGCACACTCGACTGTAAGGAAGCCAAAAGAGCAAAAGGTGTAGGTAGGGCAGAGGTAAAATCGCTACGTGTTGATGACTATCTAGCGGTTTTACGCACTGGCAAAGCTATGTCTCATACACAGTGCAGGATACAATCAAGCAACCATCATTTGTATCTTGTGGAACAGCGAAAACGCACCCTCGCCTCCATGGATAACAAGCGTGTGTGGGCTGATGACCTGCTCACCAGCCTGCCCTGGGGTTATGATCGCAAGGAGGAGGAGGTGTGATTTCATTGTTTAATCGTTTATGGGACATAGCTTTATGTAACTTGTAGATTTAGTATTTTGTAAATATTGGTTTCTGTCATTGTAAATAGTAGATTTTGTAAATAGTGGCAACCCACTTGGACCATTTGCTCTTTAAAACAGTTCTATGCAACCTTTTTTTTTTTAATGTTTTGATTGGTAAATAGTGTGATTATTTTAACGCTGTACAAAGTTGAGTTTTTTTTTGTAAATATGAAATAAGTAAGATTTTAGTAGCTTTTTTTTCTGTTTTTTGAAATG
This sequence comes from Meconema thalassinum, assembly GCA_946902985.2. Classification (NCBI taxonomy): domain Eukaryota; kingdom Metazoa; phylum Arthropoda; class Insecta; order Orthoptera; family Tettigoniidae; genus Meconema; species Meconema thalassinum. Next base: position 1,424,825,731 of record OX336389.2, on the reverse strand, counting down.
GTAAAATGGTAAACTAAAAAAAAGTTATTTTGGGATGAGTGTGCATGTCGAGAATGTGCCTTTGGGAATAAATAACGTGGTTGTGTTTGTTCCCAAAGGCAGGTGTGAATGTATGAGTGGAGAGAGAAAGCTGGTGTTAATGGTTGACCAGAGCAAACACGGTGAGGTAGGGTGGGGAGGGGGTAAATGGTCACTTATATACTCATTTTGTTTTCAATGGTTTAGTTTTCTTTGAAATGGGGCAGACAATATACATTATTTTTTGTAAAAACAGTCTTACCTGCAGTAGTCGTAGACCTCGACGTTTCTCCAAACACTCATAAACTCACTGCAGCATGGCCATGGTCAAGCACTTGCATCAACATCATTGTCAAATCTCAACTTTCGACATACACCAAATGGAAAAATGTGAAAACAGCAAAATGGAAAATCCATGTTTCCATATCACCAAAAAACGCAAAACTTAAAACGGACATTTTAAGAAACTGGAAATAGCCATGTGTGAAATTTGAAAATTCAAAAACTTCAAACGGACATTGTTTAAAATGTGTCATCAAAAAACTGGAAAAATGCATATCATCAAAAACGCAAAACTTGAAACGAACTTTTTTGAAATCTGTAAATTGCAAAATGACAAATGGCAGTGTGTGAATTCATCATGTGTGAAATGTGTAAAATGAAACATAAGCCATCAACATCACGATTTCTTAAAATTAAAAATAACAAAACATCGTGCTCTGGTAAACCTTTGTTTTTATTTCATAGTCATAGTGAATTGACAAAAGAAAAATAGAATACAAACAAATCCCAATTCCTCACTCCTCAATGTTTATGTCCATGCATCATCATTTTTCCTTTCATAGCACTCATGACAATCAGGGCTGCCATCCTTTCACCCACTGAAGCATCACTGGATGTGAAACGTTGTTTAGCTTTCTTCAATAACAATTTATCTGCCACATGTCTTAAACCAGGATGACTATGGCGATAAGAAAGGTCATGTTCCTTGCATGCTTGATCCAAAAGATTAATGGGTACATCACCACGTTGTAAACGTATTTCGAGACGAGTTCCAGGGCCGCAAAAACGATAACCTGGAAGATGGATTTCGAAAGGTAAGTATTGAATCACTTTGTCAATGACGCCATTGCCAGTACAGGTCTGGCATATCCTTTTCCATTGATGGTAAAAAGGTTTGGTCTTCCTCCTCCTCTGTGGACGATGTTTGTGTTAGTTGTTGTTGTTGTTGCTTTTTCTCGCCTTGACACCCGTGGTATGATTCAACAAAGTCTTTACACGGACTTTTATGACCGTGATACAGTTTCACTAGCTGGCAAGTCGCACACTGACGCATAGACGGTATTTTTGCCATGGCCACTTGCTTATGGTGATCGTAATCAGTACAGGGTTGCAATTCACTCAACACAGGGTCTTGAGTCCATGATTTTGGTATATGTTGCCAGATTTTTTGATCGCGTTGGCGGCCACATAATAAATGAACGACTTGGGCAGCGCCAAGAGTTCCTCTTTGGTAAAACTGTCTAGTTTCTTTTTACACACAAAGAACTTGCCGATGGCTTTGTCCGTAGCAATGCCTTTCTCCATGGTATCACGTGCTGTAGATGTTTACACGTCGCTTGTAGAAATCTCACTGGCGTCATTCACAGGTAAATCTTGAGTTATAATTTTGTTCAACAACTCCCAGCAGGCATGAGTGGTTAACCAATGAAAGAGATGCCACGCATGCGAAAGGGCTGTATGGGTAATGTTGCCACAGGAACAAGTATCCATGAGCGTTTGCAGGGAGGGGCAGCCCAACTCCATGAGGTCGGTACATTGGCAGTAAGACGCCAAAAATGGTTGCAACCATTGACGTTTTTCATAACCTTTCACAAATACCACATTGGCCGAGGACAAATGTGCTTTCATGACCACGTCCAAATATTTATAGGAAATGGTTCCCTGATTCCAGTCTAGTTGCCTATGCTTTTCAATCCACTGGGTTTGTTTACGGTCTTTTCCACACAACAAATCAAAAGCATGGGGTGGTTTAAATAGCAAATGCGTAGCTTGCGATATCCAAAACGTGGTACAATCGATAAAGGCCACTTGTATAATATAAATTTGTTGTCACCAATTTTAAACCTTTGACAATCCACAATGAGTGTGCGCAACATGTTGACGCTTGCCTGGACCAAGTTCAACTGACGACTGACTGACGATCGACCACTAAAGTGTGATCATGTCATGGACTTATCTGCCATGCAAGTTTCAAATTGAGGTTAGGGTAGGACAGGGGGGACATGAAAAAAAAAATAAGAATTACATCATTTTATTATCATAACACGTCTTACAGGCTTTTCTCATTTTGGGATAAGGACGATAGCAACTGATACAACAATATAGTCTCTTGTGTTTGTAACGTCCATAACACCGATGATGTCCCAATGTCTCTAAACTAGGCGTTTTTGATGCTGAGCTGCTTACCGAAGCACCATGGATACCATACGGTCCACACGTATCGTAACTTTTTTTTTCATGACCAAGGGACACAAGTGAGGGATAGCTTGAATGACAGGGTATATTACCCACTACCATTCTGCACAAGTAGGGGCAGGTGGGTGACCAGCGCTGATGTTCCTGCATGGGTTCATCGCCCTCCTGCCATTGGTCTATGATGATGGGACAAAAGGCACATTTCACTTCATCTCTTGTTTTTAAATAGTAGAATCCAGCGGCCGCCAAGGCTTGAGGGTTTATGAAAGGCACCGGCCACGTGGCAAAAGTCTTGAAACGTTGTTCCTCAGAGTTTAAATTCATGGATGTGACGTCTCTTGAGGCTTTAAAGCAAGACATGACTGAGCGGCTTGCCGTGGGTTGACCTGTTATTTATACACTCGTCACTTGGTTGGACAGTGGATAATAGTTGACTTGTTTGTGATGAATAATCAAACAGTAGGCCGTCGTATTGGCTGGTACATTGTCATGCGTTTCAAAATCTAGTCGAATGTCGATATTGGATGGCTTGACAGACTCTTCCAGGTAAGAACAGTCAAAGACAATCAGTGGTGCTCTTGCCTTAAACGCTTGGGATAGTAGCATGGGGCCGTTCTCTTTTTGATAATACGACCATCGAAATTTAGAAAACAAGTCGTACAGGGGGCCAAATTTATTTTTTGAAAAATCCAAATCCAGTCCTTCATAGGGAAACACAGCTCCGTTGAGGAAAAGACGTGCATTTCTCAATTGCACGTGATCAAATTGCGTGGCATCTTCGGTTTGTTGATACTTGCGATTCGTTTGAAAACCCACGATCAGGTAGAGAGGTCTCTCTGTATAGCGAGCTGTTTTTAAAGACCAACTGTGTGTGTTGGTGGTGGGCAATAGCGGGTACTCATGGAGTGCCCAGCTTCTAAATTCCATGGGTAGAGGCATATCTCTCTTTACCATCTTGAGTATGTCCAGTTTTTGCTATCGTCAAGGGTCACATGGGGCACCTTCCACAGCAAGCGTTGTAGTTGAATTTTAGAATCTATGGGGGCATTGTCGGCTCCCTTGAGTGCATTATTATCACTCCTGTCTCTCACTAGATAAAGCACTTACCTTGCGTTGACCACAATGCGTTGGTGATCTTCGGCAAAGCCTAAAATCAGTTTAAGAGGTAAATATCCAGTAAAGGTCCAATCGGTGTGTACCATCCAGTCATTGGTCGAGTCAGGACACCAACCTGCCATGCAAAGTGTTTTACCTTCTTCCTCACTATAAGAGGGGTATAGTTTCATGACACTGCAAATGCCCACATTTCGAGTGCTATCCACCGCGATATCGTTAATGACATACCGCACTTCAGAAAACAGAAAGGCCAAACCATGGTTGGCCAACTTGGATGTGGTGGGTGTAGAGCCATCGGCTTTGGTGAGCCGACCTTCAATCTGAATGACACATTCATGCGGTAGGGTGTAAATATCTTGGTTGTTGATAACAAATTGAATTTCATCATTGTTATTGAGACCAGGTGTTTGAGCTTGATAGGAATGGAGATCAATTCTTACCACTCCTGGTTGCTCCTCGATGCGGTTCGCTACCTCTAGGATAGAATTCATCGAGGGGGTTGACGTGGTAAACCAAATGCTGTAAAATCTGTTTGTCCTGAGATGTTAACGTGTATTCACGTGGCAAACAACTAACACCATTCCTAGACGGTGTTGTTGCTTTATACACAAACTTCATTGTAGCTTTAGCACCAACTTGTAAGTCACTGGTGTGGTGGAATCTAGATCAATGAGTTGTTGATCTCTATTGATCAGTCTTAATGTTATATTACTAATAATATCGACAGCCACAGAATGAAAAAGCACCACTGGAGGGTTTTCACGAATAATATACCCATTGGGCGATGTCACAATAAAGTCATAAAGCGAATGCGATGGTTCTTGATTGGTGTACACTTGGCTAATAATATTACATGTCACCGACACATGATGGTCCTCAATGAATTTCACTTCATGGTCCGAATCATGTTTTTTGTTGGGCTCCAACACACGTGGTTTAAATCCTAGTAATGGGCCAATGGAATCGGGGCGTGTTTTAAAGTCAATGTTGAATGTGGAGAAAATACTGCAGCGATGAGTGTTGGTATTTCCTACAAGTTCAAACTTGAGCGTTCCATCGAGAAATGACTTTAAACCATATTGATTGATCAACACCACATAAATGTGTTCATAAATATCATCGATCGTGTATCCACCAGAGTTCAGGGTGAGCACAGAATCATCATAGTAAAACATGTTGTTCACATTTTCACGTATGTTGTATATTCGATTGTACGTTTCAAGAGAAACAAGTCCTAAACCATAGGGTTTTTCACTCAATTCGATAGGCGGGTAAAAGTCTAGGCTGACTTCAGGTCCACGTCCATGCAGTGTAAACGTTTTACTTTCTGCCGACATACTGGTGGCGTTTTTGCTTATGCTGCGCCTTATATAAAAAAAATAAACACAAACGTCCACCCTGTTGGCTGTTAAACGTTTGCTGTCGTTTCACATTATAATATATCTTGATCCTGTTTGCAAAATAGGTCACTAGTTCCATGGGCGGAGGCAAATTCCCAAAACTGTCAAAGTACCATACAGTGGATCCCTCTTTGACATAAGCTACATAATGTGTTCCTGGTCCTCGGTGATCATCCAAATTGACAACAGCACATTCCTGTTTCCAGGGTCGTGGGGGTAATTGGTTTCGCATAAACACACCTCGAAAATGAGAAAGCTTTAGTTGTTTAGCATAGCTTTCCACTTGTTGATGCGTCAGGGCATGTCTTGCTATGGCTGAGAATAAATTTTTTTTTAATACTTCGAAATGGTGAAATCCCAAATCCTTGTTGACAAAAGGCTGGCTTTAAATTGGCATTTCTAGCCCCCATGGCAATCGCTTCCATCGTTTCATTGTGTCGCTGACTTTCTTTGAGTTGTTGCTTGCCCTGCTGCGCGTCTTTAATGGTTTTCGCCACTGCACTGGCACCGCCCAAAAGTGAACCCAGAGCAGCCAAACCGGCAAATAATGCAGGTAAAAATCCCGCTCGTTTGGGGACGGGGATCACTCGCCCTTGGTTTGAACCCTGTCTCCGACGTTTTGGAATAACATATCTCTGTGCTGCTCGAAAGGCTTTCCTTATGGTCAATAACTTATTTTTTCTTTTTTCTTTCGCAAGGGCTTGTCCACGAATGTCTTAAGCCCAGGCTTTGCCAAGGACAAAGTCCTTTTATTAGTCTTTCTCACCGCATACCTTTTTTTCACCATGATGATGACCAACAAACTTTCACAAGAAAGTTTAAATCACAACTAACGTCAGATGGTTATTTCATGGCTGTTTATTCCAATTCCACATAAAGTGGGAAATCGTTTATGGTTTTTCCCGCTTGCTTTTCATCCCATGTCAACATGAGATGAAAGGATAATTCGTCACCTGCATTGACCATTTCATGGTTATGGACCAACATCCTATGACCATTTATCTTTATTTGTAAATGGTTCTCGTCAGGTATGCCATATTTGATGTGAATTGTTCCATCATAGCGTAATCGATAGTGGCTTAAACCCGAAGCAAGCACATAGGTAAAGTGCTGATCATGGACTAGCGGTATATGGCATCTCTCATTCAAAGGTTTTTCATTTGTCAGATACACTAAAAATACAGATTGGATAAATTTATAAAGCCTTTTCATTTCATAGGTCACGTAACGCTTGGTACAGACATCGTCTTCGTCTTGCGGGTCTTCCACGTGAATAATCCGATGGTGATTAGCGCTATAGCCATTCACCGTAAGCTTGGGCACTTTGTCATAAAACTCATACACTTTGTTATCCACATACTTTTTCGTAGTAACGTCTGTAGACACTTGAGGATGTTTTACATGGGTTAACCGCTTTCCCTAAAAGTCATAATCTCCCTGGTTTGTGCGTGGCACTACTGACCCATCCACATAGTGTTTATTATCAGGATCGGTTTCTTGTTTAGGATCATGTATGGGGACAGGCCTAGCTTTGGCCATCAACGCACGTCCAAATACATCCATCGTCAACCTGTAGTACCAGTCTACTGTTTCTATGACAAGGTTCGGTGTCCTGTATAGAGACAGCCTGCTAGCCTGTCTAAGCCTTAGTTGAAATGAAGATTATTAAGCAGCAATAGTCATTCCCCGTGGGGGACATGGTTTCCCATCTCTGTCCCACATCACGTGAACAACGCCATGGTTCACTGTTTCCATCTTCCAATCGCTGCATCATTGTGGGGCCTTCCGGCTGTGGAAAGACTAATCTTTTGCTAACGCTCATTACGGCACCCAATGGTCTGCGTTTTCAAAATATTTATATTTTTGCAAAATCTCTCTACCAACCCCTCGACGTGTTTCTGGATCAAGTCATGTCTGGATTACAAAAAGAGAATATGGGTTATTTTACATTTTCCATGCAAGAAAATGTGATTTCACCGGATGAGGTAAAGCCTGATTCACTCATGATTTTCGATGATGAATCCACTGAACGTCAAGGTATCATTCAAAGCTATTTCAGCATGGGTCGACACAAACATATCGATTGCTTCTATCTTGGACAAACGTATTCTAAAATGTCCAAACAGTTGATTTTACATTTTCCATGCAAGAAAATGTGATTTCACCGAATGAGGTAAAGCCTGATTCACTCATGATTTTCGATGATGTATCCACTGAACGTCAAGGTATCATTCAAAGCTATTTCAGCATGGATCGACACAAACATATCGATTGCTTCTATCCTGGACAAACGTATTCTAAAATGTCCAAACAGTTGATTCGTGACCATGCCAATGTCATTGTTTTATTTCGTCAGGACGAGAGGAACAGTCGTCACATTTATAATGAACATGTGAATCCCGATATGACCTTTCAAATGTTTACAGAATTGTGTGCCAAGCGCTGGAACACTCAACGTCATGCCTGTTTAGTGATTGACAAACAAAGTGAACTCAACCAAGGACGGTATCGCTTAGGGTTTGATCATTTTATTGCTATTTAAGGCCCTGTCTCATTCCCCGGCAAGTCATTTGTCAAGACACCATGGCGTTAGCAGAGAGTTAATTGAAAAAGCATATTATTAGAGCAAAAAATACTATTCACCAAAAGTTTCGTCAATTGAAACAATCACGTGCAAATCATGCTTTGTTTATTCAACAACATTTAGCACCTCCGCTAAAAGGCATGTTGAAACCCACTTTCAAGCCATCTGAAACGCTACCCACCGTTTCTCAAGCCACGCAGACGCTGCACGAGGACCCTGAGGAAGAGGAAGAGGAAGAGGAACAGGAAGATTTGACTAGTGTTAGTGAAGTTGAGGATGAGGAGGAACAAGTGTTTAGGCCTCAAAAAAACGCCGCACCCCTTGCAGAGTTTTTGAGAAAAAAGAAATCCTTGGCCGAAACACCTTGCCCTTCCAGAACGTCTCCGTTTTCACAACTCTTGGCCACCCCTCAACATAAAGCTCAACTGAAAACCATTTTAATAAAATATTATGGATCAACATTGGAACCCTATTTCACCGATCTATTTATTGGAAACACAGATACCACGTATGATGTTCGCTATGAGGATGATAGTTTTAAAATTGGCGATTCATCCATTAAATTTGCTCGTACTAAAGCTGTCATTAAAAACATCAACTATAAATAAACGCCAGGACTGTTAAAGCTGCTCTTTTCTCGGACCCCCTCTTTCCATGATTATACACCAGAGGATCTTGACAAATATAAATCCATTTTATTGGATACCCATGCCCACAAAAGACAGTATGATCCCGCTCAACAAGTGAATGCCAATATATCTCAAAAATATAAAAACATCATTGCAAAAATGTTTCCCACCAGTCAAAGTACTCGTCGTAAAGCGTCCGCTTCGGGATTGACATTTAAACCATTAAAACCCGAATGTACCCAAAAGAGATGGGTTATGCCCTAATCCTGAAATAAATTACATGAGATTAATAAAACACTAGGATGACCAGTTTCGATCGTCAAGCGATCATCATCAGATCCAATACACTTAGGCTATAAAATCTATGTTTGAAATACAGGTGAAAATATTTACAATATGTACAATTATTTAGTTGCAGTATTGGTACTGCAACTGTCAGTGTATGCTAAATGCAGTATATATGTTATGTGAAATGCTAAATGGTGATGGCTATCCGGAGATTGTACTTTAGAGAGATTATATGGTTGTAAACTATGGTTAAACTATAAAATTTTAGGCTAACTACTTATCTGATTGTCTTCCGTATTACAGCTATTCGCTGTTTCCGTGCTCACTTGAACTCGCTGTGCGGTCAACTGCGGTGGTTATCTTAACGACTGGTTTTTCCCTGCCTTCCCCCCCTGTCCCTACGTGCTGTGGGGAGTGATCGCGATGTGTTTATGTGAGGTGTTGCCAACCTAGATAAGATGTATGTTATTGAATGAGGTGGATCTACAACTATTAAAGACCGTGGATTAGTCCTCGCCACGCGTGGAGCATAACCCATTCGAACTAAGCGTTGACGGTCTTATGAGGACGTCCCGGCACCTTTAATACTGCCTCTAATATGGGCCTTGGTTTATTGCAGAAGAAAAGTACATCGTACACCTGATCCAGATAACATTTACCTATTAAAAACCCCCTAATTTCCCCCCTTTTTTTATCTAGCTTGGCTGTGTCGCTAAATTGTGTTTTGTTTCCGACAGGGTGTGTTTTTTAGTAGCGTGAAGAGGGGTGAGCTCTCCATGAACGTGTGTTCATTTAGATTGTTGGGATTGTTTCGTTTGGCTAGGTGTATCTCGATTGCTTCCTTTATGTCAAGAGCTCTGCCTTTCGATTCGTGATGGATTATTTTAAGGTCCGACTCTATGTTGGTAAAGCTATGCCCTGCGTCACACATATGTTCGCACACGGCTGAATGTGTTCCGTATCTTATCGCATTTCTATGTTCATTATAACGTGTGTCTACTCGCCTTCCACTCTGCCCGATGTAATTAGCTTGACAATCGGTGTCTTGGCACGTTATCGAATATACCCCTGACCTTGAATACGGGTCACGTTTATTTAGATTACTATTTAGGAGGTGCCTAGCGGTTGTGTTTTTCGTCGTGAAAGCTATCTTTATGCCTTGCTTTTTGAATAGGTTAGTGATTTTATATGTATTCGCATTCACATAGTTGAAACGCGCAAATTTTTTCTCATTACTGTCCGGTTTGGGAATCGTTTTATCTTTATTTTTATGTTTGGCTATAATTTGATTTATTTTTCTTGGCGAGAAGTTGTTTTCCTTTGCTATTTGCATAATAGTTCTTATTTCCTTATTATAGTTGTCTTTTGACATGGGTATGTTTAAAGCCCTGTGCACCATTGAATTGAAACCCGCTAGTTTGTGCGTACTGGGGTGATTAGACTGATTGTCGATTGCATGCGAGGTTTGTGTTGCTTTCCGGAATATGGAATATGAAAGGTCGTTGTCTTTACGTTCAATAGTTATATCGAGATAATTTATTTTCCGGTCTATTTCGGATTCCTTAGTGAATTTGATAGAATGGTGAAGGCTATTAATGGATTGGAGAATTGTTTCTTCGCTTGTTAGTTCAGTATCGTAGATGCAAATTACATCATCTACGTATCTTTTCCATATTACTATTCCCTTTGTTGAAGTCTTTTCTAAGAACGCATTTTCTAGTGCATTGATGAAGATGTCAGCGATTAACCCACTTAGTGGCGATCCCATTGCTAGGCCTTCTCTCTGTGTGTATATTTTATTGTCGAATTGAAACACGTTTTGGGTGAGAACGACCCTCAGTAATCTCACAATCTCTTCAATTTCTTTTACCGAATTGTTGGATTTTAAGTTGTTTTCGATAGTGTTGATTGCTTCAATAATCGGAATATTGGTGTACATGTTAGTTACGTCGAAGGATACTAGCCTGAAGCTAGGTTTCATTTGTAGGGTGTTCAATGCTGTTACTAGTTCTGTTGTGTTCTTTACAGAGTTGTTTTTGTCGTTGGAAAGACGGCATTTTAAGATTTTTAGTAACTCTTTGCTGATTTTGTAATTAGGGGCATTCCTACAATTGACTATTGGTCTCATTGGGCATTCCTTTTTGTGTATTTTTGGTTGTCCCCTCAATGACGGTATTTTCGGGTTCATGTTTATTAGTTTTGACTTTTCAGCTTTGGTCAGTATGTATTCTGTTTCTTTTAGCGCACTTTTTATTTGTTTTTGGAATTTGTTGGTGGGGTCTTTTGTTAATTCCTTGATTTCGTTGTTGTTTAGGAATTCGACTGTTTTTTCAATGTATTCTGTTTTGTTCAAAATTACTGTAGTGTTTCCCTTATCTGCTTTTGTGATGATTAAGTCATGTTCTTTTATTTTTTGTTTCAACGACTTTATTTCTTTGATTTGTTTGTTGTTTTGAATGTTATTGCTATCGCCCTCTCGTTTGAGGATTTTTTTGGCTTCGTTGGTGGCGAGATTTTTGGTTAATTCCCTGTCTTCTGCTGGGAGCTTGTGACTGGCTATCTCAATATCTGTGATTAACTGTTTCATATTGTGGTTCGTGTGTGCGTCTGTGCAGTTGTATTTCAAACCTTTGTCTAACATATTCATTTCACCTTGAGAAAAGGTTACGTTCGTTCTGTTGTTTACTCTGCTGTGGAAATTGAATTCATTGTTATTCGTGTGTTGTTCGTTAGATTGATGGTTCTGTGTTTCTCCTAGTTTTCTTAATTTATTTTCTAGCGTTTCATGCTTCCTCGTTGCTCTGATTTTGATGGTGTCATGTAGGTGTTCGGTGAAGCTGTCCCATTGGGCTGCGTGCCAGAAATTACTTAGTTGCAATTGAATGTCGTATAATTGTTGGTTAATTTTTTGCTTTCTTATGTATGCAAATCTTAATTCGTTTTTTATCCAAAGCGCTTTGGCTTGTTTAGTTGAAATGATCGAGGCTGGTGTGTTCGGTACGGTTTTAATTGGTACGTATTTAGGGGAGAGGTTTAGTTCTATACATTTTTTGTTGAACCAAATTGACTTGTCTAAATTCATGAGTTTAAGCCTGAGTGATTTGAATTTCTTGGCTTCACGATTTGCCTGACTAGCCGTGAACATTGTGGTGTTTGAAGCCATATTTTCAGTGTTGCCTTAGTAAACAAGAGTTTAGTGCTTTTCAGTCGGTCAACACGAATGTACCCAAAAGAGATGGGTTATGCCCTAATCCTGAAATAAATTACATGAGATTAATAAAACACTAGGATGACCAGTTTCGATCGTCAAGCGATCATCATCAGATCCAATACACTTAGGCTATAAAATCTATGTTTGAAATACAGGTGAAAATATTTACAATATGTACAATTATTTAGTTGCAGTATTGGTACTGCAACTGTCAGTGTATGCTAAATGCAGTATATATGTTATGTGAAATGCTAAATGGTGATGGCTATCCGGAGATTGTACTTTAGAGAGATTATATGGTTGTAAACTATGGTTAAACTATACAATTTTAGGCTAACTACTTATCTGATTGTCTTCCGTATTACAGCTATTCGCTGTTTCCGTGCTCACTTGAACTCGCTGTGCGGTCAACTGCGGTGGTTATCTTAACGACTGGTTTTTCCCTGCCTTCCCCCCCTGTCCCTACGTGCTGTGGGGAGTGATCGCGATGTGTTTATGTGAGGTGTTGCCAACCTAGATAAGATGTATGTTATTGAATGAGGTGGATCTACAACTATTAAAGACCGTGGATTAGTCCTCGCCACGCGTGGAGCATAACCCATTCGAACTAAGCGTTGACGGTCTTATGAGGACGTCCCGGCACCTTTAATACTGCCTCTAATATGGGCCTTGGTTTATTGCAGAAGAAAAGTACATCGTACACCTGATCCAGATAACATTTACCTATTAAAAACCCCCTAATTTCCCCCCTTTTTTTATCTAGCTTGGCTGTGTCGCTAAATTGTGTTTTGTTTCCGACAGGGTGTGTTTTTTAGTAGCGTGAAGAGGGGTGAGCTCTCCATGAACGTGTGTTCATTTAGATTGTTGGGATTGTTTCGTTTGGCTAGGTGTATCTCGATTGCTTCCTTTATGTCAAGAGCTCTGCCTTTCGATTCGTGATGGATTATTTTAAGGTCCGACTCTATGTTGGTAAAGCTATGCCCTGCGTCACACATATGTTCGCACACGGCTGAATGTGTTCCGTATCTTATCGCATTTCTATGTTCATTATAACGTGTGTCTACTCGCCTTCCACTCTGCCCGATGTAATTAGCTTGACAATCGGTGTCTTGGCACGTTATCGAATATACCCCTGACCTTGAATACGGGTCACGTTTATTTAGATTACTATTTAGGAGGTGCCTAGCGGTTGTGTTTTTCGTCGTGAAAGCTATCTTTATGCCTTGCTTTTTGAATAGGTTAGTGATTTTATATGTATTCGCATTCACATAGTTGAAACGCGCAAATTTTTTCTCATTACTGTCCGGTTTGGGAATCGTTTTATCTTTATTTTTATGTTTGGCTATAATTTGATTTATTTTGCTTGGCGAGAAGTTGTTTTCCTTTGCTATTTGCATAATAGTTCTTATTTCCTTATTATAGTTGTCTTTTGACATGGGTATGTTTAAAGCCCTGTGCACCATTGAATTGAAACCCGCTAGTTTGTGCGTACTGGGGTGATTAGACTGATTGTCGATTGCATGCGAGGTTTGTGTTGCTTTCCGGAATATGGAATATGAAAGGTCGTTGTCTTTACGTTCAATAGTTATATCGAGATAATTTATTTTCCGGTCTATTTCGGATTCCTTAGTGAATTTGATAGAATGGTGAAGGCTATTAATGGATTGGAGAATTGTTTCTTCGCTTGTTAGTTCAGTATCGTAGATGCAAATTACATCATCTACGTATCTTTTCCATATTACTATTCCCTTTGTTGAAGTCTTTTCTAAGAACGCATTTTCTAGTGCATTGATGAAGATGTCAGCGATTAACCCACTTAGTGGCGATCCCATTGCTAGGCCTTCTCTCTGTGTGTATATTTTATTGTCGAATTGAAACACGTTTTGGGTGAGAACGACCCTCAGTAATCTCACAATCTCTTCAATTTCTTTTACCGAATTGTTGGATTTTAAGTTGTTTTCGATAGTGTTGATTGCTTCAATAATCGGAATATTGGTGTACATGTTAGTTACGTCGAAGGATACTAGCCTGAAGCTAGGTTTCATTTGTAGGGTGTTCAATGCTGTTACTAGTTCTGTTGTGTTCTTTACAGAGTTGTTTTTGTCGTTGGAAAGACGGCATTTTAAGATTTTTAGTAACTCTTTGCTGATTTTGTAATTAGGGGCATTCCTACAATTGACTATTGGTCTCATTGGGCATTCCTTTTTGTGTATTTTTGGTTGTCCCCTCAATGACGGTATTTTCGGGTTCATGTTTATTAGTTTTGACTTTTCAGCTTTGGTCAGTATGTATTCTGTTTCTTTTAGCGCACTTTTTATTTGTTTTTGGAATTTGTTGGTGGGGTCTTTTGTTAATTCCTTGATTTCGTTGTTGTTTAGGAATTCGACTGTTTTTTCAATGTATTCTGTTTTGTTCAAAATTACTGTAGTGTTTCCCTTATCTGCTTTTGTGATGATTAAGTCATGTTCTTTTATTTTTTGTTTCAACGACTTTATTTCTTTGATTTGTTTGTTGTTTTGAATGTTATTGCTATCGCCCTCTCGTTTGAGGATTTTTTTGGCTTCGTTGGTGGCGAGATTTTTGGTTAATTCCCTGTCTTCTGCTGGGAGCTTGTGACTGGCTATCTCAATATCTGTGATTAACTGTTTCATATTGTGGTTCGTGTGTGCGTCTGTGCAGTTGTATTTCAAACCTTTGTCTAACATATTCATTTCACCTTGAGAAAAGGTTACGTTCGTTCTGTTGTTTACTCTGCTGTGGAAATTGAATTCATTGTTATTCGTGTGTTGTTCGTTAGATTGATGGTTCTGTGTTTCTCCTAGTTTTCTTAATTTATTTTCTAGCGTTTCATGCTTCCTCGTTGCTCTGATTTTGATGGTGTCATGTAGGTGTTCGGTGAAGCTGTCCCATTGGGCTGCGTGCCAGAAATTACTTAGTTGCAATTGAATGTCGTATAATTGTTGGTTAATTTTTTGCTTTCTTATGTATGCAAATCTTAATTCGTTTTTTATCCAAAGCGCTTTGGCTTGTTTAGTTGAAATGATCGAGGCTGGTGTGTTCGGTACGGTTTTAATTGGTACGTATTTAGGGGAGAGGTTTAGTTCTATACATTTTTTGTTGAACCAAATTGACTTGTCTAAATTCATGAGTTTAAGCCTGAGTGATTTGAATTTCTTGGCTTCACGATTTGCCTGACTAGCCGTGAACATTGTGGTGTTTGAAGCCATATTTTCAGTGTTGCCTTAGTAAACAAGAGTTTAGTGCTTTTCAGTCGGTCAACACGAATGTACCCAAAAGAGATGGGTTATGCCCTAATCCTGAAATAAATTACATGAGATTAATAAAACACTAGGATGACCAGTTTCGATCGTCAAGCGATCATCATCAGATCCAATACACTTAGGCTATAAAATCTATGTTTGAAATACAGGTGAAAATATTTACAATATGTACAATTATTTAGTTGCAGTATTGGTACTGCAACTGTCAGTGTATGCTAAATGCAGTATATATGTTATGTGAAATGCTAAATGGTGATGGCTATCCGGAGATTGTACTTTAGAGAGATTATATGGTTGTAAACTATGGTTAAACTATAAAATTTTAGGCTAACTACTTATCTGATTGTCTTCCGTATTACAGCTATTCGCTGTTTCCGTGCTCACTTGAACTCGCTGTGCGGTCAACTGCGGTGGTTATCTTAACGACTGGTTTTTCCCTGCCTTCCCCCCCTGTCCCTACGTGCTGTGGGGAGTGATCGCGATGTGTTTATGTGAGGTGTTGCCAACCTAGATAAGATGTATGTTATTGAATGAGGTGGATCTACAACTATTAAAGACCGTGGATTAGTCCTCGCCACGCGTGGAGCATAACCCATTCGAACTAAGCGTTGACGGTCTTATGAGGACGTCCCGGCACCTTTAATACTGCCTCTAATATGGGCCTTGGTTTATTGCAGAAGAAAAGTACATCGTACACCTGATCCAGATAACATTTACCTATTAAAAACCCCCTAATTTCCCCCCTTTTTTTATCTAGCTTGGCTGTGTCGCTAAATTGTGTTTTGTTTCCGACAGGGTGTGTTTTTTAGTAGCGTGAAGAGGGGTGAGCTCTCCATGAACGTGTGTTCATTTAGATTGTTGGGATTGTTTCGTTTGGCTAGGTGTATCTCGATTGCTTCCTTTATGTCAAGAGCTCTGCCTTTCGATTCGTGATGGATTATTTTAAGGTCCGACTCTATGTTGGTAAAGCTATGCCCTGCGTCACACATATGTTCGCACACGGCTGAATGTGTTCCGTATCTTATCGCATTTCTATGTTCATTATAACGTGTGTCTACTCGCCTTCCACTCTGCCCGATGTAATTAGCTTGACAATCGGTGTCTTGGCACGTTATCGAATATACCCCTGACCTTGAATACGGGTCACGTTTATTTAGATTACTATTTAGGAGGTGCCTAGCGGTTGTGTTTTTCGTCGTGAAAGCTATCTTTATGCCTTGCTTTTTGAATAGGTTAGTGATTTTATATGTATTCGCATTCACATAGTTGAAACGCGCAAATTTTTTCTCATTACTGTCCGGTTTGGGAATCGTTTTATCTTTATTTTTATGTTTGGCTATAATTTGATTTATTTTGCTTGGCGAGAAGTTGTTTTCCTTTGCTATTTGCATAATAGTTCTTATTTCCTTATTATAGTTGTCTTTTGACATGGGTATGTTTAAAGCCCTGTGCACCATTGAATTGAAACCCGCTAGTTTGTGCGTACTGGGGTGATTAGACTGATTGTCGATTGCATGCGAGGTTTGTGTTGCTTTCCGGAATATGGAATATGAAAGGTCGTTGTCTTTACGTTCAATAGTTATATCGAGATAATTTATTTTCCGGTCTATTTCGGATTCCTTAGTGAATTTGATAGAATGGTGAAGGCTATTAATGGATTGGAGAATTGTTTCTTCGCTTGTTAGTTCAGTATCGTAGATGCAAATTACATCATCTACGTATCTTTTCCATATTACTATTCCCTTTGTTGAAGTCTTTTCTAAGAACGCATTTTCTAGTGCATTGATGAAGATGTCAGCGATTAACCCACTTAGTGGCGATCCCATTGCTAGGCCTTCTCTCTGTGTGTATATTTTATTGTCGAATTGAAACACGTTTTGGGTGAGAACGACCCTCAGTAATCTCACAATCTCTTCAATTTCTTTTACCGAATTGTTGGATTTTAAGTTGTTTTCGATAGTGTTGATTGCTTCAATAATCGGAATATTGGTGTACATGTTAGTTACGTCGAAGGATACTAGCCTGAAGCTAGGTTTCATTTGTAGGGTGTTCAATGCTGTTACTAGTTCTGTTGTGTTCTTTACAGAGTTGTTTTTGTCGTTGGAAAGACGGCATTTTAAGATTTTTAGTAACTCTTTGCTGATTTTGTAATTAGGGGCATTCCTACAATTGACTATTGGTCTCATTGGGCATTCCTTTTTGTGTATTTTTGGTTGTCCCCTCAATGACGGTATTTTCGGGTTCATGTTTATTAGTTTTGACTTTTCAGCTTTGGTCAGTATGTATTCTGTTTCTTTTAGCGCACTTTTTATTTGTTTTTGGAATTTGTTGGTGGGGTCTTTTGTTAATTCCTTGATTTCGTTGTTGTTTAGGAATTCGACTGTTTTTTCAATGTATTCTGTTTTGTTCAAAATTACTGTAGTGTTTCCCTTATCTGCTTTTGTGATGATTAAGTCATGTTCTTTTATTTTTTGTTTCAACGACTTTATTTCTTTGATTTGTTTGTTGTTTTGAATGTTATTGCTATCGCCCTCTCGTTTGAGGATTTTTTTGGCTTCGTTGGTGGCGAGATTTTTGGTTAATTCCCTGTCTTCTGCTGGGAGCTTGTGACTGGCTATCTCAATATCTGTGATTAACTGTTTCATATTGTGGTTCGTGTGTGCGTCTGTGCAGTTGTATTTCAAACCTTTGTCTAACATATTCATTTCACCTTGAGAAAAGGTTACGTTCGTTCTGTTGTTTACTCTGCTGTGGAAATTGAATTCATTGTTATTCGTGTGTTGTTCGTTAGATTGATGGTTCTGTGTTTCTCCTAGTTTTCTTAATTTATTTTCTAGCGTTTCATGCTTCCTCGTTGCTCTGATTTTGATGGTGTCATGTAGGTGTTCGGTGAAGCTGTCCCATTGGGCTGCGTGCCAGAAATTACTTAGTTGCAATTGAATGTCGTATAATTGTTGGTTAATTTTTTGCTTTCTTATGTATGCAAATCTTAATTCGTTTTTTATCCAAAGCGCTTTGGCTTGTTTAGTTGAAATGATCGAGGCTGGTGTGTTCGGTACGGTTTTAATTGGTACGTATTTAGGGGAGAGGTTTAGTTCTATACATTTTTTGTTGAACCAAATTGACTTGTCTAAATTCATGAGTTTAAGCCTGAGTGATTTGAATTTCTTGGCTTCACGATTTGCCTGACTAGCCGTGAACATTGTGGTGTTTGAAGCCATATTTTCAGTGTTGCCTTAGTAAACAAGAGTTTAGTGCTTTTCAGTCGGTCAACACGAATGTACCCAAAAGAGATGGGTTATGCCCTAATCCTGAAATAAATTACATGAGATTAATAAAACACTAGGATGACCAGTTTCGATCGTCAAGCGATCATCATCAGATCCAATACACTTAGGCTATAAAATCTATGTTTGAAATACAGGTGAAAATATTTACAATATGTACAATTATTTAGTTGCAGTATTGGTACTGCAACTGTCAGTGTATGCTAAATGCAGTATATATGTTATGTGAAATGCTAAATGGTGATGGCTATCCGGAGATTGTACTTTAGAGAGATTATATGGTTGTAAACTATGGTTAAACTATAAAATTTTAGGCTAACTACTTATCTGATTGTCTTCCGTATTACAGCTATTCGCTGTTTCCGTGCTCACTTGAACTCGCTGTGCGGTCAACTGCGGTGGTTATCTTAACGACTGGTTTTTCCCTGCCTTCCCCCCCTGTCCCTACGTGCTGTGGGGAGTGATCGCGATGTGTTTATGTGAGGTGTTGCCAACCTAGATAAGATGTATGTTATTGAATGAGGTGGATCTACAACTATTAAAGACCGTGGATTAGTCCTCGCCACGCGTGGAGCATAACCCATTCGAACTAAGCGTTGACGGTCTTATGAGGACGTCCCGGCACCTTTAATACTGCCTCTAATATGGGCCTTGGTTTATTGCAGAAGAAAAGTACATCGTACACCTGATCCAGATAACATTTACCTATTAAAAACCCCCTAATTTCCCCCCTTTTTTTATCTAGCTTGGCTGTGTCGCTAAATTGTGTTTTGTTTCCGACAGGGTGTGTTTTTTAGTAGCGTGAAGAGGGGTGAGCTCTCCATGAACGTGTGTTCATTTAGATTGTTGGGATTGTTTCGTTTGGCTAGGTGTATCTCGATTGCTTCCTTTATGTCAAGAGCTCTGCCTTTCGATTCGTGATGGATTATTTTAAGGTCCGACTCTATGTTGGTAAAGCTATGCCCTGCGTCACACATATGTTCGCACACGGCTGAATGTGTTCCGTATCTTATCGCATTTCTATGTTCATTATAACGTGTGTCTACTCGCCTTCCACTCTGCCCGATGTAATTAGCTTGACAATCGGTGTCTTGGCACGTTATCGAATATACCCCTGACCTTGAATACGGGTCACGTTTATTTAGATTACTATTTAGGAGGTGCCTAGCGGTTGTGTTTTTCGTCGTGAAAGCTATCTTTATGCCTTGCTTTTTGAATAGGTTAGTGATTTTATATGTATTCGCATTCACATAGTTGAAACGCGCAAATTTTTTCTCATTACTGTCCGGTTTGGGAATCGTTTTATCTTTATTTTTATGTTTGGCTATAATTTGATTTATTTTGCTTGGCGAGAAGTTGTTTTCCTTTGCTATTTGCATAATAGTTCTTATTTCCTTATTATAGTTGTCTTTTGACATGGGTATGTTTAAAGCCCTGTGCACCATTGAATTGAAACCCGCTAGTTTGTGCGTACTGGGGTGATTAGACTGATTGTCGATTGCATGCGAGGTTTGTGTTGCTTTCCGGAATATGGAATATGAAAGGTCGTTGTCTTTACGTTCAATAGTTATATCGAGATAATTTATTTTCCGGTCTATTTCGGATTCCTTAGTGAATTTGATAGAATGGTGAAGGCTATTAATGGATTGGAGAATTGTTTCTTCGCTTGTTAGTTCAGTATCGTAGATGCAAATTACATCATCTACGTATCTTTTCCATATTACTATTCCCTTTGTTGAAGTCTTTTCTAAGAACGCATTTTCTAGTGCATTGATGAAGATGTCAGCGATTAACCCACTTAGTGGCGATCCCATTGCTAGGCCTTCTCTCTGTGTGTATATTTTATTGTCGAATTGAAACACGTTTTGGGTGAGAACGACCCTCAGTAATCTCACAATCTCTTCAATTTCTTTTACCGAATTGTTGGATTTTAAGTTGTTTTCGATAGTGTTGATTGCTTCAATAATCGGAATATTGGTGTACATGTTAGTTACGTCGAAGGATACTAGCCTGAAGCTAGGTTTCATTTGTAGGGTGTTCAATGCTGTTACTAGTTCTGTTGTGTTCTTTACAGAGTTGTTTTTGTCGTTGGAAAGACGGCATTTTAAGATTTTTAGTAACTCTTTGCTGATTTTGTAATTAGGGGCATTCCTACAATTGACTATTGGTCTCATTGGGCATTCCTTTTTGTGTATTTTTGGTTGTCCCCTCAATGACGGTATTTTCGGGTTCATGTTTATTAGTTTTGACTTTTCAGCTTTGGTCAGTATGTATTCTGTTTCTTTTAGCGCACTTTTTATTTGTTTTTGGAATTTGTTGGTGGGGTCTTTTGTTAATTCCTTGATTTCGTTGTTGTTTAGGAATTCGACTGTTTTTTCAATGTATTCTGTTTTGTTCAAAATTACTGTAGTGTTTCCCTTATCTGCTTTTGTGATGATTAAGTCATGTTCTTTTATTTTTTGTTTCAACGACTTTATTTCTTTGATTTGTTTGTTGTTTTGAATGTTATTGCTATCGCCCTCTCGTTTGAGGATTTTTTTGGCTTCGTTGGTGGCGAGATTTTTGGTTAATTCCCTGTCTTCTGCTGGGAGCTTGTGACTGGCTATCTCAATATCTGTGATTAACTGTTTCATATTGTGGTTCGTGTGTGCGTCTGTGCAGTTGTATTTCAAACCTTTGTCTAACATATTCATTTCACCTTGAGAAAAGGTTACGTTCGTTCTGTTGTTTACTCTGCTGTGGAAATTGAATTCATTGTTATTCGTGTGTTGTTCGTTAGATTGATGGTTCTGTGTTTCTCCTAGTTTTCTTAATTTATTTTCTAGCGTTTCATGCTTCCTCGTTGCTCTGATTTTGATGGTGTCATGTAGGTGTTCGGTGAAGCTGTCCCATTGGGCTGCGTGCCAGAAATTACTTAGTTGCAATTGAATGTCGTATAATTGTTGGTTAATTTTTTGCTTTCTTATGTATGCAAATCTTAATTCGTTTTTTATCCAAAGCGCTTTGGCTTGTTTAGTTGAAATGATCGAGGCTGGTGTGTTCGGTACGGTTTTAATTGGTACGTATTTAGGGGAGAGGTTTAGTTCTATACATTTTTTGTTGAACCAAATTGACTTGTCTAAATTCATGAGTTTAAGCCTGAGTGATTTGAATTTCTTGGCTTCACGATTTGCCTGACTAGCCGTGAACATTGTGGTGTTTGAAGCCATATTTTCAGTGTTGCCTTAGTAAACAAGAGTTTAGTGCTTTTCAGTCGGTCAACACGAATGTACCCAAAAGAGATGGGTTATGCCCTAATCCTGAAATAAATTACATGAGATTAATAAAACACTAGGATGACCAGTTTCGATCGTCAAGCGATCATCATCAGATCCAATACACTTAGGCTATAAAATCTATGTTTGAAATACAGGTGAAAATATTTACAATATGTACAATTATTTAGTTGCAGTATTGGTACTGCAACTGTCAGTGTATGCTAAATGCAGTATATATGTTATGTGAAATGCTAAATGGTGATGGCTATCCGGAGATTGTACTTTAGAGAGATTATATGGTTGTAAACTATGGTTAAACTATAAAATTTTAGGCTAACTACTTATCTGATTGTCTTCCGTATTACAGCTATTCGCTGTTTCCGTGCTCACTTGAACTCGCTGTGCGGTCAACTGCGGTGGTTATCTTAACGACTGGTTTTTCCCTGCCTTCCCCCCCCTGTCCCTACGTGCTGTGGGGAGTGATCGCGATGTGTTTATGTGAGGTGTTGCCAACCTAGATAAGATGTATGTTATTGAATGAGGTGGATCTACAACTATTAAAGACCGTGGATTAGTCCTCGCCACGCGTGGAGCATAACCCATTCGAACTAAGCGTTGACGGTCTTATGAGGACGTCCCGGCACCTTTAATACTGCCTCTAATATGGGCCTTGGTTTATTGCAGAAGAAAAGTACATCGTACACCTGATCCAGATAACATTTACCTATTAAAAACCCCCTAATTTCCCCCCTTTTTTTATCTAGCTTGGCTGTGTCGCTAAATTGTGTTTTTGTTTCCGACAGGGTGTGTTTTTTAGTAGCGTGAAGAGGGGTGAGCTCTCCATGAACGTGTGTTCATTTAGATTGTTGGGATTGTTTCGTTTGGCTAGGTGTATCTCGATTGCTTCCTTTATGTCAAGAGCTCTGCCTTTCGATTCGTGATGGATTATTTTAAGGTCCGACTCTATGTTGGTAAAGCTATGCCCTGCGTCACACATATGTTCGCACACGGCTGAATGTGTTCCGTATCTTATCGCATTTCTATGTTCATTATAACGTGTGTCTACTCGCCTTCCACTCTGCCCGATGTAATTAGCTTGACAATCGGTGTCTTGGCACGTTATCGAATATACCCCTGACCTTGAATACGGGTCACGTTTATTTAGATTACTATTTAGGAGGTGCCTAGCGGTTGTGTTTTTCGTCGTGAAAGCTATCTTTATGCCTTGCTTTTTGAATAGGTTAGTGATTTTATATGTATTCGCATTCACATAGTTGAAACGCGCAAATTTTTTCTCATTACTGTCCGGTTTGGGAATCGTTTTATCTTTATTTTTATGTTTGGCTATAATTTGATTTATTTTGCTTGGCGAGAAGTTGTTTTCCTTTGCTATTTGCATAATAGTTCTTATTTCCTTATTATAGTTGTCTTTTGACATGGGTATGTTTAAAGCCCTGTGCACCATTGAATTGAAACCCGCTAGTTTGTGCGTACTGGGGTGATTAGACTGATTGTCGATTGCATGCGAGGTTTGTGTTGCTTTCCGGAATATGGAATATGAAAGGTCGTTGTCTTTACGTTCAATAGTTATATCGAGATAATTTATTTTCCGGTCTATTTCGGATTCCTTAGTGAATTTGATAGAATGGTGAAGGCTATTAATGGATTGGAGAATTGTTTCTTCGCTTGTTAGTTCAGTATCGTAGATGCAAATTACATCATCTACGTATCTTTTCCATATTACTATTCCCTTTGTTGAAGTCTTTTCTAAGAACGCATTTTCTAGTGCATTGATGAAGATGTCAGCGATTAACCCACTTAGTGGCGATCCCATTGCTAGGCCTTCTCTCTGTGTGTATATTTTATTGTCGAATTGAAACACGTTTTGGGTGAGAACGACCCTCAGTAATCT